>OY757928.1:29042555-29110055 GCA_963585895.1 Sepioteuthis lessoniana | reverse complement strand
TACTTTATTTTATTCATCTTTATTATGATATTCACATTTAGGTTGATGCATCTTTCAGCCTGCTTCAGGTGTTTCATGTCGAACTTGGATGTTCATCTAGAACTTAGAACCGAACCCTTTATTTAATCCACGGGGGTTGATTGTTCTAATTCTGTCAACTATGACCGGATACCAGCGCTAAGTTATAGTAAGTATTTCTCGTTATGTACTTGTAGTCAGGATTGAACGTGCGACATCTAGATGATTTCACTTAGAAGCATTTTTAACCAAACGCTTAAATCTAGTGCGTCATCTGTTCTGCTTTTAAGTGAAGTCCTTTGCAGGTTATTATAGGGTGAAAATTTCAGATAAAAATTTAGCAAATAACTATAGAAATTTACAAAGCTCTTTGCTTCGATGTGGCACAAGGCCAAATGAATGGGGCGCCCAATGAGACTCGAACTCACTCGTGTAGGTTTGCTAGTCTACCTTGCTAACCGTTACACCACCAGAGGTGCCCTAGCAAATAACTATAAGTCGAGCTACAGACTTACTGATGCAAAACCAGAAGTATGGGGCACCCTGTGAGAATCGCACTCACTAATGATGATCTGCTTGCCTAGCTTGTTAATCATTAAAACATAGTGAGGTATACCAAAAAACTAAATGCAGCTTAGATTTGGCTTAAGGCCACAAATATTAGGCACTTGGTGAAGATCAAACTCATTATTCGATAGTATGTATTTACCCAAAAGCTCCGCTACGAGTAGGATATGACAGATGGTCAATTTTGTTGTACAGCTGGTTTGAATTTGTTCGTTCTTGGAATTCATCCACAATGAACGCAACCTTGGATAAACTTTTCTTCCTTTACTGGCTTCGATAGCATATGGCAAAAAAAGATCACATGACCTGAAGTGAATCTACATGAGAAAAAAAAAAGAAAAAAATTGTCAGCCAGTGGGATGGTGTAAACAAATTAGAATAGCCAATCCTCTCACACAAGAACTATCCACCCAGCCCCGCCCGCTCTTTGTTTAACGGAGGCTATTGATTCGAGATTAAGATTCGTTAGGCGATAAGATACATGCACAGTTGATCGGGGGATTTCGCTATCCTTTGAGAAACGATGTTCATCAGTCTGTGATTTCGTACCAATTTGAACACGCACGCACGCACACACAAGCATATACTCACATTCATGTCAATTCCTGTATTCTCAGAGAGAAAGCGGTGAACACATATACACATGCATACTAACAGATACACACATGCATACGCATATCTATACGCACATGTATACACATACATATACATGATAAGGGGGAGTACTTGTAGCTTCGTCACTAACATGTTTGACTGCGATATTGTAGTCAGCGACTTTGAACTCCAGTCGCGCTATTACGTTCACTTTAGGACTAATACCCCTGGGAAAGTTATGAACACTCTTATCCTTCAAAGTATTGGTAAATAGTATCACTACTGTTCTTCTAAGGAAGTTGGGGCGTTTTGGCATGACTTCTCCCGATCATTGAAGATCTATAGGATTCACACCCCTAAATCTTTAAACAGTCAATGAGGTGCTCGTGGTGTAGAAAATTTTGGAAAAATAGGACCTGAGACTCACTTGTTCTAGAAACAAAAATTGTCAGGTGTCAAAATAAATTAAACGGTTCCGGGAACCTGATTGAACAGAGTAGTCACGTACCGATATTTTCAACTACGTCAGCACGTTTTGAATTTGTCCCCCGCGCGCGCACGCGCAAAAAGACCTTGCGTTTGAAGCAAGTCACTTGACTATGGACTTATATATTTCACGCTTCTGACAGTCTCTTTCTCTCATGTCCTCACCTTCTCACGCACTCGCACAGCCGTAGACATTTTGCCACATAGAGTTTCCGACTACAGCCAACTTGGGAGAATTTACATCTATAGAAAATATGTTAGTGCTAACGAAATTAGCATGCTTATCATTCAAACTACTAAAATTTTCATGGAATTCGACGTCGCCACACACATATACGGACGCACACACATTTAGCCAGCGGGCAGATACATACTTCGCTGCTATGCATTTTTAGTTTTCACGCGTACATATATACATGCACAAACATATACGTAAGCATGACTCTACGACTTTCTCACGCCTCCTGTCTTTAGGACGAATACACGTACACACCGATATGTTCGAACAACATACATTTACATTTGCATAATACTTATATTATATACCCTCACATAAATACCTAACAAACATATTTGCACGTTTGCTACTTTGTATTAACCTTTCCTAAATTTTTTTGTTATATAGAAATATCTGTTTTACATTCTTGTAGTGAAATTTCTTTTGTCTGCGTTGTTCATATTCTTTGTGTTGTTAATTGTAGAAACAACACTCGAAGTTTTGTTTCTAACAAAACTGTTGCATATTGACCTTTGACAGAGTTGTCAATCAGGGATTTCTGGAACAGGATGTTCCAGCTGTTTAAACAAAGTGATTAGCAGAAAACAACTAATGCGTGGGTGTAGGCAGATCACGTGGGTTAAAATCCGGAACGACAAACGGAATGCATGGGCGTTATGAAATTATATATACACAGGTACCCTCGGCTGTCACAGACTGTCACGGAGTCACCGTCAGCTAGATGGAGCGACAACCAACTTAGGGGAGATGTCATCCTGGGCGCCACCGGGGGGGGGGCAGTTACCCACAGTGCACCTCGGTTGAGAATCTCCCTTCAAGGAAGCAAGGGTGTAAAATACTGAATACGGAATCACAACATGGGTTAAGAAAGGGTCAATATCGTAGCCCTCCGCCAGTCTGGGTCCTTATTTTTCTGTCTCTGTCTCTCTGTCTCTCTCTCATTCACGCTTACAGAATTTTAGACCTTTCAAGAAGTAATAAATATATTTTTTTCAAAGAAAAAGGTTATTGCATCTTCATTATGCCGGTACGTTATATAACAAAACTTCTTGAGAACAAACTCATCACTCTACAAGGAGTGACCACCGCCACATCATTCTCCACAAACGGATATTACATCCTCCACAGATATTTTATGAAAACAACATCCACTGGTCCCAAGTATGACATTTACTGTCGGCGAAGGTGATAAGCTTTTAGTCTCAACCCTTTTACCTACGCTTATCACCCGGACAACGCCAAGCTTTTTGCTCGTATTAGGTCAGACAGTATTTTATTTCGGGATGTCGTCCAACCAAAAGCGAACAAGGAACTGTAACATAGAGATTTTCGAGCAAGCTGAAAATGAAACGACACGAAATGCACAATTTAGAATACAAATTATTTTATTATCCCCCTCCCCCTCAAAAAAAAAAAGGCATGTATGCAAAGTAAGATTGTCTTAGCGACAAAAATGAAAATGTTTATATTTTAACAACTTGGGGACAATTCACCTAGAAATTTTTTTGTGATGATGTATGCAAAAAAAATCTTTTGAAGTGTTTTGTATGCGGTAAGAACGGGGAAAACAAAAAATATAACATTAAAATGAAAGCTTATCTTACTTCTCTGTCTCGCCTTTTCTTTTATCTTTTTTTATCTTATACATAAATGTCTCTTGTTTTCTGATGTCACGTTTCACCGACCGTTAATTTTTCTTTCCTCTCTTTTTTTTTCTGATGTCACGTTTCACTGACCGTTAGTTTTTCTTTATCCCTTTCTCCAGAATGCTAAACTGGTCATTCTTTATCTTCATAATCCATTGTCTTATGGTGTAGATGAGGCAAGTCATTTCTTTCTTTCTTTCTTTCTTTCTTAGTAAATCTTCTTCAAATTGTTTCTCGTTCTTTGATTTTTCTCGTTATCAATCAACAAACAAAATAGTCATAGACGGTATTTTAATCTTCCCAGATGAGCTGGTCTGGGGAAGACAGTTTATTCTTTACACCACAGACACGTCTCTCTGTTACGGGGTCTATAAGCCAACTGACTTGCCTGATTTTTCCTCTTTTTGGATTCGACCTTCCTGCTGCCTAGTATCATGTGGACCTATTGGCCAATCAGCATCCAGGCTTCAAATCGGTTGCTTATTGCTAGGTGCTGCTTGCCAGTTCATACACCCATATCAGGGAAACTTGACAGTCAATCAGTCAGCAAGCGACCTTGACCCGAATTCTACCCTTTAGACTTCTTGCCTACTTTCCTAGGTTGTGTGTGTGTGAGAGAGAGAGAGAGTGAGAGAGAGAGAGAGAGAGAGAGAGAGAGAGAGTCTATATTTATCAGTAAAATGTGAATTTGACTATCCCCAGGTTTCAAATTCGTAAAAGAAGGATGATACTTCCCTAATTGTATGATTGATGTTAAAGTTGCAGCGTTGCTTTTCTCTAATTTATTCCTCTATCTGTTTGATGGGTGCACGGTTGGGGTTTTCAGCAAGTATATGTGAAGGTCGAATGGGGATTCTTGTTTTTAATTTTCTCTCCATGAAGAGTTCCCTGGGAGAGTTCCTATTTTATTGCAGTCTTGCATATACACGAGAAGTGTACATTTGAGATTTTTTGCTTTTTTGAACAGATTTTTTACCGCTTGCACCGCCCTTTCTGATTCTTCGTTGCTCTACAAGTATCTAAGGGAGCTTGTTGTATAGGCGAATCCAAAATCGGCAGCAAAGTTACGGAACTCTGTGCTGACAAATTGGGATCTGTTATTTCGCTTGTCTACATTGAGGATTCCACGGACAGCAAAGACATTTTTCAATTTGGTAACCAGGTTGCAAATGATTTGGTTGTTAAAGCAGCATAGCTCAAACCCTTAAGAATAATAGATTACCATCAGGACGTATGTTCCGCCGTGAAATTCAAACAGATTCATGCCAAGTTTTTACCCAGACGTTCAAGAAAAGATGAAGGAAGTAAAGGTTCTTTCTGTATGGGTCGGTATTTTGCACAAGTAGAACAGTTTTTTTTTTATAAGACCTTCAATGTCAGAGGATATGTGAGGTCATCAGATTTAGAATGTAACAAGAGCAAAGCACTTGATTTTTAGGTGTCCTTCGTGAATGTGGTTGAAAATTTTAATCCTCAATTCTGGTGGAATCCCAGTACCGTCATTGACCATCAACAGATCTTTGGCGACATAATTATGTTCTGCATCTGAAAGAGACTGAGATATAGTATATTGGGCACTGTGATTTATTATCTTGCGTCTGGTACAAGCAGGTGCAAATTACAACATTAGAAGTGTCTGCAGCCACAAATGTCCACCACTTTGGATTGTAATGGACGATAACAGGTGATGACCCAAGGCACAAGCCGATTCGATCCAAACGCGACAATAAAATAGTCAACAAAATTTGAAAAGTCAGTCGGCTCAGAGGCCTTGAGAGAAAAACATTGACCGCGACGCCTGCAGCATTCAACATCACACAAACTCGTCAGACCACCCCACCTACATTCAACCTTTTCAACGCCGACGTTTCTCATTTCCTATCGACCTAAATTTTGGTTGACCGCATAAGTCTGTGACTTACCCCTCCCATCAGAAATATGCGAACATTTTACTTCTAATTTTTCACTACCATTCAACACACATCAGATTTCCAAAATTTAACTCGTTCCTGTCAAAGCTACTACGAACATTTTCTTTTTAATTTCACAGACATTTTTATATTCACCAACACAATTATTTGAATCTTTTGTTTCTTGTTTGTTAATGTAATTGTTAAAATTTTCACTTGTCTCCTTGTTTGATTTGCAACTCTATGTTTTGTCCTTTCCTTGCAACCATACGCTTATCTATGACTCTACTCAAACTTAAAAATCTCCATTTTAGAAAAAACGCAAAGTCGTCCGTGAAGTCAGCTAACAACGACGTCACACCTACGTATCGAGTGAAATTTTATTGGCTACATGAGGACTTTTTGGGGATGAATTAATTCTGTGAACTGACTCGGAGATAGTTTCCTATCACAGGATAAAATACGTACTTTTTAAAAGCTTCTCTTGTTAGTATAATGAGATATCCTGCTTTTGGTAACTTAAAATTTCCTCTACGCAAACCATAAAATACGCAGCCTATTACTCTTATATAAATACAGCAGTCAGTGACCATCAAATGAAGCAATGGTAGGCGTATGCACCCAAAGGAGAAGGACCTGTTTCCTTTCCACGCCACTCACAAGATTTATTTCAAACACAGATCAAATATTTTGGAGCATGAATTAACTTTGCTCTAGACCTTAGGTTCTAGCGAACCTATGACCAGCAAGATCACCTGGCTTCGTGCCGGGAGACTTAACGATTGCCTAGCGAACTTATGACCAGCATTTGATACTTCTCTGTCCCCATTCCCTAAATCTTCACTATAAAAATACCTTGTGTCAAATCCTGCCTGGTGGGAGGCATTCATAAATAACCTGAGGAGAGAGAGCTGTGCCTCTCTCAGCAGCCAGCGGCCGACGTGGGATTCTCTCCCAGCTGTCTGTGGCCAACGTGAAATCCAGCTAATCACGGCCGCAGACTTAGCACAGCCGAGGCCAGTTTTCAACCAATCACAGAAACTCTCTTAAATAACTATTTTCAGAGCTAATTTCCGATATTTATAACCATCTCTTTTCAGAGCTATTTCAGAAAGTATTCTGAGAATCATCTCTGGTCTCCTCACTACACCTCTTGCAGATACCACGAGACGACGACGCAGCAACCACCTTGACATGCATGAAACCTGCTGTACCTATTCTGACATCCCCAAGCAGCAGACACCTGCTTTACCAAGCAGCAGACTAGGTCATGTAACAGCACCCTGTCCACGAGTGACAACTTTTCTCAGACTCTCATCGACACTCCGAGGCCTCAGTGACATACCACCAGTTAATCAAGGACTGAATAAACCGGGACATAGATAATCTAGCCTCTATGACATATGCGTTCACTTCTTCGACCGTCTCCAACTTCGTCTACGACCTAACCAAACAGCTACACCTACGATCTGCACCAGGAACCGAGACCATCCTAATCTTCTTCACTTGCTGTCACCAAGAACTTATAGACAACCAAGTTTACGCCTTTCGGCAGCACAGATTTTCAACACCACAGAGACTACATAGACATTATACAGCAACAGCGATTCTAAACTCTTACACACCTTTCGTGTGTAAGAGTTTAGAATAAAAACCTGACATTTAAAATTTACCCACTTGTCCTTGTCATTTGTCTAGTCAATCATATTTAATTCATAAATGTTTGCAGAATCGACACATTTATCGACCCTGTAACATCCGTATATATATATATATATATATATATATATGGAATGGGTAAGAAAAGCCGGGGCGGTTCACCTGGTATGTGTAAAGGAGTGAAAGAAAAAGGTAAGCTGATAGAATAGAAAGGTTCAAGTAACGGCAATCTGACAGAATAGGAAAATTATGCTTGAAATGTTACAAACAAAAATGTTCATTTAAGAATATTTTTTCTTTAAAAGTTGAAATTAATTACCTTGATAGTAACTTAAGTATGCTTTTGGGAAGCAGGTTTGTTATTTCTTGTATGCTATTTTGTATTACGTGGTACATTCAATAAGTTTCCAGACTTATTTTGTACAGGCATTTAAAATTGTCGTAGACTCTTGAAAATTCAGTATGTTATTGCCATACATCTTATGAGATGACTGACCAATTTCTATGATTCTAGGTTCAAATGAACAACTACAGCAGGAATTGGAATACACCCTACTAAAGCCTGATTGTCACAGCTGGTGAATTTCAAAAATGCAATCTGGACGTGAGGACACTTTAGAAGAACGATATGCAATAAAATTCTGTTTTAAACTTGGAAAAAAATGCCTCAGAAACGTATGGAATGCTTCAGACTGCTTTTGGAGCATCTTGCATGAATCGAGCATCCGTTTTTGAGTGGCATAAGAGATTCAAGGAAGGCAGGGAGTCTGTGAGGGATGATGAGAGGTGTGGGAGGAGTAAGGAAGTCAATACACCAGAGTTGATTGGCCAAAGGGTTAGGGTTAGGGTTACTATGTTGAGATTTTAAGGGAGTTCAGGAAGAGATTCCCAGGAAAGAGGCCAGCACTCTTCAAATCGGGTCAGTGGCATTTCCACCAGGACAATACACCAGTTCACAACTCCATCCTTGTCACAGACTATTTGACCAAGATTGGCATCAAGACAGTTCGTCACCCTCCCTATAGTCCAGACCTTGCTCCCTGTGACTTTTGGTTATTCCCTAAGCTCAGAGGCTGTCGTTATGAGACAATTGAGGAGATGAAAGAGGCTGTGACGAAGGTCATTAACATGCTCACACAAGAGGACTTTCATGGGGCTTTCCAGAAGTTGTTGGAACGGTACAACAAGTGCATTACAGCCGGAGGAGATTACTTCGAAGGTGACTAGAGTTTCATGTGTGTACTATCAATAAAAGTGCCCATACGAAAAAAGTCTGGAAACTTATTTAATGATCCTCGTACTTTAATTTTTTTGCAATACAGATTTGTTGCTGATCGCTTCACCGATTGTGGAGTTTAGAATTGTTTTGAGTTGATACCGGTTTTTCTCTTTTGTTTTGTGATGCTGCCAACATGTAAAAATTGGTCATAGTTGTTTAGCATTCATTAAGTTGTAAGCGATGTTTTTTTTTATGATACATTAACATTAGTTTACAGTCGGCGAGTTATCTGATGCGTTGTAAAGCGCGACAGGACTCGAAGTGAATTGTTCTATAAAAATCTATTTCCAACAAGGAAACAAACTGACCATGCGTGGCACTTAATTTTGAACAGAGTGGAAAAGGCAGAAGTAATCCCAGACAATACGACACTATTTGTCGACAGTTACTAATCGGCAGTGCGATCTTGGGAGCCGGACTGTTAAGGCTGGAAAAAATAGCCAGCAGAAGGGTTTTGTCATTCACTTCTTGAACAGCCGATAAGTATTCTAACAGGCAAGAAGCTTTCCGAGAAACTATACGAAAGTCGACTTTACCGAAATTCTCCTGAGTTAACCAAAAAACTTAAATTCAACCCGAGAATTGTGCTGAAAGACAACTTTACAGAAGATTCCAAATTAAAAACTGAAACTCTTCAACGAAACTAAAAAGAAGAAGTATTCAAATTTAAAGAACTTTTTTTCCGGACACTATCTCTCAGATAATTCCCGCAAATTACACTGTAGCAGAAATAACTTCGTATTTTTGTTTGGCGCGTAAATTAATTTGACCGCTATGGTCGACACATATTTTCACCCAATGAGGATGACTTATCCTGTTCAATCCGGACCATTTTTCTGGGCAGCACCAAATTGGGGAAGGCCTGCCAAACACTCTCCTCCTCAGAACTTTTTCGAACAGGGCAGACGTAATTACTGTCCGCTCTTCTTTTAGCAGCAGCTTCACGACACCATGAGGAAAGCCATCTATTTTATGGACCTCTTGGGTCTATTCTTTTAGACCAAGTGTTCCAAGTTGATTATGAATTAGATGAATTCAATACGCTACACACAGGAATAACTTTACGTCACCTCCAAAATTGGCTATGTCGACTACGACGCATAATTCGCTCAGACATCCAGCTACTTCATCCCTGGGCAACATTTTCTGGAGACATTCACGCTTCTCCCCCAAACAACCAAGACCACACACCCATGGGCGACTACATCATTCCTGTCCTTAACCAGCAAACACGACTTTTGCTACGCCTATGGCGACCATATCTCACTCACACATTCAACAATGCCTTAACCTAGCGACACACATTTCACTCAGGGAAATAGCTGCAAAAATTCCCTCTCAACTCCATAACTATTTCTTTCCTTCCTTCCTACGAGACTTGCAGCATAAACGTAAACCCTTTATTCAACGCTGACATTAAAACCTTCATATAAAAACCCTACGGCATCTTC
This sequence comes from Sepioteuthis lessoniana, assembly GCA_963585895.1. Lineage (NCBI taxonomy): Eukaryota > Metazoa > Mollusca > Cephalopoda > Myopsida > Loliginidae > Sepioteuthis > Sepioteuthis lessoniana. The sequence continues at coordinate 29,100,207 of OY757928.1, read as the reverse complement.
GTTCTTCCCTCTCCTTTATTTTCCAACAACATTTAGCGAGGAAATAACAACGTAACAACACGCAACAAATATTTATTCGCTAAAACATTAAGATTTACAAAGTTTTATTTTTTATAGGATTTACACTCCTATATTATAAAATGGCTCGGATGCCACTTGTTCCCGAAACAAAGATGGCGGACGTCGGTAAACTAATCAGTCTCGGGAACGTATTGGTCAGGAAAGTCACGTGGTTTGTGCTCACAACTACGTCCGCAACTTTTATTTTGTCCCGCGATTTTGGAGCCGAATGCATGACAAGCATTGCCAATATATGCTATCGTCTTTCAAGAACTCATTCTTTTCCATTTCGACTCACACAGACAACACGCTCTCTTACACTGATTTACAGAGACAACTCACTCTTTCCATTTCGACTTACAGAGACAACACGCTCTCTTATACTGCGTCTTACAGAGACAACTCACCTTTTTCCATTTTGACTTCCAGAGACAACACACACTCTCTCTCTCTTACATTTGACTTCCAGCTGTCAACCCCACAAAATGTATACTCTCTGCAACTATTTTCTTCCTTGTTCTACCTTTACGGTTAGACTTGCTCCAGCCTCGAAAACAACCAGAGAAATTTCGTCAAACCACCGAAAGAAACCAACAACCAACAATTTCTTTAGAAATATTTAGTCAACATGCATTTTATAATCAACAGGACACTTTTATTATTTAGTCTTTTATCATAGTATTCGTGTAAGTCACACACACGCGCGCGCGCTCGCGGAGGAATATCTAACAGACAGTAGTAGAATACTCGTAATGTTCTGAAATATTTCATTTGATGTACTTGTTGATATATAAATTTAATTTTGTTTGTACTGCTTTGTTTTAAATGTTCTTTTGTACGCGTTGTTTCACATTTTTACTTCAAATGCCTTTTTCAAATATAAAAACAACAATAAATTGTGAGGAACCAAAACGTGGAAAAATATCAACATATCCAACAAACATGTCACCCCTACAATCCTTTCTTTCTTGTTTCTTTGTATAAAATTCTTTTCTATAACATTTTGTTGTCTCAATCATCTTTTTGGATTAGCGTTCGAACTAGAAAACTGCAGAACATACTGTTTGAACTTACCGTTTAAAATTACACACTAAACCCCCCTAAAACATTAACCCTTTAAATGATAAATTTAGCTTTTAGTGTCTTTCTCCATATTAAATTTTTTACTTTAATTTCTTTTATATTGCTAATTTTGTTTCTTAATTCTTTTATATTGCAAATTTGGTTTTGATACTAAATAAATTTGTAGAGAAGAGGAAAATCTCGTATTTTGTTTTGGCGCGCAATTTAATTCAACACTGAATTTCACTCAATCAGGATGACTTATCCTATTCAGCCCGGACCTTCATTTCCGGCTAGCAAAACGGGTGAGCAGCCAAAACCACTCTCTTCAGCTTGAGACGGCGACCAGAACAGACGTGCCTCTGGTCGTCCCTGCTTAGCGATGCTTTTTAGCTAGACAAGCCACCCAGTGTGGACATCTCACTGTAGCTTTAACACTAGCAGCAGCAACATGGGCACTCAACGAGGGAACCATCTAATTTATGGATTCTTTACGAGGAATCCCAGTGGAACATAAATTAGAAACATTCAGCATGCCTTCCACAGGCACCACTTCTTGTCACCCCAAAAATTTACTATGTCGATCCGAGCGTCACTCCGCTCTCGACACACAAAACTACACGGTGACTTTGAATACTTCCCTCACACGTCCAACGACACGCTGCCATCTCAACATCTCGCTAAGCCATTTCGTCTCAAACATCCAACAAGCCTAAACACCACGAGTCTTGCAGCACCAAGAACAAACCAAATATTCAAAGCTGCAAATAAAGAACTTTCGTTGTTGTGTTGTTAAAGAATAATTTCGTAATTCATTTGTGTGCCTAAAAACAATAGTGTTATCCTCAAAACCGCTATAAATTCTTTTAGTTCGAAATTACTAGTTACTTGTAGATTCTTGTTGAAGGACTTTTGTAAAACGAGTTTTCGATAGTTCGCAGTACTGAGAGTATTGAGGTTGTTTTTTACGACATCCTTAAAACGTTTCTTTGGTCTATGCCTTGGAGGTCTAGTAAAGTAAAATTGGCGACCTTAGTCGAAGGTGACTTGATGTACTTGTTGATGTACCTTGATGATGTACTTGTTGATGTACTTGTTGATGTACCTTTTCATTAGCTACGACACCGAGGTGTAGGGTAGGGTGCTACTCCTTTCGCTGGGTTGCTCCACTTTACCCTTGATCCTTACCTTATAATGCTGAGTGTTAAGCAAGGCGGCATCAAGTACCATTTTTGAGTCTCTGGTATGACTCGGCCTGGGATTGAACCTCAGTCCCCCGGACTATTGGTGAACACTCTACTCATTTGTCCAATGGAATGGTAACAGCTTCTGCGGGGTGGGGGCAACGTCCTCCATCCTGATAAAGTGCTTAGCCCAACACATCTGATTGCAAATGTGGAGCATCTATGGGGCTATAAAGGATTTGGTCGTTGTTGGTCGTTAGTTTCTTCTTATCCCGTCTTGATTCATTGGCGTCTTGTTTGTGAAGACTGCCAAGGAAGAAAAGGAAGGAAGACGGAGAGAGAAGATATTTTTTGAATTTCAACTTTATTTCGTTTGGGTTTTTGAACAGCTACTCTTTAGCGAGGAACCTCTTCCCGGACTATTTGAGAACCGTCGTTTCTCCCAAATAAGGTGTTGAAATACACCAGTCGTCTCCGGTGGTTCATAACTCCAAATTCAGTGTGGTCATGTCCAGTGGTATTTTTATGTTGCCTGTCTCGGCGTGTCAGCTCGCCTGCAAAGCCTCTGGGGACTTGGCAAACAAGCATGCTACCTTGCTAGCAGTCTGGCGGAAAATTTTCTTTTTAGTCTGAAGTGTCCTGCTGAAGTGGGAGCGAATCTCTCCCTATCGCCGTCACCCCAATTCTTGTCTTGGGCTTCTGGAAGTTTCTGTATTTTCAAAAATTCATTTTTATTGCATTCCTTTTATTCACTTAAATTTAATTAATTTCTACGTTTTCTTTTTACAATCATGACAAGATTTTCAATGTTACATTATATTTTTTAAATTGTGCTTTTTTATATGTGTATAATCATATTTTTTTAAACACAGTTATATGATATCAAGTATTCCTATCTAACACAAATAATTTATACACAATTATATATGATCTCAAGTATTCCTGTTTAATACAACTGATTTATATACTGTTATAAACTGGCCCATTGTCTAGTTGGTAGAGTGTTTGCTATTGGCCTGGGAGACCAGCGGTTCAATCCTAGATCAAGTCATACCAAAAACTCAAAAAAATGGTACTTGATGCTGCCTTACTTAACACTCAGCATTATAACGTAAGGATCAAGCGTAAAGTGGAGCATTCCAGGAAAAGGAGGGGTGCCCTCCCCTACACTTCGGTGTGGTAGCTATTGTAGTTTGTAAGCAAATCTATGCTTTCAAGTAAGTAATAATAATAATCTGTAGTAAACAAATATAAGTTCAAGTACTATTCCTAATACAAATAACTTGCTTATAGTTAAGTGTTTTCAAGTATTCCCATTAAATGATAATAATTCTTGCACAATTAAATATTATTAAATAACAGTCCTTATTTAATAATAATCATTTGTTTTCATACAGTTATATGGTTTCAAGTATTCCTATCTAACACCAATAATATGCAATCAATTATATGGTTTGAATTAACTAATTATAATAATAATCCTAAGTAAAAAATTATAACTTTGAGTAACTATTACTAATACAAATAATTTGCACACAGTTTTATGGTATCAAGTATTCCTATCTAATACAAGTAATTTTCAAACAGATTTATTTGACCTATAGGTGGGACCTTAACAGATAATATCACTCTGGGTCAGAGTGGATCTTGGAGTAATGGCAATGAATGGGTACTTCTCATTCCTCAAAGCTCACCTCTGGATGCAGTTTAGTGTTATACCATGGTTGCCATTTGTTGGGGAGGAGTCTCATCCCTCTGCAGGGGATGCAGTTGGTGTATTCAAAGCCCTCCCAACAGGGTTATCCTAGTATATTTAAAAACATGCTTTTCAACATGACCCAATACAACGTGTGATAAAAATGTATAGAAATCGTAGCTTTTTTGTTATTTAAAATTCAGATGTAGATATGTGCATAGTTGAGCAAGTATATAATAAAGTGATATTGTCAAAACATCTAGACAACATTACTGATGTAGAGACAGGATTACATGAGTGCAATACTCACTATACTTACCAGACCTAGCTCTGTGAAAGCCATTAAAAACAAAGAAAAAATAAACATCTAAAATGAGAAAATAAGAACTTCAGATTACCAGTCAGCTGAAAAGTTCATAGACTGACAAAAATACTCCTGAGGAATATGACTAAATCAGGTTTATTTTTCAACAAAGTCTCTTTGTGTTCCACACATTTTGTGGTTAGTGTTTTGTGACTGGCTCCTTTGTATGATATTTCTGAATTGATGGGAGTTTTCTACAGCCAAAAGGAGACAAACTCACTATGAATTTGTTTTCTTTCAAGCCCATAGTCACATAGAGACAGGCTCAGTCACACATTGATAGGCCCACAGTTAGACAAAAACAGACTAAGATTTACACTGAGACAGGCCTACTGTCACACACAGACAAACTCAAAGCCACATAGAAAGAGGCTCAGAGTCACACAGAGACAGACATTGTGACCCAAAGGCTTGCTTACAGCCATGCAGAGAGACTGAGAGGGGCCCTGAGTTACAATAAGACAGATCTACAGTCACACAGAGACAGCCCTATAGACATGTAGAGACAGGCTTCAAGTCACACAGATATGGACTCAAATTAACACACAAAGACAGGTCTACTGTCACACATAGACAAATCCAGTCACAGAGAAACACACTCACAATCACTCAGTGACAGGCTCAGTCTTACATAGACAGGCTCAGAGTAATTGAGTGACAAGTCAACTGTCACACATACAGGCTTGAAAGTTACTGAAAGACAGGTCTACCATCACACAAAGGCAAGTTCAGAGTCACACTCAATCCAGCTCAGAGTAACTGAGAGACAAGTCTACAAACAGAGTTACTCAAAGACAGGCCTACAGTCATACAGGGACAAGCCTATAGTCTCGTTGAAAAAGGCTCAGTGTCACAGGCTCAAAATCACACAGGGACTGGCTGAGTCACTGAGGCTTGCTCAGTTACTCAGAGAAGCACACAAAGAGACAAGGTAAGAGTTACTCAGGCTTGTTGTCACAGAGATGAGCTCAGAGGCAGAGAGAGAGAAAGAGAGAGAGAGAGGCCTAGGGTCACACAGACAGGCCTACTATCACAGTTAAAGGCTCAGAAATGCACAGTCAGGCTCACACAAATACAAGTCAACTGACCCAGAAAGGCAAGCTCAGAGAAACAAGCTCAGATAGGCCGAGAGTTACATAAAGGCAGGCTTGCAGTCACACAGTAACAGGTCCAGAGTAACACAGATAGGCTCTGAACCATTTAGAGAAGTAGATCCAATCTTACATAGGCTCCGAGTCACAGACTCCAGTCTACATTCATGGTGTGACAGACCTAGTGTCATACAGAGTCACATAAAACCTCACACAAAAACAAGCCCACACTCACTAAAAGACAGGCCCTTTGTAGTATACAATCTATTTAAAAACATTAACTTTGATAAATACTCCTGGTCAGTGTTTAAATCTTCAAAATGAGGCTGGTTTTGATTTCTGTTCATATAAGTCAATTCCTTTTAATACCAAACAATAAAGAAGGCTCTGGGCAAAAATAAATTCCCTCTGACCATGCTTACATAACAATTATTTTATGACCTGTGTTATAAATAAATAAGGTTATTAAATATATGGGGGCATAACCTTTTGGGATTTTAACTCCAAGCTATAAACATAAATGTCATCTGGGGTATAGATAAAAAGAAATCCCAAGTTGGTGTAAAGTATTAAGGTCAAAAATAATCTGAAAATGATAATCTTTGCTCTCTGAGAGCCAAATAATGTTGCTGCTGGTGATGATGAAGAAGAAGAACAATGTTTGAACTTGTGATAAAAGTCACATCTGGAAAAACCAGCTCATTTAGGAATGTGTTATTTACATAAAGGTTTATTATTAGGAAATGGGAAATTAAACATCAGATGTTGTTTTGAATGATAAATAATATTCCTTGCAAAATAAAGTTAATCAGATAAAGGATTTATAATTTTGAGAGGCTTATTCTCTAATGAAAAGACATTTTCTAGATCTTTTTTGATAACTAAGGGTCATTTATTTTTCATAAGTATAAATGTTAACATATACAATATATTACATCATATAATTTTTATCATTATATGTGTGTGTACATGTGTGTGCATGTTGTATATATGCATATATATGTATACTTATTTATGTCATATATGTATTATTTTCCATTATATATATATATATATATATATATTATCCTCAACAGACAGACTGTTTTGTTGTATCACAACTCTTCAGTGTGGTTAGATATGTAGGAAACTTCAATCTGGGATTGAAACCTTCCCAACTTTACCTTAGGCTTAGTATATATATATATATATATATATATATATATATATATATATATATATTATTTTTCATAACTATAAGTGGTAATATATATTATCATCATGTAATATAATATAGATTTCCATTATATATATATATATATATATTATCATTATAGTCCTTTAGGGTTTTTCACATCAGTGTCAACTGATGGCCTTTCACTGGAGTTTGAGTGACAGCAAGTCTCCTTAAGTCTCCTGGACTCGTCTCAGGATTCTGGCCGTTCTTAGCAGTGCTGTTGTTTGGATAGTCTCTACCCGTCCGCCAATTTCCAAGTCCTCCAGGCCTTTTAATAATTTTTTAGTTATTGTGCCTAACACACCAGTCACAATTGGCACAATCGTTACTTTCATGTTCCACAGTTTTTTTAATTCTCTAGCAAGGTTGAGGTACTTATCCTTCTTATTAATAATATTATTATTATTCTCCACATATTGAGAACTGCTGTACTCATCTTGGATGTGATGCTCACAACATTTCAGTCACTGTATTCTCCAGCCTTCTTGAGGTGCCTTTTGTCATAGTTGATAACCTTCAAGAAATTCTGAATCTAACTGCTTATTTTTAATCATGGTGGTAGACTGCATCAAAGATTATTATAGCAGTCTTCAGGACAGAGAAAATAAAAATAACAATGCCTTATATCAGAAATATAGATCGATAAATATATACATACACAATCATGTATATATATTTATTTTATTATTTTTCATTACTATAATAGGTAATGTATATATAACACAATATAATATAGGTCTGATGATATTGTTAAGTATTATTGGGGTGTCCTAGGTTAGAAGTAATAATGATTTGGCCCTGAAAGCATGCCTAACACCAGGGTCAAAATTTATGAGGACTTTGCTGATGACATTGTTGGTGATTTTGTGGTATCTGTTTTAGGAATTTATATATATATATATATATATATATATATATATAAAGTTTATCTCAAGAGACATTAGGAAAGGCAACTATGTTTAACCAAGTTCACTTTAAAGTACCACAAGCTGTTATAAGTGGTGTTTTGGGGGTTTTATTTTTTATTTGAATATAAATATTTTTTTCTCCCAAAATAACAATGTTTTTGTGTCTCATTGCATTCTGTAAGAAGCCATCAGATGAGGTGAGTTGAATCTGTGACTTGGCAAAATAAATTTATAATGGCATAGCAACTGTCCTATGAGTTTTCTTTCATTGATATTACTGATACACACACACACACACACACACACACACACACACAAACACACACACACGCACACATGTATATATATACATAAAGTTAATTTTCATTGCATGAAAGGATATGCTATGTTATTTCATTTTTCATCACTTCTCTTGAAGCATATCAACTAATTTAAAGTCTCTTTTGAAAACATTCTAAAAAAATTTCATAAAGATATTTCTCCTAACAATGATTTAAGTTTGAAACTAGTTGAGAACAATAAAAAAATAAATAACATAAAAAGAAATATTCTGATATGTCTGATCACTTTTGTTTATCTTATATATATTCATATATATATATATATATAGTTAGACGAACCAGACATGCAGGACACTGTTGGAGAAGCAGGGACAAGCTCATAAGTGATGTACTCCTACGGACCCCCGCATATGGCCGAGCAAAAGCAGGATGACCAGCTGGAACATACATACAGCAGCTATGTGAGGATATGGGATGTAGCCCTGAAGACCTGCCAGAGGCGATGAATGATAGGGAGAAGTGGCAAGAGAGGTTCAGGGATATCCGTGCTAGCGGCACGACATGATGATGATGATGATGATATATATATAAAGTGAATAGAAGAAACACATGCACTCATTTAATGTCTTTTTGTAGAGTAACATATATTCATAAATATGCACACATCAACATTATATATATATATATATATATATAGGTTGGTTCATGGTTTCTTTGTTTAATGGCATATCAACCTTTTGTAGGTTATTTAATGCCAAAGCCATTCTCCTAGAATGGACAGTAGTGGTACTATTTAACCCATAGCTGGGAGGATAAGGGGGTTCATACCTTTCCCAAGGGTATTTGTCTGAAAGTGAATGTAATAGTGTGACTGAAGTACGAACTCGCTTACTACGATTCTGCAGTCCATTGCTTTAACCATTACACCACGAGGACACCCCCTATATATATATATATATATATATATATATATATATATATATATATATTACTACAATTATTAATTGATCTAAAATTGACTCTAGAGAATAAGCCAATTTTCTGTCCAGTTTGCAACTGTATGATAATGTAGTGTTCATGTTTCTGATGAAATCATTTTGTAGTCATCCAAATTTTTTTCAATTTATCAGAAATAACTATGCAATGGTAATAAGAATTGTTCACTCCATCCTAAACAGAAGCATCAAGATCATTATGGACAACTATTACGAGAACTCAGTGGGTTCATAGGTCATTGGACATGCACACACACATGCATATATATAATGATTATAACACACACACACACACACACATACACACACATATATATATAATGATTATAACATGCACACTCACACACAAACTCACATTCACACACACACATATATATAATGATTAAAACATGTACACACACACACATAACGATTATAACATGCACATACTCGTGCATGCACACACACACACATATAATAATTATAACATGCACACTGACAAACACACACACACACACACACACACACGCACATATATATATATATATATATAATGATTATAACATGTACACACACTCTAATACATATATATATATAACCATCATAGCATTCACACTAACTCACACACATATATATAATGATTATAATATACACACACATATATAATGATTATATCATGCACACTGACAAACACACACACCCACACACACATATACATATATATAATGATTATAACATGCGCTATGTGAAACTCAAAGTAACAGATTTTATTTGTGATGAACATTTCTAAATTTTAGATTTTACACTAGCTCTGTTTCAGTTTCAAAGCACATAGTACAGCAAATCTAGGAATATATATATATATATATATATATATATATATAGTGTCCTGGGTATGACACTAAAATGCATCTGATGGTAAGTCTCAATTCTGGATCTCTATGGAGATTGGAGTGCTGTTTCACTGCTATCACTCCCAAACCCACTCTTACCTTGAGTGGTACTACTTATTTGGGTCCCATATCTGGAACAAAGAGACCAGTTTAAAAATTATTAGTATCAGATTGGAATGCTTGAAACCATATAACTAAGAGGGACATTTAAAAAGTTTTAAGCCTTACTCAGAAAGAAGAGCCACAGTTGAACACTTTCGTTGTGGCAACACAATAAATCTTATAAAACTAGAAAAACTAATTCAGATTTTTCTAGTTTTATAAGATGAGGTAGGGAGTTGCCATCACAAAACTGTTCTTTTATGCTCTTTTTTCTTGGTGAGGCTTAGAACTTTTTGGATGACCCACATATGTGCAAGCATGATTATTATCAAATAGTATGTTACTTCAAACCTTATAATTTTATATAAATTATTTGAATTAAGAATTGTTACTTCAAGCTATAATTGCTTACCAATGAACGTCTTTAGTTACTTGAACTTTTTCATGTGGTTTGCCCAATCATCAGACAGAAATGATGATTGTGCATCATGAGAAACTTCAAGTAATGGACTTCAAGTGTTCATAATTATAATATTTTCATACAATAGTTCTATAATAGTATTTTTCTTATTCATATTCCTCTTTTTTCATTATTTTATGACTTGGATGAGTTAAAAGTTTTGCAATATTTTAGTAACATTAATCCAAATTCAGTTGCTTCTGAAACTTTTGTCAAGGTCGTAAAGGTGAAAAACCACACTGGACTGGGTAATGCTTAGTTCACCTGATATTCTCTGAGTGCTACTGGCTGGATTTGTGTCTATAGTTTGAGGCATGGCTTCCAAGTCCATGCTTTTCAACCTACGTTAACTTGCCTGATTGTTGGGGTTCTTGCAACCCTAACAAAATTTCTAGAACCCTCTGGTTATTCTATTGTAATCAATGGCACCTTCTTCTTTTGCACAACAAATATCATTGGATGTTTCTGTAGTGTTATGGCCCTGTTCAAACTAGTCAAACATAAGTTTAAACTATGTTGCATAAAACTTATCAACAACAGCTTTATAAGGACACTGATTGTAGCCTAGAAGACCTGCTGGAAATGATGGATGATAGGGATGAATAGCAAGAAAGAGTCAGGGAAATCTATGCTAACGGCACAACATGATGATGATAATGATGATGTTGTATGTTCATCTTTGTGGCTTTTAAATGATAGATGGATTGAAGCCATTTATAATTTGTTAGTGTACTAATGACCATGCAATTAACAATTACAGTGGATACCTTACAATGGCTTGAACTGATTTGATCACATTTTAAATGCTCAGTATACTAGCATGTACCAAAATATTGTAAAACTTTTGAATCATTTTAATATATATATATATATATATATATATATATATAGAGAGAGAGAGAGAGAGAGAGTAAATGTCTTGGAGTTTGTGAACTACTACAAAATATTCAATTTGAATAAAAACAAAAGTTTTTTTTTTTTTTGCTGAATATCAGATTCACAGCTTAAATAAAGTTCTCATTACCCTAATTGATTTTAGTAGATTCACTGGTGAAAATGATTTTTAGCAATATTTTGCAATGACCATTGATTTTATATTTGGCTTAAAATCATATAAATTAGCTTTAATACAGATAGTAAATGTTCATCTTTATGGCTTAAGAACAATGTCAATTTGTTTATTTTAATTGTTGTGAAAAACTGCACACAAACACAAGACAATGAACACATTTAACTTTATCCATAAAAAGACCAAATAAGTGGGTCGTAGCATTGAGTTAAGACTAGTTAGGTAAAAGACCACAACAACTGAGCATTCTGTTAGGATTAAACTCATTAAGCTAGTACATAAAGAAAGATTGGAAAAACAAAGAAAACAAAGGTTCAGAATGTTTAAAATCTAATTATGTTTATTAGCGGATCAGGATAATAAAAATTACTTTGTAGCTGTTCTATTTCCGAAAAATAGGATTACATTTTACATGTGAATTATTCTGATAATCTGATCTGTTATTTGTATTATGTTTAGGCTTTCGGCAGAGGATTTTCAATTTCTGTATGGTGTGTGGCATTCAAGAACTAAATACATTGTCAAATCTCTTTAACACATAAAAGTGATGAAATGTTGGTTGATACAATTCAAAGTTCAACAAGAAAAGTATAGGATAAGGCATAGGTCTGCTGGCTACAAAGTTTTGAGCTTTTAATACAAGGCTTAATGATTTTAAATTCAACTTATTCATTTAGTGAGAATTTAACGGTAAAGTTGTTTTGGGGCACACACACACACACACACACACACACACTTAAATATATGTGCATGTGTACTAACACAAATGTGGACACACGCACACACACAAACACATACACCCACACACACACATAAATGTATCAGCATTTACCGGAGTATTCATGGTGTAATGGATACCGTCTTGGGAAATGAACATGATGATCCGAGTTCAATTCTTAGATGAGACTTTGTATTTCACATAGCGCTGACAACTTTGGGAAAGGTATGAATCCAATTGTTCTCCATCCAGCAATGGGTTAATAGCAGGGCAGACTAGGTTCCTTAATCTTGGTATGGCAACCAGTCTAGGAGAAGGAAAACTCTAAAATTAAACCTGCTAAACTCCGCTTAAAATTGACCTTGTGTCGCATCCTGCTTGTGCAGAGGGGTAGGTAAATATATACACTCACTTAAATTTATGTATTAAACTATTCCCTTCGTACAAGCAGGATGTGACACAAGGTAATTTTTATTGGTTCAAAAATCTTTAAATTATTGACATATATTTGATTTGTATAATAATTTCAGACAGGCTCTATATGACTATATATATGAAGTCATGCACAGATGCATATTTGTGCATAGACAAAGTGCTTCCTATGTATATATATAAATATATAAGTAAGTAAAGTTGGCGACACTAGTCGAGGGTGATCTGAAGGCTCCCTTTTCAATAGCTACTACACCAAGATGTTGGGGGGGCGCTACTCCTTTCCCTGGATTTGTCCACTTTACCCTTAATCCATACCTTTATAATGCTGAGCAAGGTAGTATCACGTACCATTTTTTGAGTCTTTTTTTTTTGTGTGTGTCTTTTTTTTTGAGTCTGGGATTGAACCCTGGTCTCCCGGGCCATTGGCGAACACTCTAACCATTTGGATAATGTCCAGTTAATATATATATATACATATGCATATATATATACATACACGTGTATACAGGATCTTGCAGGTAAATTTTTCGAGATAATACAATACTAAAGTAAGAGTAAAGTAAAGTTGGCGACTGTAGTCGAGGGTGATCTGAAAGCTCCCTTTTCAATAGCTACTACACCGAGGTGTAGAGGAGGGCGCTACTCCTTTCCTGGACTGCTCTACTTTACCCATGATACGTACCTTATAATGCTGAGTGTTAAGCAAAGCGGCATCAAGTACCATTTTTAAAGTCTTTGGTATGACGCGACAGGGGATTGAACCCAGGTCTCCCTGACTATTGGCGAACATTCTACCCATTAGATCAATGAGCTAGTTATGTTAGTACATCAATATAATTTGAATCTGATACGTATTAGCACGCAACCATTCATCCATCAGTATGGCCGGCCTCTTGAGCAATTACTGCCTACACACGAGAACGAAATTGTTTTGCAGCTGCCACAACCTCCACCCTTTTGATTTTGAGAGTCGTACACATTATACACGTCTTCTAATAATTGACACTCAAGTTTGGTAAAGCCTTGGTCCTTGCTTGAAGCACGTCCCACAAAAAGTAATCGAGAAGATTGAGATCTGGGCTATTAGTTGGCCAGATATCGGCCCTCGCAAAAAATGGTACCTTCTCACCAAGAAAGGGCTGTGTTGCTTTTGATGTATGACTTGGTGCTGAATCCTGGATCAGCACCACATTATTAAGCCCAAAGTTCTGCTCCATCCACGATAACAGAGAGGTCTTCTAGATGTCCTGATACTCCTTTGTATCGATCTTCAAACCAGCCGCAATGAAATGTGAACACATGACACTTCCATCACTCACTGCAGCATCGAATACCATCAGACAGGTAGGATTCTTTGTCTGAAACTCAGGTGAGACGTCAAAAAGGTCGTACACGAGAATTTCTGCGATTCACCTCAGCGTCTACAGTGAACATTTTCTCGTCCACAAATACAAGAGCTTTTCCTGCACCTTGATGCTTGATGAATGATAGAAACTTTGGGCACCTTTCGGCTCTGATGGCTGTTAGGAGGTGATGGCGTTTTCGAACATAGCTAGTCCCTATAAATTGTTCCATAAGGAAGTTTCAACTTAACAATGTCCTTTGCAGTGTGCCTGGTATGTGCTAACACGACTACGGTGGAACGATTCTGTTGTTCCATGGCTTTCAGCTGTTGAATCAGTTCGCCGTTTAGCTGAAAAGAAAGATGATTAGATGTTTATGCAAACAATATTTGGTTAGGAAATGACTTTTGAACCCACAAAATCAACGACTTAAAGTTGGTCACAATTTATTTACAAGACCCTGTATATACATATATATATATATATATATATATAAAAGTAAAGCTGGCGACCGTAGTCGAGGACGACCAGAAGGCTCCCTTTTCAATAGCTACTACACCGAGGTGTAGGGGAGGGCGCTACTCCTTTTCCTGGATTGTTCCACTTTACCCTTGATCCGTACCTTTTATTGCTGTGTGTTAAGCAAGGAGGTATCAAGTAACATTTTTAAAGTTTTTGGTATGATGCGACCTGGGATTGAACCTAAGTCATCCGGACCATTGGCGAACACTCTACCCACTAGGCCAATGAGCCGGTTATATTTTAAGGGAGTGTTCGATATACTCAAATTCTTCATTTAGGTATTGTGGGCTTTATATTCTAAGTGCTCTTAGATAAAAGCTAATTATGAGGTCTGATTAGATTTTGTTGGGGTGGTGGGAGTAAAAATGTATGTAATCGTTTTTGTTTGTGGGTTTGCGGTAGACTTTAAAAGTTAAAATGTTATGGGAGTTAATAATTCGGATGTTCAGGAAAGGTATGGTGATATTAGATTTGTAGAGAAGAGAAAAATTTCGTATTTTGGTTTGGCGTGCAATTTAATTCGACACGTAATTTCACCCAATCAGGATGACCTATCCTATTCAGCCCGGACCTTTCATTTCCGGCTAGAAAATCTTGTAAGCTGCCAAACATAGCCTCTTTGGCTGGAGAACGCCGACCAGTGCAGACGTCACACTGGCCGTTCTTCAATAGCGATGGTTTTTAGCTAGACAACGCCGCCCAGTGCAGACATCTCCCTGCGGCTCTAAAATAGCAGCAGCAGCAACATGGATACACAAGGGAACCCATCTAATTTATGGATTCTTTACGAGGAATCCCAGTTGAATATAAATTACATGCATTCAACATGCCTCGCACAGGCACAACTTTATGTCATCCCAAAATTGGCTATGTCGATCTGAGCATAATCCCGCTCTCGACACGCTAGCTCTCAATTAACCTCTGGGCCATCTTAATGGAGATAACGCATACTCTCCCCAAATACCAGACACACAAAACTACACGGTGACATCCAAAGTTCAATTCCTACAACTGCAACAATGTCTTTGGTCAAAATGCAAAAAACACAATCCCTTACACGTCCGACGACACACGCTGCCATCACAACCTTCTCAACTTCTCATAACTGAATTTCGTCTCAATAAGCATAACTTCTCCACGAGTCTTGCAGCACCAAAAGCAAACCCAAAATTCCATGCTGCAGAATAAAACCTTATTTCTAAAAACACCTTTCGACCTTCGCCATCTTACTACTTCTTCATCATTCTACCTTTATTTACCCTTAAAACTTAGCGAGGGGAATAACAACACTAAGCGAGGAAACAACACAACGTAAACACACATACGTCACAACCATCTCCAACAACTAAACCTCTCGCTAAAATAACTTCACCACGCCAAAATTCAGTATAAAATGGTGACCCCGACGTGATCTGAACACGCAACCTTCTGATACAACAATATGCAGCCTAATTGACACTCAGCATTCCTACGCGAAAGAAAAAACCAGCGAAACATCGATAAGTTTTCAATTTTCCTGCGGACCTAACTTCATGTTACCTTCCTTAGCTACTATGCTCCTACAATGGATTCCATTGAGAAGGTAAAAGAATCGTTCTACTGTACCCTTCACACACTTTTAAGACGGATCTAGTTTAGTGACAAACTCTACGTCATGGGAGACTTCAATGCTCGTGTTGGACGTGACACACTATCCTGGGGTAAAGTAATTGGAAAACATGGCGTCGGTAAGTCAAACTCGAATAGGCTATTGTTGCTGTCTCTTTGTTGTGAATTTGATCTCGTAATTACCAAAACAATTTTCCAGCAATCAAATAGTTTCAAAACCACATGGTGGCATCTTGGTTCAAGGTATGACTACATCATCGTTCGGGATCATGATCGTCGTGACATAAACTCGACGGCTCACAATTGGTCAATCTTGGTCAGACCACAAAATTATTCGCTCACATACCACAATGCATATAAAGAAACGTGTTCGAAACAATCGAGGAAAACAACCAAAAAAGGAAGATGTAACAAAACTAAAGGACAAGAGTACCTTAGATTATTTCCAAACTATGTGTGATTCCAAGCTCTCATCTTTTGATATTATTAATGAAGTTGATCGACATGGTCTAATTTGCAAAACATCCTGTAAAACTTAACAAAAGAAACGCCAGAGAATGTTAAAAGAAAACATCAACACTGGTTTGACTCAAACGATCCTGAAATAAAATCTTTCCTTGAAAACATACATGAATATCATAAGGTCTGGATGGCAAAGCATGCTTGTCAAAGAAACGGGAACGTCTCATGCAAAACTGAGGGAAATTCGCGGGCTGGTGTGCCGCGACCGGCCTACAAACATAAACAGATCGGATTACTCGTTCGCCCTAGAAAAATTACATCCGGGTACGGCCGGAAATGACAAAGCCCTTTTTCGACTCTAACCGGCAGTTACAGCTAAGAAAGGGATAAATTAACATTTATCAATATTTGCAAAACAATTCTGCCAGAAATAATTCTATAAAAATGGAATTAATTTTCTTTGATAGCCTATACCAGGCTAAAGAAGTACTTATTTTCTACGTCCATTTTTTATTTTATAGAAGAACTTTCTATTTACGTGGCGCGACAAAAGTGGTGTTGCCTTTCTTTCATATTTAAAAGGCTTCGGCGGTGAAAAATTGAGAGGTCTACGCGGACGCTCTCAGAAGCCACTCGGCTCCACGAGGTTGAATCCTACGTTATCGTGGTTGCATTCACCTCACCGCCACTTCTAGTGGTAGATTCACCACTCTTTTTTTTTTTTCAACAAATTGCCTTGCTACAAGGCTGAATCCCACTTCTAGTGGTAGATTCACTCTCCTTTTTTTTATAGCATTGATATGCACTAAAGGTTCCGCTCGTCCAAAGGCACAGGTTAGCCTTTAGCTACCACTTCGCTTCCTGCGCAGCGCTAAGATAACGCCAATCTTAGCCGCGGCCTCCTGGCCTGTTCGCTCGACTGTGCAGAGCTTTGGCGCACAAAGCCTTAGCTATCGTCTCGATACGTTCGCACAGCTTTGGCGCGTAAGCCTTAGATACCGCCCGATACGTCTGCACTGTTTTGGCGCGTAAAGCCTTAACTACCGTCCGACCGTCCGCACAGCTTTGGCGCGACACAGCCTTAGCTATTGTCTGATACTTCCGCACAGCTTTGGCGTGACACAGCCTTAGCTACCGTCCGATACGCCCACGCAGCTTTGGTGCGCAAGCCTTAGCTACCGTCCGATACTCCCGCACAGCTTTGGCGCGTAAAGCCTTAGCAACCCTCCGATACTCCCGCACAGCTTTAGTGCGTGTGGCCTTAGCTACCGTAAACGATACGCCCGCACAGCTTTGGCGCGACACAACCTTAGCTGCCGTCCGATACGTCCACACAGCTATGGGGCACGACAAAGCCATAATTACCGTCAACGATACGTCCACACAGCCTTGGCACGGCAAAGCCATAGCTACCGTAAACAATACGCTCGCACAGCTAGGGACACGACAAAGCCCTAGCTTCACCGATCCGCTCGCTCGACTTCGTATGTGATAAGGCCTGGCAAACCATAGCCACGGTTTCCCGTCAGTTCACCATAGTACTAAGACACGGCTCAGTCTTAGACACCAACCCGCTCGACTCTACACGACCAAGCTGCCATCGCCGACTTCGACCTCGACGCTCCAGCAATGCAGTATCAAGTCCACGTCACGACTCGCTGTTACGGACTGCCCTAGCATTGCAACATCTGGCCCACGTACGATTCGCAGTACGGGCTAGCAACCAAATCGACCCCTCCGGTTAACCCAACGTACTGTCAAAACCGGGACATCGATTCCAACGAATCGACCGACCTCAGCTTACCTGCTTCAAATCTCTAGCTGTATCTCCACGACTCGACCTACGCCAGCTACCCTCGTCGAACGTCCAGCTGCGCACATCTACGACTCGACCATACCAGCTATCGACATCACCCATCTAGCTGAAAACTACATACAACCGCCACGGACTTTACACACACGTTTGTAATTCCGACAATAAATCGTCACTTTTGTTGTGTCTGTTATCTCGCCTTTTGTTCCCTTCATTGTCTTTGGATGTCACTACTCGCACGCATTAAACTTAAATCAATTGCGGGGTCGACATGCTTACCGGCTCCGCAACAGGTGGACAGCAAAGGTAAAAGTATTATAGGAGGCTGTTGACAAATGTGATTTTAAATCATTCTATCAAAATTTGAAGACTGCTTTTGGTCCAATTTCCAGCGGTCTATCACCAATCTTCTCAAGTACCACTCTTTTGACGACATCATTAAACGCTGGGCAGAACATTTCTCCACGGCCCTAAATCATGATTCATCTGTTGATACTGAAGTAATTGATTGTCTTCCTTAGATACCAATTGTACAGGCTCCCTCAGCTAACCCTTCAACCATTGAGGCCAGAAGGCTCATCAAGCTGCTTTTGAATGGTAAAGCCCTCGGTGTAGATGGAATTCCCGCTGAAATATACAAGTGTTGAATCAATCTTTTGACACACAAGATGAGAATTTTTCAACCTTATGTGAGAAAGAGGAGAAGTCCTACAGCAGTATAAGGATGCTTGAAATGCCCATTTGTACAAACGCAAGGGAAACAGGTATGAGTGTGACAACTATAGAGTAATCTCTTCTTTCGGTCGCTGGCAAGATCCTTGCTCGTATCATCCTTAATAGGCACAACGAATTTGTCTCAGAATCAGCACTACCAGAAACCCAGCGCGGCTTCTGATTTAGTAGAGGAACCGTGGATGTGATCTTCTACCCGCGAAAAGCTCGGGAGAAAGCAGAAGAACAAAACAAGTACTTTTTGTTGTTTTTGTGGACTTCACAAAAGCCTTCGATACTGTATCTCGAGCAGCTCTTTGGAAAGTTTTGTCAAAACTAGGTGTTCCAGAGAAAATGCTCCGCATTTCATAAAAGGATGAAAGCTTTTATAAGATCAGGGAGTGAGCAATCGGATGCGTTTTTTGTCTGCAATAGTACGAAGCAGGGTTGCGTTCTTGTTCCTCTTCTCTTGGCACTTTTTTCTTTGCTATGCTTGAAAAGGCATTTTTGGACTTAGGTAAGTGAGTCAATGTCGAATTCAGAACTAGTGGAAGTATGTACAACCAGCAACGTTTCAAAGCAAAATCGAAACACGGTTTGCAACTGGTACGTGATCTTTTCAATGCAGATGAAGCCGCTCTTTTAACACAAGGCCTAGAAGATATTTAAAGCATCCTTGATAAGTTCTCCGAGACATCAAAAGCATTAGACTAAAAATCAACATAAAGAAGAATGAATTACTGTACCAACCAATACCAGGCAATCCATCCCTCACATGTCTTTCGGTCTGGATTGATGGCACAGCTTTAAAAACTGTTAAGGCGTTCACATATATTGGATCAGTAGTCTCCTCTGATGGAAAAATGGACAAGGAGGTTCAATCCAGAATAGCGAGAGCCAGCACTGCGTTTGGTAATCTTGGACACAGACTATGGAGCACCTAAGAAGTGTCTCTCAAGATCGACATCTACAGATCAGTTGTTCTCTTAACCCTTCTCTATAGTGCTGAAATTTGGACCCTATACCGAAAACACATAAATCAGATTGACGCCTTTCTCATGCGCTGTCTTCGTTCGATATGTAAGATACAATGGGATGACAAAGTCAGGAATAGTACAATACTGAAGAAATGTAACAACGCCACAGGCATTGAAACCATTTTAGCTAAGATACAACCCAGGTGAGTTGGTCATGTTGTGAGAATTGATGAGAATAGGCTTCCGAAGGGGATGCTGTATGAACAACTACCAAACTCCAAGCGTTCAGTTTGACGTCCACTCTTGCGCTACAAAGGTAAATTGAAAGACTATTTAAAGCGTCTTAATTTTGATCATGAAACCTGGAAAGATTAAGCATTGAAAGGAGTGGCATAAAACATGTTTCATTAAGTTGAAGGGTTTTGAAGGCTATAAACTGAAGCACCGCGATCAGCTTCGTCAAGCTCTGAATCAGAAACGTTATCAAAATCCCGCTTTAACAAATTTCACCTGTCGATGTGGTTTTGTTGCCCGCAGCAAGGCTGGGCTAGTGTCACACTCAAGAAAGCACAAATGAAATGTCTTCTTGTCACCTGATTTTCTTCACAATCTACCGTCCACTACTGGCCCTCGTTTATCGTTTATGATAGGAGACTCCATCATATATCTACACTTATATATAATAATGCAATGCAGGAGAGAAGAAAGATGGGATAAGAAAAGACTGACTTGACAGACACTACATTGTGTTGTATAGCAGAGAGAGAGAGACAACAACGCTGATGTATAAAAATATAATCTACTTCTTTTCTTTTTCTTTTATTACCCGAAATGAGTAGAGTGAGAAAGAGTCAAAGACGGTTGAGTTGCACACACAGGGGTGATAGTGTGATTCTTCTGTAAAATCTCTCTGCTTTTCTGCTTCGTTCTGCCCTGGTCAAAATCTTCCTTGGCTTATATAATTTTCCAGATGCTCACGCAAATCCTAGTGGTCACACCTCCCGCCTACACATTGCATGTGGACTCATATCCTTCTAGCATGCCACCCATACAATTTATGTGACTCTTCCACTGGGGAACAACCATCGTCCTGTTTACTTTAGGAAACAGGTGTACTTCCTGTTATGCTACCCACACACCTGATGTGGCATTTCCTCAGGGGAACAACCTGCATCCTGTTTACTTTAGGGAGCAGGTTCACTTCCTGTTATGCCAACCACGAAACTTATGTGGCATGTCAAAAGGATCTTCAAGTCAATATCCAAAACATTGTACTGCTTGTCAGTTGGTAAGATGATAGAAAAATAGTAACAAACAAATAGATAGTTTTACAAGAAAGTGTGTATTTTAAATGTGGAACTATACCAGACAATTTTGAGAAGAAGGTTTAGAATATGAATATCAGTTTTAGTGAGATTAAGATTTTCTAATTTAAACTTGAAGGAATAGACTTTTTGTAAGAGATTCTACATTGGCTTATTGTATGTATGTATCAGTGTGATCCCAAAAACATGTGAAAAAAAAACATGGTTTGTGGAAAGGTAAGGTTTGGTGTAACAAAAATAGGCTTATTTTTATGTTGTTGTTTGTGTGAGTGTGCAATGTAGTTGTGCAGTCCTGAAGAAATATGTGGGAAAAAACTTGTTGTCAGTGACCAATGAAAATTAATAGGCTTATCAGGAACACAAGTAAAGCTATTAGTGGGGACAAAAATTGGGTTTCTATGGAGCACAAATATGGGCAATGATAGAGCTATAATTAGGGAGGAAAATGGAGCTTTTGTGTGCAAGTCACCCACAAAGACGAGAATAACCATATGTATTGGCCAGTGAGGATGCAAGAAAGAAATCTCTTTCCTTTCAATGGAGATAGCCAGAAATCTGGGATGTGATGGGGCTGATAAACCTCTGATGTTTTGCAAAAAAATCCTTACACAAGAGGAAGCACTCCTCATGGTGTAGTGGCTAAAGTATTGGACTGTGATATTGTAGTAAGCAGGTTCAAATTCCAGTCGCACTATTCATTTTTGGATTATTATCCTTGGAAAAGGTATGAACCCTCTTATATCCACATCTATGGGTTAAATAATTCCACTATTTTTTATCTGTAAGGATAATGTTGTCATTAAATCACTTATAAAGGTTGATATGTCATAAAACAAAGAAGCCAAACCGAACCTTGCACAAGACTTTGCTGATCTACTCATATGGTCTTTATAAATTCAATAACCATACAGTGCACAAATATCTAACTGCTAACCGAGTAACTCCATGGGAGAGTAGCTGCTGATGATGCACAATAAGTAAGGTCTTGTAACATTGTTAGACATTTGATTTTTGACAGGTTGCATAAGTTACGTGGATATCAAAATGTAAACAAAAGACAGCGGAAATGTTACATGAATTGCATGGGTGACATGGCAAAAGTAAGAAGGACCATGAGGTGCGTATGCAGTTGGAAAATTATATAATGACTGAAGATTTCTGACCCTGGGGAGAGAAGAAGGGCCGACAGAAGAATTGCTAAACATCATGCTACTCTGAGCACTGGCTGTGTGCTAGACTGTGCAGGATTGAGAGGTAGAAAGAGGTCTGTAACTGTATGAGACTCGCTAAAATCAAAAGCAGGAATGATCCTAGAAGAAAGAAGAAAGAAGAAAGGGGTACTTTGCAAAGGCCCTGCAGTTGAAAAACATATTGAAACTCAGATGGTTAAATGCCTCGAGATAATGCAGAGAAGTGTGATCAAAAGTCGAAAATGGGTATGATCACAGAAGAAGAAAAATGATTAGCCTTGCAAAAGCCCTGTAGTTGAGAAATATATAGAAGCTAGGATGATTAGATGTTTTGAGTTGACCTGTACCAGTTGTGAAAGTCGAACAAAGAAGACACGATTCATTAAAGATTCCATATCGACCACTATATCTTAGTTGTTTCTGACTCTGTCCTTCACGCAACTAATTTCAACTATTTCATGATAAAGAAAAACAGGAAAAGAAGCAGATGATATTTTTATACATAAGAGTTATTGTCTTTTCTTCTGTGGTATATAAAACATCCCAAATCAATAAATGTCACCAAAACTAAAAATAAAAAATGTCCATGTTTGTCATCATTTCCAGAAATAACTTTTTCTATTTTACTGCCCAAAAACTAGTCAGTATGAATAGACCAAAATTCTCAGTACTACAGTAACAGCTCAGCAGTTATGTGAAGGCAAACAAATTAAAAGTAGTCAGCTCTAAAATCCAATGACAGTAAATAAGTATTATCCTCAAAGGAATTTTTGAACTGACAAGCAAGTAAACCTTTACTAAAACATTTATGTACACTGTACACAAAGATTAATACTTACACTACATATCTTTTGTAGAGTTAATAACCAAAAATAATATATAAAAAGACAATTTCTGTTTCAACTCAAATTCCTGTTGTTTGTTTAATGTTTGCTTGTTTTGTTTATAATCAATTTCAGCATTAACCTTTTTATCACAGTACCTGGAAAATT
The DNA here is from genome assembly GCA_963585895.1 of Sepioteuthis lessoniana. NCBI lineage: Eukaryota > Metazoa > Mollusca > Cephalopoda > Myopsida > Loliginidae > Sepioteuthis > Sepioteuthis lessoniana. The sequence continues at coordinate 29,076,751 of OY757928.1, read as the reverse complement.
TCTCTGCTACAATATTGAGCTACATTCTTTTCCAAATTCAATACACATAATTTGGTATAGCATTCATGCTACCCTCTTAAAAGTCCCCTCTGATTAGTTGCAAAATTACATCAAGGTTGCACAACTGGTTCTTGAGATATTCAGAATGACTGGAGACTTTTCAAACAGAATTTGTTATAACATATATACTCTGATTAAAAATTTAAAAAATAAATTTTTTGAAGTGAGTAAATAAAGATTTATTAATCTTTTATTTTATTTTATTTTTTATCATGATGTATTATTTATTTCTGACTGCCAGTTCTGATTTCCAAAAGAAAATTAAGATATATGATTAATTTGTCTCTTCCCTCTTTAAACAAATCAAACTGTGTTGAACTCCTTCAAGTTGCTTTTCAACCAAAAAATATTGAACAAAAAAAGTACAAATCATAACAGAACAACAAAGATAAAAACAAAGTTTGTGATGAATAAAAGAAATGCTTGGTCCTTTTTGTAGAGCTAATCAACAGTTCTTTGACTCAAGGGCTTAGGTCCTGGCCAGTTGATTGTTGCTGCCTGAGCTCTTGCTGACCCTATACCTCGTTGGTTCAGACAAGGACTGTAATCAACCACCCTCTTTTCAGATGGAGAAGCCAGACTTTGGATGGGTGGTTGTTCTACTTCTTCACTCCTGTCTTTATCATGGAGTGGAGATTTGGGGGTTGGTGGCTTATTGCTTGGAATCATTTCTAACTGCAGCTCAGCATCAGGTATTCTTGGTGCCTGTTCTGGCTCTTTGAACTCAGCTTGTTGTCTTGAACTGGTCTTTCTTTGCCCTGATTCTCTTGAAGGAGTTCGGATTGATTTCACAGCAATGTCAGTGTCTTGTAGACCTAAAGGTGTTGGAACAGTGACTTTATTGAGTGAAGGAGATTCATAGCCTGGAGTCTTTGGAGTCTGTGGTTTGCTATCAGGAACAGTTTCAACAACTGCCTCTGCATTATTTGTGGAATTGGAGCGAATGTCTTCCTCATTTTCTCTTGCTGATGCTTGATTACTCGGTGCTTGCTGAAAAATAAAAAAAAAAGAATATTTCAGAATGAAAGGAATTAATTCAAAGTATATATTACTTAAGTAACCAGGCCATTGTTCTAATGATTAGAGTGTTTGCCAACGGTCTGGGAGACCAGGGTTCAATCCCAGGTCAAGTCATACCAAAGACTCAGAAAATGGTACTTGATACCGCCTTGCTTAACACTCAGCATTATATGGTAAGGATCAAGGGTAAAGTGGAGCAATCCAGGGAATGAAGTAGCACCCTCCCCTATACCTCGGTGTTATAGCTATTGAAAAAGGAGCCTTTGTGTCACCCTCGACTAAGGTTGCCAGCTTTACTTTATAGATTACTTAAGTGAGTAGTAGTCAAGGGTGACCCAAAGGCTCCCTTTTCATTAGCTACTACACCGAGGGGTAAAGGAAGGCATTACTCCTTTCCCAGGATTGCTCCACTTTACCCTTGATATGTACCTTATAATTCTAAGTGTTAAGCAAGGTAGCATCAAGTATTAGTATAACTCAACCTGGGATTGAATCCTGATCTTCCAGGCCACTGGTGAACACTACCCACTTCCAGGAGACTTGGGTTCAATTCCAGGTCAAGTCATTTAACTTAAAAAATGCCATCTTGCTTAACACTTAGCATTATAAAGTACATATCAAGGGTAAAGTAGAGCAATCCAGGGAAAGGAGTAACACCCTCCTCAAACCTCAGTGTAGTAGCTATTGTAAAGAGAGCCTTCGGGTTGACCTACTTACTTATATATTACTTATATAATTATAGATGCTTTCATAAAAATCTTGCTTTGATGTGCCATTGTTCCTGGGTGATGGTGATGTACATATATATTTGGTGAAACAATTGTCCATTGCAATTGAATATTTGTATATTTCTAGGAAAATGTAGATATTTGCAAGTACTTTCCAAATTTTTGCATGGATAGTTTGTTCCATAATTAGTGTTGAATAATTAATGAATTTTTTAGAAGTTTTGATCTATGATATTCATAGGTATAGATTTTACTAAAAATTGGTGCTGTCAATTGTAATCTTTTTTTTCCTTCTTAATTTGACATTTAATACAAGCACTTTTGAAAATGATCCTATAACATTCTGGAAGGTTCTAAAGAAGACAATATGTGAGTCTCACAAACCATGATAAATCATTTGTTCTACAGTGATGGTAAAAGCTGCTAAACTTAACTAGAAACTCCAAAAGAAGATAGCTGATGTGTACAAGCAAGGAGATGGATATACAGCACTTTTTAATGTTCCTAGCTTGACAATTTGAAGCATTCTCAATAAGTACAAAACTCATAGTGCCGAGAATAAGTTAAGGACTGGCAGAAAATGGTTAATTTCTGAGAGAATAGAAAGAAAAATGGTTAGAGATGTCTCGAAGTGTTGTATATCATGATGAATGAATGACGGAATGAATGAATCATAATACTTGGTTATAAAAATATAAGTCTCTCTTTATTATTTAAGAGTGAAAACTCTATAGGTGTGTGAGAGATAGAGACAGAGAGATAAAGGACTTGGAGGACTGCTATATTGACCTTTTCTTTGTTTTGTTTTGAGCATAACTATACATTCTTTCAGATTCATTGTTTCAACATCAGTGAAAAAATGCACATGAAAGTTTTGGAAAATTTGAGTTATTACAATTTTATTTATAGGAGCGAAGTTAAATAATTCTCACACAAACTATATCTAATCTTAATTTGTATCTTAGTAATAGAGATGTAATTAATTAAAGGATCTATCAATATAAAAGCTGGTGTTACTAAATTTGTCAGTTCATCTGAAAGTGTTAAGCTGATATAAACAGATATAGAGGAAGTGTGTGCTCACACACACACACACATGCACACACACACACATGCACACACACACACATGCACACACACACAAGATTCTCTGCTGAGAGTCAATCAAGATTGAATGTATGTGTTCATTTGCTGTATCAAGACTATTTTTACAACTACTACTCCAATGACTGTTTGAATATTTTAGGTTTGGTTTGACTTTTATGTTTAATGGTATATCAACCTTCATGGGTTATTTAATGCAAAAGCAATTCTTGTAGAAGAACAGTAGTGATACTATTTAACTCATTACAGAGAGGATAAGTAGGTTCATACCTTTCCCTAGGGTGGTAGTCCAAAAGTGAACATAAAAGTGTGACTAGAGTTCAAATTCACAATCCAGCATGTTACTCACTATGCCTGGCCCAGTCAGTAAGAGCTACAGAATACACTGACTTCATCTCTTCAGAGGGGTAAGACTCTCCTAATGAATGTTCTGGATATGACATGAAACCATCTCAGGCTAGTCAGCTGGAGCTACAGAATACACTGACTTCATCTCTTCAGAGGAGTAAGACTCCCCGAATGAATGTTCTGGATATGACATGAAACCGTCTCAGCCTAGTCAGCTAGAGCTGCAGAATACACCAACTATATCTCTGCAGAGGGGTAAGACTTCTCCAATGAGTGTCCTGAATATGTCACTAAATAATCTGATGGTGAGGCTTCAGTAATGCAGGAATTTTGAGGAATGTGTGGTACTTCTTAAATGCCATTGTTCCCAGGTTATCTCTGGTCTGGAGTAGTAGTAATTGATAGGGTCCTATCTATGGGTCAGACAGAATTGTTTGTCATTTAAACTGAATTGTTTGAAATAGAATTGTTTTACATTTAACTGTGTGTAAACAAAAAACTGTGAACTTATGCTAAACTGAATTGTTTGAAATAGAATGGTTAGATCATTTAACTGAGTATAAACAAATAACTGATGTCTAATTGAATTTTTAGTTATAGCAATACTTGAAAACATTAAACTATGTGCAAACAAATAACTAATAGTAAATAGAATTATTAGTATTAGATAGAAATAAATGAAACCATTTAACTGTGGGGAAAAAATGAGCTCAGGCTTGTATAAAAATGTTATTTATAAAATGTGTTTAGAAACCACTATACTATGGGATCTTCCCCAGAGGCTTTGATTTTTGCAAATATGTTTTCATATATTTATTTTAAATCTTAGTATAAGTCAACATTTTGACATTGTATTTGTCATTTGTTTTTTAGTAGCATTTATTAAACAATTTTTTTTCTTTAATAAAAAAATTCTTACTCATTTTGGTTCTCTCTGGTCTGGAGTAGTAGTAATTTATAGGGTCCTATCTATGGGTCAAATAGAACTGTTTGACATTTAAACTGAATTATTTTTCTTTTGATTTTCTTCTAACACATATTGTGAACTACTTGTAGCAAAGAGACCTGCAGTTCCTGTCCTAAACAAAACTACTATTTCTATTTCTTTAAAAAATCTCTGTATGCTTGACAATAAAAAGCAGTCTCATTAAATATTTCCTCGGATCAAGGAAAATCTTTTCCTGTTACATAACCTGCTATATATATATAATGTATATATACATTTCAATATCCTTGGGGATTCTAGTTTCTAGATCTGGTAAGTGATCAAATCTTTGGCATGGCACTTCATCCTACAAATATCTACACTTTGAGCAATTATGTAAAGGATCAAAGTTATATTCTTTAACTTCAAATTTCAATCGGAAAATTAAAAAAATAATAATTTATTCTATGTAATATAATTGATTGATTATAATGGCATGTCAAGCCATCTAGGGTTATTTTATGCATAGGGGTTTGGAAATTGCATTCATTTTATGTTCATATTTACATTTCTGTGTAATTGTTACTTAAGAGGTTTTGGTTTTATCTCATAGAACTATGAAATATGAATAATTTTTTAAACAGGTATATTTGATCTATAGATAGGACCCTAACAAACACTACTACTCCAGGTTCAGAGTGGAAATGAAAGTACTGGCAATGAAGAGGTACTCAGATTTCCAGAACTGGAGCCTCACCATATAATGCAGTTTAGTGTCATACCGAAGACATCCCTTTTTTGGTGAGTATTACCTCTCTGCAAGGGGATACAATCAGCATATTCTAAGCCCCACTGACAGGGTGTCTATGTAATAGGTATAGTTGCTAATTAGATAATTATTATAGACTTTGGCCTAGAGTGTTTGTCAATGGTCTGGGAAACCGGGGTTTAATTCCAGATTGAGTCATACCAAAGACTCAAAAAATGGTACTTGATGCCACCTTGCTTAGCACTCAGCACTATAAGGTAGGGATCAAGGGCAAAGTGGAGCCATCCAGGGAATGGAATACCACCCTCCCCTACACCTCGGTGTAGTAGCTATTGAAAAGAGAGCCTTTGGGTCACCTTTGACTAAGGTCGCCAACTTTACTTACTCATGTGTAGAGCTGCCAAGCCTTTATTTGATATAGCCTTAGTTATAATCTAATACAACTAGTGTGTGTGTGTGTGTGTGTGTGTGTGTGTGTGTGTGTGTGTGTGTGTGTGTGCGTTTGTGTGTGTGTATTGGTGTGCATGATATTTGCAAACATTTTTCTTACCTCTATATTAGGGATGTTTCGTTTTAATTTTTGATCAAATTCTTCTTTTGCTTTTTTCAAGGAATTTGCTGAAGAAGGATGTCGCGCTGTTGTATTTAAACCATTGTTTCCTGTTAAGCACAAAAATAAGAGGCATTTGAATTAAGGAAAAGCTTGCATGGTATAGTGGTAAGTGAGCTAGGCAAATCGATCATTGTTAATGAGTTTGATTCTCACTTGGAGCCCCATATTTCTTGTCTTCAAAACACATTCAGCATAATGATTATCGTCATAGTAAATAGAATCGGTAACCCAAGTTCAAATTCTGGATAAAGCTATTTGTGTTTCACTTTGTGCTAATGCCCTTGGGAATGGTATGAATTCATCTGTCTTCTCATCAGCTATGAGTAAGTAGTAGGGCAGACTATTCTTTAGCCTTGGTTAGGTAACCAGTCTAGGAAAAGGAAAACTCTTAATTCAAACCATCTTTACTCCACTGGCCTTGTGTCATATCTTTCTTATGGTGGAGGAGTTGGGTAAATACATGCAGATGATCTTGTGCCAAACTAAGCTAAGTTTGATAAAAGACAACTCTGATCTAAATTCAGTTTGGGAATCTTAGAAGAAAAATACAAAACATTCAGAAAAACATTTTCATAAAATAATCATGCATCAATACTGTGTAATAATGCTAAATTATTATCATTTCTATAATCACCAGCAAATGAGAGACTACGATGGTAATGATGATATATGTGAAATAATAATAATTGTAAAAGTAGATGTTAATGTATGTCAGTTTTAAAAGGGAGACAACTCTGTTAGCTTGAATGTAACATTGACCCTGAAGAGAATGAGATGAAGTTAAAGTGTGCAAGAGTGAAGTTTTATTTCAGAGTGTAATTCACGGTGTCAGTATCCATTGTATCCACTAAGCAAATGGTCAGTATGAACAAAAAGAGACACACATTTTTGGGGCAGTATTGAGTAACTGATGGTGGAGAAAATATTCTAGTTGAGGGACTAATATTAGCATTAGTATATCTGTGATATACAAACAATGAAAACAATGGAATGAAAGACAAGATAAACTCATTTACATATACCAGAATATTTAACATTTAATTGATACAATATAAATTCCAGTGGTATTAAAAGAAAGAATATAGAAATGTGTCCCCACAAAAATATAGTTGCTAATTAGCAACAAGTTCAAGATGGTGTCTCAGTGGTGGGAGTCCCCATGGTGTAGTGAGGAAGTCAACAAGGTTTAGTGGGTAATGTGCTGGACTGTCACATTGTAGTAAGTCAGTTCAAATCCCATTTGCACTGTTATGTTCACTTTTGGACTAATATCTTTGGGAAAGGTAGGAACCCCCTTATCCTCTCCAACTATAGGTTAAATAGTACCACTACTGTTCTTCTATAAGGATGGCTTTGGCATTAAATAACCCATGAATGTTGATATGCCATTAAGCAAAGAAAATTCAAACCCTACATGGTGCTGTTTGCATTTCACATAGTGGTAATAACTTGGCAAAATGTATGCATCCAACTATTCTCCTTCCAGCTATGGGTAAATAGTAGAGCAGACTGGACTCTTTAACTTTCATCAAGAAATTAACTATACACATATGAACAAGAAGTACATGGAAGGGGTACAAAATGAAAAAAGGCTTTCTGAGAGAAAACTGAAGTATAGAGTAGATGATACTGTCATGTGGCTTTACTGTTCTCTAGCAAGAGTCAGAGACAAAGTCTCTACTGTTCAAAGACCAGAAGTGAAAAGAGACTGAGAATGTATTTGTGAAGATATCATGTGACCTCTGTGGACATGCAAATTCTCTAAAGGAGATAATTATTTATTGTATCCCTCCAGTGAAAACTTAGACAGTCTATATTTAAAACATAGATTAAAAAAATATAAAAATATCATTAAGTTTTTCTTTTCTAATAGAAAAAGTTTTGGTTTTTAAAAAAAGAAAAAGTTACAGTTTAAAAAAAAAATATACTTTCATCTATTATAACTGAAATTATTTTGTTAATTGGTCAGTATTTGAGTTTTTTTACATTACTTTAGTTATTCATTGGCTGATGTAAATATTAAACCATGTAAATTTTCAGGAGTTTGGAGATCACAAAAGTAATGATATTTTTTGCATTTTAATTCTTATATTTGAGGATTATGCCTCCTAAATGGTATATCTTTGGAATTAAATTTACAAAAGAAAAGTGTTTCTTGCCAAAAAAGGAAATAAAATCTTGAAGAAATTGTTGGGGGGAGAGAACAAATAAGCTCATGCCTTTCCCAAGTGCATTACACTTGTGGTGTAATGGTTATCATCATAGGAAATGGACATTGCAGCCTGAGTTCAACTCCTGGACAAGGCTGCATTTCCCATAGCATTAATACTTGTTATATCAAGCGTAAGGTTGCAAGGAAAGAACAAAACACAGAGTTAGAAATCAAACAAGAAGACAAGTGAAAAATTTAACAATTATATTAACAAACAAAAAATAAAAGGTTCAAATAATTGTATTGGTGAATATAAGAATGTCTGTGAAATTAAGAAGAAAATGTTTGTAATTGTATTGAAAGGAACAAGTTGATTTTAGGAAATTTGATGTGTGTTGAATGGTAGTGAAAATTGAGAAGTAAAATGTTCTGAAATTTGTGTTGGTAGGGGCGAGTCACAGACTTACGAGGTCAACCAAAGTTTATGTCGACGAGGAAGAAGAAATGTCAACTTTGAAAAGGTGGAATGTAGAGGTGGGGTGATTTTTAGGTCATGTGGCTTCCATCAAAGGCTGCAGTAAGATGGTTAAGACAAATTTATGTGATGTTGAATGTTGCAGGCATTGTGGTTGATGTTCTCTCTTGAGGTCTTGGTGCTGATTGAATTTTTGAACTTTCATTGACCATTTTGTTGTTGCATTTGGATTGAATTGGCACCAAAAAATTTTGAGGAAAAGGTTGCTGATTGGGTGGAAAAAAAAGAAAAGGATCTTTTAAATTGTAAATATAAAGTTACATTTCGACCGGATGGATGCGCAGAGCCTACCTGTGCAGTGACGTGTTTTATTCATTTTGGTTTTGACTGTCGTCTAGACAACATTCAGCTTTTGAAATGTATATTTGTGGTGTTTTATTGGTTTGTTTATTTATTGATTTTGCTTATGAGTTAATTTGGAATTTATAAGTAAATCAAAAGGGATTTCTGTATATAAAATACTTTTTGGAAAGACATGCATTTAACTATTCTTCCTCCAGTCATCAATAAATAGTTGGGTAGACTAGGCTCTTTAAGCTTTGTATGGCAACTGGTGTAGGAGAAGGAAAACTCTGAATTCAAACCTGTTATGTGGCTGGGGACCACCTTCAGACACCAAGAAAATGAATATATGCACAGAGCTGTCTTAACCATATTTACCAACCCCTCCGCTCGGGCAGGATATGACACAAGGTCAATTTTTTTAAGCAGAGTTTAACAGGTTTGAATTCAGAGTTTTCCTTCTCCTAGACTAGTTGCCTCACTAAGGCTGAAGAACCTAGTCTGCCCTACTATTTACCCATAGCTGGAGGGAGAATAATTGGATTTATACCTTTCCCAAGGGTATTAGTGATATGTGAAATGCAATCAGTCTCGTCCAGGATTTGAACTCGTGTTGCCGTGTTCATTTCCTACGACAATACCATTACACCACGAGCACCTCCTAAAGATAGAGCTGTCTTAACTAACATTGGATGAATGCCATCACACACACACGTACACACACGCACACACACACACACACACGCATGCACACACACACACACACACACACACACACAAGGGCATTAGTGTAAAGGGAAACACCATCCCCCTCATCAAGGATTTGAACTCAGGTTGCTGATTCTATTTTCTCCACCCATGACCATTACATTAAATGTGCCTCCTTATCTAAGAGTCAACCAAATCAAGGGTTTACTGTATATATTTCTAGAAAATGATAGCATAGTCAGTGACCAAGACAGTGACATATTCTCCACCAATACCAGTAGTTAAAGTTCAAGGCCAGGTAAAGGTCAGGATTTAGAATGCTGATTTTCAAAGACGGTTGGACCTCTCCACTTGAAATATCAACACTGCACAATCTTTGTAAAAATGTTTTATTTTCATTTGAGATTCTTTTTTTTCTTCTATTTTTCTTGAATTTGTTTTAAATTTGTATCAGTGTGTGATACTATTTTTTCTCCATGTGGAAATATATTTTCTACCATCTTAGAAAGAGGAGAAAATATTTCTTAGCAGTCTGGTTGGCTAAATGTTAGCCAATCAGATTGGTTATCACTTAATTTTCAAACAAAAACTTGTGGAAGAAGGATATTTATATATAGAGGTGTGGGTGCCTTCAAGCTTCAGTTTGGTTCCTAGTTTTTTCAATTACACTCACAAACTTTTTGTCTCTGTTTAGTGGAGTAGTTTCTCATTTTGGAGAAGTTTTTCAGAAGGAAATGTTTCCAAAGTTGTAATTTTTGATATATTTAGTTAGAGAAAAAGTATTTCTTTCATTTTGTTTTGAAAAAGATGCTTTTTTTAGGTATATTTCTGAGATGTTATGGGTATAAGACCCGAGATTCAATTTTTTTCAACCAGCAATTGATTGCAGGGTTTTGGCAGGTGTAAAAAACAAAAGAAAAGTTCTGTTTATGCATAATTTTTCTTCCTGTAGCAGTCACAGATCTATTTTCTTTCACGAATCAATGCCCCCACCAAGTGATTCAGCCACACACTAACCAATCTGCAGGCAGAGTGCATTGATTTCTTCTTCCTCTCAAGAACTATTTTTTCTAGCTCTTTTTGGAAGTCAGCCAGCAGAACAGAGAGCACAAGACCTGCAAAGAAGAAAGACCTCTCTCCTGCAGCCTGCCATGGGAACCCAGCATTGACGATCTTCACTGAAGATAATTGTTGCCACAGATACCTACTAAAGAAGATAACGGCAGCTACCAGCTACACACACAAAAGAACTAATGCTGCTACCTGCAACACACAAAAGAACTGACATACTACCTGCGACACTGCTACCTGATACCCAAAAAGAACCTTTTCTCACTCTGACATAAGTCTACTGTCATAAAAATAAACCATTCATTGTTGTTCTTCAAAGAAGTTTTGTTATTTTGTTCAGTACAACATAAATAACTACAAATTAACTAATAGTGTATGTGAACCACCCATATACTAAACTCCTCCTCAAAAAAAGTATGATTTTTTTTATTTGTGTGAGTAATGTGGTTTCTTTTATTTTTCTAAATGAGTTTATGAGAATATACTCTTATGTATGCATTTTTTTAAATGAATTATTATACAATTCCTTTTTTTTTTGCATTCATTGCATTTATTGTATTAAATAATCTTTTCTTTATTTACCAAGACCTTTTTCTTTTTATATTTTTTTTGTATTTGCTCCAGTAAATTTTTTCCAAGATTTTTTTATAAGTACCTTTTCGTTACTTAACATTGGTTTTAATTGGAAACTATCAAAATTTCTGACATCTTACATTTCACAAAGTCCTGTACTGAACTAAATGGAGTTTACAAATTATCTATATATAAAAAAGAAATAAAAAAGAGAATTGATAGTTTTTATTACTACCTGGTATTTTTGTAGGCATGTCCCAGGTACTGACAAAGTTGCCCCAGGGAGACTCTTTGCTCCGACTAGCATTGCTCAGTAAGTAACCCTTGTCATCGGAGATGAAAACACTATAACCTTCATATTTCTTGGGTCTACGCTGGTGAAGAAAAGTAAAGAAAGAAATAATTCTAATTTTAATTTTTTTTGGTCAAAAATGATTGGATTATTTTGATACAGATCAATCATTCTACTTGGTTATAGATTTAAGATTGTTGCATCATTTATGCAAGCAAGTTGAGAACACAGAAGCATCAATCAACTGAAATCCTTTTCAAATCACTAGAATAAATAGAAGAGAAAAGCATGGGAAGAAGGAAGGAAAGGGAGAATAAGTTGGAATAAAAGAGAGATTGAAAAAAGAAAAAGAACATTAAAGAGATATAGAGAAGAGAGAAAACTGAAGAATAGAAAGTAATAGTGAGAGGAAAAAGAAGAAAGAAAGAGAAAGATCAAGAGAGGAGTAACAACTTGCAACTGCTCCTGGACAGGAATCAAAAGCCATGAATAGTAATCCCTGTCCAAGTGACAAAAAAGTTGCACAACATGCATTTATAGTTAGGTTATCACCTTTATTATTTGTTTTAATTTGTTCTAGCTGACCTTTTCTGTAGGTTTCCATCTGTCATTTCATAGGGAAAAGAAAATTCTTTGAATCTTCTTCCTTTCTATTGAAGCCTCTTCAAAGGGGCTTCTAAATGATAAGACCTTCAAAACATGTCTGTTTCTATCTTTCTTAAAAACTCTAAATAAAAAAAAAAAAAACAACTCTTTTCTGTATTTTCTTTCAGCTCATATGACATCCTTCAGCTATTCAATCTGCACACATGTGTAATTCCAAATTATTAGTTTTCTTATTTCATTCAGTTCACATTCTGGCTCAAAATATTTGATCTCTTAGTTGTCATTTAATTTTGCTGGTGTTTGACCTTAGAGTCAAACCTTGTTACCAAGTTCTGTTCTTAATGATACATTGCAATACACAAACACAGAGAGGATGAAAGAAAGAAGAGAGAGATTAAGTGGTGTAGTCTACCTAGTCATTGCCTATGAAAAAAAACCTCCAATAAACTTGGCCATGTGCAATAATCTACATTTATGGAGGTATGGATAAAAGTTTTCAACAGGAAGAATAGTAATTGAATAAGTAAGATGTATTCCAAATATATATCCCCCCACTCCTGGAAAAATGGCTGCTGATACCCATGATTGTTTTTTAGTTCTTACCTTTATGATCTCAATGTTACTGTTGTAGACCAGTAAAAGGTCTGGAAGAAAGACATGAACTCAGGATTACGTAAAACAAGTATATTGAATGAATGTATAAATACAGCATAGGTAAAAGAATGTTGAACGTCAGTCTGATGGCCAAAGTGTTAGGCTGGAGTTAACTCAACTCCTAGTAATAGGAAGAATTCATTATAGTCCATAAGGCAGGTACCATAACAGTTACTCAAACAGAAAAAAGTTAAAACAAATAATGGAAAAAGATAGTGAAATAACGGATGAGTTACCTCAACTTTGGTCTTTGGAACTTGCCAGTTCTGCAGATGATTTGATCTGAAAGCTCCTTCATACTGTCAGAAAAAAAAATCAAAAACAAAATATTATCGGACAAACAACAAAAGAAATAAATAGCAATGAAAAATAAGCACATGTGAACCATCTGAGTCCAGTCAGAAAAAAATCTTGGTAAGATTTGAACTTACGTCTCCTTTTTTGCTTCCTGAGCTAAAATCTCACCAGGAACTTATCTTTTATGTTGTCTCTGATACTTGCTGTTCTTCACAATTATAGATAACCAGGGTGAGTTGTGATTTAAAAAGGAATCAAAATTAAGATTTCAAAAAAAAAATCCTAGGATGAGTCAAAAGTTTTAGAATATAACTGGGTCATTGGCCTAATGAATAGAGTGTGTGCCAATGGTCTGGGAGACCGGGGTTCAATCCCAGGTCTAGTCACACCAAAGACTCAAAAAATGGTACTTGATGCTTCCTTGTTTAACACTCAGCAGTATAAGGTAAGGATCAAGGGTAAAGTGGAGCAATCCAGGGAATGGAGTAGCATCCCTCCCTACACCTCAGTGTAGTAGCTATTGAAAAGCGAGCCTTCGGGTCACCTTTGATGAATGTCGCCAACTTTACTTAGTATATGCTAGTTTGTGTTGTGTACATCACATAACTGAATCATTTTGATCCGTGGAAAGGTAAACAGTGTGGTTGGTGAGCTTGCCGCGACCTGCCGATAAACATAAACATATCAAGTTACACGACCGCTTTAGGACAATTATATCCGGGTACGACCGGAACTGACTAAGCGCTTTTTCTTTCTAATGACCTTGACATCTTGTTATAGCAAAAAGAAAAGGATGAATTAAAATTAATAACATTTACAAAGCACTTCGGCCAAAAATAACTTGATAAGACTGGAACTAATAGTCGTCGCCAGCCTATAGCAGGTTAGAAAAATACTTTATGGCTATACTCATTTTTTATCAAAGAATTTTATATACGCGTGGCTGGAGCTGTGTGCCACAGCACCTTCGTAATATCAGCAAGCCCTTTTTCAACGCTTGTCGGCTAGCTCCTGGCGAGCGCCCCGGGGCCTGTTCTAGACTTCGGTCGGGAGCGTGGCCCTGGAAAAGGAACAATGGCAGACTTGGGGCCATTAATTAGGCACCTAGTTTCGACTAGGCTACCTTCGGGTGGGCGAGCTGCATTTTTGTCTCCTTTGTCCCCCTTGTACGGCACTAGACCATGCGTCTAGTTTAAGCCGCAAACTGGCATACGTGCCCGGACCCACATTTGGGTTCGTGAAACTGCTTGCCTCATCAGGCTCACATTGCACTAAGTGAGCCGATCAGCAGCACAGACAAGCAGGGTTCGAGTCTCGATTCGTTCCCGACCTCCCCTCCCCTTTATCCCCACTTTAATCGGCCTTCGGGCTTTTGACCTTGTGTCAAGTCGTGTCTGGTGGGAGGCAGCAACAAATACTCGGCTAGCTCTCAACTTTTAGCTTTTTACGAGGCCCCGGGGCCTGTTCTGGACTTCGGTCCGGAGCATGGCCCTGGAAAAGGAACAATGGCAGACTTGGGGCCTTTAATTAGGCACCTAGTTTCGACTAGGCTACCTTCGGGTGGGCGAGCTGCATTTTTGTCTCCTTTGTCCCCCTTGTACGGCACTAGACCATGCGTCTAGTTTAAGCCGCAAACTGGCATACGTGCCTGGACCCACATTTGGGTTCGTGAAACTGCTTGCCTCATCAGGCTCACATTGCACTAAGTGAGCCGATCAGCAGCATTGACCAGCAGGGTTCGAGTCTCGGGTCGTTCCCGACCTCCCCTCCCCTTTATCCTCACTTTAATCAGCCTTCGGGCTTTTGACCTTGTGTCAAGTCGTGTCTGGTGGGAGGCAGCGACAAATAAACGGCTAGCTCTTGGCGAGCGCCCCAGGGCCTGTTCTGGACTTCGGTCGGGAGCGTGGCCCTGGAAAAGGAACAATGGCAGACTTGCGGCCTTTAATTAGGCACCTAGTTTCGACTAGGCTACCTTCGGGTGGGCGAGCTGCATTTTTGTCTCCTTTGTCCCCCTTGTACGGCACTAGACCATGCATCTAGTTTAAGCCGCAAACTGGCATACGTGCCCGGACCCACATTTGGGTTCGTGAAACTGCTTGCCTCATCAGGCTCACATTGCACTAAGTGAGCCGATAAGCAGCACAGACAAGCAGGGTTCGAGTCTCGATTCGTTCCCGACCTCCCCTCCCCTTTATCCCCACTTTAATCGGCCTTCGTGCTTTTGACCTTGTGTCAAGTCGTGTCTGGTGGGAGGCTGCGACAAATAAACGGCTAGCTCTTGGCGAAGCTCTTTAAGGAGGAATCCTGCATTTTGTGCGGTCGCATTCACCTTACCTTCCGGCGTTGATCCCACTTCTCGTGGTAGATCTGCTTTTGTGCATACCTACATAGGTATGCACAAAGGTCCTTTTTAGGACCATAAGAGGTCTCTGTCTGCGGGTCAGAGCATCTCTGGCGGTCAGTAATGACCAGTCGAAATAGACGGCCAGGCGGCAAACACGAAAACGGATTCTAAGACCAACCGGTCTTAACTCTCGCTCGGTTCCGATTGTCCGATAAGCTGCGCAGCGCTAATGGCACGGTCCAGCCTTTAGCTACTGCTTCGCTATCTGTGCAGCGCTAAGATAACGCCCATCTTAGCCTCGGCCTTCTGGCCTGTCCGCACGGCTTTGACCCGACAAAGCCTTCGTTCCCGTCCGTTCGTCCGCACGGCTTTGACACGACAAAGCCTTCACGCCCGTCCGATACGTCTGCACGGCTAGGGGGCCCAGCAAAGCCCTAGCCTTTCCTCGACCTCAACGCTCTTGCAAGGTACAACGCAGTCCACGTAACGACTCGCTGTTACGGACTGTTCTACCACTGCAACACCTGACTCACGTACGACCCGCCGTACGAGCCAGCAACCGGATCGATAAACCCTTGGTTAACCACAACATACCATCATAACCGGGGATATCGATCTACCAACCTCGACCGACCTCAGCTGCCTGTGACGACTGTCCAGCTGGACCCAACGACTCGATCGACCTCAGCTGCCCGCGACGACTGTCCAGCTGTACTTGACGACTCAACCGACTTCAGCTTACCAGCATCAAACATCTAGCTGAACTCAACGACTCGACCAACCTCAGCTTACCAGCATCCAACATCCAGCTGTATCTCTACGACTCGACCTACGCCAGCGACCCTCGTTGAACGCCCAGCTGCAAACATCTACAACGCGATCATACCAGCTACCAACATCACCCATCTAGCTGAAGACCACACACAACCGCCACGGACATTTACATACACGTTTGTAAATACAACAAAATAAATTGTCACTTGTTATTATTGTTACCTCGCCTTTGTTCCTTCCTATTGTTTTGGCTGTTCTCATTCACATAATTCATTTGCGGGGTCGACATACTTATCGGCTCCGCAACAAGCTGACACATTGAACATTGTTTCACTCTGTGTGGAAATTGAAAGCTGTACATATGAACATGCAAAATAGTCTAATTTAGGAATTTATGCTTCACGAATCCACACTGGGCAAAAATACTTCTGAAGCAACCAAAAATTTTTGTTGAGTGAAAGATGAATGAGCAGTTGATCACAGTACAGTAATCAGATAATTCAAGAAGATTCAGTTGGGTTGCAAAAATCTCAACAATTAGGCAAGGTGAGGTAGGTCTAAAACCATGGATTCTGAGAACAGGCTTCCAGCCACAGAGACAAATCTGGCAAGTAGCACTTAGAGAGTATCAGGTGAACTTGGCATCTCACAATCCAGTATGGTTTATCATCTTAGCAAAAGCATCCAGAGCTGCTGCTTAAAATTACCAAAATATTGTAAAACTTTTGACTCTCTTTAAGTAAGTGAATAAGTTGACTGACTGTAGTCAAAGGTAACCTGAAGGCTCCCTTTACAATAGCTATTATACCTGGGTGTAGGAGAGGGTGCTACTCCTTTCTCTGGATTGCTCTACTTACCCTTGACCCATACCTTGAAATGCTGAGTGTTAAGTAAGGATGCATCAAGTACCATTTTTTGAGTCTTTGGTATGACTTGACCTGGGATTGAACCCCAGTCTCCCAGACTATAGGCAAACACTCTAACCATTATGCCAGTTAAAATTAATAATAATGATTGATAGATTGAATTAAAAAAATATAAGATTCAAATTAAAAATTAAATGGATTCATTGAATACTAACCAGTTATATTCTTGCATTTTTTTTTACTTATCTATCAGACGCAAGTACAAATATAGAACATTGCAAGGCTCACACAGTGAATAATGTAAATGCCCACCTATATAGTGGGCTAAGAATACCCCAACTGCATCCTTTGCAAAGGGTTAAGATGCCCCTAAAAAGGGTGTCCTGAGTATCACATTAAATTGCATCTAGTGGTGAGGCACTAGTTCTGGAGCTTTGAAGAGTGTGTTATCCTATCTTCCTTCTCATTATTCCCAGGTTTACTCTGATCTAGAGCGGTAGTACCTGTAAGGGCTCTATCTATGGGTCAAACAGATCAACTTGAGATAATGAAGTACAGACCTGTTTAAAATGAGATACTTTTTGTACCATTAAATCTGAGACCATAATTGTTAAATTAACTTTGGCGTAAAATAACTCAGCAAGGGTTGACATTCCATAAAAACCAACCAACCACCCAACCATAAAATAAATGAGTCCAATTTTTTTTCATCAAGTTAACTTATAAAAACTAAAAATCCCCAAATAAAGAAACATAGATCTCAGGGAAAGTTGGCAAAAATCTATAAACTGTGTCACGTGATAGCTCACGGAGACGAAGAGGTAAGAATGATACTATCCTCCCGTGTTGCTATTAGCACTATCTAGCAGTCAAAAAGTGACCGTTAAGAGAGAATGTGGGTCACAGAGGAGATAGACCAGATGTTCGCACTTAGTGACCTCAGATCGCCGGACATCGGAAGGGGAAAGAGAGAGAAGCCAAATGATTGGCGGGGACCCCAAACGGAAGTGGGGTTCCCTTCCCCTCAGCGGAAGTAAAGGACAAAAAAGTTAGTTTTTGAGCAAGGCTCGTGGCAGACGGACCATAGCCATTTTACTCCGGGCTGAAGACAAAAAGATTAACTAAGACATGAGAGACCCGAGTCCCTCAAGCCAGTACTAAAAACAGAACCAAGTCTAGTAGCCCGTGAAAGAAGAAAATTCTCCAGTGGAACCCCGTCGAAAATAAGATAAGTAACTTTGGGGACATTTTTCCTTTATACTCAAATTTCATTTACCACTCTCTCTCTCTCAATTTGAAGAAGGACAAAAGTCAGAAAAGACGTTTATATTCGTGGACTGTCCAATTATATGTTTTTGACACTCTGAACGTGTATATATAAGTAGTAAAGGAATTTATGTATTTTCATTTTACCATGTGGTCTATGTTGTTACTTCATGCTTTCTTTGCAGCTTCTATTCACCTTATGTTATCTTAGAATTGTCCTATTAATTCCTAAAGTATCACTCGGGAAACCGGAGTTGCCGACTACTACAATATTAATATTATTACGACTAAGACCTATAGGCCCGTATTCTTCTGTTATCTAAGGGAAAGAAGTTTAGCGGCCTGGTGGGTGTGTGATAGTGTGAAATTTGGAACCCCTTTGCCAGCGGTGGTCAGTCTGGCCCTAAATTATTCCCTCACGTAATATGCCAGTTCTTATATGCCTGAGAGAAGAACTCTGAACAGGACTTATTCTGTAGGGGATCAAGTGCCAACCTGCCCCGTCTTCACACGTGCGAAAATAAAGTCCCGTTTTGGGATTTTAGACAATTTCGCGTCACAACTGAATATTAGTTTTGGTTTGGTTTTGGTTTGATTTTATGGCATGTCAACTATTGTAGGTTATTCAATGCCAAATCCTTTTTATACATATATATCAAATATATGATTTTTAAACACATTTTGTAGATAACATTTTTAAATGAGTCTGAGCTCATTTTTTCACAGTTAAATGGTTTCACTTATTTCTATCTAATACAAATAATTCTATCCACTATTAATCATTTGTTTGCACTCAATGAAATGGTTACAAGTATTACTATGTATCACTAACAATTCAATTAAACATCAGTCATTTGTTTACACACTGTTAAATGATCAAACAGTTCTATTTCAAACAATTCAGTTTAGCATGAGTCGTTTGTTTGAACTTAGTTTAAATGTCAAAGTATAGCTTAAATGTCAAACAGTTCTATTTGACTTATAGATAGGAACCTATCAGGAGCTACCACTCTAGGAAAGAGTAGGGGGTGTCCTCGTGGTTGTTAAAGCGATGGACTGCGGAATCGTAGTACGCGAGTTCATACTCCAGTCGCGCTATTATGTTCACTTTCGGACAAATACCCTTGGGAAAGGTATGAACCCCCTTATCCTCCCAGCTATGGGTTAAATAGTACCACTACTGTTCTTCTAGGAGAATGGCTTTGGCATTAAATAAACTAAAAAGAGTTGATATGCCATTGAACAAACCAACCAACCAACTAGGACAGAGTAGACCTGGGAGCAATGGCAATGAAAGGGTACTCTAATTTCCCCAAAGCTCTAGCATTACTGAAGCCTCACCATCAGATTGTTTAGTGTCATATCCAGGACACTTATTCAAAAAGTCTTACTTCTCAGGAGAGATGCAGTCAGTGTATTCTACAGTCCCAGCCGATTGGGCCATATTAGGTTTGATTTGGTTTATTTGTTTAAGGTCATATTAACCCCATATGACTTATTTACTTCTGAAATTTGATTAATTTCTCGATGTTTTATTACAATTGCAACTATATTTTCAATGTTCCTTCGCATTTTTTCACACTTATATTTTTTCACACTTATGGAACAAATCCTACTAGCGTACGGCATACCTAGAAACCGTAGCGGCAATAACGATTCTCTATAGAATCACTAAAGTAAAAGTACGATCACCAGATGGAGACACAGAATACTTCGACATTGTAGCAGGAGTACTACAAAGGGACACGCTGGCTCCGTATCTCTTTATCATTTGTCTAGACTACGTACTTAGAACATCGATTGACAAAATCAAAGAGAATGGCTTCGAACTGACGAAGAAAAGAAGCAGAAGATACCCCGCAACAACAATTACCGACGCCGACTACGCCGATGACATAGCGATACTGGCAAATACACCTGACCAAGCCGAAACACTTCTGCATAGTTTGGAACGAGCAGCAGCAAGCATAGGCCTCCATATTAATGCACACAAAACGGAATATATGTGCTATAACCAAACGGGGGACATCTCCACTCTAAAAGGAACCCCTCTTAAACTAGTAGACAAATTCACGTACCTAGGAAGCAGCGTCGAATCAACCGAAAAGGACATCGAAACGAGGTTAACAAAAGCATGGACAGCTATCAATAGGCTATCGACTATATGGAAATCAGACCTAACCGATAAAATGAAACGCAGTTTCTTCCAGGCAGCGGTCACATCGATACTGCTATATGGATGCACTACATGGACGCTAACAAAACGGCTGGAGAAGAAACTAGATGGCAATTACACAAGAATGCTGCGTGCAATCCTGAACAAGTCCTGGCAGCAACACCCCACAAGACACCAACTGTACGGCCACCTGCCCCCTATCACGAAAACTATTCAAGTTAGGCGAACCAGACATGCAGGACATTGCTGGAGAAGCAGAGATGAACTCATAAGAGATGTACTCTTATGGATCCCCACACATGGCCGCGCAAAAGCAGGACGATCAGCACGAACGTACATTCAGCAGCTTTGTGAGGATACAGGTTGTTGTCCTGAAGACCTGCCTAGGGCGATGAACGATAGGGAGGAGTGGCGAGAGAGGGTCAGGGATATCCGTGCTGCCAGCACGATATGATGATGATGATGATTTCTCTCTAATATTAATAATTTACACACAATCATATGGTTTCAAGTAACTATTTTTATCAATTAATAATCATTTGTGCACATTTATTTAGTTTCAAGTACCTGATAATAATCCTTAGAAAGCAATTCTAGCTTCAAGTAATTATTCCCAATACAAATAATTTACACATGGTTATATGTTATCAAGTATCCTTACTTCATAAAAATAATTATCAAATAATTATCAAATAGATCTATTTGACCCATAGATGGGACCCTAATAGGTACTATCACTTTAGGTCAGAGTGGACCTGGGAATAATATTAATGAAGAAATGACTGCACATATCCCAGAGCTCCAGAAGTGGAGCCTCACCACTAGATGCAAGACCCTCCTTTTTGGTTGAGTCTTATCTCTTTGCAGGGGATGCAATCAGCGTATTTGAAGCCCAGCCAACAGGGTTGAAACTAGATATTAAATTCATATATATATATATATATATATATATATATATATATATATATATATATATATAGAGAGAGAGAGAGAGAGAGAGAGAGAAATACAAATAAAGACATTACAAAGGTAAATATCAGTTTTCTATGTACATGTCAGTAAAAGCAGGTATAATTTGGTGTGTGTGTGTGTGTGTGCGCATGGATAGATAAATAGATAAATGAGTGTGTGTGTGTGTGTGTGTGTGTGTGTGTGTGTGTGTGTGTGTGTGTGTGTGTGTGTTTTCCTTTAGATAAGATATTAGTGAAGAATTTATAACATTGTGGAACTTTGTTTTTTTTAATTTTTAGGTTATATATATATATATATATATATATATATATATATAAATTGATAACAAGGTAATCCAAGTAGAAGGAGAGAAAAATTTAGAAACAAAGTCAACACTATAGTGATCAGCAGAACCAAAATGCTATAGTGTCGACTTATTTTTCTTTACAAACTGTCGGATTACAATCCATTATTTTCTTTGATATATATATATATATATATATATATATATATATATATAACCTAAAGTATATGTATATATAAAGTAAAGTTGGTGACCATTGTCGAGGGCAACCTGAAGGCTCCCCTTTCAATAGTTACTCCACTAAAGTGTAGGGAGGGCACGACTCCCTCCCCCTTTTCCTGGACTGCTTTACTTTATCCTTGATATATACCTTATAATGTTGAATGTTAAGCAAGGAGGTATTAAGTACCATTTTTTGAGTCTTTGACTCTACCTGGGATTGAACCCCTGTCTTCCAGGCCATTAGCGAACACTCTACCCACTATATATATATGTATATATATATATATATAGAGAGAGAGAGAGAGACAGACAGACAGACAGACAAATGCAAAACATATGGAGAGGTATATATATATATATATATATATATATATATATATATATATATATATATATATATATATATATATATATGTAGGCCTAGATAGTTAAATAGATTGATAAATAAATAGATGAACGTGTGTGTGTTCCTCGAAATAAGAAACTGATACACTTTCAAAGAAATAACAGCATTAATGAAATTATCGGGTGTAATTCATCTTCTTTTCTAATTTAGGATAATAATAATAATAATAATAATAATAATAATAATAATAATAATAATAATTAAATAAATAAATTAATAAATACTCACTTGATTCGCACTAAAATGTTTCGACATTTTGAAGTAAAACTTTTATTTAGAGACGAACTTTTTACTGGTTGTTGCCCTTAGAAACAGTTGCTAAGGAACTTGAAGACCGCACTAATTTTTTCTTTTTTTTAAACATTATCATTTTTAATTTCTCTGTTAAAATATATTTAGAATTTTTTAAATTTGAATATTTTATGATAAAATTATTACATTTTTATTCTTCGCAAAATTTGAATTATTGTGAAAACGGTTACAATTTTTATGATTGTATTGGTTTAAAAAAGTTCCGGATTCGTACTTAATAAATGTTTTAAAAATAGTAACGGTAATGAATTTATGTTAGTCTTTTTAAAAAAGCATTATTTTTTATTTTGAAAAAAAGAAATATATTTTGATTTGTAAAATTGTCGACGTTTTACATATTAAAAATCGTTCCTTAATATCAATAACATGAGACGTTTATCAGGGATAACCTTTTTCGGTCCTCACCGTCTGTCTTGCACAGCTGAAAAAATTTCGATAACTAACAAAATGACTTTATTTCATTTTGGAAATTGTGTTGCATTGGCCTATGTGCCTTATGTTATTGTATACAAATGTTCTGGAATGTAAGTAAAACTTTCTTTTATATATTTAATCGGTAAAAGTGTTTATTTTTTACGAAGGTTTGTCCTGCTTTCTTTTTCGTCTACACCGGATCAGTTTGCAGACTCATGTAATACACGTGTCTACGATTAAATCTCTCCTTTTTAAATCGTTTTAGTTAGAATAATATAGAATTTAGTGTTTTATTTAATTTGATATTCTACACTATGCAAATGCCAAATATAAGTTATGTTGAACATTTTTGTCGCGTTGTAAAGATATACTTACCGAAAATGAAACTAACCTGGAATGTTAAGCCCTTTATGGTAGGGATAAAATAATTTTTAGGCAAAAATAAGATTGTTTTAATCAACTAAATACTTTACTAGTTTTAAAGAAAAATGTGCTTATTTGAAAAGATAGTCCTTACTCAAAATGGGCTGGGGTAAAGGAGGATTAAAAGAAAATTAATTAAAATTTTCATTCACCTTAAATACGCCTTGCCTTAATTCTAAAAAAAGGATTAAGGTGAGGAAAATTGTATTTAAAAAAAGTCATTTTGATTTCTTGGTTTAAGTTATTAACTTGAACCAACTAAAAAGCTGTCTACATGGCAAAAAATAAATTTAGCAATTGATTAAACTGGTATAAAAAATTTTAAAAGTGTATGTAAAAATAAAATTAAAAAAATATATGTTTTAGAGTATTTTGAGAGTTCTAAACTCACACTCTATCACAGGTCTCGTAATGTTTTTTTTTTTTTTGGTTGTGTGGGTACTGTTTATGTAGCGTGTCTTGGGTAGAAATGAACTGACGAAGCCCATCCCTCTCCATGTCAACAACTGGTTTGAATTCAAAATTTTCCTTTTTCTGGATCGATTAGCCTATGGAGGTCCCAGGGCAAGCTGTGTTGTCTTTTGCTATCTCACTCCATTCTGGGTTATCCTACTCTTATCCCACTTTTGTTTTGTTTAACTTTTTGGATAAGAAGGCCGTAAAAGAATTATATGAAAGAAGATAGTAACAGATAGGAGACGAAGACATTTTTTATATTTTTCCTTTATTCCTTGGTTTAACAACCATTCAGTGGATGAAAAAATTCTCCCTGAATACAATTGAAATGGTTGAATCCCCCAGTCAAGGTGTTAAAAATGCGTTGTTTCTTGGGTATATATGTGTCCTTATTTGGTATTTAAAGCTTTAACAACATGTTCGGTATATAAAGCTTTTGCGATGTGTTAGTCACTTTTGGGAGTTCATCTAAATCCAGTGTTTTAGTCATGGTTGGTAGTGAAAGAGATGACTACTACCAGTGGAAGGGTTAGCCAATGCGTTGTCTGAAGACGAACGCATGGCATCCTCCACCAGTTAGCAAGGTGTTGTCACTCCGCTGGTTGCTGCTGAAAAAAAAGGAGATTCCTCCTTTGGTCGGGACAGTCCTTGTTCTTTGCACATGCGTCACCCCTATTCCTGTCAGAGGCGTCAGGGAGTTTCTGCATATTTTAATAATTATTTCAATTCAATTTATATTTTTTTTTCTATTTAGTTATTCCCTACAAGCTCACTCTACTATTTACCCATCGCTGGAGGGAGAATAGTTGGATTTATATAAAATGCAAACATCCTCACTCAGGATTTGAATTTGGTTAGTTGAGTCCATTTCCTATAACGATAATTGTTACACCATGAACGCCTCCTATTCACACACAAAATATTACTAAAATCTTTCCCTGTTCAAAAGATTTTACCTGAGAGTTAATTACCATTTACTTGTGAGGAGGTTGGTGGTAAAGATTTGTGCTTAAAATAACAACAAAACTTCTATTTTGTCAAAATGAGGATATTAAAGGTGCAATTTAACAGCTTAAAAAAGATTTAATTAATTATGTAATCTTCAACCTGATAGGCTGAAAAATATTTCCTCCAGAAGAAAAAAAAAAGAAGAATTTTGATTGAATTGTCATGAGCTCTTCTTTCTATCTTTGTCCATCTATGAGATTCCTCAGCATTGAGAGAGAAGTGAGAACTCATTGTGTTGTTGAAATCAGCTCTGTCAAAGAAACCACTTTTCTTAGTTCAACATGTCATCAACCAAATGGTTGATATCTATTTTTTGAGAGCCACCATTTCTTAAACTAGGAAGACAAACAAAATTCTTGCCAACTTTTATGTCCACTGTTCAAATAATTTTCAGTAACCACTCTCTTAGAAGATATTTCTGGAAGAAGCACTTTTTGGTAACAACAACAGAATTCAACTTTCTCCTGAAGATATTTCTGGCCACCTTCCAACATAAGAACTGTTGAACAAATTTTTGTTACTGACCAAACTTTGCTCAGAGAATATTTTATGCAAATTTTCAAATCAACCTTATAAAACAAAAATTACTTCCCAAGTCCAAAATGGTGGTAAGTTCATCTTTTTTTTTTAAATTTTGAGAGAGCTATTATCTCCTCATTACAGTTTTCCTTCTTGAAGCCTTCATCATATTGTAACTCTGGGGTCAGAGATGGTTTTGGGGCCAAAGCATCATTACCACCTACTCAGTATCCCACCCCCAGCATTATCTTAGAACACTACCAGACTGTTGGTTTTCTATCACATTCATAGGAATGCCAGATTAAAATCTCTCTATCTATCTATCTATCTATATATATATATATATATATATATATATATATATATATATATATATATATATATAATGTTTTAAAATATACTCTATTCTATCTATTTGTACATAAAGCAGCTTATTGCATCAGTGAAAATGTTGTCATTTATTTCTTTGAATGACCCAGCCATCTCCAGTGAATAGATAAATAAAAAAGTAAAAGGCATTTGGTACCTGGTGAAAAGTAAACTATAATAAGAATTCCTGCAATTCGTCTCTATCATCCATCATTTCCAATAGGTCTTCTAGACTACATCCTGTGTCCGTTCTTAGCTATTGTTGATAATATCTAGTTGGTCGTCCAACACTTGCACATTCATGTGATGGAGTCCATAGGAGAACATTAATTATGGGTTTGTCCTAACTTCTCCAGCTGCGTCCTGCATATCTTGTCCATTTTATTTGAATGGTTTTAGAGATGGGAGGTAGGTGGCTGTACAGCTGCTGTTTTGTGGGATGTTGCTTCCAGGATTTGTTCAATGTAGCTTGTTGCATTCTTGTGCCATTCCTGTCTAGCTTTTTCTCTATATGCTTAGTCAGCATATTTTTATTTTATTGGATAAGTTTGACTTCCATATGATTGATAACCTATTAATAGCTGTCCATGCCTTTGCTAGTTGCACATTGATTTCATTTTCAGTTGATGAGACACTGCTTTCAAGATCAGTGAACTTGTCCACTGATTTCAGAGAGCCCCCATTTACTGTGGAGATGTCTCTTTTTTGATTAAAACAAATGTACATTTTGTTTGCATTGACATGGAGGTCAATGCCACTTGCTGCCTGCTCCATACTATGCAGCTGGGATTCAGCTTGGGTAGGTGTATTTGCCAGAAGCACTGTCATCTGCATAGTCCGTATCTGTAATAGTTTATGCGAGTATTGTCTGCTTCTTGCCTTTTGGCAGAAAGTTATTAGCAAGAACCACAATACTATCAAATAGAGACCAGGCTTTTTCATCTATCTCCTTATTTTGTCAAATTAGTACTAAAAGTTACAAAATCCCTTATTTAGAATAATTTGGCTTGATATTATATATATATATATATATATATATAGAGAGAGAGAGAGTGAGAGAGATAGATAGATAAACAGAGTAAGAGAAATAGAAAGAAGCAGACTGGCATTGATAGAGATAGATGAATGTTTAAAATAGCTAGATAATAACAGAATGAGATAGATGTGAACATAGATAAATATAGACTAATATGATACAATCTTTTTAAGAAGGAAATGTTATTTTTTTTAAATAAATTTTTAAACACTAATTACATCACACAGTTTTGAAAGAGAATGATACTAATGTGAATAGAATGTTTAAAACTTTCCCCTTTTTTATTTTCATTTAAAAAATATAAAATTTAGTTTAAATAAAATTCAGAAGATACATCACATATTCAAAAGCCTTGATTAAGGTTTATTGTTTAAAAAACTGAAACATTGGCAAATAATTCAAACTATAAATAGACCATCCTTTGAAAACATTGTTTTTTTTTCCTTGTATATTTGTACATTTTCATATATCAGATCATATAACAAAAGTTTTTTCGTTTTTTTTTTAAGATTTTTTTTATGAATTTATCTTTTACTAGCCTGACCTGTGGAAAATCCTGGGAACAAAAAAATCAAGGGGAGATATTTGAGCAAGAAAGAATGATTTGCGATTTTATTACATGTAAATCCTAATGTGGCTTTTGCAACAAATAATATGAAAATATACAATAACAATCTATATAATACTTGATACATTGTTATTTGTTAGTATTTATGAGGGTCAACAGAAATTTTAGAGGCTAAACTAGATACTCTTATGAAATGTGATTAAATAGAATTTACTTTTCAACATATCTTCCTTTGTAGTCCACACTCTTTGATCAATGTTGCAATATTTGGATCCCATTGACTAAAAACTGTCATCAACAGCAGATATGACATCATCATATAATTTTTTCAGTCTATGAACTTTACAGGAAACCCTTGTAATTCTACTGAAACTACATGATCAATATATAGGTGCCCATGGTGTAATGGTTATCGTTGTAGGAAATGAACACGGCGACACGAGTTCAAAACCTGGGTGAGACTGATTGCATTTCACATCACACTAATACCCTTGGGAAAGGTATGAATCCAATTATTCTCCCTCCAGCTATGGGTAAATAGTAGGGCAGACTAGGTTCTTCAGCCTTGGTGAGGCAACTAGTCTAGGCAAAGGAAAACTCTGAATTAAAACCTGTTAAACTCAGCTTAAAAATTGACCTTGTGTCATATCCTGCCCGGGCGGAGGGGTTGGTAAATAAATATATAGGTGCATATTCTATTTTTTGAATAACAGTATTTCTGATACTGAGGAAACTTTGTAGCTCTTTTTCTTTCTCCATCTTTGACAACATGAACTTCAGAGCCCATTGGATCTTCAGCAAACCAATATACAATAATTTATATTTATGCTACCTAGAAAAAAGTTAGCACAAGGCAGTTCCATACGGTGTTTGATGTGAAGAAGCAACATCTATGTCGAAGAATATCCTAATTGATTGAGGGAGTCAGTGGAAGAATATTACTTTTGGCTGCAAGAAGATGTAGAAGAATATCTCATTTGGTCAAGAGGGAGGGTGAAAGAATATCCAACTTGCCTGAGCATAATATATGAATGAATGAAGGAGGTGCCCGTGGTGTAATGGTTATCGTCGTAGGAAATGGACACGATGACACAAGTTCAAATCCTGGACGAGACTGATTGCATTTCACATAGCACTAATACCCTTGGGAAAGGTATGAATCCAATTATTCTCCCTCCAGCTATGGGTAAATAGTAGGGCAGACTAGGTTCTTCAGCCTTGGTGAGGCAACTAGTCTAGGAGAAGGAAAACTCTGAATTCAAACCTGTTAAACTCCGCTTAAAAATTGACCCTGTGTCATATCCTGCCTGAGCAGAGGGGTTAGAAACAGAAGCAGAATTATAATATAGATAGTAACAATTATTAATTTTTGATTGACTACAAAGATTGTTGAACAATCAGCTGCATGCAAAATGTTAACTTCTCAACTACTGTAGATAGACATTGATTATTTATATATGTATATATATATATATATATATATATATAGCCTTGTCAGCAGGTCTTAGAATATGCTGGCTCTATTTCCTGCAAAGAAAGGGGTGGGCAGTCTTGGATGCCCCTCCCCTTCATTGCCATTACTCTCAGGTCCACTCTAGAGTAATAGTAACTGTTAGGGTCACATCAATCGGTCAACCAAATATGTTTAAAAACTACTCAGATTGACAGGACCATGTGCAAAAAATGTAAGTGTCAGCAAACAGTAAATGATTCCCTAACCTCTAGGCATAAGATAACCTTAGATTGGTTGACATGCCATTAAAATCAATCATGTCTGTATACATTATATATACTAGCAAAAATATATACCCTCTGAGTGCATGTATTTAAGTTTTAATGTAATAAAATATTATATTAAATTAGAAAGACTTATGAAAATAAATAAGAATGCATATAAAAAGATTACACCTATTTTAATTGATTTCTATATAAAATTATACATATGATTGCTTTTAATGCATTTGAGAATAAAACAATGATATTAGAAATCAATAAGATTGTGTGTGTAAATATTGAATAATATAAATATTGAGCAAAGGAAAAAAAAAAAAATCAATAAGATAAAAAATAGCTTTAAATATAATTTGAAATTAAATTATGTTAAACTTATTTGAAACAGAGGAGGTATAATTGAAGAATAAAACAGCTTAGATGCTAGCTGTCACCCATCACTCCCTGCTTTCATTGTTAAATTTTCCTAATTTAAATTTTTTAAATTTTTTTTTTAAGTAATTTTAAAATTTCCACTCTCAGTTGGTCAGGTGTGTGTGCTGTCCTGGTTTTCCTTCCTTTCTTTCTTTCTTTCTCTCTCTTCTCAAATCCTTGACCAGTTCCCGACATACATGCTGCAACTTGAAAGACACTCATTTTCAACTTGACTGTCTGTTCATTGATGCAGCTTTCCAACATCCGGGTACGTGAATCAAAAACCATCCAAACAATGTGGTCAGGTCAATCATATAACATCTGGGCACTTGAATTGAACCTTGCATCCGCACCGCACTCATGTTGTGATTTTCACATTCAGGAGGATGTGTGTTTGATTCAGACGGGCGAGACAAAGTCTACTTCTCTTTCTTAGAGAATAAGGTAATTCCTGTTCATTGCTGCCATCCAACTCCTGTTCTCTATTACATAACTATTTAACTACATTAGATTGTAGTACCGGACATTGGCATAATGGTTAGAGTGTTCGCCAATGGCCCAGGAGACCTGGGTTCAATCCCAGGTCGAGTCAAACCAAAGACTCAAAAAATGGTAACTGATGCTACCTTGCTTAACACTCAGCATTATAAGGTAAGAATCAAGGGTAAAGCGGAGCAATCCATGGGAAAGAGTAGCACATTCCCCTACACCTTGGTGTAGTAGCTATTGAAAAGGGAGCCTTCGGGTTACTCTCGACCACAGTCGCCAGCTTACTTGACATTAGATTGTAAAGAATAAAATATCAGTTCTTTCTTTTTGTTAATGGATTTCTTTTAAGATTTATAAGCAGGATTTTTGCTCATATTTATTAAAATAAAACCAAAGAATTAGAAATCACTATTACCAAGCAAATATTTATTAAAATCAATATGCAAATTAGCCTTTTCATTCACATTATAAATCACTATTTAGTTGTATATATAGATACAATTGCATGTAATTATATAAATCACTATTTAGTTGTGTATATAAATACAATTACATGTAATTAGCATGTAGATAAGGCCAATAGTATTAATAATTTAAAATAATTTTATTAATAACTGAAATAGAAATGAAAATCTAAAAGAAACTTCAACAAGATCAAATTTCTCCTACAAACTGTTCCTCTACAAGGAATACTTCAACAAAATCTGATCCTTTCCACAAGCTGTTCCCCTCCACCCCCCAAAAATCTTTTTACTACAAGAGAATTCTCTACAAATAAACTTTCAATAAAACCAGGTTCTTTCTACAAACTGTTTCCCTCCTAATAAATTCCAACTTAACAGACTTTTCCTTTCCCCCTTTTTTAACTTCATTTGGCATTAAATGACTGAGGAGGTTGATATGCCGTTAAAGAAAAACAAACAAACAAACATACGTACATAAAATCATGGAGAATGTGTTGTAAATAACTAAGAGAATTAGTTTCAATTTCATTGTTTCATGGCATATCAACATTCATGGGATATTTAATGCCATTGTAGAAGAACAGTAGTGGTACTATTTAACTCATAGCTGAGAGGATAAGAGAGTTCATACCTTTCCCTTGAATTTTTGTCTGAAAGTGTAGGTTCCCAAGTTCAACAAACATCTGAAGAAGACCGGAGGACATATCGGCCGAAACGTTGTGGAAATAACAATAAAGATGAAGACAATAGTCCAAAAACCCTTAATGGTTTCACTTTGTCCTGAAATTTAATTTGATTTGTTGCTATGCTGGTGACTAACTGACAAAACATTTTCAAAAATTTATCTAAGTCTCGATTATGACTGCCTCTCATGCCTAAAACAAGAGTTTGTGCAATTGACCTTTTGACCTCTCACTGTATCATTGTTATTGGGGGAAAAGGCCACTACTTTATTTTTCTACATACTATTTCCACCAGTAAAAATTAGATTGACTTCAGTATCAAGAAAATCATACAATTACTATTACAGATGCAGCATCTTTGAGTCTGCATTTACAAATAAATTGATATTTCATTTGAACTACATGTTTAGTTTTTTAGGAATTTGAACAAAATGCAAGAAAAACCTCAGAAGTGTTGAAAAGTTATTGACTGAAACAAGGAGGGAATAGAATTTGGTTTCATTTTTATTGATTTGTTAAGTGTTTGGATTAGTTTTAGATTTAGAAAAATAAACCAACAATACTTTTCAACTGCAATGAATTTGAATTGTTACAAAATTTTCTATTCGTCTTTAGGTGTGTTGTCAATGCTCGACCTTTGATGTCTCATCAAATGATATCTCTCCAATTTGATTTGCTTACTTACTATTTGGGTGTTTAACAATGAGCTTTTAGACTATGTTGTTTTTTGTTTTTTTTGCTTATTGACTATTGGTTAGCCTTGACTTTTGTATGTTTCATCAAGTTCAGTCATAAAAAAAATTACCATATTTGCTAGAATATAAGATATATGAAATATTAGGATGAGTCAAAAGTTTTGCAATATTTTTGTACAAGCTTGTTTGTGGCATGTGATATACATGACTGAAGCAGTTTAAGCTGTGGAAAGTACCTGGTTGTTATTAGTAGTATCATGGTAGTTGGTGCACTGGCATCTTGTGCATTGTTTCACTATGTGTATGATTTGAAAGCTACACAGATGAATGTGCAACATAGTTTAATTCAAGAAATTATGCTATACAAGTTTGAACAGGGGCATAATGCAGTCAAAGCAACAAAAAACTTTTGTTGTGAAAAAGGTGAAGATGCAGTTGATCACACTACAGTGAGCAGATAGTTTGTATGGGCAAGACCAGGTAGGCACAAAACAATGGATTCTGAGTCATAGAAGCAAATCCAGTGAGTAGCACTTAGAGAGCATCAGTCTAGTGTGGTTTGTCAACTTCATGACCTTAGCAAAAGGATCTGCTGAATTGTCTTTCACATTACCAAAACATGTGCAAAACTTTTGATTCACTCTAGTATTATTGTATTTGGAAGATTAGCACCAACAGCACATCATTCAAGCTCTCTAACTATTGTAATTATTTGTGTATAAGATGTACTATTTTTCTAGAATTATTTGTGTATAGTAAAGTTCGCGACCTTAGTTGAGGGTGACCCGAAGTTTCCCTTTTTGATAGCTACTACACCAAGGTGTAGGGGAGGGCACTACTCCTTTCCCTGGATTGCTCCATTTACCCTTGATCCCTACCTTATATTGCTGAGTGTTAAGC
Organism: Sepioteuthis lessoniana; assembly: GCA_963585895.1. NCBI lineage: Eukaryota > Metazoa > Mollusca > Cephalopoda > Myopsida > Loliginidae > Sepioteuthis > Sepioteuthis lessoniana. Next base: position 29,044,224 of record OY757928.1, on the reverse strand, counting down.
AAGGAGGGACCAAGTACCATTTTTTGAGTCTTTGGTATGACTTGACCTGGGATCGAACCCTGGTCTTCCGGGCTGTTAGCAAACACTCTAACCATCATGCCAATGTCCGGTATTATTTGTGTATAAGACATACTATTTTTTAGTCAAAAAGTTAAAGGTGCATATTATACACAAGAACTATATAATTAACGTATTTTCTAGCTGCATACCTCACCATATTCAGAATGGAATGACTGAAAGTAAGTTATATCTATAGTCCAAACTAATGTGCTTTACACCATCATAGAGAAAGTGTGTTTATAAATTTCTCTTAATGTGAGGTTATTTTTACCACAATCTTGTTGCATTTTTGTATGAATATGTGTTTGCTCTAAATACTGTGTAAAATTTTATGTTTTAAAACATCATGTAAACTATACAGATTGTTAATTTTAGTGGGTATGAAATGATAAAAAGTTGAACAAATGGTAGATTAAGGTTAGATTTATCTGCTACAAATTCTGCATTTTATACACAAGAAATTTTTTCCTAGAATTTTGTAGTTAAAAATTATGGGTGCATATTATACACAAATAATTACAGAATTTTAAACCAATAAAAAGTTGAATTAATGCTAGGTTCAGATTAGATTTAGCGGCTACAAATTCTAAAAAGTTAGTGTGTATTATAGATAAGAATTATTTTTTTTAGAATTTCATAGTTCAAAGTTAGTTATGCATAAATAATTATGGTATTTGAAAGATTAGTGCTAACTGCACATTATTCAAGCTCTATGAAAATACATTTCAAAACTTAGTAGACACACCTCTAATCATTATCAAACACATTATAGCATTGGGAGTATGGTTGGTTGGTTGGTTTTATTGCATCAACTTTTCTTAGGTTACTCTATGCTAAAGTCAGTCTTTTTTGCAATTGTATAGTTTCAAGTAATTCTTCCTACTTGATAATCATTTATCTCCACTTTGTTATATGGGTTCAAATATTCCTATCTAATAATTTTCAAACAAATCTATTTGATGCATATAGGATTCTAACAGGTACTACCACTCTAGGCTAGAGTGGGCCTGGGAGTAATAGCAATGAAGGTGTGACTCCTTACTCTTAAGAGCTCCAGAACTGGAGCCTTGCCACCAAATATAGTTTAGTATCATACCCAGGATAAGTCTCACAATCAACAAAACCACTGATAATTTACACAATTATATGGTTTCAGATAATTAATTGTAATCCTTTCTAAACTATTTTAGAATAACACCAGGGTTTTTGTGGATGCAGTCAGCATATTTTAGGATCCACCATCAGGGCAGTGCAAATATAAGTCTGCAATATTTTTATGTTTATGAAGACTAGTTGTATTTATCCGTAAGAGGCATTAGTTTCTTTGTGGACTCAGATAAAACAGAGTTTATATGTTTCAATTAAGATGGTGCCATCACCTCATTAAATGGCAAACCTCTGAAATTACTTAACCGGTTTCTGTACCTTGGTAGCAGTATCTTATCTACTGAAAAGGATGTCAACATACTCATAGATAAAGACAGGAACTACTATTGACAGGTTAACAACCATATGGTGATTTGATATGGTAATCAGTACTACTGTATAGTTGCTCTAATTGGACTTTAACAAAATGCCTGGACAAAAGCTAGAAGGGAACTAAACAAGG
>OY757928.1:28831501-29042355 GCA_963585895.1 Sepioteuthis lessoniana | reverse complement strand
GATTATAACCTTGACCGTGGACAGGTTGAATGAGTGTGAAATTGTGACGCCCACAAGAAGAAGGTGGGCGTTGAACTATTATATAACCCAGGTGAAGACAGGAAGTGAATCAGTTTGGAGATCAGACCAGTTGGAGATAAGATGCGGTAGAGAAAGCCAGCACCCAGCAGAGGGAGCCCTCAGGCCCCCGATTGAGAGTTGGGGATCAGATGAATTGGAGGTAAGATGCGGTAGAGAAAACCAGCACCCAGAGAGGCTGGGCCCCCAGGCCCCCGGTTGAGCAGCCCAGGAGAACGGGAAAGAACCGCGGTTATGGTCAATAGAGTGGGGGTCAATATGTTGCAGTTCTATTTCAAACAATTCACTTTAGCATAAGTACACAATTTAATTGTCAAAAACATTTCTATTTCAAGCTATTCAGTTTAGTATAAATATAGTTTTTGTTTACACACAGTTAAATGTCAAAACAATTCTATTTCAAACAATTCAATTTAGCATACAAAAACAGTTCCATTTCAAGCAATTCAGTTTATCAAAAGTATACAGTTTAAATGCCAAACAGTTCTATTTACGACATAGATAGGACTCTATCAGGTGCTACCACTCTGGGCCAGAGTGAACCTGGGCACATTGGCAATGAAGGGGTACTCTGGATTCCCCAAAGCTCCAGCATTACTGAAACCTCACCATCAGATTGTTTAGTGTCATATCCAGAACCCTGGTTGCGGGTGAGGGGTCTTACCACATTGCAGAAGAGCAGTAGGGTATTCTACAGCTGACTGGGCAAAATATGTGATGTTGTATCTAATTATGTCACAATTTTGAAAAGAATTCTATTAAGAGTAATAGAATACTAATATTTTTCTCTTTTTTTGGGTGGGAGGTAAAATTTAATATAACTCAAAAAGTACATCCTATATTAACATTACCCTGATGATAGTTTAATATAAAAACTGAAACATTTAACACTAGCAAATATTTCAACTATAAATAAAATCATCCTCTGAATACCTTGTTTTTTCATATTTGTGTGTGTGTGTGTGTGTGTGTGTGTGTGTGTGTGTGTGTGTGTGTGTGTGTGTGTGTGTGTGTGTGTATATATATATATATATACATACATACACAAAATTTACTTTCACTTTCATTATCCAATTCATTTAAAATTTTCAATGAAAGAAAATAAAAAAAACAACATTTATTAAAACTAAAAATACAACAATTCTTTTGTTTGTATTGCCATGCAAATGCACTTTATAAATAAATCAAAATATTAAAAAATTCCTCTTAAAAAATTTTCTTTTAATTAAACAATTAAAAAGGTGCACCAAGATGGGCATAAATTTGTGGGAGGAACAAAGTAAGCTTCCACACTCCACTGTCAATGAATTGAATATATATAGTAAATTTAATCTCAATTAGAAAAGGATACTAAATATATTACAGGTTAATTTATTTCTTTAAAATTAAAATAGAAAAACTTACTTTTTATAAAAAATTTATTTGCATCTTTTATGATTGCTTTAATATTTATATGAGTCTAAGAAAGGCACCTCATATGCCCTAACTATTAATGAGTTAGGCTAGCAGACTATTATTAATGAGTTAGATTCTCACTTGGTGCTCTATATTTCTGATGATGTGCCAAACTAGACTGAACTTAATAAATAACAAGGACATCTGATATGGTCTAACAGTTAACAAGCTACAATAGCAAACCATTGTTAAAGATTTTGATTCTCACTAGGTGCTTTATACTTCTGGACACATGCCAAACTAAGCTGAACTTAGTATATGACTATTATTGAGGTCAACATTTATAAGCCCTCCCACTCCGGTAGCCATTAATTGTACTACAAACGTAAACAATAGATTTTTTTTTTAGTTTTATTGTGTAATAACCAAGAAAGATGTTATGAAAAAATCCTAAGCTTTTAGCTAGGATATTTTCATTCTACTTTATATAATTAAAAAAAAAAAAAGATTCAAGTTAGTTAACTTTATGGACATAAAGTGAGAGCTCAGTCTAGCATAATACTCATATTGCAAATCCAACTACTAGCAAAAAACGTAATTTAAAATATTCAAAAACTAATGTGCTAAATATGAGCTCCAAGATACCATTACTATGTATATATCTAATCCCTCCACTACAGGTCAATTTTTAAGTAGAGTAATGCTTGTTGGATTTAAAGAGTTTTCCTTTTGGACTAGTTTTCATACCAAGGTTAAAGAGCCCAGTCTGCCCTTCTATTTACCCATAAGCTGTTGGGTGTGAAAGAACAGTTGGATTTATAACTTTCCTAAGGTTATCAGCATGATGTGACATGCAGTCTTGACCAGGACTTGAACTCAAGTCTCTGGGTCCACTTCCTATGTTGATAACCGTTATGCCATAAGCACCAGAGTTCCATTAGTAACTATAAAAAATTAGTTGATTATGGCTCAAGCTGTTCTTGACTTACATAATACGAGACAGGTGGATAAAAAAGACTTTGTAATTAGTCATGCAATTTTAAAAAATGCAGGAGGACATTGAAAATATTATTACAATCAAATATTTATAAATGAATCAAATTTTAGTATCAAATAATTCATAAAAAGTTATGTGGTTGAATAATATAATGAATCTAATCAAGACCTTTAAAAAGTCTTATGCATAATATGCAATGATCAGTAAAATTCATTAATAATAAAAAAAGAAATAACACAAACACACAGTTCACATTTTGGTTTAAAAAATTCAATATTCAACATAAGTATGTTGGGTAGCATTGAGCCAGGAAAAAAAGAAATAAAAACAAAAAATTTATAATTGCTACTAATTTTGACTAATATTTTCTTTCACATTTAGTTGCTTTTTTTTTTCTTTTTTTAAATTATAACACACCCAAGTCATCAATTTACAAAATTAAGAATAATACAGATAACAAATAAAGGATACACTCTCAAACTCATACTCCCTTTTCCCTGAGGAAGGCTGGTTAAACACACCAGCTGCTCCACTAATTGAATTATAAAGAACCATTAATTTTTCAGAAGCTCAAACCAAGGAAAAAGTGACATGAGCTTGAGTCTCACCAAGAGACTATCCCTTGTTATTATTTCAATTCTAAACTGTTGCATAATGATGACCCAAGGTAGCTTCAATAAAAGGACTAAACTAAATTTAAAAAAAAGAAAAAAAAAAGGAAACAAAATTCTAGTTAAAATTGACAATGCCTCATCTAAAAAATAAAAAACAAAAAAAATTTTTTTTTTTCTTTATTAAAACCATCATTTCATCAAAATTGTTAGTACCCACAAGAAGGTTGTGAGAACTGATAAAGGTAGACTACACAAAAAAACCTAGGGACTTTGTGCACACAGTTCTGGGTCACTCTTGCCAAGGTAATAGATATGTATTAATCTGCTTCTGACATGCTAGAATATTATTATACACTCTCTTATCACTGCTGTTGTTACAGTTGCAATGTTCAATTGTTATACTCTGCAGCTTTCATCAGATGTCTACCATAGTCAATAACCTTCCATAACCCTTTATTGAATCTACAGACTTTAAATAATTTCCATTCTTCTATGCTTAAAGGATATCGTGCATGAAAGGAAATTAATTAATCAGGAAGATCTAATTAGTCAAGAAAGCAAATAAAATCGGTAACTGCAGGAGCGCTTCCTCCCTAGTACATATTTGGGAAGAAAATTTTCCAAAACTCTTGTGGAATAAATTTGTTTTATAAAATTTTAAGATACTATTTTTACCCTAGTTGATTGAGTGATTTTAACAATATGTCAACCTGTCTACACATCAACCTACTTGGGTTATTTAATGCCAAAGCCATCCTTGTAGAACAAAAGAGGTACTATTTTAACTCATAGCTGGGAGGATAAAAAGGTTCATGCCTTCCTAAGAGTATTACTCCAAAAGTAAGAGTAATAATGTGACTAGAGTTCAAACTTGCTTATAAAAATGTAGCAGTCCAGCACATCAGCCACTACACCATAGGATTACTTTATGTCTAGAAATTGGGAAACTGCATTCATTGGATATTTATATTTACATTTTTTGTGTAGTCGTTAAAGAGGTTTTTTTGCACATCATTGTAAAATATCAAGTATTTCCAATACAAACAATTTGCACACAGTTGTATAGTTTCAAGCATTCCTATCTAATACTGATATATTAAAAATAATTATTTCGATTTAATAACTGCCATTTCTTTGCACACAGTCATATGGTTTCAAGTAACTAATAATAATCCTTAGTAAACAATTATAGCTTCAAGTAATTATTCTTAATGCAAATGATTTTTGAATAAATCTATTTGACCAATGGACCTAATAGGTATCACCACTCCAGCTCAGAGTGGATCAGAGAATAATGGCAGTGAAGGAGTACTCCACACTCCCCAGACCTCCAAAATTGGAGCCTAACCATCAGATGCAGTTTAGTATCGTACCAAGGACAACTCTTATTGAGAGAAGGTCTTAACCTCCTAGTAGAGGATACAGTCAGCATATTCTACATACTGCTATACAAGGGATAGAGTACCCTGACTAAATTCTGCTAGGCCATACTATTTTTATTTTATACTTACAGATTATATATATATATATATATGCACTAGTTATTATCCATGGGGGAAAAAACATTTGAATTTTTAAGAGATAATTCTTAAAAAAAAAAGTTAAATAGCATTGTTCAGAATGTTTTGGAAATTTTAATCCTTCCAAGTCTTTCTAATTCAATGAAAAACTGTTTACTCTCTGGGTATGGTCTTTATTTTTTTCTTCTTCAATATCTTCCTCTCTCTCAGCAAAGCTTGACTTAAAACTCCAAACATCTAAACTTAACCACTCCTTTCTCTTCTTCCTCCTTGGAATTTAACCACCAGAAAATGACATGTTGTACCCTTTCAATGGTTTTATTTGTTTTGCCCTATATAATTTTAAGCCAGCCACTCACTCACAGACACTTTCTTTCACTAATTCTTCAATTTCTGCAACTTGATTTTTAGCCTATTCTTCAAGCTATCCACCCTTTCATTTTTTTCTTAGCTCATTTCACATGAAACAATTCATTATAGCATTTAGATTATAACAGGAGTCTGACTAGAGAGGCAAACATACGACTATATATATATATATATATATATATGAAAATGGAACCCAGCACATCATCACAAGATGTCTCTTAAAATGCCATAACTTAGAGAATAAAACAATTTCCAGGCTAATTTTTAAATGAGGGATAATTTTGTGGGGTGTGTGTTCATATTGAATATTTTTTTAATATTTTTATTATGCCTATTCTTGACATAACAGAATTATGTATGAAATCCACAATTATCCTTAGATGATTATTTCTTTCATCAATAGATGCCACTCAATAATAGATGAGTAACAAGAGTTTCCTTACTAAACTGTTTGATCCTGATTGTTGAACTATGAGGCTCTTCCAAAAAGGATCAGGTGAAGCACACTGTTGACCTGCTTTTCGATTCATCCACCTTGATTCACATTCACCAAGGTTTCACTGTAACCTTAGCATAGATGGGACCCTATCAGGCACTACCATTCCAGTCCAGAGTGCACCTGGAAATAATGACAATGAAGGGGCACTCCACACTCTCCAGAGCTCCATAATGGACATTTGTTTGAGTCATCTTTACTAGACCCTTCCCATATGGGTCAGCAGTGCTACCCTAGAGAGGGATGTTCAGACACTCACAACCTCACCAAAGCATCCTACTGTTCTTTCAATAATGTAGCAACATTCAACTTTGAACGGACACTGGGTGCTGTCTAGAGCAGCAATTCTCAAACTATCTGATGTAGCATACTGGCAGGATATTTTTCCAATGTGTCACAGACTGGCACCATATTTGTACCATATTATTTGATTTATGATCTAAGTATTAGTATCAGTTGTATTGTATCACATGTGAAAAGAACATTATTAAACAATACAGAAAGATTTTATGCATTTTCATTTTTACATTTTACATATATTATGATAATGTAAAGTTGGAAACTTGCTATGTACCAGCAGTCAAGGACTTGCATACCAGCTGTAGTATGTGTACCACCACTTTCAGTAACTTGGTCTCAAAGACCTACTAAGTGCAATGGCAGATAGGGATGGATGGCAAGAAAGAGTTAAAGAGATCTGTGCAGTCAACACACCTTGATGATGAAGTATGAAATGCTAATTAGAATCCTTCACTTTTTCCTAAATAGAAACATCAATATCATTATGGACAGCTGAATTAGATTTTGGAGCTTTAAATTTCTCAGGGTTCAAGTTTTATGGGGGAGGGGTAATTTTTTTTACAAAGGGACTATTTTAGAAACTCTAGCAACCTGGTGATAAGTAATAAAATGAAAGGTTCATTTATTGTTAATCTTAAGAGAAAATGATGCCTCACAAGAGCCAAGATTTTTTAAAACTATTCTAATGATAGGGAAGTCACTATTATACAAAACATGTGACCATTTTATATTAGTTATAATACTTTTTTTTAAAAACTCTAAAGCACTGTTAATCATTTTTCAACAAATTTTCCTACCTTCAGAAAAAGCTGAGTTATTCAGGCTGTCAAATCCGAAGGGTTTTTTGGCGGGTTCAGACATTTCATAGCAGGATGGCCTTTTCATGCCTTGCACCAAAGATGTAGATAAAATAAACAAAAAACCAGGGAGAGCAGGAATGGCATCGCTTTGGGTACCTGGCGTCTGAGTGGTAACTCTTGGAATCACATTACTGTTGACAGATGGAGGAGTTGCAGTAGTAAAAGAGCAAGAGAGAGGAGTTAGAGCAGGAGGAGTAGAAAAAGAAGGAATGGTATTTTGGCTTTCAGGATTTGACAAGCCAAGAATATCACTGATCTCTTTAAGTTCCGGCAGATTTCTAGTAACAAACTCATTTTCATAGTTGGTTTCATCATTTTCAGAAGAATCATCAAAAAAGCTCACGTTCGTGCCAAAATGGCTGTCAGCATATTGGAACGAAGTAGAAGCAGCGGTGGCACCAGAAGGCAAGAAAGAGTTTTTTGGAAAGCTTATTTCAGATGGCTTTTCTTCGAAAGAGTTAATTTCGTGACACATATTTGAAGTTTTAGTAATGCAATCATTAGACAATGTAGGAAGACATACTGGTGATTCAAGTTCGGTACTGGTTGGTAAGGAATAAAAGTCTTGAAATGAAGAACGATTAATAAGATCTGTAAAAGGGTTAAAATCAAGATCAGCATTAGCACCGTCAATTATAAATGATGGGTTATCAATATCTAAAGTGGGGACCTCGAAATCAGACTGGTCAATTTCTGAACATAGAGAATTATTCTGGATCTCATCCTGATCTGAAGGATTGCCTCGACATAAAGGGCTCTTGTCATCATTAATATTAAGACTGCTAAACATTTCATGGGTTAAATCCTCTGCACAAGACTCAGTGATGTCTAGCTCTACATAAGTCATAGGGTACATTTTGTACGTGAGATCTGCTTCATCTGGAGTGAGAGGACATTCCAGACCTTGATTTGATAACTCCATTTCAGATGAGACAAATGGAATGTCATCAGCATTGAAAGTGGTTCTGCAAGGATTAGAATTTAAAAAATTATCTTCTTCATCACTGAGTTTTAATTGAGTTTGTTCATCCAGAAGATGCTCTGCTATTTCAACATAAGTTCTTTCAGGCAGAGAACATAGACGTGATTCTGTGACAGGCAAAAAGGATCCAAAAAATTCTGACCTTTTCACCTGCTTCTGATTGGAACTTGTATCTTTTGGTTCCAAGCTGTGGGTAAGACACAGAGAGCTGCTGCTCTTGATCTCATTGTGAAGATTTAAACCTTGCTTTTCAGCACTCTCCTCTAAGTTTGAGTCTTTGGCATCTTCCTCGTCAGATTGGTCATCTTTAGAAAATTCACCTGAATCAAACTTACAATGACTAGAATGAACAGAGATTTTCAAATTCTTCATCATTCGTTCCATACAGGTTTCATCATCCGAAACATCCTTATTGCTTTGGGATGAGAGATCCAATTCAATGTAAGTCATTTCACAAGAATCTTCACCCAAGTCTTCAGCATCGCCTTTGCCATCTTGAGAAGCCGAGGCATCATCATTAGTTTCTTTCTCAACATCTTCCGAGTCTCCTTCATCCTGCCCTTCACTGTCTGGGTCTGTCTCTTTGGACAGACTTCCATTGTTACTGTCAAGAGAAGTTACTTCTTCCTCAGGATCTGCTAGAAGGGAACATTCAGTTCCAGAATCACTCAAGAGATTTTTGGTATGAAAGTCTATTGTCTTATCAGAAATATGAATAAATTCTTTATAAGGAATCATATTGTACAAATCTGGGCTACTTGACAGTTTTTCAACATCTCCTATAAAGTCTGCATCAAATTGATCACCGTCATCAGATTTTGTTGATGATGGCATTCTTGTCTCCTCACAAGATGAACATTTATCTGTGTGGATAATAAGATAATCTGCTTTCTCAGCAATACCAACTTTGGAATTTTCAAGGGTTCTCATTGTGAAATCTGAAAATATAGATTAGAAAATTTGAGAAATAATTATGACAAAATAAAATGTTTTTTTCTTTGCTATTGGAAAACATCATTCAAAATGTTTTGAATGAGTTATTTCTATTTTTAAATGAAGCAATGTCAGAACCTCAAGTCTAAATGTTAATACTAACAATTAGGGAAAACTTTCCAATTTCAAGAAGTAAATGGAAAAGTTTACACTATGAACAAAATGGAATATTTTGAACATTGCAAATGTGCCAAACAATACAATAACTCATATAATTTGCAACTGTTTATGGGTTAAAATTTTACCAGGAATTCATTTATGATCATTAAATTGCCCTATGATGGAAAGGATTTTAACTTTTGACATACATGTTAAAGAATATTAAAAAATTACATCTAAAATCAGATTTTGGAGGAGCATGTAGCAGCATTAAACTATATAAAATGAATAGACACAGTTTGACTTGGATTTTTGCTTCTAACAATTTATCTATATTGGAAATAAACTTTGGCAACAAAATATTGATAAATTAAAGAGATACTTTCCAAATAACACAGGCAGAACTGAACAAAAGTACTTAAAAGAGATAACATATAGGTCCTAGTTTTAGAATATATAGGAGTAGTATATTCTACCTTGGCATAATATTTCTAGATATATAGAAAATTTGTATTTTTTAGTAAACAAAAAAAAAAGACAATTCATGTTGATTTTTTCTAATTAAAAAAAAAACACCATACACATAAAAGCAAGTTTCATTTATTTGCTTAATTTTTCACTCAACATTCAAGTCCCAAAATTACGTCTCCAACTAGCTACAATTCAATCATAAGTCATATTACATGGGTGAGTCATTCTGTACAAGTACCTGATTTAAATTGTTTTATGAATGGTTGTCCTTTAAAATAATTGACAGCTTAGTTCCTGCTGACCCCCCACACCTAGCTTAAAATGGGTAAGGGCTGGATTATCACCCGGTACCTTTGAATGAGGATACCTACGGAATCTAAACAATTTTTAAAATAGTCCCGTAGGAGGCTTGCTTCTTGTGGAGCACCCCACATTAAATCGTACTTGAGTGACATTCTGACCTCGTGGGAAGTCGGATAAAAAGCTTCTCTCCAAAAACTACAATTTTAATGAACAAGTAAAAATGATTATTAGAAAAATGAATAAATAGACAGGTGAAAACTCATTAACAATTTTCCCCCTCCAAAAGGTGATTTTTTTTAATTAGATATCAAAAAAAATTTAATGAAATAAAAGTAAGTAAAGTTGGCAACCGTAGTCGAGGGTGACCCAAAGGCTCCCTTTTCAATAGCTACTAAACCGAGGTGTAGGGGAGGATGCTAATCCTTTCCCTGGATTGCTCCACTTTACCCTTGATACGTACCTTATATTGCGTGTTATTGAGTGTTAGGCAAGGCGGTTTCAAGTACCATTTTTAAAGTCTTTGGTATGACGTGACATGGGACTGAACCCAGGTATCCCGGGTCATTGGCGAACACTCTACCCGCTTAAAACTATCACTTAATTCCGTAATATAAACACTTAAAAAATGTATGATTTTATAAAAAATAAAGTGTTTATTATATTCATTTATTGTTCAAATAAATAATAACAGAAATAACTGTCTTCAAAAGTTTTTTGTTTGTTTTTTCTTTAACTGGGTAACATATCTTATATAAACTTAAAGAAAAAAAAAGAAAAAAATTTGGATTCAAAGTTCTAAAAAAAAGTTCCAAGATGTTATTGTTTTGATAATTTAATTGGCTAAGATTCGGTTATTTGACATAATGAAATTTCGTCGGGAAATCCTCACTTTTTTTATGTATTTGAATCTTAAATATGTTATGGGATCTGTTTTTCATTTTTGATAACATTTCAAAGAGTGACCGACTTGGTACCTGTAATGTGGGGGCTCATATTACAATATATTTATAATGCATAATTAGGTACTCACTTTGTGTCCAATTTATGACACCTGATGTTCATTTAACAATATGAATTTCTTCACCAGCGACAACGAAGAACTGAATGTTGTTGGGCTCATGTAACGGAGAAATTTTTTTAAGATTAAAGATTTTAAATACCAAATAAAAAATAATCCTTGGGATTTACTTAAGACTATTTTGACAAAACTGACAAAGAAAAATGTTTTCTCAAGTCATGATGTATGATGAGAAAAATCTAAATCATTTGTCAAATAAAAAATTATTCAACAAGAAGCAAGTTTTAAAGGAGAAAAACTTTTTCCTTGTTCGTATTTTTTTAGGAAATTCGTTTTTCTTAAAACTTACAAAGAATGTACGAGTCTTTATTAATTTTTTTATGTGTTAATAATTAATCTTATTCTTCAAAAAAAAAAAAAAAAAATATTAAGTTTAATAGTACGAGATAGATTTCTTCATAATTTTTCACTTGTACTAAAAGTACAAGTAAAATTATGAAGAAATCAGCCACCTCTAAAACAAAAATAGAAGCTACAAATATTCTAAATTTCAATATAAGTGAAACAAAAATAACCCAAAATCTTTGAAAACAAAACAAAAACAAAAAACTTGTAACAATGGAAAAACTGGGTCACTATAATAAGATGAATATTTCTTTTTAATTAAAAAAGATTCTTTAATATCCATTTTTACTCGCACAGATAATCGATTTAAAATGATTTTAAACAGATTAAGGTTAACAGAAATGAGGTCGTACCAATAATTTTGAAATCAGGTTATATTACTTTTTTTTTTCTTTACTTTTCTTCATGACGACTACTACAACTAGAAGTTTCACTTTCTTATAATGATGGTTGCAGATTTTTCTAAGGTGTATTGATTTAAAGATCAATATCTTCCAAAGCAGGAATCTAAAATATGTCTCGGAAAAAAAAGAGGAAAAGGTCTTTTAATTTGTACCTCTTTGAAGAGATCCCCCCCAAAAAAAAATTCGACGTGATCAATTGTTTACAATTTTACTACCCACCCACCTGCAAAAATGTAAATGAGCTTAGACTATACAGATCCAGTTCAAGTATAAATTTTATTTATAAAGTATAATCTAATTTTATTCATTTATAGATACATTAATTATTATTGCAATAAAACTTATTTATTCAAAACTTATCTTAAATTTCAATGAATGAGAACCTAAGTTTTGAGTCAATTCTTCCCTTTTTTTAGTTACAGAATCTTAAATTTCTCTTGCATAAATTAGATATAACCATAAAAACAAACAAGCAAACTCCAAAATTAGGATTCTTTTAAAACTTATTTATCTTCTTTTTTTTTTTTTAATTAAATGCATAAAGTTAGCTTAAGTTTACAAAAATGAAATCCCCAAAAAAGGAAAATATCAATTGTACAAATATTTACCATAAACAAAACAAAAAATCATCTTAAAAATTAAATATTTTTTAAAAGTTTTTCATCTTTGCAATAAACTAAAATGAAGAAAAAAATCTATTAATTTATCTGTACAACAATTGTTAAAATCTTAGTAAAATAAGTTTTAAGAAAAAAAGTATTTGGGTTGTAAAAACTCAAAACAACTCTTACAACAACAACAAAAAAGGCGTCATAATAAAACTCAGTATTTTATACGCTGAAAACTATAAATAAAAAATTAAAAAAAACAAAATAAAAGTTAGATTTTACTTACAAATATAAATTCATGAATATATATATCTTTTTTTTTCTTTAATTTCATAAAATGAAGAAATTTTTTTAAAAAATCAAGAAACTTAATAGTGATTATTGATAAAAGCTTTTTAATTTTGTTTTTCTTTTAAAAAAAAAAAATTATATGAAAAAAATAAAAACATTTTTCCCCTGGAAAATAATATCAGACCTGCCAAAAATCCTTAAAATAAATAAAAGGCTCCTGATTTCGGTTTTTAATTTATAGAAAAAAATACTATTTACAAAAATCATCTTCTTTGTGTTTCTTGTCAATGACACAATAACTTTAAAAAGTAACACAACTATTTTGTAAATATTAAGCTTCACTTTATCCACAGAAAAAAAATAATTAATAACCCAACATGAGACGTAATAAACGAAAAAGGAGAGTTTTTTCTTTTTTCGTTGTTTTTTAATTACCTTCCTTTCTTAATCCAATGTTTTCAAATGTTTAAATAAATCCAGAAGAAAATGTTCTTCCTTCCTCGTCTTTACCAATGTATAGTTGCGGAAAAGCCCATTGTCTGCATCACGATGAAATCCATGAGGAGGAAATTCTCAACAAATATATAAATAAATGAATTCTTATCATCAGTTTGATATATTATTCCAAAGTTTATTAATTTTTTTTTTTGTTGTTGTTTTTTTTACCTCCTGGATTTTAAAAATCGACAAGTCAGTGTCAACGTGCGCGGTGCCATGTTTGAACGAACACCGACGGTGCCGACGGCTGATTGGCTTAAAAAAAATGATGACGTTTCATTCTTTATTTGGCTTATCTAGGAAACTAATATGCAAGGAACAAGGTTGAAAAACACGAGTGACATAGAATCGAACTCGCTACTACAGTTACGGCCTGTTAAAGAATAGCTTACTGACTATTATTCCACGACAAGACGACAACCACTAAGAAAAAACAATGACGTAATGACTATTTAATCTAGGCTAGTTTTCAAAAAAATTTTCAATTTAAAGGGTTATCCTACTCCAAAAAAATATCAATATCACAAACCATCAAAAGAACAATACGGAAGACATTAGGACATATTCTTCAACAAACACAGCAAATTTTATTTTTTTTAAAATCAATCTAATAAGATAATTGGTTTTTACTGCTTGTCAACTTTTGTTGGGTTTTTAAATAACTAAGTTTTTGTGTTTATTTGTTTTTGTGTTTGTTTTTTCAAGCAGTTATATGGTTTCATGTAATAGATAATAATGATAATCCTTTGTAAACAATTGTAGCTTCAAATAACTGTTCTTAATACAAATAATCTGCACACAGTAACATGTTTTCAAATATTCCTACCTAATACTGATAATTCTCAAAAAGATCTCTTAGAAATATCACCGTTTTAAGAGCCAATGTATTAATAAAATTTACAATCATTTTAAACAGGTAAGCGACTGATACTTAGTTGGTATATCAATGTTTTAAGATCCAATGTATTAATAAAGTTCACAACCATTTTAAACAGGGAAACACTTCATACATAGTTGCCGTATCAATTTTTTTAGGTATCAATGTAGGGTAACAGCAACAAATACATGAATTAATACTTCGTTTATCTCTAACAATTCATTAACCAGCACGTGAAACAAGGAAAAACAATATACAGTCCTTCCTGAGTATAAAGTTGAGTTTAGGGATTTACTGGCATGCTGAAGAAGATATCTGGTATTTTAGGGTGGTCTCTCCTTTTAATGTCACTACCTTACAGAATGCCTGGTGGAATCTATCTGACTGGATTTTGGATTTTGCACCAAGACTTCTGGGCTCATCACATGATTAGTATACATAATCACAGAGAGCCTCTCCTTCACTCACTCCATACACAGGAATTACCATTTTACTGACCCAACATAATTTTCAAACACATCTATAGATAGGACTCTTATAAGTATGATTACTCCAGGTCAGAGTAGACCAAAGAGTAATAACAATGAAGGAGTGATACTATATTCCCCAAATCTCTAGAATTTGATGTTGATTGGTGTTTTATGGCATATCATCTCTTATGGGTTATTTAATACTAAATCCTGTTTGTATTGATATATGATTTATAAACAAATAGTTTGGAGATAACTTTATATTGAACTTGAGCCTCACTCCAGATATAGTTTAATGTCATATTCAGGACACCCTTTTTTTCTTTAATTTTCAAACAGATCTATTTAACTCTTAGATGGGTTATACTTCTTTAGATTAGAGGGTTTTGTAGAGGCTAATGTGCTGAACTGTGACATCATAGTCAGCATGTTCAAACTCCAGTTGTGCAATTACATTCACTTTCAGACTAATACCCTTGGGAATGGTATGAACCCCTTTATCCCTTCAGCTATAGGTTAAATAGTACTACTCCTGATCTTCTACAAGAATGGCTTTCATTAAATAACCCACAAAGGTTGATATGCAATTAAAAGAAAATGAAACCAAAACCAGATCAATGTTGACCTGAGAGTAATTGCAGAAGTGGAGCCTCACACTGAATGAAGTTTAGTGTCATACCTAAAACACAACCTGATATTTGTATCAAGTGGGTTAGGTTAGGTAAGATTATTTGCTTGGTTCTAAGGTACCTTCCCACCAGGCAGTACTGTCACCTCACCTAAAAGGGCTAATAACTGGGTTTATTGCTTGGCACCTCTTAAGGGGAATGTTGACAGAGCAAAGTATTTTTTGAAATACAAAGTCTCAATTCCTGCATTGGCACCTCACAATATAACAACCTTATGTCACATTTTCGCTTGGGGAGAACCTAAATAAATATAATACCCAGAACACAAGATAAGATAAAATACACAGGAAGGTCAAGAACAACTCTGGCAGTAGTGGGTAAAGAATCAAATGGCAATTGTAACAACTGAGTGATGTATTAGGTTCAATCTTGCACCAGGTGCCAAGCAAACAACCTCTTTCACTGAGCCATATGATTTGTACAAATTTCCCATTCAAGGAATCAACAGCAACTCAGCAATCTTTTTTCATGAAGAATTATTTTTGGAACACAAGATACATTTGTTAGAGGTGAGACTTTTTTAGTGCAAAGAATGAATAAAGCTCAACAGAAAGCAAGTTTCCAAGTGAAAGAGAACAACTAGTTCATTGATACAAAAGAAGAATAAAGTTTGAAAGAAAATGGGTTTTGCAGTTGAAGAAAGGAGTGTTTCAAAAGTACTTCAAAAACAGGGACTGAAAAATATGGAGATGATAAGTAAGTAAGATATGTGATGCCTTAGCAGGAATGGCTTTGCCATACTCAGACAAAAAGAAGTACAAGACTAAGCATGACTGGGTAAGGTGATCGATTGGGAATTGTGCAAGAGATTGAATTTTGACCATACTATCAAATGGTATATACACAAACTAGAATTATTCTTAGAAAATAAGACCCATAAAATTCTCTGAGATTTTGATATACAAACAAATCACCTAATTCCAGCTAGAAAACCAGACCTTGAGTTAATTTTAAAAAAAGAGAACTTGCCATCTTGTAGATTTTGCCATTCCAGTGGACCACGGAGGGAAAATTAAAAAAGTAAAAAGATATACAAATACTCGAACCTTGCCAGAGAACTAAAAGCAATGGAACGTGAGGATGATGGTGATACGGATTGTAATTGGGGCACTTGGAATGGTCCCAAAAGGTTTCAAAGAAAGACTTGAGGAGTAATAAATCATAGGAAGAATCAAGACCATCTATAACATTATTGAACAGTTCACAGAAAATTGAAATTGAAAAAAAGCAGACAGTCTCCAAACAGCCAGGCCAAGGCTCTTGTTGTAGTTAAAAATGACTAGGGAAAACTGGAGGTCCCAAAAATTCTTGTACACATGTGTGGAGCCTGCAGAAGTGGATGATTGTCCCACTAACCCCAGGAAGAAAGGAGAAGACAACTTGTATTTTGGAGCAGTTGACTGTGAGACATGATAAATTAAAGACATACATTTGAACACCAGCCATGAAAATGTAAGGAGACAAAATTTTACGCATTCCAAAGGGGGCCTTAGCCTAGATGCAAACCAGTGGACAAGCATATTAGAACCAGGAAAAAGTTTGTTATAGTAAAATACCTCAAATCTCTTCTGATTCACCCACTTAACTCTTCACACACCTAACTACTAAAACACACAAAACACAGACCAACAGACATCGACCCTGCTGAAGAAAATAACATCTACTGGATGTTGACCCAACAACAGCCAGTGTCAAACTGAGAAAATCATGGCTTCTGTGCATAGGCTCCACGCATAGTCTATTCAAAATCCCCAGAAAATTCTGTTATAAAAAACAAGATCTATTTTTCAATTTTCAGGAACATATAAATAGGGCAAGGGGAGGTCACACGGGCAATTGAATCCACAGCTGTTGCTGAGAGCGTCACCCGACAACACCGTCAGGCCAGGTCAAAGCAACTGCTTGCCACCAACCAGATAACCGCCTGTCAACCGGCCAGATATTTCATTAGCTTGTTTATTTTATTTATTCAATAAACGAAATAAACTAAATCTTCTTGTCAGTCTTATTTTTCTTGCAACCACACACTTGTATATAACACGTTCAAGGTGTGTGTTTGCTCGCTTCTTCTTACCATGATATGTTACTTCTTTTTGCTAGCTAATACAGTTGTCTCGGTTTCCATACTCTCTTTTTTTCCTGGCGGGTACCTACAAGTAGTAGTAATAAATAAACTTTTGGGTTATTAAATGGAGAGTCTTGCATTCATCAATTTTTACCGGGGGGTAGGGGCATCTAAATTCTCTTTGGTACCGCAATGGTATACATCTAGACTCCAGCATTATTGAAATTGGCCAGAATACTGAGAAGAGTCCTGGAGACCTGAGGAGACTTGATGTCACTCAGACTCCAGTGAAAAACCACCAGCTTAGGCTGATGTGAAAAACTCACAAGGAGTATTAATAATAATAATAATGATACTACTACAACTACTTCTAATAAAAGTTAGCGACCATAGTCGAGGGTGACCCGAAGGCTCCCTTTTCGATAGCTACTACACCAAGGTGTAGGGGAGGGCGCTACTCCTTTCCCTGGATTGCTCCACTTTACCCTTGAACCGTACCTTATAATGCTGAGTGTTAAGCAAGGTGGTATCAAGTTCCATTTTTAAAGTCTTTGGTATGACTCGACCTGGGATTGAACCCAGGTCTCCCGGGCCATTGGCGAACACTCTAACCGCTGGGCCAATGTCTAATAATAATAATAGCCTTAATCCTGTCACTGTTAACAAAAAATTTTAAAAAAGCATTTGCACTATGTGGAACTACTCAATTATAAAGAGGGGGGTGTCCTCGTGGTGTAATGGTTAAAGCGATGGACTGTGGAATCGTAGTATGCGAGTTCGTATTCCAGTCGCGCTATTACGTTCACTTTCGGGCAAATACCCTTGGGAAAGGTATGAGCCCCTTATCCTCCCAGCTATGGGTTAAATAGCACCACTACTGTTCTTCTAGGAGAATGGCTTTGGCATTAAATAACCTACAAAGGTTGATATGCCATTAAACAAAGAAACCAAACCAAACCAATCAATTATAAAGAAAGTGTTATCAATGTAAAATGAATATAAACAGTAGCCTACACTTGCTATTCTTAAGTATTACTTAGCATAAGATTTTTGCAAACACAATGCATTTATTTACTATGTTCTTGGTCTCAGGTAGTGACCGAGTAAAAATTGTATTTGTAGCAGAAAGAACTTTGTATTTTTGTTTGGCTCGTAATTTAATTTAACCGTTACGATCGATGTATATTTTCACCCAATCAGGATGACTTATCCTATTCAGTCAGGACCATTTTTCCGAGCAGCACCAAATTGGAGAAAAGCCGCCAAACACTCTCTTCCTTAGAAGCTTTCGAACTGGACAGACGTACTTACTGTCTGCTCTCTTCATTAGCAGCAGCATCACGACACAATGAGGAAAGCCATCTAATTTATAGACCTCTTGAGTCTATTCTCATAGACCAAGGGTTCCCAGTTGAATATGAATTAGATGAATTCAATATGCCACACACAGGAACCACTTTAAGTCGCCTTCAACTTCAGCTATGTCGACTGTGATGCAAAATTCTGCTCAGACATCCAGCTACTTCATCCCTGGGCAACATTTTCTGGAGACATTCACACTTCTCCCCGGAAACAACCAGGACCACACATCCATGGGCGACTACATTATTCCTGTCCTTAACCAGCAAACACGACTTTTCCTACACCTATGGCGACTATATCTCACTCACACATTCAACAATGCTTTAACCTAGCGATGCACATTTCACTCAGGCAAATAGCTGCTAAAATTCCTTCTCAACTCCATAACTATTTCCTTCCTTCCTTCCTACGAGACTTGCAGCATAAAAGTAAACCCTTTATTCCATGCTGCCATTAAAGCCTTTATATAAAAACCTTACTGCATCTTCGTTCTTCTCTCTCATTTATTTACCTTAAAACTTAGCGAGGAAACAACGTAACCACACATAACATATACTTCCTCACTAAATATTAAACAGAAAGAAAAAGAAAATAATAGTAGTTGTATTAGTAGTTACAGGAGTTATAGTAGTAGTAGTAGTAGTAGATGTAAAATCTTGAAAACTAAAATGGGAAGAGAAACAACTATACTAATACTTCAAATCTATGGAATTGAAGAAGGTTTTGGTGTGTAGTTTTGTTGTTGGGAAATTATGACATTGGTAACAGGTTTTTCTTCTTATCCCCATTCACTTGTTTTCTTCTTTTTGTTTTTTGAAGCCTCAAAGAAATTATGGATGGAAAGGGAAAAGACAAGGATACCTTTAAACTAAATTTTTTTTTGGGTTTATGACTATTTTGTGGTGAGGGATGTTTTCTTGGACATTTAGAAATAATCGTGCTTACTGGTCAAGGCGTTCGAAGAATCTCAGGAATCATTTTTCGCAAACTGTGAATTTGAGGGTCCGCCATGTGTATCTGTATTCTGTTGGTATGTTTTGCTGATGCTGCTACAAGCAGGAGATACAATACACTGCCAAGGCCTCTGGCCTTAACAAACACATGTGCTCCGATTGGCTGTCGAGAGAAAAAGGTGTATCTGCTAAGTCAAGGTATGTCAATGGAACGGAAGAAGAATTTCTCTTTGGGACCAGGAAGCTCTTCTTTTTAGGCATGTGCCAATTTTGTTTCCTGTCGGAGGCCTCCTGGAAAATTGTTATTTTTGTATTTATTTTTTATTTTGTCTTTATTTCATTTTTTCATTTTTTTGTTTTTTATATTTCTTATTTAATCCTCACTAATGACAATCTTAGGAAATAATACATGAGATGACCAGGACATACCTATGAAAGGGAAATCTCAAGAGAGAAATGGAATTTCTTAATAAAAACCCCAAATAATGCTGTAAGAACCAATTACATCAAAGCAACAATTGATAATATGTGGAAGAATAGCAAGTGTACGCTAGGTGGTGATAGAAATGAAAGTGTCTATTAAATTATAAGCAAACGCAGCCAACTAGAACAAAAGGAGTAATAGAGTAGACATGACTGGGTTAGAAAAGTGATCCACTGGGAATTATGCAAAAGATTGAAATTTGATCATACAAATAATAGAATCTTAGAAAATGAGATGCATAAAATTCTCTGTGACTGTGATATAAATGAATCACTAAATCCCTGGCAGAAAACCAGACATATTGTTAATTAATTAGAATAAAAGAACTTGTTAACTGGAGAATTTGGTTGTTTCAGTAGATGATACTGTAAAAATAAAAGAAAGCAAAAAGAGAGACAAATATCTAGATCATGTTCAAGAGCTGTGTAACATGAAGGTGACAGTGATAGCAATTGTAGATGGTACACTTGAAAAGGTCTCCAAAGGCCTCAAAAAGACAATGGGGAAACTGAAGATCAGAAGATCAACAGCGACCATTCAGACCACAGTACTGTTAAAATCAGTAGAAATCCAAGAAGAGTCCTGGACACCTGAGAAGATTTGCTGTCATTCAGACTTTAATGAAAAAGCACCTGGTAAAGCTGGTGTGAAAAATTTTATCTATTTACTATCTTTGTTTACTCTCGGTCCTGGGTAATGAATTTGTAAAGATTTTATTGAATAGAAAGCAAAAGAAGGTAATAGAAGTAATAGTAATACTAGTGGTAGTAATTTGAAATAATCTTTTACAATTTAAACCATTTAACATTTTATTCGCTGATGTATGTGGAGTAGTGTTCATATTTTGGCTGTTATTCTGTCACAAATACTTTGAACATAATTATATAGTTTCTATCGGACATTGGCATGATGGTTAGAGTGTTTGCCAATGGCCCGGGAGACCTGGGGTTCAATCCCAGGTAGAGTCATACCAAAGACTAAAAAAAATGGTACTTGATGCCTCCTTGCTTAACACTCAGCATTATAAGGTATAGATCAAGGGTAAAGTGGAGCAATCCAGGGAAAGGAGAAGCCCTCCCCCACACACACACCTTGGTGTAGTAGCTATCGAAAAAAGAGCCTTCGGGTTACCCTCGACTATGGCCGCCAACTTTATGATATTTACCAACCTCTCCGCTCGGGCAGGATATGACACAAGGTTAATTTTTTAAGCGGAGTTTTACAAGTTTTGAATTCAGAGTATTCTTTCTTCTAGACCAGTTGCCTCACCAAGGATGAAGAACTCAGTCTGCTCTACTATTTACGCATAGCTGGAGGGAGAATAATCGGATTCATACCTTTCCCAAGGGTATTAGTGCTATGTGAAATGCAATCAGTCTCGTTCTGGATTTGAACTCGTGTCTCCGTGTCCATTTCCTACGATGATAGCCATTACACCACAGGCACCTCCCTCAACTTTATATAGTTTCAAGTATTCCTATATATGGTTTCAGAGAAACTAGTGTCCAGTGTATGATTCTAAATTGCATCTGTTTGTAAGAGTTCAGTTCTAGAGTTCCGTAGTCCAGTCAGCTGGGGCTGTAGAATACACTGATGGCTTATTTGCAGAAGAGTAAGACCGCCCCCTCCCAACGAGTGTCCTGGATATTATAATAAAAATCTGATGATGAGGCTCCAGTAATACAGGAGCTTTGGGGAATGTGGAGTACCCATTATTACTATCGCTTCCAGATCCACTCTGGCCTGGAATGGTAGCACCTGATAAGGTCCTATCTATTTGTCAAATAGAACTGTTTGACATTTAAACTGAGTACAAACAAATGACTTATGCGAAATTGAATTGTTTCAAATAGAACTGTTTGATCATTTAACAAATGACTTATGTTTAATGGAATTGTTACTTATATATACAATACTTGGAATCAATTAACTGTGTGTAAAACAAAGCAGTGATGTTGAATAGATGATTAGTGTTAAATAGTAACACTTGAAACTCTTTTACTGTGTGTCTAAATTGAATTATTGGTATTACATAGCAATACTTAGAACCATTTGACTGAGAATGAATCAATAGCGTTCAATACAATAATTATCATTAAATAGCAATAGTTCTAGCCACTTCACTGTCTGCAAACAAATGATTAATATTGAATAGAATTATTAGTGGTAAATAGCAATAATTGAAACCATTTAATTGTGTAGAAACAAAAGCAAAATTAATGTGCAAACAAATTAGTTCTAACTCATTTAAAAATAAAATTACTGACAAACTATTCCCTTACAAATCCTATATCTAATTAACTGTGTGGAAGCAAATAATCAATAATAAATAGAATCAATTGTATTGGCTAGAAATACTTGAATCCATTTAACATTAAAGAATGAGCTTAGGCTTGTTTAAAATATTATCAACAAAATGTGTTTACAAATCACATGTATTTAAGGCTGGGGCATCGCACATGCTTCCACACGTTGTATGATGAAAAAAAATAAAAATGTAAAAAGAGGATTTGACATTAAATAAACTACAATGGTTGATGTCATAAAACCAAATCAACCAACCATCTGGAGATCTGTGGAATGAAGAGTACCATTTCATTACCATTACTCTTATTTTCACTCTGATTTAGAGCAGTAGTACCTGTTAAGATTTCATCTATGGGTCAAAGAGATCTGTTTAACAATTATTAGTCTTAGATAGTAACATTTGATGCTATATAACAGTAAATTATTTGAATAAAGAATAGTTACTTGAAGCTATAATTGTTTACTAAGGATTGTTATTAATTACTTGAAACCATATAACTGTGTACAAATGAATGACAATCATCAAATAGAAATAATTACTTGAAACCATTTAACTATCAGTATTAGGAATATTTGAAACCATACAGTTGTATGCAAATTATTTCTATAAGACTGGAACATTTGAAACCATACAGTTGTATGCAAATTATTTCTATTAGACTGGAATATTTGAAACCATACAGGGAGGTGTCCTCATGGTGTAATGGTTAAAGCGATGGACTGCGGAATCGTAGTACACAAGTTCGTACTCCAGTCGCGCTATTACGTTCACTTTCGGGCAAATACCCTTGAGAAAGGTATGAGCCCCTTATCCTCCCAGCTATGGTTTAAATAGTACTACTACTGTTCTTCCAGGAGAATGGCTTTGGCGTTAAATAACCTAAAAAGAGTTGATAGGCCATTAAACAAAGAAACCAAACCATACAGTTGTATGCAAATTATTTCTATTAGACTGGAATATTTGAAACCATACAGTTGTATGCAAATTATTTGTATTAGATAGAAATACTTGATATATACATTGCCCAGTCGGCTGGGACTGTAGAATACACTGACTGCTTCTCTGCAGAGGGGTAAGAACTCTCCAACGAGTGTCCTGGATATGACACTAAACAATCTCATGGTGAGGTTCCAGCAGTGCTGTAGCTTTGGGGAATGTGGAGTACCCCTTTATTGCCATCGCTCCCAGGTCCACTCTGGCCCGGAGTGGTAGCACCTGATAAGGGCCCTATCTATGGGTTAAATAGAACTAATGGCATACTTCTGCTAAACTGAATTGTTTGACTAAACTGAATAGCTTAAAATAAAAATGTTTTTGACAATTAAACTGTTCTTACATTTGAACTGCTTGCTTGTGCTTAACTGAATTGTTTGAAATAGAACTGGGTTTTTTTCGACATTAAACCTGTATTTACACTTAACTGAATTGTTACATATAACTGCAACTGTTTTTGACATTGAAACTATACTTACACTGAACTAAATTGTTTAACATAGAACTGTTCTGATATTTAACTGTGTGTAAACAAAATCTGTACTTTTACAAAACTGAATAAGCTGAAGTAGAATTGCTTGACTAAACTGAATAGCTCGAAATAAGAATGTTTTTCTGCAATTAAACTGAACTTACATTTAAACTGCATACTTTTGCTAAACTGAATTGTTTTAAATTGAACTATTTTTGACACTGAAACTGTACTTACACTAAACTGAATTGTTATATATAACTGAATAGTTTGAAATAAAAATGTTTTTGACAATTAAACTGTGTACTCATGCTAATTGTTTTAAATAGAACTGATTCTTTACATAAAAATGGATTTGGCGTTAAATAACCTACAAAGGTTGATATGCCATAAAAACAAAAAAACAAAAAAAAATTGATATATACAATTGTGCGTCATCATCATCATCATGTCGCGCCGTCTGCGCGGATATCCCTGACCGTCTCTCGCCATTTCTCCCTATCACTCATCGCCTCCGGCAGGTCTTCAGGATTACAACCCGTGTCCTCACATAGCTGCTGTATGTAAGTTCGTGCTGGTCGTCCCACACTTGCACATCCATGAGTGGGGGTCCACAGGAGTACATCGCTTATGAGCTCGTCCTTGCTTCTCCAGCAGTGTCCCGCGTGTCTGGTTCGTCGAACTTGTATAGTTTTTGTGATGGGGGGCAAGTGTCCGTATAGTTGGAGTCTCGTGGGGTGTTGTCGCCAGGACTTGTTTAATACTGCTCTCAACATTCTTGTGTAATTTCCGTCCAGCCTCCTCTCCAGCCGCTTCGTAAGCGTCCATGTGGTGCATCCATATAGCAGTATCGACACAACCGCTGCCTGGAAGAAACTGCGTTTCATTTTATCTGTTAGGTCCGACTTCCATATGATCGAGAGCCTATCGATAGCTGTCCATGCCTTCGTCAGTCGTGTGTCGATGTCCTTCTCGGTTGATGAGACGCTGCTTCCTAGGTAGGTGAATTTGTCGACTAGTTTCAGAGAGGCTCCGTCTAGTGTGGCAATGTTGCCTGTTTGGTTGTAACACATATATTCGGTTTTGTTTGCATTGACATGTAGGCCAATGCCAGCTGCAGCTCGTTCCAGACTATGTAGTAGTGTCTCTGCTTGATTAGGCGTATTCGCTAGTAACGCCAAGTCATCAGCGTAGTCGGCGTCCGTGATTGTTTTTGCGGGGTACCTTTTGCTTCTTCTCTTAGTCAGCTCAAAGCCATTTTCTCTGATTTTGTCGATCGAGGTCCTAAGCACATAGTCTAGACAGATGATAAAGAGGTACGGGGCTAGTGTGTCTCCTTGTAGTACTCCTGCAACAATGTCGAAGTATTCCGTGTCTCCATCTGGTGAACGTACTTTTACTTTGGTGTTTCTGTAGAGAATCATTATCGCTGCTACGGTTTCTTTTGGTAGGCCGTAAGCTAGTAGGATTTGCTCCATCTTCCCTCTGTGTATGGAATCGAAGGCCTTGGTAAAGTCGACAAATAGTAATGTCGCCTGTAAGTTTTTAGCCCGAACGCCTTCCAGGATTCTACGGATGGTCAGTATTTGTGAGGTTGTGGATCTATTTCTCCGGAAGCCATTTTGGTTTTTCCTAAGGATGTTTTCCATTTTGGGTTCTATGCGGTTTCGTAGTAGGGCATTGTAGATTTTGGCTGCTATGGATGTAAGTGTTATCCCTCGGTAGTTCTTGGCTAGTCCGAGGTCGCCTTTTTTAGGGAATGGAAGGATGCATCCCTTCGTCCATCGTTCTATCCTATTTTGACTATAGACTGCGTTGCATTGCCGGAGCAGTATATCGTCGAATTGTCTCGTCTTCCACACTTCTGGGGGGATCTCGTCTAGCCCCGCCGCTTTCCTATTTTTAATTCTTCTGAGAACCGTGTCGAGTTCTTCTTTGGTGAAAGGACCTAGTTTTACGTCTAATTGCTTACTAATAATTCTGGTGATCGGTTCATCCGTTATTTCCGGTGGGTTTCCTAGTAGATTTTTGAAATGCTGTTCCCACAGTTTTATTCTTTCTTGTTGGCTTGCAGCTTTCAATTTTGCTTTGGCTGTGCTCTTTCTTCCACTTACTTCGTTTATTGTTTGCCAGGCTATCCTGGATTGCCTATCTTCCACCGAGTCTCTAATCTTATCTATCTGATTTTGTACGTATTCTGCCTGTTCTTTTAGGTATATTCCTGTTAATTGATGTTGCGCCTTTTCTAGTTCTC
This sequence comes from Sepioteuthis lessoniana, assembly GCA_963585895.1. Taxonomy (NCBI): domain Eukaryota; kingdom Metazoa; phylum Mollusca; class Cephalopoda; order Myopsida; family Loliginidae; genus Sepioteuthis; species Sepioteuthis lessoniana. Next base: position 29,016,727 of record OY757928.1, on the reverse strand, counting down.
GTGCATTTGTATTTGTTGGGTTCTGTTGATAGTTTTTGGAGGCAGTCTTCACAAGTGCGATTCCCTAATCTCTAGACATAAAATAATCCTAGATTGACTGAGGAGCTGTTGAAATCAATCAATCTTTCTCAAGTTCATGTGGAAGATATTTTCTGAATGTCAGAATTTCTCCTGAGGCAAAAAGCATATAACAATTAACTTGTATTAGCTAAATGCAATCAGTTTTGGTTCATTTCAGTTTCTTTGTTCTATGAGATATTAAGCCTGGTAAGTTATTCAATACCTTAGCCATCCTTGTAGTTGCCCGATTGGCTGGGGCTCAAGAATACACTGACTGCTTCTCCGCAAAGGGGTAAGATACCCCTCCCAACAAGTGTCCTGGATATGACACTAAACAATCTGATAGTGAGGCTCCAGTAATGCTGGAGCTTTAGAGAATGTGGAGTATCCCTTTATTGCCATCGCTCCCAGGTCCACTTTAGCCCAGAGTAGTAGCGCCTGATAGGGTCCTATCTATTTGTCAAATAGAACTAAACTGTGTACTTATGCTAAACTGAATTGTTTCAAATAGAAGTTTTTAACATTGAAACGGTGTACTTATGTTCAACTGAATTGTTTGAAATTGAACTGTTTTGATATTTAACTTAAGTGTTTTGACATTTAACTTTTTATAAACAAAAACTATACCTATACTAAACTGAATTGTTTGAAATTTAATTTGGTGTTAAATGACCCAAGAAGGGTTGATATGTCATAAAATGAAACAACCAACCAACAAACCAACCATCCTTGTAAAATGTCAGTTGAGATAATATTTTATCCATAGCTGAAAGGATAAGGGGGTTCATATCTTTCCCAAGAGTATTAGTTCAAAAGTGAATGCCATGCCATAACAGGAGTTCGAAATTGCTAACTATGATGTCGCAGTCCAGCATGTTAGTCACTACGCTACAGCCTACTTAGTTGGAGCAGTAGAGTATGCCAACTGCAGTTATGCAGAAGAATAAGACCTCCTCCACCCCAAGCAAGTGTCCTAGATATTACACTAAATCATCTGATGGTGAGGTTCCAGTCCTGGAGCTCTGGAGAATGTGGAATACCCCTTCATTGCCATTACTCTCATGTTCACTCTAACTTGGAGAGGTAATACCTGTTAGGGTCCCATCTATGAGTTTAATAGAATTGTTTAACTATTTAACTGTGTGCAAACAAATGACTGATGTTAAATTGAATTAGTATCAGATAGCAATACTTGAAACCATTTAATTGCTTGCTAACAAATGAGCTAAGACTCTTTTAAAATTGTTACCTGTAGAAGGTACAGAATAAACAATAAGAACAACACTTACTGGTTCAACAGCCCTGGCAAAAATAAAATGGGTGGTAACCCAATACTGAACCTGTAACATATTAAGCAAGCCAGTGTATTCACAGACAAATATACTCATTCACTGGACCAGCAACCAATCACAGTCCAGAGAATGGACTTGGTCACTTGAGAGGAATGAAATGCCCCAATGTCCATATAATCTCGCCTCAAGTCGTAGCATTGCTTTTTTACGTGAACGAGTATTTACTCACTGCTAAATGAGCACTACGAATGAATTCCAACAGTTACCAACAAACTATTCATTTACAAATCTTATATATTCAATATATATGTATAAATTAAATTTAACAATCAACCTGCAAAGTTTGATATTCTATAAAATCCAACCACCTTCTATGCCATGAGGACTTCCCTCTGTAAATTATGCTATCTCAAACTACTCAGATAGCAAAACCTGTCTGTCTGTAAAGTAAACTTGTTATATGACCAAAAGTGATCTCTTCTAATTTATTGTACACACAAATAGTGATTGCAACTAGCGCCCACAAGAGCATTCACCAGAGGTTATCAGTGCTGAGACTTTCTTCAAAATAGTAAAAAGGGTTTCTGCACATAGGATCAGCGCATAACGAAATGTTGATGAAATTTGTGAAAAAATAGAAACAATTAAAAGTAATTGTTCGGCCAATCAGTGACCTTCTGGGTAAAAAACAAAGAAAACCCAATTTGATTCAATTGGAAGAGAAAAACGATATAAAAGACAAATTTCTAGACAGCGGGGCAGATCAAAAGAAGGCCGACAGCCAACAGATGAAAACTCCAGCTCTGAGAAAGAGAGAGAGAGGCAAAACTCGAAACCACGCATCACTCACAGTGACTTTCCTCTTCTCCACTTTGAAGAAAGCAACTAAGCTGTAAATCACCAAACACCCCTCTCCTCTCCGCACTTGTAACATCTGATTGACTGCATGCATGTAAGTCTAACAATCCTACCGCTACTAAGCATAGGACATTTTTCCTCTTTTTAATTTCATATCAACACGTTTATACAACCCAGTTATTTGACCTTTTTATTTGTTTTTCAATACAATTGTTAAAATTTTTACGTGCCTTTGAGTTCTTTGCTTTGTTTTTTGTTTTTTGCAACTGTATTTTTGTTCTTTCCTTACAACCATACACTGATATAACATTGTGTATTTTATAATGTTGATAATCAATCAAAAAATTTCAACACAGATCATTGTTGTGTCAGGAAATTGTGTAGGGAAACTAGGTAGATATCTCCTTTGTATAAAGGAGCATATGCATTCATGGTCACATGTCAATTGCATAATCCATCTTGGTCCATTTTCATCCCCATTCTTTGAATGATCAAGATGCGGTTGTCTTGTCTCTGTTCTTTGAACAGATGAGACATAACTTTTTATCTCTGTTTTTTTAAATAGTAGAGACATATCTATTACCTTACCATTATACCATAAACCAGCATGGCTTTACCATATAATTATCATGTATAATTCATTGGTGAGTAGGGGCATGACAACAGATCTTTCAATCTACCCAGTAGTTGCATCTAATTTGGAATCTATTTATGTCACCAGCCAACAGCCAAATTTTTCCCCAGTAAATACTTTGATTGAATATCTGTTTATAAATGAAGTATATAATCAAATATTACAGTTTGTGGTTTTGAAATAAAAAGAACATTTATTTGTGTATCTATATATTATCAGTAATTTTGTTACAATTATTTGTATATTATTTGTGATTTTAAATTATATACAAATCAGTATCATCAAGGCATGCTGACAGCATGGATTCCTTTGACTCTCTCTTGACATTTGTCCCTATCAGTCATTGCTCTTGGTAAGTGTTCTAGACAACTTCCAGTGCTTTTACAGAACTGATGAATGCTAGTTTTTGCCGGTCAGTTTCCACTGGTGTTTTAAAAGAAATAACATATGAAACTTCACATTTACCACCCCTCAAACATTGCCTGATAAGAGCTTGTGTGAATGGTCAAGAGCCATGGTCAGGCAACCAATCAGAGCACACAAGACATACAACATTAGGTTCTGTTCTGAGGCACAAATACAAACACAAGAGAGACATTGCCCTCCTAGATATGCTGCAGACCATCCAAGTAAGACGTTAACATGCCAGCGACTTATAAGAGCCAATGACCATATAAGGTCGACCACATGGAAGCAATAGACATTTAACAACCTAAGTGACAAGATAAGTTCGCTGACTTGTTATTTTGCAACTTCTTAAGTTCACTTAACAACTCCTTAACAACTCTCGCTCTTCATAAATTTTTACACTTTGCTTTTTGCATTACATTTGTATTTGATATTGTTGAGAATACATCGTTTTGTTGAAGTGTTGTGTCCTGTTTTACTTACCACTACCTTTTATGCTTATTTTGTCCATCTAATTACTACAGTGTCCATGTGTAGGAGTCTATAGGAGGATGTTGCTTCTAAGTTTGTCCTTACTTCTCTAGCAGTGCCCAGCATGTCATGTTCATCTTTCTTGGATGGTTTGTAAGATGGGAGGTAAGTGACTGTACTGCTGCTGTTTTGTAGAGTGCTGTTTCCCATATTTGTTCAAGATAGCATGCAGCATTCTTGTGTAGTTCCTCCTCTAGTGTTTTGTTAGAGTCCAAGAGGTGCAGTCATACACTAGTACTTGGAAGAATTCCTATTTTATTGTATCAGAGAAATCAGATTTCCATATACTTGATAACCTGTCAATAGTAGTCCATGTTTTACCTCTGCATATGTTGACATCACTTTCAGTTGATGAGATATTGCTACCTAGGTATATGAAATGGTCTACTGATTTCAGAGGCTTACCGTATAATGACATGGTGGAACCATCTTGGAATGTAACCAAATAAGCTTTAATTTTCAACACACTTCTTCCATCAGTGTTGCAGTGCTTGGATTCCATTGGTAAAAAAATCAACAGCAAATATGATATAAATTTTTCATCCAAAAAAAAAAAAATCAACAGCAAATATAATATAAATTTTTCATCTAATGAATTTTTCGGCCTGTCCTTGTATTTACAAACAGAATAATATATATATATTTATATTATTTGTGATTAACTTTCTAATAAGCTGTAAACATTATCTTGAATGAATATCAATTTATAAATTAAATATGTATTCATATATATATTTATAAATGAAATATATAAGAAAATACATATCTTGTTTTTAATTGAATAGCATTCATAGTATTGATAATATTGTAGTCTTTTTTTAGATTTGTTCCAAAATTATTTAATTTTTGTGGACCAAAAATTAAATCCAATACCAAAAACTGAATCTAATAAACAATTTCAGAGCAATGAATAGTAAATTCTCTGATAAAAAATAAAATATCAAAAAAATGAGGTTTGGTTTGGTTTCTTTGTTTAATGGCATATCAAACTTTATGTGTCAAATGATTAGAATCTTCAAAAACAAAAAAATTGTTTATATTTATTTAAAAACATATAATGAAGAATTGTATTACGACCTTCTTCCATCCATTTTTTAAATATTTTTCACTAATATTATCACTGATATTGTGGAGATCAATAAAAAGAAAATAAAAAATGAAATAAAATGAAATAAATTCAAAAAGTGTAGTAGTTCTCAAAAGCCTCTGACGGGAAGAGAAATCTGCACATGCCTAAAAGACAGACTTACTAGAGCCAAAGAGAAGTCCTGCCTCACTTCAGTCCACACTGTAGTACTGAAAGGACCTACTCTTTCACTCTGCTGCTTGAAGCGAACGCATGTGCTGATTGAGTCTTTTAGCCTGATATTTAGCCATGTCTGCTGCTAGCAAGCTGACACTGCCAAAATATATCTTACTGAAAGCACCAGTAATAGCCTTTGCTGACTGTATCTACTTTATTCAGGACAGACCTTCAAACTCACAACTCACAAAAATGAGTCTCCTGTTAGCAGCCATCTCTGCAAACATATCTCACAAAAAACACCTACTGGACATAAACCAAAACTTCAAACCCTTACCATTAAAAATAACAAATGCATTTCAATGCCTTATCTGGGAAATCCAACATATTTTTCTACAAGTCAAGGAAAATATTTCAATGCTACAGAATAGCTGTTTTAAACCCAAAATAAAGTTTGAGTTGAAAGGTGTATTTCCTTCTTTCCTTAAATTCTCTTGCAGCCTTCAACAGATAAAGAAGCTGACAAGTTAAGTGGGATAAGAAGAAGAACTAAGGAGTCAGATATTTAAACACAAATTCAACAATCAACAACAAAGACAACCTATGAAATAAAAATAAATTGCACAACAAACTTTTTTCACAGCCCCACGGTTATGTAATAGATCATTGAAATCTGTGTCCTGTTGTATTCAAATTAAGTCCTGAGAGGGAAATACAACCTGTTAACCAGTATGATTGATGGCTGTTGAACTTGAGGTCAATCTGAGATCATGGTTCTTGTTGGATGGTTTTAGTCTGGTGACCAAAACAGCTCAATACTTAGAAAGAAGTTAGTAAGTGAGAGATGCTGAAAGGGAGTGGTTGAAAGCTCCATCTCGCTTTCACTGATTCCCTGTAAAGGTCAAGTGGGAAATCATTAAAAGTCAAAATGTGTGCATAGAATTGTGGTCAGGTTGTCATTCTCCATCAATGAAAAAGAACAAAGATGACAACACAAAAAAAACACCAGAATAACATGATTGATTTGGTTTGGTTTGGTTTGTCTTAATGGCATATCAATCATTGTAGGTTATTTAATACTGAATCCTATTTATACATATATATCAAATATATATGATTTGGTTTGGTTTGGTTTCTTTTTTTAATGGTATATCAACCTTTGTAGGTTATTTAATGCCAAACCCATTCTCCTAGAAGAACAGTAGTTGTACTATTTAACCCATAGCTGGGAGGATAAGGGGGTTCATACCTTTCCCAAGGGTATTTGCCCGAAAGTGAACGTAATAGCGCGACTGGAGTACAAACTTGCGTACTACGATTCCGCAGTCCATCGCTTTAACCATTACACCACAAGGATACACCCCTATATATGATTTGTAAATACCTTTTGTTGATAACATTTTTAAATGATGTACATATCTTTTTTTTTTAAGTAGAGGAATTAATATTGTGAATTAAATTACCACAACCAGAAATCCAGGACACTCATTGGGAGTGGTTGGGTGAGGGGTCTTACTCCTTTGCAGAGATGCAGTTGGTGTATTCTACAGCTCCAGCTAACTGGGCAACTCGTTGGGAAGAGTGGGGGGGTCTTACTCCTCTGCAGAGATGCAGTTGATGTATTCTACAGCCCCAGCCAACTGGGCTGAATAATATGAGGCAACTGGAGAAGAGATAAAGTGAATTAAAGAACAAACTGAAATGAGGTGAGAAGATGGAAACCAATTGATTGGAAAGTAAGGCTGATACACATACAACATAGAATTGTTGAGTTAGAGTTTATGCAGCCATATTCTGCTGGCTCGAAAAGTTTTTCATTTATCTGGATAAAATTTCCAATGAAGATCCTTTGAGAAGTCTCAAAAGAAAGAGGACCCTCAGGATCATTTAAGAAAATACTAGAATTCAGACAGACACCTGAAGAAGGTCTTGTCGGTATTCAATCAATTTTAGGTTTTAGTTTTGATTTTGGTTTCTTTGTTTAATGGCATACCAACCTTTGTGTGTTATTTAATGCTAAAGCTGTCCTTGTAGAAGAACAGTAATGGTGCTATTCAACCTATTGCTGGGCAGATAAAGGGGCTCATAGTTTTCCCCAGGGCAGGAATTTTAGGTCTACTGGAATTGTCTATATTCCTAAAAAGTTAAATGGGCATATTTCTAGCTTTTTATTGGTTTAATGAGTAGATTGTTCGCTAATGGTCCTGAGACCAGTGTTCAATCCCAGACTCAAAACATGGTACTTGATGCCGCCTTACTTAGCACTTAGCACAATAAGGTAAGGATCAAGGGTAAAGTGGAGTAATCCAGGAAATGAAGTTGTGTCCTCCCTTACACCTCAATGTAGTAGCTATTGCAAAGGGGAGCCTTCGGGTCACACTCGACTAAGGTCGCCCACTTTACTTGTATCCCAATAGCTAGAAATATGCACATAATCTTCTTTCATCTTAATACCATTGGTATCATGTATATGAAAGGTTAAATGCTCTTGTATGTAAAAATGTGCTTATCTTACTTTCCTTTGGTTAGGTTCAGTGTTAGTCGAGGATATATTAATGCTGATATTGGTCCTTGGTGAAAAGAGACTCGGCTAAATATCTCCCTTATTGTATTTGTTGTATATCCCACAAACTGGGTGTGTATGGCACAAGGCTTTTTAAAGGTGGTTCTGGGCTCAGGATCGTAGCCCAGACACGCCTGGCGGCTCCAAAAATACCTCGAGCCCCATCGACATTTCCCTAAAAAGGGGCGCCTCAGGCCCCAAGCGGTAAACCTAACTCCTCCAAGGAATTTTAGAACCTGGGGGACGACCCCTGAGGCTTGAGGAGGGTCGAACGCGTGACGTGAATGCTGGGGTTCCCTAGCACCCACTTCAAGCAGCCTCGACCCAGTAACCGCCGCTGCCAGAGACAATCAGCATATTACTCTAATGTCTTCCTTATTATCAAGCATATCATACCATATGTGACCATTTATTCATGAATTTAAAAACATCGTATTTACCAACTAAAATATTCTTATCAACACGTGCTTTGCAAACCAAAAATACTAACGAGACTTTATAATGAATTATAATTCAAACTTTGTTTAATTTACAATTTTCTTCATATTACATATTAAGTCATCGGTATACTTAACGGATCTTAATAACAATGTTTATTTTTTTAATTTGGGACCGCAAACAACAGAGTTACCTCCCCTGTGTTAATCAAATTGTCAACATCAACTTTTCAAGCGGTGAATTTATTTTTGATTTGGTAAGAAATATATTTAATTCTCTTCCATTCAAAAAGAATATACGAATCAAAACATCATTGAAATTCATTTTCGTCTTTTTATATTTAGAAATAAATGAAATTACTTTCAACTAAATCTCTAAGTAATTCTTAAAATTTATGTCTTAATTAATTTTGAAACTAAAAATGAAAATGTTTAATATAGTCTAGTTTAGTTAATAATAGATTGGTGTTTTATTAATTTTCTGTATTTATTTATTTTTCTGTATTGTGATAAAAAAAATTAACAAAAGAAACAATAAAAATAATGATAATGAAATGTTCACTTAAATACGTTTATTAAAACAAACTTTTTTTTTTAAATTATAGTATTCCTTTTAATTTGTATTAATATTTTCCTATGATATCGAGAGATATACAAAACAATTAATTATATTTTCTTATAAAAACAGCCAAATAAATGCACAACAAAATAGATAAATGATTTTTTAAAAAGAAAATATTAAATTTGCATCTTTCAATTTCACCCTAACGATTAAAAAAAAAAAAAGAAGTATTAGAATGTGCCAGAAAATTTGCTGAGGAGAAAATGATTTCTCAACCTAGAAAGATGTAAAAAAAAAAAATCATTATCTTGTTTTGAGTGAGGAGTGGAAAACCAAATAGTCTATGGTTTTTTTAAAGCCGGAAAATGTCTCTTGAGAGATTTAATGTTTTAAGAGAAGAAGAATTTAAGTGTAAACACTTATCTTGTACAAAAACTGTGATAAACAAAGTGACCTTAGTTTTGAAAATACTTGCAAAATGATAAAATTATGTTTACAGGATGCAACAAAAAATGCTGCGACAACGATTATGACTGACATTTTTATACACAGAAAGTTGGTTTAACTTATCATTTTTGAGCACCTTACGTGATATAACCGTTATTAAGTTTGATTAGCTTATCATTGTCAATGAGCTCGATTCTCACTGGGTGCCCCATACTTTTGGTCCTGTGCCACTATTAAGCTAGGCTTTACTAAAAGTATGAATTTTCGTTTTTCACCATAAAAAATGCAAATTAATATTGATTTAATTATTAATTAATATTAATTTGCACTATTATTTTTTGAATTTTGATGGAAGGAAGATTAAAATTCCTACTTATTTTATTTAATTTTTATGAAATGAAATAAAAGAAATATTGATTTAATTTGAATATTATTTTTGTTTTTGTAATTTTTTTTGTATTTTTATGTTCTCAAATGGAATGTTATTTATATTGTTATTTATTAAGTTTAGCTCAGTTGTGGCACAAGGCCAGAAGTATGAGGCACCCAGTGAGGATCGAACTTACTGACAATGGTCTGCTAATCTGGCTTGTTAATCATTGCACCATATAAGTTACTCAGGAATATGTTGATTAGACGAAAATGTTTATCATTTTGTTTTGATTTTTATTTATTTTTTAATGTAGTCCTGAAAATTATTTCTACTGAAAAAATAAATTGGTTTTAATTTAAAAAGAAAGAAGATAAAAATATGATAGATTTATAATGAAATAATATATTTAAAAAAATGGGAATTTATCAAGGTATGTTTTAGCTAAAAGGAGAAATAAGGAGTAATATACAGGACATTTTAAAAAAACTCATATCATTTGGGATGTACTGAGTGTTTCAGAAAAATTGATGTAATTTCATAATTTCGAATAACTTGATCAATTCTCATACACACATTCTCAGATTTTAACAGGATGTCTAGAAACAACCCAAAATACTATATTTAGTTTTTTTCTTTACAAGTATTGAAATACCATTCATTAATAAAGAAAAAGTGTTTAAACATTAAACATAGAATTGTTTCTACACATGCTGTTAAAATTTTAGATCATTTGAACAGTTGCTTTGGTTTCTTTGTTTAATGGCATATCAACCCTTGTAGGTTATTTAATGCCAAAGCTATTCTCCAAGAAGAACAGTAGTGGTACTATTTAACCCATAGCTGGGAGGATAAAGGGGTTAATACCTTTCCCAAGGGTATTTGCCCGAAAGTGAACGTAATAGCGCGACTGGAGTACGAACACGCATACTACGATTCCACAGTCCATCGCTTTAACCATTACACTACGAGGACACCCCATCATTTGAACAAGAATTGGTCAAGATATTAGATCATGAAATGATATCAACTTTCCTGAAACACCCTGTTCCTTTCTGATGATATTAAATTTTTTGAAAAACCTTGTATTTTCAAAAGCATTACTGTTAATGCAACCAAATCTATGTTGCCCAGTCGGCTGGGGCTGTAGAATACACTGACTGCTTCTCTGCAGAGGGGTAAGACCCCCTGAACGAGTGTCCTGGATATGGCACTAAACAATCTGATGGTGAGGTTCCAGTACTGCTGGAGCTTTGGGGAATGCGGAGTACCCCTTCATTGCCATCACTCCCAGGTTCACTTTGGCCTGGAGTGGTAACACCTGATAGGGCTCTATCTATGGGTTAAATAGAACTAACAGCATACTTATGCTAAACTGAATTGTTTGGGTAAACTGAATAGCTTGAATTAGAAATGTTTTTGACAATTAAATTGTACTTACATTTAAACTGCGTGCTTATGCTTAACTGAATTATTTAAAATAGAACTGTTTTTCGACATTAAAACTGTCTTTACACTTAACTGAATTGTTACATATAACTCTTGAATAGTTTGAAATAGAAATGTTTTTGACAATTAAACTGTGTACTTATGCTAAACTGAATTGTTTTAAATAGAACAGATTATTTACATATAAATGGATTTGGCATTAAATAACCTGCAAAGGTTGATATGTCGTAAAACCCAACAAACAAACAATCAAACAAATCTATGACACTTCACTAGAATTAAATTTATAAGCTTTTAGTTTCAATTAGGATAAAAGTACTCCCTACTCTTTTTAAAAATAATTTTCGGTTATTGCAAAGCCACTCGGTAGACATCAAAAAAATCACAAAATTGCTTTTGGGTTTACTCATACTGTATATGGAAGTAATAATGGAAATAGATGTACGTAATCTACTAACTTCATATGATTAAGATTATTGAAGTTTTACTTTTATCTTTTTTTTTTAATCTAGCAATGCATTCTTCAATTTTCATTGTTTGAACTGCTAATATAAATCATCTATATCCTTCCACTTATTTTTCAGATTAATATCCTCATCCTTGCTAGTTTTATCACTCTCTTTGCATTCATACATTCTTCAGGCCTTCTCATTGTCTACAATTCCAATATAAATCAATTATATTATTCCACAAATTCTTCCGACTAATATCCTTTTCCTTGCTGGTTTTATCACTCTCTTTGGGTTGATGATTTCTTCAGCCTTTCTCATCTTCTAAAATTCTAGTATAAATCATATTATTCCATAAATTCTTTTTACTTATATCTTCATCCTTGCTGGTTTTATTATTGTGTTTAGGCTGATGCATTCTTCAGCCTTCCTCAGGTATATAGTTTATTCAGAACTATCAATTAGTCCAGTTGGCTGGCAGAGGACTGTAGAATACACTGACTGCATCTCTGCAGAAAAGTAAGACCCTCTCTAATGAGTATCCTGGATATGGCACTAACGATCTGATAGTGAGGCTCCATTTTGGAACTTTGGAGAATGTGAAGTACCTCATCATTGATATTGCTCCCAGGTCTACTCTGACCCAGAGTGGTAGCTCCTGATAGGGTCCTATCTATGTTTCAAATAGAACTGTTCGACATTTAAAACGAGTACAAACAAATGACATGCTAAATTGAATTATTAGAAATAGAATTGTTTGATCATTTAACTGTGTGCAAACAAATGACTGATGTATAATTGAATTGTTAGTGATACATAGCAATACTTGGAACTACTTCACTGTGTGCAAACAAGTGATTAATAGTAAATAGAATTATTCATGTTAGATAGAAATACTTGAAACCATTTGACTGTGGAAAAAAAAAGAGTTTAAACTCATTAAAAATGTTATGAACAAAATGTGTTCACAAATTATATATTTAACATATATGTATAAAAACGATCTGGCATTAAATAACCTACAATCATTGATATGCCATAAACCAAACCAAACCCTATATATTTAATATATATGTATAAAGAGGATTTGGCGTTAAATAACTTACAATGGAGACATATTTTTTGAACAGCTGCAACGTGTGCATGAAAATCTTCTAAGAAAATGCCTCACACCTCTCAATAGGAGAAACATTGTGGTTCTGTATGATAATGCAAGGTCACATTCAGCAAGAATCATGCAGAAAATATATTCGATTTAGCCTGGTCTATTCTATCTCGTCCACCATATTTCCCCAGACTTTGCACTAAGTGAGTTCCATCTTTTTCATTCTCTACAAAATACTCTGAATGACAAAAAATTTTCTCAAGAAAATCAGGTAAAAATAATTTTGGAAAATTTCTTGATCTCAAAATCAGCTGAATTTTACATGAGAGAGGAATCAACAAGCCACCTGATAAATGACAAATGGTGATTCAAAATAATGGTGAATATACTATTGATTAAAATTAATTCATTGTTAAATAAATAGATTATTCTATGGATTTCACTAAAACAGAAATTATTTATGACTCAACTCATGACTACTTACAGTGTACAAATAACTCCACTTTTAATAGAACCCGAGTGATGCTATATGAAAATGAAGACTGTTACCATATATTTTTGTGTGCATGTGTGTGTTTTGCTTTATGTAGAAGAGAAGGTGGCTTCACATATGCCTGGTATGTAAGAGGAGTGAAAAACTTAGAAAAAAGAAACATGGTGGTTCTCAAGTCATTTTTCTTTAAGAGACATGATCTTGGAGCCAAGAGAATTAGCAAGAATAGGTTAAGGTGTATGCAAATTTCTCCAAGTTCAACTATAAATAAAAGAGCATGAGTGACAGAAGAAAATTTTCACTTTGAATGGGTCAATGTTGACAAATCTTTATGGCCCTTTCAAACAGTTAAGATTAAAGAGCATTGCCTTACCCATTTGGGCTCAACATAGCACTGCTGATCATGCAATCTATTGTGAATGCCATGCTTGCACAGGAAAAAAAAACATCCAAAGAGCCACATCCTCCTCTATCAATAACATATCTATTAATGAGAATGTATGCACTAGCATATGTAAGGGTACAACTTCAGTAATTTGGATGGACATGTAAGAATCTGGAGTGGCTAAAGAATGTCACCTCGGTTTATGTGTCTGAGAGGAGCAGGATAAACTGCAATGAAGTTGTGATAGTGTTGGATTGTTAGGGGAAGGAAACCACTATATATATATATATTTACTAATCTAATATCTACCAGCATTCACGGTACCAGAAAAAAACAAAAAAAACCCATCAGGAACAAGAGATAAAAGTATCTCGAATCACTGCCCGAGGGAAAAAAAAATTATAGGTCAAAAAGAAAGAAAAGGCCAACCTCGTCCGACCCCTTGAAAAAAATCAAGGGATACACAGTCAGTTGGTCAAAAGAAAACTAAAAACCTTCCGCGAATCCTGCAATGCTACATTTACAAAAGTGCTCAACACAAGTGGAGCCAATTATAAAATTAACTTAAATCGCGAGTTGGAAATCTTCTACTAAAGTTTCACCTTATCAGATCATCAGGAAGTCTAACTCCAACTCTTGGAGTTAGACTTCCTGATGATCCGATAAGGTGAAACTTTAGTAGAAGATTTCCAACTCGCGATTTAAGTTAATTTTATATATATATATATAAATATATATAGGCTGTTTACAAATTGCTAGCAAATGTTTATAGACTTTCCCATCAGTAGAAGCAGTAGATTAGCCAATCAATGAAGACTAAGGTATATATGAACAATGACAAAATTACAAAGTCTCGACTTAATGCTTCCTTGTTACTTAGAAGGAGTACCTTGTATCCCTCAACTAAAAACAAGATGGCTACTCGAATTCCAATTGATAGTAAGCTCCTAATGCTGCCTAATGTGCTCACCTGTCTGAGCATTTTTTCCCTATGTAGGAAATGACTGAACATCTGCATGTGTCTGGCTGCAACTGTATTCATGAGATAGCTATTGAACTCTGTGACAACAAGACATGAGATACACTCCTGACTCAGAGGCTGATGGACATCATTACTTGATTGGTACAGAAGGATCCAGTACAAGATGATAGTGGCATTGATAGACTTAAAGTCACCATGTGGGTTGACACGAGCTCCTTGGCCACTGGTATCATTGTACAAAGTGGTAAATCACTGGTCAAGGATGTGTGTTCGCTGCAATCAACACATGAAGACAAACATATCAACCTGTAGGAGCTTAGCATAATGTTGAGATGCATCAACCTGGCATTGCAATGGAGGCTGAAGATTGACTCAGCATGTGTGTATCAATGAATTTCTGATATATATTGTCTGGGAAGATTAAAGTGCACATGAAGGTGCCATCAGAAGTGTTAGTAAGACATTGGCTTAGAACAATTAATGAACTAGTGGTGGAATATGGCTAACAATTAATGTAGAGCTCATCAAATCCCATGCAAATTGAGCCAATATTGGCTAAATGTACTCTGGAAAGAAACAGCACGAGTGTGGGCTGCATCCATATAAAAGTAGAAATCTGTCTGCATACAAGCCATCCATCAATGTAGTGAGCATCCCTCTGTGAAGTGCACATTGTATTTTGTAAGATGGGTCAGCCCTGAGGTCTCAAAAGCAGCTCAGAGAATGCAAAGTATGCCAATCCATAGACCCAGCACCAGTGCATTGGGAAGTCAGAAAATTGGATGTGTATGACAATTGGACCAGAGTGGGGATGAATATGATCCATTATGAAGGCCAGCATTACCTGACTTCAATAGACTGTGACCCTAGTTGGTTTCCATTTGGGGACTGTTACTGCATCAAAATACTGCCAGCATCATCCAACAGCTGGAATCATTATTTTTGAGAGAGAACCACCTGCCAAGCTGCTCATCAATAATTATGAAGCATTCTGTAGAGATACGTTTGCAAGGTATGTAGAAGACGAGTAGTTCAGTGTTCCTATGTACTGTCAGGGAATGGCATTGTGGAGAGATACTATCAAGTGTAGCACTGCTAGGAGACATTCTATTATGAAGGTATAATACTGGTATAATATAACACCAAAAGATGACACAATAGCTTTAACAGCACGACTAACTCCATATACTATTAGTGAGCCCTCATAAAAGATATCGATGTTGCATTATATGGATCCCAGAATCTACTGAGTGGGAGATTTGGTATAGGTAAAGACTCCACTTGGTCAATGTTCGATGCAATTCAAAAAAGGAACAGTGATGTGGGTCTGTAGCCCACATTCAGTTCTCACTGATGGAACACCATGCTATATCAGAGACCTCTACCCATGTCACAGATCAGCCTCTTCAGAAGACAGCAGTGAGAGGTCATTTGAGAGCAACTCAAATATGCTGCTGTTTTTCAGTGCAAGGCCAGACAACTTGTCTACAGAACCAGAGTAAACAATTGGAATATGATAATGATGATGCCAAAAACAAGAGACTCAGTGAACACAACTGGAAAAGAGATGGGCAGATCCCATCCAAATTTACTTGTCAAAGCCACGGGTTGAATTTTACTCATTGAAGCACTCATCAAAGGCAACTGCTATCTCCATTATCAAGAGATTAAGGAGGGCTATAAAAGAGAAGTTGGCTTAACTATGGGAACAAAATTTGTTTGCATATGCCTGGTGTGTAAAGAGTGAAAAACTCATAAAAAAAGAAACATGGCTACATCAAAGCCATAATTTAACAAATATGATCTCAGAGTAGAAACCTTGAAGGCGTACGGGCAAAAAACCTCCTGGCGACATTACTATTTGTCGACTTTACCAAGGCCTTTGATTCCATTCACAGAGAGAAGATGGAACAAATCCTAACCAAAGTGAAAGTATGTTCACCAGATGGAGACACAGAATACTTTGACATTGTAGCAGGAGTACTATAAGGGGACACGCTAGCCCCATACCTCTTTATCATATGTCTAGACTACGTGCTTAGAACATCGATTGATAAAATCAAAGAAAACGGCTTCGAGCTGATAAAAAAAAGAAGCAGAAGGTACCCCGCGAAAACAATTACCGATGCCGACTACGCTGATGATATAGTGATTCTGGCAAATACACCCAACCAAGCCAAAACACTACTGTATAGTTTGGAATGAGCCGCCGCAGGCATTGGCTTCCATGTCAATGCACACAAAACTGAATATATGTGCTTTAATCAAACAGGCAACATTTCCACACTAGATGGAACCTCTCTGAAACTGGTAGACAAGTTTACCTACCTAGGAAGCAGTGTCTCATCAACTGAAAAAGACATCGACACGTGGCTAATGAAGGCATAGACTGCTATCGATAAGCTATTGATCATATGAAAATCAGACCTGACCAATAAAATGAAACGCAGTTTCTTCCAGCCAGTGGTCGTGTTCATACTGCTGTATGGATGCACTACTTGGACACTTACAAAATGGCTGGAGAAGAAGCTAGACGGCAATTACACAAGAATGTTGCGAGCAATATTGAACAAGTTCTGGCGGCAACACCCCACAAAGCACCAACTATACAGCCACCTGCCTCCCATCATGAAAACTATCCAAGTTAGATGAACCAGACATGCCGGAGACTGCTGGAGAAGCAGGGACGAGCTCATAAGTGATGTATTTCTATGGACCCCCACATATGGCCAAGCAAAAGCAGGACGACCAGCTCGAACATACATACAGCAGCTATGTGAGGATATGGGATGTAGCCCTGAAGACCTGCCAGAGGCAATGAGTTATAGGGAGAAGTGGCAAGAGAGGGTCAGGGATATCCGTGCTAGCGGCACGACATGATGATGATCTCAGAGTCAAAAGAATTGGTGAGATTGAATTGAAGTATATGCAAATTTCTCTGAGTCCAGCTACATAATAAAAGAGCATGAACGACAGAACAAAACAATTTTCACTTCAAACTCAGTAAGCCCCGCTGGTTGGGGTTGTCGAATACACTGACTTCATCTCTGCAAAGGGGTAAAGACCCTCACCCCACCCCACCCCATGAGTGTCCTGGATATGATATTAAATCATCTAATGGCAACGCTCCAGCCTTGGAGAATTGGGGAATAAAAAGTACCCCTTCATTGCCATTGCTCCCACATCCACTCTGACTCGGAGTGATAACACCTAATAGTGTCCTCTGCAAACAAACGATTCATGTTAAATTGTGACTGTTATATAGCAATACTTGTGAAACCATTTAACTGTGTGTAAAATAGAGCTCAGGCTCATTTAAGAATGTTATCTACAAAATGTGTTTACAAATCGTATAAATATTTGATATATATGTATGAACAGGATTTGGCATTAAATAACCTACAAAGGTTGATATGCCATAAAACCAAACCAAACCAAACCAAACTCGGTATTGTATGCTTTGTTCATGGTAGGCTATTGTACTCTTTTTGCAGATTTTAGTGTTGGAATTTTTTATATTAAACTCAAAATTGATTACCTTTGTTGATTTTACAACAGTGTTCATTTAAGTTATCACAAAACAATTTGTTTTTAATCTTCCTTTTTCCTGTGTAGATGGTGTATTTTTCAAAGATGATAAAATAGCCTAAACAAATTTTAAGTCTCCAGGATTCTTTTAAATATTCTAGCTGATCACACCAGTATAGTGGCCTCGATAATCTCAATTGTTCCCAAGATCTCCAGGTTTTTTTTTAGTTGTTCCAAGGACTGCAACTATGATATTTCTCTTATTGCAAGTCAAATCTTTGTAGCTGTTGTCAAAACTGCACTTGTTTTCCTTCACTCTCACTAAGACAGGCAGAACTCATTTTCTTCTTTCTCTCCAAGTTCTATTCTTGATGTTCCAACCAAATGTCACTCTTGTTCTGGTCCTCTTTTAACTACCATCAATGAACCCAATGCTGTGCCACTTGGGATAAGTCTTTATATATACAATAACTCATAACTATTTACATGTAATTGTAACATAAGGACTCAAGCCTGCATTGCATGCTCCCCACATTACAAATGGCTGTATGTTTATCTTTGCATCAGGTAAGTGAAAGTTTGAAAGTTGTTACAGTCCGCTGATTTTGTACTATCAATCTAAACTAATCAAATTTGACTTATTTATATTTCCAGAAAAAAAATGAAGCCACCAACAAGAAAAAGAGCAACTAGGCATAAAGATTTACCTATTGAAGAATATTCAAAATGGACCCTTTCTGAACGACAACGCCTTCTGAAAGCACTTAAAACGTTAGTATTTCATTATTATTACTAGAGTGAGTTAAAAGTTTTGCAATATTTTGGAAATGTGTGGCACAATTCGGTAGCTCTGGATGCTTTTGTAGTGATCATGAAGATGACAAACCACTCTGAACTGTGACATACTGAGCTTGCCTGATACTCTCCCAGTGCTACACATCGGATTTGCCTCTTTAACTTGGAGCACAAGCTTGGAATCCACAGTTTTAGGCTTAATTTATCTTGTTTGATCATTGAAGTTCTTACAACCCTTGTGAAATTTTTTTGAGCCATTTGGTTACTGTACTGTAACCAACAGTGCTTTCACCTTTCATATGTTTTGTTTTTTTCTTTGCCGTTATAGCCCAGTTCAAACTTGTAAGCATAAGTTCACACATTAAACTACATTGCATATTCATCTGTGTGGCTTTCAAATCACACATTGAGTCAAGCAATGTAAATCTCTGTGCACCAACTACTAAGATACTATCATGCACAGCAGGTACCTACCACAGTTTAAACTGCTTTGGTCATGTGATATACACACTACAAACTAGCCTGTATCAAAAATATTGCAAAACTTTTAACTCACCCTAGTAACATTTCATTATTATTAAGAATAGTATTTCATAGTTATTCACTATTGTACTCAGATTGGTGTTTGCCCAGTCGGCTGAAGCTGTAGAATACACTGACTGCATCTCTGCAGAGGGGTAAGTAAGCCCCCCTCCAACGAGTGTCCTGGATATGACACTAAACAATCTGATGGTGAGGGTCTAGTAATGCTGGAGCTTTGGGGAATGCAGAGTACCCCTTTATTGCCATCGCTCCAAGGTCCCCTCTGACCCGGACTGGTAGCACCTGGTAGGGCCCTATCTATGGGTTAAATAGAACTAATGGCATACTTGTGCTAAACTAAATTGTTTGACTAAACTGAATAGCTTGAAATAGAAATGTTTTTGACAATTAAACTGTACTTACATTTAAACTGCGTGCTTATGCTAAACTGAAACCATACTTACATTTAAACTGTGTGCTTATGCTAAACTGAATTATTTGAAATCAAACTGTTCTTTAACATTGAAACTGTACTTACACTAAACTGATTTGTTTAATATAGAACTGTTTTGACATTTAACTGTGTGTGAACAAAATCTGTACTTACACTAAACTGAATTAGCTAAATTAGAACTGTTTGAATAAACTGAATAGCTTGAAATAGAAATGTTTTTGACAATTAAACTGTGTATGCATGCTAAACTGAATTGTTAGAAATAAAACTGATTATTTACAAAAAAATGGATTTGGTGTTAAATAACCTACAAAGGTTGATATGCCATAAAAATCCAACCAACCAATCAGATTGGTGTCCTCATTGTGATTTTTTTTATTGTCACAACATTTTGGTTGTTGTACTCTCTGACCTTTCTTGGTTGTCTGTCATAGTTGGTAACTGTTGTATCATCAAGGTGAATGATACACAGAGAAGAATGAGTGCTTAATATATTTATTTAGTACCAGTGTCTGCTGCTAACAGATACAAAAAGACACAGTACAATAAGTTACAAACAATTAAGAGAATTTACAAGAAATAGAGGAGGGTCAAACTGCTGTATAGCCAAAGTAAGATAAATCTGAATATTAATCAGCCTATTAAATCAACCCTCAAAGTCTTTAATTGTCGGCTATTTATGGCTATGGGCCAGTCTATCTGGTAGAGGGCTGAAGGGGTGTTCAGCCAATCTACAACAGTAACCTTCAGAAAATTTTCAACTGAACCCTCTTTACAAACCTTTTTAGTAGATTGTTCATTTTCTCCCATGTATACTTACAATTATGATAAACATTCTGAAGAAGACTTGACGGGGCAATGGTTGAAACATCATGACTATAATAACAACCAAAATGTTACCCAGGGCTTAGAATATGCTGACTGTATCTTCTTCGGTGTATGACACTAAAGTGTATCTGATGATGAGGCCCCAGTTCTGGAAATCTGGGGTGTATGGAGTACCCTTTTATTACCATGATTCCCAGGTCCACTCTGACCTGATATGGTCATACCTGTTAGAGTCTCATCTCTGGGTCAAATAGATCTATTTAATCATCTGTATTCAGTAGGAACACTTAATGCCGTATAACTGTAAATTATTTGTATTAATAGTTACTTGAAGCTATAATTGTCTATGAAGCCATACTCAATATTATGTGTAGTACCAGCTTATCAAATATGGAATAGCATCCATTAAAACGGTCCCAAATCTGAATGATCTTTAATAGAAATTATATTTGGCTTTTGTTGAGAAAACTGAAATATATGCTGAAATGTTGTTTTTATTATGATTAGGCTATAATAAATGTTTTATATATATATATATATATATATATATATATATATATATATATATACCAAAATCAGAATTGCAATATAAACAAATAGGATTTTTTCTAAAATTCACATTAAAATCCTTATTCAAGAGCAATTTCCAAAATTCTATTTTTTATCTTAGTTATTCTTTTCCAAAATAAACTTTTTTAAAAATAATTTCTTTTTCCTTTTATTTCACTTTCTGTAGATATTCATCAAACCAAATTTCTGAAATTGCAAAAATAGTGGCAACAAAATCAGAAGCAGAGGTAAGTTTTGGATGGTACGAGTGTAATAAATATCTTTTATTATATGAAATTCATTAAAAATCATGAAGAAAGGGCTTGTCTGTGGTCATGAAATAATGCATTACTGGTAGAATAAGGCTATTATATATATATATATATATATATATATATATATATATATATCATCAGAACAGTTTTCAGAGAAATTGATCCGCATCTTCTCAGGTTCTGACTATTCATCAAAACATTGAAGGAGTACTTAGAAAAAATCTTAAGACAACACTTTAGTTTATAGATTTTTCTAAGGCCTTTAATTCCATACACAGAGGAAAAATGAAGCAAATACTTCTAGCATATGATCTCCACAAAGAAAATTACTGCTATAATGATGCTCAACAAAAACAAGCTTTGCTTCACTTAGCTAATGGTGACACTGGTTTCTTTGACATTGTCACTTGAATCTTGCAAAGGGGATGCATTAGCACCTTTTTTATTTATAATCTGCTGAGATTACATACATTGAAAGTCTAATTAGATCTAATAAAAAAAATGGTTTCACACTCAAAAAAGTTAAAAAGTAGATGATATCCCACAGAAATTATTATAGATGCAGACAATGCAGATGATCTTGTGCTTCTTGCAAATATGCCTACTCAAGCCAAATCTCTACTGCATAGCTTGGAGCAGGTAGCTAGGGGCATTGGCCTTTATGTGAACTCGGATAAAATAGAGTTTGTGTGGTTTTAAACAAGATGGTTCCATCTCCACATTAAATAGCAAGCCTATGAAATAAATAGACCATTTCATATACCTTGGTAGCAATATCTTATTTACTGAAAGCAGTGGTAAGAGAGTGTCAAAAGAATCCATGCTATCAGCTTGACATAATGAGGTATATATATATAGTTTTGCTTTAGAAATGCATTGGAAATCAAGAAGAAAGTGATTGTCAGTGTCAGGAATGAATTTAAG
The DNA here is from genome assembly GCA_963585895.1 of Sepioteuthis lessoniana. NCBI lineage: Eukaryota > Metazoa > Mollusca > Cephalopoda > Myopsida > Loliginidae > Sepioteuthis > Sepioteuthis lessoniana. Next base: position 28,994,584 of record OY757928.1, on the reverse strand, counting down.
TGTTATTATAGATATGTATTAAAAACAGACAAAGTGTGTGGCATGTATATGTATGTATATATTTTTCTTTTATACAGCATTAAAGACATTTTGTTAAAAACTACAGAAAAAATAACACCTATGTGTGCAATACACATAGATGTTATTTTTTGAAAATCTTTTGGACAAGAAAAAAATCAGTAAAAATATCAATAAGAAGTTTATCTGTAGTTTTTAACAAAATGTGTTTAATGCTGTCTAAAAGTAATATATATATATATATATATATATATACGCACACTTTGTCTGTTTTCAATACATATCTATAATAATACTTAAATTCATTAGAAAGGTTTTTTAAATTTTTAAAAGATTTTTATTATTACTTTTTTGTTTATTTTTATGTTTAATAAAATAATGTCTTTATTGTGGTTTGTAGTCAAATTTTGATCAGAATTCGTATCAAAACTATTGACGTTATTTTTGAAAATTTTGTAAAAAAATTCTTAATTCTTATAAAAATTTTAAAAACAACTTTTTAAATCTATAACAAAAACATTATCCTTTCTGAAAACATTTTCAAACCTAGTTACATTCCTATATTTTGAAACTGGATACAATGATAATAGAATGCTAAGAATTTTTTCATTTTAATATGATTTTTGGATGAAATAACATTATCCAGTAGATGATTTAATGAAAAAACAAAACATTAAACATTGACATTTATACATGCTCTGAATATTGTTTTTATGTTTATATATATATATATATATATATATATATATATTTCTGTGTTTGGTGTATTTTAAAAATACATTAAATAGATAAATAGAAGATTATCTTGGAAGTCTCAAAATAATGTATGTATATTATATATGACTCATCTTTTTATTTTTTGTTTTGAATTTTTAGTGTGCGCATGCGCGTGTGTGTGTGTGTGTGTGTGTATATATATATATATATATATATATATATATATATACTCATGTGACACAAGATCAATTTTTTTCAAGAAGAGTATTGCTGGTTTGAATTCAGATTTTCCTTTGCTTGGACTGATTACCTGACCAAGACTAAAGATTTAGTCTCACCTACTATTTACCTATAGATGGTGGGAGAACAGATGGACTCATGCTTTTTTCCAAGGGTATTAGCTAGAAGTGAAATGCAAACAGCTTTGTTCAGGATTTGAACTTGACTCACCAATTTCATTTCCTATGATGATAACTGCTATGCTAAACATTCCTCCTTATATATGTGTGTGTAAGTATATATATATATGATAGCCATCAGTACCCTCAATAGCTGGCTACAGTGGATGTGACTCATAGGCACAATTCAAAAGTTTGTTTGCTACTGAGCTAAACCTGGGTACTGTGGATAATGCTAAGGTGCACTTTGATTGGCTGTAAGCAGCCATGCAGGATTTTGAGAGATTTAGTTAGACTCAAACAATTAGTTGAGATCAAAACATGAAACTCGCTTAGGCCTTTAGTGATGTCTTTGATGAGTAATGGCAGCTTATAAATAAACAAGGGACTCCTTTTCTTCATTAAATGAACAAAACCTCAGCACATGTTCCTTATGAGAATGTCCAAGAAAAAATGTGACATCGGGAAATGATGTATGTGTGGTTTATGTGAAAAGTATGTTTGTTGACTTTTTTTGACGACAGGGATCAAGTGATAACATTTGTTCTGAAACCTACCATTTTACTTTTGAGACCACAAAAATATATATATAATGAAGTCTTTTGTTTTGTTTTCAGGTGACCTTTTATTTAACAAAACTGAAACGTAGCTTGAGGTTTGATATAGGTAAGTTGATTTTGAAAAATCCTACTTGAAACTGAAAAAATAAAATGTTAATGCGTGTAGACGTTTACCAAACGACAGTTGGCCTGTATTATATATCTGAATTGTATGCCTGAACATTTCAGTTCTTAATATTTCCAAGCATCCATCCAGTTGATAAAAAATTCCTTTTTAAAAAGAGCAAAAATTTAAATTCTTATTAAAAAAGAAAAATATTTTTGTGAGATATAGTCAAATACAAACTGAACTATATCTCAGCTGAAGAGTCACAAATCATAGTAAATATGCACTATTGACAAGAACAATAAATTAGTTCTCCCACAGGAATATGACTACAATGAGAGATATTAGCTCTCCCACAAGAATATGACTACAATGAGAGATGTAGTGCATATGACTACAATGAGAAATATTGTATTGAGCACATATAAATGAATAAGTCACCAAAATGATGATATACCTTGGGGCTATCTTTCTGCAGTTCGTGCCTTTGTCTACACTATGTCAACCTCATACCATTCAGTATTTCTCAGTAGGTTTGGATCAAAGTGCATAAACTTGAGACAGGTCAACAAAGGAAGAAAAATGGAGGGGTGGTATGTTATTTAACAGGAGACACTTCACAAAATAGTTGTATGTGTGTGTGAAGTTTTCAGTATTGTTACAAAAAATAAATAAATACAGCTTCTGAAAATTTTTTTCCATATTTGTTTATGTATGTGTATACATATATATATATATATGAAAACACACACACACACACACTTTGAAGTTTGATATTGATAAAGTGATTCTGAAAGATCTTAACTGAAACTGAAAAACATTGTATATAAAAATAAGATTTTTATGTGTTATAGACATGCAAAAATGACTGCTAAGTTTTTAGACTTGATGTGAGAGGGAGTGGGTCCTTGTGTCAATTTCATTATCCCAGGTGGATCTGTTCTAACCACCTGACTACTGGGAAGGGGAGAGATGAATTCATGCACTTCACAAGGACATTAGCATGAAATGAAACAAACAGCCCCCTCTAGGATTTGAACTTGAGTTGCTGACTTCATTTCCTACAATGATAGCTATGATGCCAAACACATATCCATTCAAATTATTAATATTAGATAGGAATACTTGAAACCATATGATTGTGTGCAAATTATTTGTATTAAGAATAGTTATTTGAATTGTAAATTATATACAAAGAATTATTATCATTAGTCATTACATGAAAAAAAACTATTTGAAACCATATAATTTTGTATAGATGATTATTATTAAATAAGAATATTTGAAACTATATAACTTTGCAAATTATCAACATTATATAGGAATACTTGAAATCATATAACTGTGTGAAAATTATTTGTATTAAGAATAGTCATTAGAAGCTATGATTATTTACAAAGAATTAACTATTATATTGACTGCTTGCAAAAAAAAAAAAAAAAAAAAAAAGAAAAAAAAAGAATTGACTTTAGCAAAAGTTAATATTCTGTAATAGCAACCAACCAACTTGTTATATATTTTCAAAGAATGTTTTTTTTTTATTTTACATTCCAGCTGCAGCAGAGAATATATCATATAGAAAGCATATAAAAAACTTAGAGGTATGTATCATTTTGTGCAAATCTGATAAGCTTCTGAATGTCTAATTTCTTTCTAAAACCAAAATCAACATATACTGATTTGTCTGTCTGTCTTTTCATGGCATATCAACTTTCATGGGTTATTTAAATCTAAAGTCATCCTTGTTGAAGAACAATAGTGGTACTATTCAAAGGAGAATAAGGGAGTTCTTACCTTTCCCAAGAGTCCAAAAGTGAATATGATAGCATAACTAGAGTTTGAACTTGCTTATTATGATATTGCAATCCAGCACATTAGCCACTATGGCACAGAGACTTCCTCCTCTGATTTGTCACTCATTTTTATGAATTGAGATTTTAGTAAACAGTCGTGTGACATTCATAGCATAAAGGTTATTGTCACAGGAAGTGAAATTGGTGACCTGAGTTCAAATCCTGAATGAGGGTGTTTGCATTTCACATAATGCTAATACACTTGGTAAAGTCATGCATACAACTATTCTCCCTTTACCTACAAGTAAATAATAGGGCAGACTGAGCTATTTAACCTTGGGGATGTCCTTGTGGTGTAATGGTTAAAGCGATGGACTGCGGAATCGTAGTAAGCAAGTTTGTACTCCAGTCATGCTATTACATTCACTTTCGGACAAATACCCTTGGGAAAGGTATGAACCCCCTTATCCTCCCAGCTATGGGTTAGATAATACCACTACTGTTCTTCTAGGAGAATGGCTTTGGCATTAGATAACCTACAAAGGTTGATATGCCATTAAACAAAGAAACCAAACCAAACCTATTTAACCGTGGTATAGCAACTGGTCTATGAGAAGGAAAACTCTAGAATCAAACCAGTTGTTGACCTGGAGAAGGATGGGCTCTGTCAGGCTATTCCTGCCCAGTGGGGCATAGAATATACTCACAGTATGCTCTGCAACAAGGTAAGAAACTCCCTAATAACAGGTGTCCTAGATATGACACTAAGCTGCATCTAATGTTGAGGTTTCAGTTCTGGAGCTTTGGGGAGTGTGAAATACCTTTGTCATTACTCCCAGGTCCACTTTGACCTGAAGTGGTTGTACCTGTTGGGGTACCATAGATCTATTTAAAAAATATTTGTATTCAATTGAACTGTGTGCAAAAAAAAATCTCATCAGAAACAACTACAAATATAAATGCATAATGAACACGATTCCTGATCCTCTAGAAGCCCCATCAGCTAGGGTGCTGTAGAATACACTGATTGCATCTCTGCAGAGTGGTAAGACAACCCCCCCACACACACCAACGAGTGTCCTGATTATGACACCAAACAATCTGATGGTGGTTCCAGTGATGCTGATGGAGGTTCCAATGATGCTGGGGCTTTGGGGAATGTGGAGTACCCCTTCATGGCCATTATTCCCAGGTCCACTCCAGCCCGGAATGGTAGCACCTGATAGGGCCCTATCTATGGATTAAATAGAATTAACTGCATACTTATGCTAAACTGAGTTGTTTGAATTAGAACTGACTAAACTGAATAGCTTGAAATAGAAATGTTTTTGACAATTAAACTGTACTTACATTTAAACTGCATGCTTATGCTAAACTGAATTGTTTGAAATGGAACTGTTTTTGACATTGAAACTGTACTTACACTAAACTGAATTGTTTAATATAGAACTTCTGTGCTTATACAAAAATGAATTAGCTTAATTAGAACTGTATGAATATACTGAATAGTTTGGAATAGAAATGTTTTTGATAATTAAACTGTCTACTCATGCTAAACTGAATTCTCTGAAATAGAACTGAATATTTGTATAAAAATGGATTTGGCGTTAAATAACCTACAAAGGTTGATATTCCATAAAACCCAATCAACCAACCACAACCTCATCAGCTGGGACTGTAGAATACACCGACTGCATCTCTGCAGAAGGGTAAGACCCCTCTCCTCCACTAGTGCCCTGGATATAACGTTAAAAAATCTGATGGTAAGGCTCCAGTAATGCTGTAGCTTTGAGGAATGCAGAGTACCCCTTCATTGCCATTGCTCCCAGGACCACTCTGACCTGGAGTGTTAGCACTTGATAGGATCCTATCTATGTGTCAAATAGAACTGTTTGACATTTAAACTGAATGTTTTATTGAATTGTTAGTAATACATAGCAATACTTGGAACCATTTAATTTTGTTGACAGGCTAAATTGAATTGTTAGAAATAGAACTGTTTATCATTTAACTGTGTGTATCTACAAAATGTGTTTACAAATCATATATTTGATATACATGTAAAAGCAGAATTTGATATTAGATAACCAGAAATGATTGATATGCCATAAAACCAAACCAAACCTGAATCTCTAGACATAAAATAATCCTAAACAATTTAACATGCCATTAAGATCAATCAATTATTTCAATCACAGTGAGGAACAGCAAATATCAGAGACATTATTATTATTATTTTAATCCTTGTAAGTTTTTCACATCTGTTTTAACAGGAGTCTGAGTGACAGCAAGTTTCTTCTGATCTCTAGGACACTTCTAAGTATTCCAGCTGATCTTAACAAAGCAGGGATCTGTATGGTCTTGATTCTTCCTCTGCTTTCTAATTCCTTCACTCTCCTTTATAAGCCTCTGCGGACCATTCAAAGTGTACCAACTACATAACTTTCATGTTTTAAAGATTTTTAAGCTCTCTGGCAAGATCCAAGTATTTGTCTATCTTTTCAATTTTATTTATTTTTGCTATGTGGTCTGCTGGAACAGCAAAATCCACTTGATTACAACTTCTTTTTTTCTTGTTAATTAACACTAAGTCTGGCTGGGATTGGATGATCCATTTTTATCTCAAAATCCCAGAGAATTTTATGGGTCTTATTTTTAGGACAGATTCTGGTTTTTGCATATAATATTTGTTAGTATGGTCAAATTTTAATTGCTTACAAATTTCCCAGTGGATAACCTTTCCTACCCTGTCATGCCTAGTCTTGTACTCCTTTTGTGCCAGTTTGCTGCATTCACGTATGTTATTAACCATTTTATTTCTATCATTACACAACACTTGCTATTTTCCTGCATATTATCAGTTTTCACCTTGATATAATTGGTCCTTATGATATTATTTTGTGCTGCTATTAAAGGAGATTCAGTTTCTCTCTCATGAAGTTTCCTCTTATTAGCCATGTCCAGGTTATCTTGTGTGCTTATTATTATTATTCATTTCATATCATTGTTAATACTATTCTGCTGAATCCTTTGAAGTTATAATGGTACTGTTAAGATTCTGAAATTTTGATGCAAAATTTAAATGGGGCCTCAAAGCTGATGAATATGCTCCCAAAACTCAGAATTGTATGGGAATGAAACAAAGACTGTCTTGTTCAAAACTGGTTTTAACATTTTATTTTTTCTGGCTTATTCCTTGAAACAATGCCTAGAAATGGATTTCCATCAGTTGTTGATTATGATGATTTAAGATGCAAACTAAAGAAGAATTGACCACTTGCTATTGAAAGCTTCGATCATTGAAAAATCTGTATATAAAGAGTTGTCCAGGGCCAAAATTTGGTGGCCATTTATTCCTCCCTGATATAAATCTGTATATAAAGAGTTGTCCAGGGCCAAAATTTGGTGGCCATTTATTCCTCCCTGATATAAATCTGTATATAAAGAATTGTCCAGGGCCAAAATTTGGTTGCCATTTATTCCTCCCTGATATAAATCTGTATATAAAGAATTGTCCAGGGCCAAAATTTGGTTGCCATTTATTCCTCCCTGATATAAATCTGTATATAAAGAATTGTCCAGGGCCAAAATTTGGTTGCCATTTATTCCTCCCTGATATAAATCTGTATATAAAGAATTGTCCAGGGCCAAAATTTGGTTGCCATTTATTCCTCCCTGTTATAAATCTGTATATAAAGAGTTGTCCAGGGCCAAAATTTGGTTGCCATTTATTCCTCCCTGATATAAATCTGTATATAAAGAGTTGTCCAGGGCCAAAATTTGGTTGCCATTTATTCCTCCCTGATATAAATCTGTGTATAAATAATTGTCCAGGACCAAAATTTGGTTGCCATTTATTCCTCCCTGTTATAAATCTGTATATAAAGAATTGTCCAGGACCAAAATTTGGTTGCCATTTATTCCTCCCTGATATAAATCTGTATATAAAGAATTGTCCTAGGCCAAAATTTGGTTGCCATTTATTCCTCCCTGATATAAATCTGTATATAAAGAATTGTCCAGGGCCAAAATTTGGTTGCCATTTATTCCTCCCTGATATAAATCTGTATATGAAGAATTGTTCTCGGCCAAAATTTGGTTGCCATTTATTCCTCCCTGATATAAATCTGTATATAAAGAATTGTCCAGGGTGAAAATTTGGTTGCCGTTTATTCCTCCCTGATATAAATCTGTATATAAAGAATTGTCCAGGGCCAAAATTTGGTTGCCATTTATTCCTCCCTGATGTAATTATTTTATTCTTCTTTATATGCTCTTTACTATACTTCTTCTTTTCTTCAACCCAACAGACCTGGATTCGATTTACTCATCAGCTTGTTGATGATGAAGAAGAAGCATATTCAACTATGATTGGAAAGGTAAGACAAATGATTGCATTTCACATAGCACTAATACCCTTGGGAAAGGTATGAATCCAATTATTCTCCCTCCAGCTATGGGTATATAGTAGAGCAGACTGGGTTCTTCAGCCTTGGTAATGCAACTAGTCTAAGAGAAGGAAAACTCTGTATTCAAACATGTTAAACTCCACTTAAAAATTGACCTTATGTCATATCCTGCCCGAGCGGAGGGGTTGGTAAATATGATAATTCTTTTTTTTTTAATTTAGGGTTCCTCATTGTCGTTCGTCTTATCATGATTAATTTTTACAGTGTGTCCCAGAAGTCAACTTTGAGTTTAAAAGTTAGTGCGCCAACAGCATCAGTTCCCTTGACTCTCTCTTGCTATCAATCCCTATCAGTCATCGCTCTTGGTAAGGGATCTAAACAACAGCATTCAGTGTTTGTACTGAACTGATGAATGTAAATTTTTTTCCTGGTCACCTAACACTGGTTTGTGTGTGTGTGTGTGTGTGTGTGTAGGAGACCATCACTTATGAGTTCATCTTTACTTCACCAACAGTGCTCAGCATGAAGATGGGAAGTAAGTGGCTATACAGCTGCTGTTTTGTTGGGTCCTACTTCCAGGATTTGTTGAAAACAGCATGCAGCCTCCTTGTGTAGTTCCTATCTCACTTTTTTATCAAGTGTTTCATTGCAGTCAAAATTAGTACTGACATACCTACAGCTTGGAAGAATTCCTGTTTTATTTCATCAGAGAGATCAGATTTCCATATGTTCATTAACCTGTCAATAGCAGTCCATGCCTTACTTATATGTATATTGACATTGCTTTCAGCAGATGAAATATTGCTACCAAGGTATATGAACTTGTCTACTAATTTCAGAGGCTTACCATTTAATAAGGAGATGGCACCATCTTGATTAAAGATTATGAACTCTTTTATCTGAGTTTCTATAGAAACCATTGTCTCTTGCTGCCTGCTCCAGGGTATGTAGCAGAGTTTTGTCTTGAGCAGGTGTATTTGCTAGAAGTGTTTGATCATCTTTATAGTCTGTATCAGCAATAGTTTCTACTAGATATTGTCTACTTCTTGGCTTTTTTAGTGTGAAAGAAAATTTTCAAAATGGAGATCAACTTGCTTTAATTATTGTAGGTGTTAATGTACTGGGCTGTAACATTGTAGTAAGCAAGTTCAAACTCCAGTCTTGCTATTGCATTCACTTTTGGACTAATACCCTTGGGAAAGGTATGAACTCCCTTATCTTCCCCAGCTATGGGTTACATAGTACAGCTATTGTTCTACATGGATGGCTTTAGCATTAAATAACCCATGAAGATTGATATGCCATTAAAGAAACTAAACCCTTAAGTCCCTTTAGTAAATAGATGCATAGGTTGTGTTTTTTTAATATTTGCATGGCAAATATTCTGAAAAATATTTCAAGATATAATTCAATAATTCATCTTAGAATATCATTTATAGTTTAAAATCCTGCAATAATTATAGATATATTCTGTGAAGTTTTCATGGGAACAGCTAGTATATATATATATATATATATATATATAAAGAAAATAATGACTGTGAATATCCAAAGAAAGAGAGTTCAATGCATGGCTATTTAATACAAAATAAACCTGCAAAGCAAAATATAAATTTTTGTTTAAAAAACAAGAAATTTAGAAATAGTATTCATTTCCACAATAGATCTATTTTGTTTATTCAAGCTCGTCAGATAGAATAGGTATAGTTTATATATTTTAAGATAATTATATGTTTAATCCTCTTACACTTTAGCTACACACTAAGTCCTTATAAAAATTAAAAACTTCTTTCCTTAAATAATAAAATTGAAATTAATAAATTAGCAAAAATAATTTTTCTGTACAGAACTAAAACAAATGATAAAAAGCATTGAATAGATCTTCAAAACCACTAAAATATAAATATGAAGAGAGATGAATAGTTCTTTGAAACAAGTAAACAATTAAATATATTGGAAAAATTATTAATAGATTTCAAAAAATATTTATTCAAAATTGCAAAAAATATTTTCCAATTAAACTTAAATTATAAAAACTCTGTATAGCTTTCAAATAATACCTGAAATCAGGTTTCTAATATGAACTAAACAAAATTAATATTTACAACAACCATAAATAAAAAGGAAAATTTTATAGCTATTAATTTTTTAAGTAAAATAGATCACAGAGATATAATGGGAAATATATCGCTGGTGTTTAACAGAAAAAAAAAAAAGTAACCAAACTCCATTTGAATTCCATCTGACAAGTTTGAATAAGTGAAATAGATTATGGAAATGGAATACTATTTCTAAGTTTCTTGTTTTTAAACAAATATATATATATATATATATATATATACACCGGTTAGCGGTTAGAGTGTTCGCCAATAGCCCGGGAGACCTGGGTTCGATCCCAGATCGAGTTATACCAAAGACTCAAAAAATGGTACTTGATGCCTTCTTGCTTAACACTCAGCATTATAAGATACGGATCAAGGGTAAAGTGGAGCAATCCAGGGAAAGGAGTAGCGCCCTCCCCTACACCTTGGTGTAGTAAGCTATCGAAAAGGGAGCCTTCGGGTCACCCTCAACAATGGTCGCCTACTTTACTTACTTATATATATATATATATATATATATATATATATATATATTATATATATATATCGGTTATATCCAGTTAGTGCCCAGAGACTATGTGTTTGGAATATTCATACATAGAACATTTGAGAAAGTTCATATGATTCCATAGGAGTGCTTGAAGTATGGCTATTAGTATATAGATCTATCAGGATGTATATAATAAAACTCACATACAAAGTGAATATGTTTGTAATGCAAAGGAAGAAAACTCAACAAATGGTTACCGTGCCATCTGTTTATTGAGTTTTCTTCCTTTGTGTTATGTATATATATATATCCTTATATAATCCAACACCAAGTCTGCTGATAGTGGCAATGATTCTATTATCATATTTTCTTTTTATAATATTCATGTAATTCAAAATCCAAGAGAGCTCAATGTGAAATAATAAATAGAAATACAGAACAAATAATTCCATATAAAAGAAAATCCTTTAAAAATTACTCATTTTTTGTAATAATATTTATTTCAGCAGACCCTTTATTTTTAAAATGTTAGATCTGCATCTTCAGACCAAGAAATAATGAGAAATTTCTAATGAAAATTTAGAAAAACTCACCAAATTCCGACCACCCTATTTCCCTAACCTAAATTTCATTTTTTTTTAATGTATAAACCAGACCATTTTTTTTCCTATCTGGTTGACAAATGACATTCAATTCCTGTATCAAGATGTATCAATTTTTGACTTCTCTTTCCTTTCTATGTCTTTTTTATCTAATGGTAAACAAACTTTTTAAACCCAAATGAAGGAAATAAGTAAGAAATATAGAAAAAAAGAATAAATGGATTTGAGGAGAGAAAATTGTCTACTATAAACATCTTATATGGGTATAATTAACCCCTTAACAAAATTAAATTATATTATAAAATATTGTATATTAATACTATTTTCTCAAAAAAAAAGAAAAAAGAAAATTGTCATACTAATATTTTTATATTATTCCATATAATTGATCACATTAAAAGTAAAAATAAAAATTATACCAGTTGCTGTTAAAACTATTATCTAAAATTATAAACAAATACAACATATTATATATTCTCAAGATTACGATTATATCTTACACATTATCATAATATTCATATGATTACTAAACCTCAAATCTTTGAATTTATAAATAAAATCATACCAAGTATTATAGATTATACCATATTAAGAATTATTATCACAATTAATATTACTTGTACAATTATTAATACTAATTGTCAAACCTATTAATATTAAAAACTAGTCCCTAACTCATTATTATAAATATTAATAACATCAATGCTAACAAAAACAATAACAGACATCAACAACTACTACAATATGTTATTACTTAATATAATAATTAACATTTGATAATTAATACCAATAACAAGTCATTCTAATTAATATTAATAATTATTACTATGTATTACAACATTATAACAAAAATATCATTCATGATATGCACTCTGTAATCAATAGAAAATAATAACCTATATCGCTTATTATATAATTTGAATAAATAAAACCAGTTATTTAGAATATAAGAATTAGATCATATCTTAAAATATATATACTTAAATCCAAAGTACATTAACTTTAATTAAATTTTTAAAAATATATAAAAAACATGATGAGGCTTCAGTTCTGAAACTTTGAGGAAATATGAAGTATCCCTTCATTGCTACTACTTCCAAGTGTGTTCTGAATGGTAGTACCTGGAATCCCATCTATGGCGCCAATAGATCTGTTTGAAAATTATTAGTATTGGATGGGAATGCTTGAAACCATATACAATAAAATTATTATTATATAGGAATAGTTACTTGAAACTATATAATTGTATATAAATTTCTTTTATTAGATTGCAATACTTGATATTTAACTGTGTGCAAAGAAATGATTATAGATGAAAGAGTACAATAGAAATCTTTTAAATCAAATGGAGCATTGAAAATTTCATGATGATTACAATCAAACATTTTATAATGAATCAAATTTTGCCATTAAATAACCCAGAAGGAGTTAATTTCCTGTTATATAAATAAATCAGACCAAACCAAGCCTAAAATATTCTAAGGGTAAGCAATTTCTTGTCTAATTTGCAATTGAACGATAATCTTGAGTGGTTTGTATTCACAATGTCATTCTTTTAATCATTCTAATCCTCTAAACTAAGCTTAGATATCTATGATTGCTCCTAACCCTCTTAGCTTATAAATTATTCATCAAGAAATGAATAATATGTGGGGCATTCAATAAGTTTCCAGACTTTTTTGTACAGGCATTTAAAATTGTCATAGACTCTTGAAAATTCACTATGTTATTGTTATACATCTTATGAGATGACTGACCGATTTTTATGATTTCAGGTTCAAATGAACAGCTACAGCAGGAATTAGAATACACCCTACTAAAGCCTGATTGTCACAGCTGATGAATTTCAAAAATGCAATCTGGACATGAGGAAACTTTATAAGAAAGATATGCAATAAAATTCTGTTTTAAACTTGGAAAAAATGCCACAGAAACGTATGGAATGCTTCAGACTGCTTTTAGACCATCTCGCATGAATCAAGTATCAGTTTTTGAGTGGCATAAGAGATTCAAGGAAGGCAGGGAGTCTGTGAGGGATGATGAGAGGTGTGGGAGGAGTAAGGAAGTCAATACACCAAAGTTGATTGGCCAAAAGGTTAGGGTTACTATGTTGAGGTTTTAAGGGAGTTCAGGAAGAGATTCCGTCGGAAGAGGCCAGCACTCTTTAAATCGGGTCAGTGGCATTTCCACCAGGACAATGCACCAGTCCACAACTCCATCCTTGTCACAGACTATTTGACCAAGATCGGCATCAAGACAGTTCCTCAGCTTGCCTATAGTCCAGATCTTGCTCCCTGTGATTTTTGGTTATTCCCTAAGCTCAGAGGCTGTCGTTATGAGACAATTGAGGAGATGAAAGAGGTTGTGATAAAGGTCATTGACACGCTCAGACAAGAGGACTTCCATGGGGCCTTCCAGAAGCTGTTGGAATGGTATAACAAGTGCATTGCAGCCGGAGGAGATTACTTCGAAGGGGACTAGAGTTTCATGTATGTACTATCAATAAAAGTGCCCATACGAAAAAAGTCTGGAAACTTATCTAATGATCCTCATACATCTGGGAAAATCTGCAAAATGCATCAGTTTTAACATTGTGATAAAAAACAATGAAGATAGTAGTATGTACCAATTTGTGAATTAATTATGTTTTGTTTTTTTTTTTTTACAGCTTCTTGCCTTATATGGAGAATATTGTTTTAAGAAAGTGGATACATCATCAGGTGTTAACTTTAAATCTATTTATGACTACATTGCTGGTTTATTGCTAGGAGTAAGGCTTCCTGTTTTGCCTCCTTTGGGTAAGTGGTTTTGAATTCTCAAATTTTATTAGCTTTATTCTTATATTACTAAACCTGGCAAAAATTATAGAATTAGGACAATTAGAAGGTGTTCACTTAGGTTTTTTATTTCGTTTTTTATTAAATAAACTGATAACAGATAAAATACAAAATATTATTTTGCAACTGAACACTCTGGCTTCATAAAAGATACCATAAACAAACTAGATTAAATTATTTAGATTAATAGTCTAATTTTTATCTAAGTCATGTAAAGGAAAATAGGAAATAAACTAGTATGGAGGAAAAAAATAATGGAATTCATTGACAAAAAAATTAGAATTAATACTTAATTACCCCTCTTCAAACTTTTATGACAGCCTTAATTCATTCAGGCATGGACTTCACTAATTTAAGGCAATATTCTTTATCAAAGTAGTTCCAACTTTTTTGAATGGTAGTTAATAGATCTTTGATGGATGGTGCCTTTCTGTGGACCATTTTTTTAAAGTTTCCACCTTAAATATTTAATTGGATTTAGATGCAAACTATTTGCTGGCAATGTCATTGATTTTATATGCCTTTAAAGAAAAGATTTAATCTCCTTGGAACTATATTTCCTTTCAATGAGGTATGCCCAACTGCTTGTTGAAGTTGCAAAAGCTGTCTTTTAACTGTAGACCAATTGGCATATCTAGGCTTCTGTTGGTATTTGTTTTAATGCAAATTATGGGATTATTCCATTATTATTTACTAATCTAAATTAATACAAGGCTGAATTTGTTACACTTGTAAATACGTCAGCTTTTCAAACGTTTTGATATGGTAGGTTTAAAAAAAAACCTATGTGAAGAAATATTCAATTTTCATTGAGGAAACAGTGTTATAGAATTACTTCCCTTTATATGTCCATTCAAATGAAATGTTCTCTTTGCCCAGGACTTCTCAATGTGGTTTATATAATTTTAGCAGAGTAAATAAATATAGAGGGAGCCAAAGGGGATATTTTACTACTTTGTATTTGGATCGCCAATGGTCCGGGAGACTTGTGTTCAATCTCAGGTCGCGTCTTACCATAGACTTTAAAAATGGTGCTTAATATCTCCTTGCTTAACACTCAGCAATATAAGGTATGTACCAAGGGTAAAGTGGAGCAATCCAGGGAAAGGAGTAGCGCCCTCCCCTACACTTCGGTGTAGTAGCTATTGAAAAGGGAGCATTCTGGTTGCCCTCGACTATGGTCGCCAACTTTACTTTTATTTGGATATTACTAGATTAACAAAAAAAACAAAAAACATAGCAAATATCCCAAGTTTTGTTCAATTGTTGAGCCTATTTTACTAGCTTTTTTATCATCTTCATCATTATTTCTTCTTTATTTTCATTCATTATTTCTTTATTTTTTTTTTCTTCATTCATCATCATTCTCTGTAAAATTTAATTTCCCCTCTAGATCATCAGTCTGGGGGTGTCCTCGTGGTGTAATGGTTAAAGCGATGGACTGCGAAATCGTAGTAAGCGAGTTCAAGTCCAGTCATGCTATTACGTTCACTTTCGGACAAATACCCTTGGGAAAGGTATGAACCCCGTATCCTCCCAGCTATGAGTTAAATAGTACCACTACTGTTCTTCTAGGAGAGTGGCTTTGGTATTAAATAACCTACAAAGGTTGATATGCCATTAAACAAAGAAACCTAACCTAACCTATCACTTTCTATTTACAGAAGCTGCATTAGTTTTGGATCTGTTGAAGAATGTTGCAAGCTTTTTGGCCCAGTCCAACATCAATGCCCACAAGAAATTTGTTCTTTGGAATTATGAAAAGCATTTATATCCTAATTTTTCTCAATCAGGTAATGTAAATATCAATCATAGTATTGTTTGGTTTGAGTCACACCTCAAACCAAGATTACTCCCTGGTCTTCCATACTGACAATATGGGACTATCAATAGGTTTCCCTAGTTAGTGTACTTTGGATGATTCTTAGTTTGGTTTTATGTTACTAGAATTTTAGAAGTATCAATAGAACATGTTGATGTATATTGTGGAGAAATGAAAAGTTTAGTGACCACTTTTTTTTGTTGTTGTTTCCCTCGTTAATGTGAGAAAGGAGAGTCCTCATGCTGAACTGCAAAATCAACATAAAATGAGAAATTGCTTTTGAAAAAGTTGTTACTGTCATAGTTTTAATTGTTTACTTGTATAACTAGATGAAAAAGTTTGTTTTGATTTAATTAACAGCATATCAACTTCCTATGGGTTATTTAATACCAAGATTGGTTTATTTGTGACCGGCTCATTGGCCTAATGGGTAGAGTGTTCGCCAATGGTCCAGGAGACCTAGTTTCAATCCCAGGTCACATCATACCAAAGACTTTAAAAATGGTACTTGATACCTCCTTGTTTAACACTCAGCAATATATGGTACATATCAAGGGTAAAGTGGAGCAATCCTGGAAAAGGAGTAGCACCCTTCCCTACACTTCAGTGTAGTAGCCATTGAAAAGGAAGCCTTCTGGTCGCCCTCAACTACGGTCGCCAACTTTACTTTTTACTTTGGTTTATTTGTAAATGTTTAATTGGAATTGTAACTATTTTTCAATGTTCCATTGCATTTATTTTAATTGCACTTTCTTGATGGTCTATAATCATTTGTTGGCACATAGTTATGATATCAAGTATTCCTATCTAATACAAATTTACACATAGTTGTATGGTTTTAAGTATTCCTTTCTAATACTAATAATTTATACACAATTTATGGTTTCAAGTAACTATTCTGTTTTATAGTAATCATTTGTTTGCACTTAGTTATATGGTTTCAAGTAACAAATAATAATCCTTTGTAAAAAATTATAGTTTCTAGTAACCATTTTAAATATCATTATTTGTATCAAATATTCTTCTCTAATAATACTAATAATTTCCAAAAAGATTTATTTGACCTATAGATGGGACTCTAACAGGTACTACCACTCTTGATCAGTCGACCTGGGAGTAATGGTTATGAAGATGTATTCCATAGTCTCCAGATTTCCAGAACTTGAGTTTCATCACCAAATGCAGTTAGGGTCCCATTTATGGGTCAAATAAATCTTTTGGAAAATAATTGGATTGGAATACTTGAAACTATATAACTGTACAAATTATTTGTATTAAGAATAGTTACTTGAAGTATAATTGTTTACAATGATTGAAAAGATAGTTATGACTATAATCAATAACAAATGAATCAAATATCAACATTAAATGACCCATAAAAAGGTATGATATGCTGTTAACTTTTTTGATGCAGTAAATTTGGCAAGAGATTTAATAGCTTTTGACCATAAAATAATAAAGTTTGCGAATAAAAAAAAAATCTATTGGAGTTTCACAATTACAATTCTACAATACATTCTTAAAACAATTAAAACATTGAAGGGGAAAAAATTTGAATCTTGTGTGACAGGCGTGTATATCTACAACCAATTAAGGCCTGTTTGATTGAACATAACATCCCTACATGTAGGAAGGCTGTTAATAATAAAGGTTTGTAGGCCTTTTTTTTAGTATTGAATACTTTTTAAAATTACATTAAAAAAAGAAAAAAAAAAAGAAACTATTGTTCAATTTTTACCTTAGACCTTTATTAATTTTTAAAGAAAGAATAAATAAAGAACAAATAAATTTTTTAAAAAAATATTATTTTATTCCATAAAATTACAATATTGACATAGAATAATTTTTTCCTTAAAGAATAAAGAAAAAAACTAAAGTTTGATTTTTATTTTAAAGTGAAATTTACTCAGTAATATTTTCTAAGGAAAATTATTTAAAGTTTTACATTTGTTGTTACAGTAAAGTAGATATTGTACATTTTTTCCTTAATGTTGAATTTAAAGATTAAAATTGTTTTTGTTTTTTTTTCATTATTTTGATTGTGAAATTATTTGAAAACTATTTTCTTTAAAATATAATCAGTATTGTTTTAATGTGTATGTTTTATTTTAATTATTCTATAAAGTTATAACATTGACATATTTGTTATGTAGAAAATATTCTTGTTTACATGGTTATTAAGAATTTTATATTCATGTACAGATTTTTTTATTTATTTATTTTTTTTTTTGTAAGTGAAAAAAAAAAGCGGGGAAAAGAAGGGAAAAGGAAGAAATACATACCGTAGTGAACAAATAGCCGAATAACAACGTCATTGTGGCAGAAGAGCAAGAGTAAAGTGGCCTCCTGATTTTTAAAAAGATTTAGAAGTCATCAGTTGAGCTTAGCTCTGATTGGCTGTTGCAAAATTATATATAGAGCCATTTCTGTGGTCATTTTTTTTCTTTGTGTGGATGCGCAGGTTAGCTGCCAGGATGAGAGTTGGAGTAAGTTGGGTCATTTGGGTGAGGGGGTCTGATGTTGCAAGACCCGAAACCCCTCATGAACCCAAAGGAAACATCACTGATGACCCATCCCGATGCATCAATGAAGATGTATGATATAAATAAAATAAGAATCTATGCATTCAAATACAGCAACTCAATTATTATGAATAGGAAATAAACAGTAATGATCACATAATCACCATCATAATATCACACAACCAGTATGGATTTCCCTGACTCTTTCTCTCATCATTCGTTTCTTATCATCCATCATTTCTGACAGGTCTTTTAGACTACATCCTATATTGTAGATAAGTTCTTATTGGTTGACTAACACTTACACATCCATGTGGAGGGGGTCCATAGGAAAACATTGCTTATGAGTTGATTCTTACTTCTCCAGCAGTATCCCATATATCTTGTCTGTCTTATTTGGATGGTTTTAGAGATGGGAGGTAGGTGGCCATACAACTGCTTTTTTATGGGATGTTGCTTCTAAGATTTGTTCAATATAGGTTGTAGCATTCTTATGCAGTTCCCATTTAGCTTTTCCTCTATATCCTTACTTAGTGTCCATGTGGTGCATCCATATAGTAGAAATGACACAACCACTGTTTGGAAGAAATTGTGTTTTATCAGAAAAGTCAGATTTCTATATGATCAATAACCTATCGATAGCAGTCCATATCTTCACTAGACTCATATGTATGTCATTTTCAGTATATGAGACACTGCTACTGAGATACATGAATTTATCCACTAATTTCAGAGAACCACAATTTAGAGTGGGGATGTCTCCTTTTCAATTTACACACATGAACTCCATTTTGTCTGCATTCACATGGAGGCCAATGCCACCTGCTGTCTGCTCCAGACTATGCAGCAGGGATTCAGCTTGGGTTGGTGTATGTGCTAAAAGCACTATGTCATCTGCGTCCATAATAGTTTGTGCTGGTTATCATCTGTTTCTGGCTTTTTTTAATGTAAAGCCATTTTCTTTCATTAGATCTATCAACATTTGAAATACATAGTCTAGGCTGATTATAAACAGGTATGGGGCTCACGTATCCCTTTGCAGAATACTAGTAACAATGTCCAAGAAGTTTGTCTCCATCTGGTGAGCAAACATTTACTTTCATGTTTTTATAGGGCATTATTATAGCTGTGACAGTTTCTTTGGGGAGACCATATGCTAGAAATATTTGCTCCATCTTCCCTCTGTGTATGGAGTCAAATGCCTTGGAGAAATCTACGAAAAAGAGTGTCACCTTGAGGTTTTTACACAAACTCCTTCTATGATTTGACAGATTGTCAGAATTTATAATGTTGTGGATTGGTTTCTCTGAAAACCATTTTCATTCTTTCCAAGAATTATCTCAATTTCTGGTTCGATGCAGTTGGGTAGCAAACCATTATAAATCTTAGCTGCTATGGAAATAAGGGTTATGCCTTGGTAGTTCTTCGCTATTCCAAGGTCACCTTTCTTGGGGAAAGGGAGGAATTAGCCTTTTGTCTATCTCTCTATTGTTTACTGGTTATATACAGCGTTGCAGTATCAGAGCAGTAAGTCATCAAATTTCCTTGTCTTCCAAACTTCTAGAAGTATTTCATCAAGACCAGCAGCTTTCTTGTTTTTAATTTTTGTTAGTACTACGTTAAGTTCTTCTTGAGTAAACTGTCCTAGTTTGATGTCTAGTTAGTTATTAATGATTTTTGTGATAGGTTTATTTGTGAATTTAGGGGATTTTCTAAGCAGATTCTTGAAATGTTCTTTCCACATCTGTATTCATTCTTCTTGGCTGGTTGCTTTTAGTTTAGCTCTCAAGGTACTCTTCCTTTTTATAACTTCATTTACTGTCTGCCACACTATTCGGGATTGTCAATCTTCGACCAAATTTCTTATTTTGGTGATCTGATTTTGAGTGTATTCTAATTGTTCTTTTTGATATCTTTTAATTAGTTCTCTTTTGTGCTTTCTTAAGTTTCTCAGTGTTGGCATTAGTTGGGCTCCTTTTATTACATAGAGGTACTGTTTTCATGTTGTCTTGTTTTTTCCCAACTGCTAATGTCTTCCATGGAACTCTGTTTGGCTCTTAGTTTGGACATTGGCCCAGCGGTTAGAGTGTTCGCCAATGGCCCGGGAGACCTGGGTTCAATCCCAGGTCGAGTCATACCAAAGACTTTAAAAATGGTACTTGATACCACCTTGCTTAACACTCAGCATTATAAGGTACGGTTCAAGGGTAAAGTGGAGCAATCCTGGGAATGGAGTAGCGCCCTCCCCTACACCTTGGTGTAGTAGCTATCGAAAAGGGAGCCTTCGGGTCACCCTCGACTATGGTCGCTAACTTTACTTACTTACTTTGGTTGGTATGCATTTTACTGCTGCTTCTATGTGGGTGTTGACAAAGTTCTCATATTCATCATTGAGAGTAAGTGTTTCAGATATCTCAAATAAACAATAAATTAATTAGTAACAAATAATAGATAAATTTTGAATATTTATAGAATGATATGTTCTATAGATATATGGAAAATTTAACTGAAGGTTTAAAGTTTTTTTTGTTTAACTTGCTACTTGTAATATTATTCTCCCTAGAAAAAAAACTATTCAACAGACCACTTGATAAAGCTCCAAACAAGCATTCTTTCTAATTTTTTCTATTCTGTGACCCTCGCCACCAAAGCCAACATAAAAAAGATGATCATTACCTTGTAAAATATTCAAGGTGATATACACAGCTGATTTCTTTTGATTTACTGAATGAAGAAAAAAAAAATTTTTTCCAAGTTTACTTATAAGTACATAATTATGGTTGGTTGGTTAGTTTCTTTGTTTAATGGCATATCAACTCTTTTTAGGTTATTTAATGCCAAAGCCATTCTCCCAGAAGAACAGTAGTGGTACTATTTAACCCATAGCTGGGAGGATAAGGGGGTTCATACCTTCCCCAAGGGTATTTGCCTGAAAGTGAACATAATAGCGCGACTGGAATACAAACTCGCGTGCTACGATTCCGCAGTCCATCGCTTTAACCATTACACCATGAGGACACCCCTTACATAATTATGGGGAACAGCATTTGTTGTTATATCGTTAAGATATAGCAAAGAACCTTTATTAATCTCCTGAAAATAGCTGTTTATTTTAGGCATTTCTACCACATTATCTCTCCTAGATATTGCATTTTATTGTCTTAAAGACTGCATAACAGCAATAACCTACTAACGGGAAGAATTTCTCTATATTGATTAATATCATCATCTGTTACATCTATGTTGAATTTATAAATCTTTAACTTTTGTTAGCCTAGTTGCCTGGGGCTGTAGAATACACCGACTGCATCTCTGTTGAGGGGTAAGACCCCCGCCACTCATTTGACACTAAACAATCTGATGGTGAGACTCCAGTAATGCTGACGCTTTTGAGCTTTGGGGAATGTAAAGTACCCCTTCATTGCCATCACTCTCAGGTCCACTCCAACCTGGAGTGGTAGTACCTGATAGGATCCTATCTATGTGTCAAATAGAACTGTTTGACTTTTAAACTGAGTGCAAACAAATGACTTTGAAATAGAACTGTTTGATCAATTATCTGTGTGTAAACAAATGACTGATGTTTAGATGAATTGTTAGTGATACATAGCAATACTTGGAATCATTTAACTTTGTGCTAAAGAATGTGCTTAGGCTCATTTAAAAATGTTATCAACAAAATGTGTTTACAAATCTTAATAGATATTATAAATATGTATAAAGAGGGTTTGGCATTAAATAACCTACAATGGTTGATATGCCATAAAACCAAACCAAACCAAACCAAACCTAACTTTTGCTCCACTCTCATTTCATCTCAGTTAGCGGCTTGTAAATTCTTCAAATCAATACTTTAGTTATTAAGTAACAGGCTTAATTTTAAAACTGACAGTATTCTCATTTTTTTTCACAAACACTTGAAATATCAAGGTATTATATTATATATTGTTGATTCTGCTCCAAGCTTTCCTGAAGGTGATCCATTTGAAATTTGCCAAGTCATACATATGTCATTTTCATTCTTCTATGCAATACTTGGTCAGTTCTTGAATTGCATAGATAAAGCTGTGAAGATTTCTTTTGTTAGCTTCCCATTACTTC
Source organism: Sepioteuthis lessoniana (assembly GCA_963585895.1). NCBI lineage: Eukaryota > Metazoa > Mollusca > Cephalopoda > Myopsida > Loliginidae > Sepioteuthis > Sepioteuthis lessoniana. The sequence continues at coordinate 28,972,107 of OY757928.1, read as the reverse complement.
CAGGAATTTCTATTCCAGGATTCTAATCAGTTGCAGAATACATTGAGAAATATATAATTTTTATTTACTTTAAGTAAATTATCATATTCATTGCAAAACTGATAACTTTTATATTGTGATTTTTTATTCAGTATTGCTCACCAGATATAAAATATGATTATGTATTCTGCAAAGTTAGGAAATTTTTTCTATTTCTTCAAGGTCAGCAGTCCTTGAATAATGTAATTGATTAAAAATTTGCAGTGCTAAAGTAACATTTTGCCTTTAAAGATTTGTAGGAGAAAGGGTGTCCTTTGAGGTCAATTTATAGCAATATTTCCAAGTTGATTGGGATTTCAGGACATGAAGTTTCTGTTTGGTACAAAATGAGGTGTTTTGGATATTATCAAATTCATGATTTTCATTATGACAAAACTTTAGGAACATCATGCATTTACTTTCATTTTTTTTGACCGAGTCAATTGTTTCTAATGCATTTTGATATATAGATTGAGTCAAATAGGAAGAAAAGAGGTTGAGACTTCAATACTAGATGTGGACATACAATTGAAAGTTTTACTGGACTATAAAAGAAAGACATAGCTTTCTTATTGATTGTATTATTATCTATTATAACTGATATTACTCTAAAGCCTATCTCCTCTAAACTCATTATTACATATTTAACTATGTCAAATATATTTTCAGTTTTAAGACATTTAGTTGGCATAACATAAACAGCATCCTTGTTACGCGAGAATACACTGCTAAGCATAAAAGCAAAATCACTTGTTGCAGCTTCATTGCTGTTGTCAGCAAAAACTACAACTTTATCAGCTTTTATAATCAAAATAAGGTTTTAAGCGTGATGTCTTTTTGCACTAGTAACTTAAACTTATTTCTAATGTACATAAGGAAATTTTCATAATGTTGCTCAACTACAAATAGGTTGATAAAGTCTTCTGATGGCTGAATAACTAGGTAAAATTATATTTTTGGTGTCTCTTAACAACCTGTATCCTCTAGGGAAGCAGTTATACAACAATAAAAAAAATATCTTTTCTGCTAAATAATCAAACATTCTGTCAAATCTTAACTGCTTCTAATCTAATTCAATTGCATAAAAATATTCTCATGGCTCATACCAATAATAGAAATGACATTACTAAATTTGATACAGCAATCACACTTTGAGGTTTGGTTTGGCATAGCATTCTTTTTTGTCCATTTTTTTTTTTTTTTTTTTCCATTAGAATTTCTTGCCCAGTCAGCTGGGGCTGTAAAATACACTGACTGCACCTCTGCAGAGGGGTAAGACCCCTCCCCCAACGAGTGTCCTGGATATGACACTAAACAATCTGATGATGAGGTTCCAGTGATGCTGGGGCTTTGGGGAATGTGGAGCACCACTTCATTGCTATTGCTCCCAGGTCCACTCTGGCCTGGCGTGGTAACACCTAATAGGGCCCTATCTATGAGTTAAATAGAACTAACAGCATACTTATGCTAAACTGAATTGTTTGAAATAGAAATGTTTTTCACAAACCGTACTTACATTTATACTGCGTGCTTATGCTAAACTGAATTATTTGAAATGGAACTGTTTTTTGACATTGAAACTGTACTTACACTAAACTAAATTGTTTAATATAGAACTGATTTGACATTTAACTGTGTGTAAACAAAATCTGTACTTATACTAAACTGAATTAGAACTACTTGACTAAACTGTGAATAGCTTAAAATAGAAATGTCTTTGACAATTAAACTATACTTACATTTAAACTGCGTGCTTATGCTAAACTGAATTGTTTGGAATAGAACTGATTATTTACATAAAAATGGATTTGGCATTAAATAACCTACAAAGGTTGATATGCCATAAAACCCAACCAACCAACCATTAGAATGTCAAGAGTATTTGCATCACTTACATTATTAGTCATCTCATACTCCCCTATAGTTTTCATTTCCACATTACTGTAGAACACTTGTATTGCAAAATCAGGTTCAATTACAAGAGACACACTGATTTTTGGATATGGAGATTTGATGGTAAATGTCTCATGCTTCCTAACAATACTCCAATAATTTCTATCTGTAAAATTTAATTTCCCCTCTAGATCATCAGTCTGGGGGTGTCCTCGTGGTGTAATGGTTAAAGCGATGGGCTGCGGAATCGTAGTAAGCGAGTTTGTATTCCATTCGTACTATTACGTTCACTTTCGGGCAAATACCTTTGGGAAAGGTATGAACCCCCTTATCCTCCCACCTATGGGTTAAATAGTACCACTACTGTTCTTCTAGGAGAATGGCTTTGGCATTAAATAACCTAAAAAAATAATCAGTCCTATAGAATTTCCTCAGTTGTTTGAATGCCAAGTCATTTGTAATGCTTTGATCTAAAAAACTTTTAAGGGCAGAATTCTCTTTTCAAATTTTTCTGGAATCTAGTGACCCTCTAGAGGGAATTTTGGAACAGTTTGGTAGAATTCTAAGGATTGCACCAGGATGAAGAAATGGTAATCGTAATGCTTGTTTTCTTTTCAAAAGCTGATCTTTCTGTCCTTAGGTCCTCAGGTTGAAAATGCAGTTCACATACCTAAAAAAATGAAAAGGGGCAACAATATCATTTTTTAAAACTCTTGTCAAAATCTAAAGGTAGTAAACTAAAATCTACTAAAAAAATCAAGTGAAATCCCCATGTTTTAAGGGAAAATTTCATTTTTAAAAAATCCATCCTTATTTTTATCAAAAATTTCATTAAAATTGATTAAATAATAACTTTTGTAAGTGCTGTAACATTCACTAATACAAAAAAATTTCATTAAAATTGATTAAATAATGAATTTTGTAAGTGCTATAAAATTCACTAATACAAAAAATTCAAAACCCTACTGGAAATAGTAAACATGTTGGCAAAATCATATTTAAACTAAACAAATTTTAAGTTTACACTCATATATTTGTGGACATTTTTTATGCTAAAATTATTTTTTCAAATGTAGATAGACCAAAACATTTTTAATCAACTGTAATCTGATCTACAATGTGTCATAAGGTCATAAAATTAATTCAATCATTAAGTTATAATTCTACCTATCTGCACTTTACAAACAATATACAAGAAATACTCAATAGTTTATAGTAAAATATTTCCCTTTTGATAGCTTATTTCCATATGTCAGATAAGCCCTTATCTGTTAGAAACAAAAATGCATTAACTTTTGGTACATTTTTATAATTTCTTTTGCATTTAGTGACAACACAAACTTATGGCATATTTTTTTGTGAATTTATTCAGCAATAGTTTTTACAAATAAATAGAAAATCCATTTGAGTCAAGCAAATCAAAACAAGGTAATATGTATTCTGTGTTTATGCTACAAATAATGACATCAATATATAAGTCGCACCTATCCAACAGACTTTTCATTTTATGTGGTCATTGTATATTCTATGAGTGTGTTTATAAGAGGATTTTCTATTCACAGATATTACTAAAAACTACTGTTTAACTAAAGTTTTAGAAGTAATAAAGTATTTTTTTTAATTTCTAGGACTCACATAAGATCCAAAATTTTTTAATTATGTGAATTAAAATTATATCTTGTCCACATGCATTAAGTATATTTTGCTGACTTGAATTTCTCTCTGTACCAAAAGGGTTAAATAAATTAATCAAAGTTGGCAACTGTAGTTGAAGGCGACCAGAAGGCTCCTTTTTCAATAGCTACTACACTGAAGTATAGGGGAGGGTACTACTCCTTTCCCTGGATTGCTCCACTTTACCCTTGAGTTTTCTGGTCGCCCTTGACTAGGGTCGCTAACTTACTTTACTTACTTATTGGTTAGAACACGCATAGATTTATATCATGCATATTTATAATCAATGACTTGATTGCAGACCTTAGGGCAAAATGTTTTCTTGTACACATATAAAATGTTATGATATGACTTATCTAAAAACATATGCAAAATGTTTAAATTGTTTGTGTTTTTCCTATTTTTTTTTCTTTCCTGTTTTCATTTTCAGATAAAAATAAAAAGTCCATCTTGAAAAATTTGCTTGATGACGTTCCAGTACCTGTTAACGCTACATCTTCCTCCATATCACTTCCACTTAAAACACAATGCACCCCAAGAATAATGAAGAACAGGTACGAAAATGAAATTTGTAAAAACACACTCGTGACAGTCATTCACTTGAAGGAAAATGAAGCATTGAGTGTACAGACCAAGTCCACTTCCCACATTCAAAAACCAAAAGTCTCAAAGAAGCCTCTGAAAAAAAGGAAATTGCTGTGTAATTCTTCCACTTCAGTGAAAGGAGCCTCTGCATCCTCGGAAATCAAAATAACAAGTGCAATTGATAAAGAGAAACAAACGCTTGTCGAACAAGATGAAATTCCTAAAGTAATTCCTTCAACCAGTAAAATGGTGAAACCTGGCACATCTTCCTTGCTTACTGTTGAAGAGAACTCTGTAACAAACCTTCACAGCATTTCTGCTATGCAGCAAGAACCAACAATTTTAGTGCTCCCAAGCATAGAGGTTGTTCAGCAGGGCAAGGATTGCACCATTGTTGGTCAGATACCAAACAGAGATATTGCCCAAGAAATGTTCAGCAGTAGCAACACTAATCAGGCACCAAGGAAATCTAATATTCTATCAAATGCCAGCAAACTCCTTCAAGTACCAATTAGAGGTTCTGTTCTTCCTATTCCAAATAGTGGCAAAGTCATAGAAGGGCAGGATGGCAAATTACCAAGTGGGACTGCAGTCCCACAAAAACCAGATACTGACAGTACTTTCCTGGGAAATAATAGCTCTCTTGTTTCCAAAGAAACAAATGAGAGTGGCATTACTGTCCAGAAAAAATCTATTCTTGTCAGTCCCTTTCAGAATCTAAGTAGAAGTGCTATACTGCAAAAGACAGATAGTACCTCTCAAACATCAAACAAAATTGTCCATCAGGATGCAAATGGAGGTACTATTAAAAAGAAACCCTTAGTTTCAATTCTCTGTAAACCAGTTATAGATACTGTCCAACAAGAGACAAGCAGTGCCAAGAACTCTCAGATGACAAATAGTGGATTGGTTTGTCAAGGGTCTGGTAGTTCTGCTTCGGTCCAGACGTCAATTAAAGGTATTGTTCATCAAAAGACCAGCAATCCCAAGATATTTAAAGTGACAAACAGCGGATTGGTTTGTCAAGGATCTGGTAGGTCTACTTCAGCCCAGACATCAAATAAAGGTACTGTTCACCAAGAGAGCAGCAGTGCCAAGATATTTAAAGTGACGAACAGTGGATTGGTTTGTCAAGGATCTGGTATCTCTTCTTCAGTTCAGACACCAAATAGAGGTACTGTTAACCAAGAGACCAGCAGTGCCAAGGTATTTCAAGTGACAAATAGTGGATTAGTTAGTCAGGCATCTAGCACTTCAACTTCACTCAAGACATTGTGTAAAGATACTGTCCAGAAAGAGGCCAGCAATGTAAAACCCTCTCAGACAAAAGCAAGAATAATTACTGAGCAAGTGTCTGGTGAGGCTCGTCCTCTCCAGGTGCCAAATAAAAAGTTAGATGAGCAAATACCGGGTATCTCTGCAAAAAATTATCTCCCCAAATCTTTTGAACATAACCAAAAGCGAAAACTCTTTAGTGCTGAATTTGAAATGTCTTCAAAGAAAAATATAAAACATTGTAAACTATCAACAGATCAGTCGATAAATTCGAAATCTAGTGATTCTGTTCCTGAGGCAGTCAATGGTGCATACAAACCAAGCATTTCATGGCTCAATCCAATGAACATTCCTTCATCTTTGGTGAATTTGAACAAAACAAAGCAAAGAATTACCAAATAATTTTTTTGCAGTTTTGATTTATTTATTTGATTATGCTTTTTTTTTCTTCTTTCTAATCACAAATAAAAAGTTTTTACTACTACTCATATTAATCACAGCTTTTATTTTTTTTTATTGGATCTATGATATTTGCTAGTATATTTTATGTAAGATTTTGTTTATTCAATTAGTGATTCTCAGAAAACTAGCAAGAGTTTTGTGGATCCTAAAAAATATAAGAGACTGGGCTGAAAAGTTCATATGATGACATATCTGGTGTTGTTGACTTTTTTACCAATGTGATTCAAGCACTGCAACACTGTTCGAAGAAGTGTGTGGACCATAAGGAAGACTGTGTTGAAAAATAAGCTTCATTTAGTCACATTCCATGAGAGTATCTTGGTCAGCCTATGAACTTTTCAGCTGACCCTAGTACAAGTTGTGGATTCCTTAAAGAAAAAAAGAATATCATCCTATAGAATTCTTTATTAGATCTTAGACCAGGGCCTCTCAAACTTTACTTGATGTGCCCCCTTGTAACCAAATTTAATTTTCCTTCATCCCCAAATAAGTTCTTTGAATTTTACCAACATTTTTGAGCTTTGGTGAATGCAGAATATTCCTTCATTGCCACTGCTCCCAGGTTTACTCTGACCCGGAGTGGTAGCACCTGATAGGATCCTATCTATAGGTCAAATAGAACTGTTTGACATTTAAACTGAGTGCAAACAAATGACATGCTAAATTGAATTGTTTGAAATAGAACTGTTTTATCATTTAACTGTGTGCAAACAAATATTGGTGTTTAATTGAATTGATATGTAGTAATACTTGGAACCATTTAATTGTGTAAATGAATGAGTAATGTTGAATAGAATAATTAGTGTTTAAATAGCAATACTTGTAACTACTTCATTGTCAACAAACAATTGAATAATTTTGAATAGAATTATTAGTGTTAGATTACAATAATTGAAACCATTTAACTGTGTAGAAACAATAGCATTGCTAGATTGCAAACAAATCAGTTCTAACTCATATGAAAATTAAATTACCTACTAACTATTCACTTACAAATCATATATGTATATTCATTTAAATGCAGGCAAACAGATGACTGATGTTACATTGTTACTGTTACATAGCAATACTTGAAACCATTTAACTGTGTGCAAACAAATGATTAATAATAAATAGAAATATTTGTGTTAGATAGGAATACTTGAAACCATTTAACTGTGTACAAAAGAATGAGCTCAAGTTCATGTAAAAATATATCAACAAAATGAGTTTACAAATCTTATATATAGAGAGAGAGAGAGAGGATATCTCAATATACATGGGACCTATGTGATTGCTAATAACTTTACTAATAGTAATGTTGTGTTCTTTTAGTTTCAGATTTGAAAATAGTATACTATAACAACTATTAATCCTCGATCACAATGCCTTGGACAAGAGAGGAAAAAATGTTTTGTGTCACGACTTATTTGGAGACAAAATCATTCAAAACTATCTCAAAATAGATGCGACCCATTAAATATGATAATGATATATTACTGAGACAAGAAACTCAAAAAAGATTGCATGTCCTGGATGCTGATATTATAACAATTAAAAAATACATTCATTTCATGTCTCTAGCTCAATGGATGCATTTTTTAGAAGATGTGTTCCAAAAGACTGCCATTGCACTTGTCTTAGTAATAAATCATTTAGGAGGTGCCCCTGGTGTAATGGTTATCGTCGTCGGAAATGGACACAGTGACACGAGTTCAAATCCTGGACGAGACTGATTGCATTTCACATAGCACTAATACCCTTGGAAAAGGTATGAATCCAATTACTCTCCCTCCAGCTATGGGTAAATAGTAGGGCAGACTAAGTTCTTCAGCTTTGGTGAGGCAACTAGTCTAGGAGAAGGAAAACTCTGAATTCAAACCTGTTAAACTCCACTTAAAAAATTGAGCTTGTATCATATCCTGCCCGAACGGAGGGGTTGGTAAATATGGTAATAAATCATTATCATATCAATGGGTTGCATCTATTTTGAAACACCCTGTATTTAATATATATGTAAAAACAGGATTTGGCATTAAATAACCAACAATAGTTGATATGCTATATAACCTAACCAAACTAAAAAGATCTGGATGTTTTCAGTTAGAACCAGATCATTTGTTGATTAAATTGACCCACATGATTTAGACAGGTTGTATGTGAATGACACATCAATTGTGGCCATCACACCCTATAAGGCATTTTGCTCGGTGAACAATATGTGGCAAATAATCTATGGAAATCAGTGGGGGTTTTTTTTCCTGTTATAAAGGGATTTATGAATGCAAACTTGTAAATTCAACACCCCCCTCCCCACTTTGGCGACCTCTATGCTTTTATTCATCCTGGCAAAATTTTATGTACCTACAGGGATCTATATAGATCAATTTGAAAAGCCCTGTCTTAGAATAAAAAAATATCTCTGTAGTTTTTTAGGCTTTGTGTATATGAGAAAAATTAACAAACACAACAGAAAGTCTGCAATTTGGTTTGGTTGTTACATGAATGTTGTCATAAAAACTTTTTAAAATCAAATTGAAACTATCCTGCAACTGAAATTTGTGGAAATTAGTTTGTTAAATAAATGAGTAGTATTTACCCATTGAAATGAGATAGTATAACTTTTAGAAAGGCTTTACTTTTTAGAAAGGCTTTACAAAGAGAAGTTGACAAATTTGTATAATTTATAAGAATTAACTGTAAATATGTTGTAAGGAGTTGGGGTACAAGAACAAAAGATTTAGAGACCACTCCATAACTATTTCCACTCCAAAAAGAAAAATATAGCACCAAGCAAACTGCAATTAAACTGCTATCCTGGAGATCTAGGGAGTGTAGAGTATCCCTTCATTGCCATTACTCCCAGTTCCACTTTAACCCGGAGTGGTAATATCTGTTAGGGCCCCCATGTATTGGTCAAATAGATCAGTTTAAAAATTATTTACATTGGATAGGAACACTTGATGTCATATAAGTAAATTATTTGTATTAAGAAGAGTTACTTGTAGCTATTGTTGTTTACTTAGAATTATTATTAATTACCTGAAACCATATAACTGTGCAAACAAATGACTTATTAATAGTTACTCGAAACCATATAATTGTATATAAATTATTAGTATTACATAGGAATACTTGAAACTATACAAGTACATGCAAATTATTTGTATTAGGAATAGTTGATATATAACTGCAAAAAAAATTAACAACTGCACAAAAAATGTAAATATTCAATGAATACAATTCCTTAACCTCTAGACATAAGAATAGTCTTTGATGGGTTGACATGCCATTAAAATCAATCCATCAATACTTGTCTTGTTCAGTTTATATATATACTTTAATTTTCAGGAGACAGATCTGAGTGAGTCTTCTGTGAATCTCTTCAGTGTGCTGGATCTGGTGACAAACATTTTTGGTGGGGAGGTATTATATAAGCATCTTGTTGGATAGCCATCTTGTTCTTCAGCTTGGGTCGGCTTATGTCTTCCCTTTGTGGTTGCATTTTCTTTATTGACAACTCTATTCTCTTTGCTGAGGTGAATAACAAATACAAAGTCTTTCCTTGTGTGCCCATATAACTTTATTCATTTTATATATATTATCAACCTGGTACATGGGTCAGAAGCACCTGACCCTATAGATCATAGATGGAAACTTAATATCTGATCACTTTGATTTCTAACTTCTAGGATTTTAGTCCCTTGATTATTAAATCCTAGCCAAACTTTCAACTGCTACTAAAGGTCAATATCTGTCAATTACACTTAGTTGACTCACCTTATCTTTTCCAGCCATTTTAAGTTATTTGAATTTTACACTACTTTTTATTAATAGATTTCACTAATCTATTATGTAACAGAGATGTACTTTCAGACGTTGGAGATTTTGACTGCAAGGTGCAAGGCACAACATCTACAGAACTTCCCTGGATAGTCACATGACTGGATATCATGGGAAATAGTATTATCCTGTAAGTCTCCAGCAGAGGCCTATTTGTAACTCTTTGAAGTTTTTCCGAATATAGTATATTCCTCTTCAGACCTTTCATTTTTAGACTCACTTGTTTTTTATTTTTTTCCCATGCAACACTCCATGTCTTATGAATGATTCCAAAAAGTTCAAGGAATAACAAAAAAATGAATCTTCATAGACTTCAAGTCAAAACTAGAATCATTCTTTTGCAATAGAAAATACAATTTATATGAAAATTAGGGCCTCGTTTGTGCAATATAATAAATGAGTTCTTATTGAGTGTAAATAGATATGAAAGTGTTATAAATGTGTAATATACCGGAACCTAAAATGTTTCGGTATATTAGTAGTTTGCTGCAGAGTGCTAAGAATTGGTATTATTACATAGACGGTTTGCATAAAGTTCTCTGTATCTCTTGGTATTTGTCTGTTTCTCCACCAAGATAGAGAATGGTACATGGCCTTTTTTTAACGGGAGCTGAGTGTGAGTCAAAAGCTAAAATGCGTGGCAGGTCCAGAAAGACCTTTGCCCCAAGGGCATTCCTCTAAAAAGTGGCGCCAAGCAATAAACCTAACCCTGAAAATCAGGTAAAAGCCTTGGGGGACAGTCCCCTAAGGTGAAAGGTACTGTCGGTCTCAGTCACGTGAAATGAATGCTAGACTTCCCCAAGCACATGTCAGGTGGCTTTGACTGACTGTCAAAGATTACAGACCGGTCCGCGACCCAAGAAACACGACCGGGATCCGGAATGGTTTTGACATTAACCAATGAAGATTGATATGCCATTAAACAAGGAATCAAACAAACCAATATATATATATTGAAAATCAACTGATTTCCATACTAAAAAAAGGTAAATTTTGTTCAAGAATAGGCTTAAGAAGCTGTATTTTTTTTATTTGTAGTTTTGCATTTATTGGCCAATCAGTGTTGTAGAAATTTTGGTAAGGAACTGGTGATCCTGTTTCACCAAACAGCAGCAGCCCCTTGGGGTCACGTGGCGTCTATCATAAAAAGGTGCCCGTGGTGTAATTGTTATCGTCGTAGGAAATGAACACGGCGACACGAGTTCAAATCCTGGACGAGACTGATTGCATTTCACATAGCACTAATACCCTTGGGAAAGGTACGAATCCAATTATTCTCCCTCCAGCTATGAGTAAATAGTAGGACAGACTAGGTTCTTCAGCCTTGGTTAGGCAACTAGTCTAGGAGAAGGAAAACTCTGAATTCAAACCTGTTAAACTCCGCTTAAAAATTGACCTTGTGTCATATCCTGCCCGAGCGGAGGGGTTGGTAAATAGGATCATAAAAAGGAGCTCCACTGGAGACTCTCTCTTTTGGTTCCACTACCATCACTGTTAGCACAGGTCCTTTTCATAGCAGCCCTTGACGGCACACGTATTTGGTACCTTCCACACCAGCCAGGACCCAAGAGCGACGAACGCACGTGCTGAGTTAAAAGGAACAGGACACACACAGTTAAGTTCCAGTAGGCATTTTATCTGCAAACCCACTTTACCTTCACAAACCTTATCAAATCTACTTTACCTTTAACCTTATAACTTTATCTTACACCTTGTGAACTCCTTTATGAACTGTTACATTCGTTGTTTATTCCATTTGGTGTAAAACCCCTGTTTAGTGTTGTATATAAATTTTGTTGCACGTATAAGTCGTTCGTCCCTTTCTTCAAAAGCTCTCACCCAAATTTCTACTGCTGGTTGAGTACGGTTTATTCTTTTACAAAACGTAGGAATAAACCGGGCTTTTCGGGGTAGATAAAAATCCCCATAGTGTCTTTGTTTGGGACGTCGCCCTTTTTGGAATTTCTTTGAGATGGCAGATGATAATATAATAATTGCTTCGCACATTTTGACGGATGAAAACTCAACATAATTTAAGAATTTTTTTCCCTTTTAGATTATTAAAAAATACATTTTTTAACCTATTAAAATCATAGATACACCAATCCACTTTTTAAAAATCTAATTCGGAGCTTAGTTAATTGTTATAAATAAAGTGATAAAATAGATAAACCTTTACATAGATAAACCAGTTAAACCTTTTATAGATTCGCTTCTCAAAACTTTCGTCTTTATTTCTATCTCTTAAATGAAAATCTAACATTCTACCCCTTCAAACTGTATCTAATTTCAACACCACTTAATTATTTACTAAAACGAGAACCGTTCTTATTTACTTCTTTGATATGCTACTACTGATATTTCTTTACCTATTATTGATAATCAGCTCATTTACACTTACATATTAGCAAATAAACTTACTTTTCCCTCTACATAGTGTAATACACAAAGATCATTATTGTGTGGAGGACTAAGTACCTTCCGTAGTTTACGGGATTTACTTTCCACAAATACAGCACAAATTTTACAAGCACGTAAACAAATGGAATGTAACAACAACAAATATTAAGAAACAAACAATTTAATAATCATAACAAACTGGATAAAAAATAATTAAGATTCAATGTTCATTTTTGGTGCGTGTGTGTATGTAGAAAACACATCTATGGCCAGTTCAATAAAAAATGATTTGTTCGCCCGTGTGTGCCTGTATACATGTCGAGAAAGTCTATTGAACCAATGTGTCTACAGTTGGCCGAAGTAAAAAGGATAAAAATTGATTTTACTCACATACATGTGTATGCATGCATGTATATATGTGTGTGTCCGTAAGTATGGGCCTTTTGTTCTTTTAAGTCGACACGTGCGTTTTTGGTAGTGGTTTATGACCTTTGGCGACAACGTGTCGTGTTCCGGTAGTTGGTAAAAGAACGTTGCATCTTTCTTCGCTCTGTGTCCTATGTATGATGCTTTCTGTTGTCCTTGCCTCTGATAGTTGAATGCCTAATTGTAGCATGTGTTGAAATTCGTCTTTTGCTATTTTATATTTTTCTGGATGCAGTCTGCGTGCTGATGCATGTGTGGGTGGTCCAGTGGTTGTAATATAAAGTTTAGCAGTGTGACGAACTTCATCAGAATGTTTAAAAGGTGTAATAAGAGTTGGAAATTTTTTTATCAACTCTTGTTGTCCATTCGCATCTCGTATTGCTTCACAAATTCTTGTTAACATGTAGATTGAGGTGATTCCTTTTGCTGTTAGTTCTGTGTTACCATCGACGAGAGATCGCGTAGCCATGTTCACTAAATGTTGAAATGGGATAAAAAAAAATCAGCTCCAAGAATCATTGTTTTTACTTGGGCTATTATGAAAATCCACGGAAAAGATCGTCGTAAACCCAAATTGAGCGTTAGTGCTATCTCTCCGTAAGTTTCAATTTTTGATGCATTTGCCGCTTGCAGTATGTATGAGGATAGTTTGTTGTTTTTCTTGGGATCCGGTGGAATAAGGCTGATTTGTGCCCCGGTGTCAACTAAAAATAAATATCCGGTATTCTGGTGTGAAACGTTACCCCCTCACCCCCCACATTATCTCAGTCTTCTAACCATTTCACTTCTTAGCCGGCCGGTGATCAACTAGTGGTTCGAGGGGGTAACGCACATTTCTTTACCTACACAAGAATACGATCGAGGGAGACAGGAGAAAATAGAAGGACAAACGAACAAACAAAGCTTGGGGTTACCAAGAGCAGAGGAAGGTATGCAACACTACATGCATGTGCATTCCTGATAGTAGATATGAACTAACGCTAGCGTGGGTTACTAGCGAAAATTCCACAATGCTACTGGAATCAGACATCTTGAGACTCTTCTTCACTGGACCCTATCTTGTCTCCTCGCCTCTCTGCTCGGTGTCTGGTGTTGACTGCCCTTCCGTTCTTCCACGCCAACTTCTGCTGTTCGCCTCTCTCCGGTCCAGCCGCAACTGCCTCTGCTGCCTGCCTCTCTGCTCTCCAGCCACCAACTGCCTCTGCTCCTGTCCAACTACCAACTGCCTCTCTCTGGGTCGCGTCGTCAACTCTCGTTCGCGTCCCCTTACCACTTACGGATACGGCGAGATTTTTTTTGTCCAAGAATCCTTTGTCTGGTTTCGCGCCAAAACAGACTCGTCTGCTTTGGCGGCCTACCCCCATAGTGCTACACTTGTCTTGAATGTAAAATAGATGACTTCCTTGTTTTAAACCAGCAGCTAATGTCGTCTTTACTTGCTGCCGGTATGACTGTTTCCTTGATTATGTGTTGAAGTGTGTGAGGTTGAATTGAAGTTGCATGGTTTTGTGCACTTCCTTGCTTCACATCCAAATTTGAAATGATATCAACAGGTATCGTAGGTGCGTCGCCCTCTGGTGAATGAGTTCGACCTACTTCGACTTCTGCGTTGTGAGGAGGTTCTGTCAGTAAAGGAACGTTGGGATGCTTGGAACTTCACCAAAACACACAAAATACATTTTCTAGATTTAAAACAATAAAAACTGCTATTTTTCTTCTTGTTTATATCGGAGTGAGAGACGATATCAAGTGGGATTTGATATCGAGCACATGAAGGTTGGTCTTTGTATATTTGTCGTGTATGAGTACCAAAACTCATTGCTACAATAATTAGAGAATGAAGAAATTTATAATGGTGTAACATTTCCTCGTACCAAACAACATATTCCTGTATCCTTTCTATTAAATTTGTTTAGGGAAAGGATACAGGAATTACATGAAATGCTAAGAGTACACTGTGGAGAGAAAGTCCTATCTGGTACTTGCAGTGTCCTTTATAGAAGGAAAATCGTTGTATGATGACAACCGTCAAAGCATGGTAGCGTGTGTAGTATGACCCGAGGTTTGTGAAGATGAGAGCTCCTCCTTGTCGGAAGACGCACACCCTTGAGCGTAATTTCTGATTGTCATACGACAGGAACGAAGAGAGCGTTTCAATTTTGCCGCATGTTTTATAATGCTACTTTGGTAACGCCACCAAGTGACCATTAGAAGTGCTATTTTGGATAGCAAGGGGTATAATTCCTAATATATAGTATAATTACCTTTTCTGACAAAAGACGTACTAACTTTTATTGTTTATCAATAAACTTTTCACTCAAGTTAAATGAACTTTATTGAATTTGTAGAACTGTGTTTTATCCAACCATTTACACACTATATCTGCCCCCCTATATATATATATATATATATATATATATAAAGGAAAATTGGTGACCCCAGTCGAGGGTGACCCAAAGGCTCTCCTTTCAATAGCAACTACACTGAGGTGTAGGGGAGGGATCTTCTTCTTTCTCTAGATTGCTCCACTTTACCCTTGATACGTACCTTATAATACTGAGTGTTAAGCAAAGAGGTATCAAGTACAATCTTTTGAGTCTTTGGTATCATTCGACCTGGGACTTAACCCTGGTCTCCCAGGCCATTGGCAAACACTTTACCCACAAGGCTGTAATAAATAAACGTATGGTCGTAAGGAAAGGATAAAACACAGTGTTGCAAATCAAACAAAAAGACAAGTGAAAAATGTAACAATTATATTAACAAACAAGAAACAAAAGGTTCAAACAATTGTGTTGGTGAATATAAAAATGTCAGTGAAATTGAGAAGAAAATGTTTCGAATTGTATTGATAGGAACGAGTTAATTTTAGTAAATTTGATGTATGTTGAATGGTAGTGAATATCGAGAAGTAAAATGTTCCAATATTTGTGTTGGTAGGGGTGAGTCACAGACTTAGGCTATCAACCAAAGTTTATGTCGACAGAGAAGGGAAAATGGCATTGAAAAAGTGGAATGTAAATGTGATGATGATTCTTGGGTCATGTGGCTTCCATCAAAGGGCCGTAGTAAGAAATTTCAGACGAGTTTGTGTGAGTTTGAATACTGCAGGCGTCGTGGTCGATGTTCTTCTCTCGAGGTCTCGGAGCCGACTGACTTTTAGATTTTCGTTGACCATTTCATAGTCGCGTTTTGGGTCGAATCGGCTTCAAAAAATTTTATGGAGAAGGTTGCTGATAGGGTGGGAAAAAAAGGGTCTTTTAAATTGTAAATATAGTTACATTTCAACCGATGGATGCGCGGAGTCTACCTGCGCAGCGACATGTTTTATTCATTTCAGTTTCGTCGAGACAACATCAGGCTTTTGAAATGTACGTTTGTGGTGTTTTATTCGTTTGTTTATTTATTGCTTTTGCTTGTGGGTTAATTTGGAATGTATTAGTAAATCAGAAGGGATTTCTGTATTTAACAAGGCGAATGGGCCGGTTATACATAGCTCTCAAAAGAAACGCTCTGGAGCCAATAGAAGAAGGGATCCTTTTGTTTTCCTGATGGGGTAGGTCTTTTTTCAACCAAATGAGCGGTTTTACCACTCCAATTGCCACTCTTTTTACTGCTTCAAAATTGAAATAACATTTTTTGCATACGCGTCTTATAACTTTCAAAACTACCCAGTTCTTCAATCAAAAAGGGTAATTTCTTCTCTTCTTAACAATGACTTGATTTATCAACCTGATTTTTATTAAATATTTTCGACGCCCTTGAACTGACCTGACCAGTTCAACACGCTTTTCAACAGCACCTGTTGAACTTCCTACAGAAAAAAAATCATCAGTTGAACCTTCAACCGTTTGTAAAGATCCTCGTTTTTGTTTGTTTGTTTGTTTGTTAACTAAAAAAAAAACTCCAAACTTTATCACACTTCAAAATTGAAATTTGAATTACATTGAAATTTTTGTTTTGAACATTTTGTTACCAGTCCTAGAAATATTTGCCTTATATACCTTTGATTTATACCGGACCATTGGCCTAATGAGTCGAGTGTTCGCCAATGGTCCAGGAAACCGGGGTTCAATCTCAGACTCAAAAAATGGTACTTGATGCTGCCTTGCTTAATACTCCGCGCTATAAGGTAAGGATTAAGGGTAAAGTGGAGAAATCCAGGGAAAGGAGTAGCGCCCTTTCTTACACTTCGGTGTAGTAGCTATTGAAAAAGGAGCCTTCGGGTCACTCTTGACTAAGGTTGCCAACTTTTATACCTTTGATTTAAAAAAAAATTCTTGGAACATGATCTATTTTATTCGATATTTCAAAATGTCAAAATTGTATAATCATTGAGTCTATTTTTTTTTTATCAATTTTAATTCAATTTTATTAATTTGATTTTTATCTTATCAGGAAAATTCCAAATACAAAACGAACCTGAAGCCATCGTCTGTGCGTCATGCACAGAGTAAACAAAGCGGCATCCTCTTGTAAATGAACGATTAAAAAATCTTATAAAATGTTGCCTAAATACAAATCAGTTATCCTTAACTCCAATAAAAACAACTCTGCATCCTTTGTTTTTAACAGTGACCATTTTACGACCCGTACGTAATATACGTTAGTACGATTAACTTTTTTTTCTTTTTTTTTTTTTTTTTTTGTTAAAAAATTTGGTGGGATCCCCCCAAATATTTTTTACTTCTCAGGAAAAAATCGATCAAATATTTAAAACTTGTAACTCAAGTTAAATGGGAAATAACTGAATTCCCAAAAATATACAATGTGGTGATTAATAAAGTTACTTCCCTTTTATTGTGATATTTATCACTACATATTTTGAAATAAAAAGGAGTTTTCTTTGAATATCTTTTCATAGAATTATATCAGCTTTGTTCAGGACCATTTTGATTGATGTAATCCTGTTAACCAGAATCCACTATATATATATATATATATATATATATATATATATTCTTATAAAATCCAAGGAGGAAATCCAAGGGGTCGGAGTATCCAATTTGAGTGCTCAATACCAACGGTTATTGATGTATGATTAATTTGAGAGAGTAATGATATATCAACACTCAACGTATACAGCAAAAAATCCTTTTATATAAAGACAAAAAGAACAAAATTTTCTTTCATTGTATCATTATAAATTTATAGCATTTTTTTTTTTTTTTTTTTTTCCTCAGAGGAATAATTCAAAATTTTTATTTAGATGTTTTCATATTGCTTCCGGTGAGAATGGGATTTAAAGAAAAATCCTTATTTTTATTTTTTTAAATTAATATAATTCTAATTAGAATAATTTTAAATGTATTTTATCATAATTTTTAATCAAGAAAATTTTTTTTAAGTTGAAGATATTATGTCTATTATTATTTTTCATTTATATTTATGTTTTCACACCCTCCCCCAAAAGACGTTACCCCTAATTTACACACACACACACACACACACACACACACACACACACACACACACACATATATATATATATAAGTTGTTGGCGACCGTAGTCGAGGGCGACCAGAAGGCTCCCTTTTCAATAACTTCTACACAGAAGTGTAGGGAAGGGCGCTACTCCTTTCCCTGGATATATATATGTATATATATTAGAAATTTCAATAATTCTAAGAATTTTAGTATACTGAAATCAATAATGAAATTTAAATAAAAAAACAAAAAGAAACATAAAAGGCTGAATCAAAAGTTTTGTAATTTATTGGCAGTACGTGCTAGTTTACGGTGCGCATATATGACAGGACTGAAGTTGTTCAAGCTGTAGGAAGATAACCGCTGTGGTAGGTAGGCCTTAAACTGTGAATTCAAAGGCCGTGCTCCAAGTCATTGAGGCTAATCTGGTAAAAAGCAATCAAAGGGTATCAAGTGAGTTCGGCATCTCACAGTCCAGTATGGTTATTCATCCTCACAACTTTAACAAAAGCATCCCAAGCTACTGAATTATGTCTCATGTTAACAAAATATTGCAAGTCAGCATTTATTTATATTGATTTCGCAAATTCAAAAAAAAAAAACAAAACTTTCCGTGTCGCCTGATGATCATGCAAACAAGAAACAAGTTGTGATTACTGGGTTTGCATTTTAAGAGTTTACTTTATATATATATATATATATATATATATATATATATATATATATGTGTGTGTGTGTGTGTGTGTGTGTGTGTGTGTGTGTGTGTGTGTAGGGTGTTTCAAAATAGATACAACTCATTAATATGATAAAGATTTTTTTACTGAGACAAGCTAAATGGCGGTCATTTGGAACACGTTCTGTAAAAATGCATCCTTTGAGCTAGAGACATCAAATCAATGTTTTTTAATTGCTATTATATCACATCCTAGGGCATGCAATCTTTTTTTGAGTTTCTTATCTCAGTAATAAATCATTATCATATTTAATGGGTTGCATCTATTTTGAGACAGTTTTGAATGATTTTTTCTCCAAATAAGTAGCGACACAAAATATTTTCCTCTCGTCCAAGGCATTGTGATCAACGATTAATAATTGTTATAGCATACGATTTTCAAATTTGAAAAAAAAAAAAAAAATAAGAACATAACATTATTAGTAGTAGAGTTATTAGCAATCACATAGGTCCCATTTATATGAAGACATTATATATATATATATATATATATATATATATATATATATATATATAATGATAAAAGAACTGTAAATAAGAAACATTTTTGCATGAAAAATAAAATTATATATATATATATATATATAATATATATATACGAGGATTATTATATATATATATATATATATATATATATATATATATATATATATATATACAAGGATTATTAAATAAGTTTCCAGACTTTTTTCGTATGGGCACTTTTATTGATAGTACACACATGAAACTCTCGTCGCCTTCGAAGTATTCTCCTCCGGCTGCAATGCACTTGTTGTATCGTTCTAACAACTTCTGGAAGGCCCCATCGAAGTCCTCTTGTGTGAGCGTGTCAATGACCTTCGTCACAGCCTCTTTCATCTCCTCAATTGTCTCATAACGACAGCCTCTGGGCTTAGGGGATAAACGAAAGTCACAGGGAGCAAGGTCTGGACTATAGGGAGGGTGAGGAACTGTCTTGATGCCCATCTTTGTCAAATAGTCTGTGACAAGGATGGAGTTGTGGAATGGTACATTGTCCTGGTGGAAATGCCACTGACCCGATTTGAAGAGTGCTGGCCTCTTCCGATGGAATCTCTTCCTGAACTCCCATAAACCTCAACATAGTAACCCTAACCCTAAGCCTAACCCTTTGGCCAATCAACTCTGGTGTATTGACTTCCTTACTCCTCCCAAAATTCTCATCATCCCTCACAGACTCCCTGCCTTCCTTGAATCTCTTATATCACTCAAAAACTGATGCTCGATTCACGCAAGATGCTCCAAAAGCAGCGTGAAGCATTCTATACGTTTCTGTGGCATTTTTTTTTTCAAAGTTTAAAACAGAATTTTTTTGCATATCATTCTTCTAAGTGTCCTCATTGCATTTTTGACATTCACTAGCTGTGACAATAAGGCTTTAGTAGCGTGTATTCCAATTTCTGCTGTAGCTGTTCCTTTGAACCTGAAATCATAAAAATTGGTCAGTCATCTCATAAGATGTATAGTAATAACATAGTGAATTTTCAAGAGTCTACGACAAATTTAAATGCCTGTACAAAATATCTGGAAACTTATTGAATGCACCACACACACACACACACACACACACACACACACACACACATATATGTATATATGTATGTTTTGACTGTACGATTTCATCAGAGACTCTTATGAAATTCTTAAAATGATAATGGAATTTACCGATGTAAATTATAAGGGACACAAACGCTAAGCTTTGGCTGCTTCAGAGCCTTTAAATTTCTAATTTGAAAATCTACTTTGTGATTACTATAATTACTAGATAAACGAAAAAATATTATTTAAAAAGCAATATACTTGTAGAGAAGAGGAAAATCTCGTATTTTGTTTTGGCGCGCTATTTAATTCAACACTGAATTTCACCCAATCAGGATGACTTATCCCATTCAGCCCGGACCTTCATTTCCGGCTAGCAAAACGGGTGAGCGGCCAAACACACTCTCTTCGGCTTGAGACGGCGACCAGCACGGACGTGTCTCTGGTCGCCCCTGCTTAGCGATGCTTTTTAGCTAAACAAGCCACCCAGTGAGGACAACTCACTGTGGCTTTAACCCTAGCAGCAGCAACATGGACACTCAGCGAGGGAACCTTCTAATTTATGGATTCTTTGCGTCTAATATATTTTAGACCAAGGAATCCCAGTTGAATATGAATTAGATACGTTCAGCATGCCTTCCACAAGCACCACAAAAATTTACTATGTCGATCCGAGCGCCACTCCGCTCTCGACACAAAACTACACTGTGACTTTGAATACTTCCCTCACACGCCCAACGACACGCTGCCATTACCAGCATCCCGCTAAGCCATTTCGTCTCAAACATCCAGCAAGCCTAAACACCACGAGTCTTGCAGCACCAAGAACAAACCTCCTCAAAGCTGCAAATAAAAACTTTCGCTGTTGTGTGTTGTTAAAGAAAAGTCTCGTAATTCATTTCTGTTGCCATAAAATCTATAGTGTTCGGGAAAATAACTAATTCCCTCCACAAACCCTATATACTAATAAGGAAATATCTTTAAGAACTTCTTTTTTTTAGGAGGGGGTAACCATTAACATTTTTATTTATTTTATCCTCTGTCCCATAATAGCTGTTGCATCTAATGTATGAAATTTATTAGCAAATGTACCAACTATTATTAGAATAATTACTTGAAGATAATCGATTTGAAGTACGAGATTTGTCCCATAATACGAGGGTGGGCTGAAAAGTTTATATGATGATGTTATATCTTTTGTTGATGACTTTTTTCACCAATGGGATCCAAGCATTGTAACATCGAAGGAAGAAATGTGTGGACTGCAAGAAGTTCTGGTGAAAAAATAAACCTCATTTGGTCACATTCCAGAAGAGTATCTTGGTTAGTCTATGAACTTTTCAGCCGACCCTTATAGTTGTTCTCATTGCTTATGTTTTTAAATTAAGAACAATTTTTGCTGTGATTCATTCTGTGAATAATTTCAAGAGGCTAAAGTCAAGGGTGGCTTTTTTTACCTTCCTGGGTGAAGCATAACTTGAGTGAGAACAAAATAGAACAGATGGCTGAGGTAACTTTTTTTTACGAGATGGTGGCCTGTTCCGACATCATTGCAAGACGGAAAGAATAATCTTGCCTGAAACAAACCAGCTCAAGTTTTTGTTTAGATTTTATTCATAATGTATAATGAGAACGGATATTTTAACTGCCTTTTCCTTTTCCCACCCGGACATTTGTGATGTTGGTCGTTTTCTTTTATTCTATTGGCTCTAGGTCCTGCAGTTGAGTGGTGTTTCCTTCTCTAACGTTCCCTCTCCACTTATTTCTCTCTTTTCTTCTTTCTCGCTCGTTGTCCTCCTCCTTTTCCTCTTCATAGTTTCTTCTTTATCTTTCTTTCCTTTTACGCTTCCCTCTCGTTCCTTTTCTCAATATTATATATATATATATATATATATCTTTTTTTTTTAATCTTAATTTTAATTAATTATCCATTGGGTCTGAAGAAGTCCTGTATTAATTTTTTCTTCATGTTTTTGGTTCACACCAGAAACTGAAAATACGGGATGGAAATAAATTTATAATCCTGAATTAACCGGTCTTGGGGTTTTTTTTCTTAAAGAAATATTGCTCTGTAATAAATTACATTGAGCTCTCTACCAGGAAAATTTAAATGTTCAGCGCCTGAATGATTTTCTTGTCCTGAGGGAATTACTCCAAACTCTGGTTTAACCTGACCGAATATTATATATATATATATATATATATATATATATATATATATATATATATATATATATATATATATATATATATATATCCAGTCATTATCCGAAGACAATGGGTGCGAATTATTCGTGTATGGAATATATGAGGTATTTCATATAAATCTATGGGAGCGCTGAATGTATGGCTATTGTTATAAATTCCTTTTCAGGTTTATATGACAGAACTCACATACAGAGCGTGTAAGTCATCAGAAGAGACGAAGACTATAATATTCTTCGCCGAAATAAATTTATAATGACGAACCAGGTTAAAGTTTTCTTCCAGTTGCATTATATATATATATATATATATGAAAGAATTCACGTACGCAAAAAGATATATATATATATATATATATATATATATATATATATATATATATTATTGCTAATGTGAATTCTTCCCTTCCTCTTTTCTCATTGGCAAGAACTACTATGAAAAATGGTATGAGTGACACTGACCTTTTAAAAGAAAATAGACGGTTCACTGGGAAACAAAAAAAAAAAAAAATTGCGTTTTAGAACAGTACGAGTCATTGAAGCGAAATACAAAAGAGACGGCTCTACAAAAAAGTGGAAGTTTAAGAACCGAGGACGTATCCCTCTTTTTTGACTGAACTTTGAAGGGATTTCTGCCTTTTTTCTACATTTGTTTTAGACACCTTTTGGACTATTAGACAGGGTTCACTTTTAAAATAAAGGGTTAATTTTCAAATAAAGTTTTTTTAGGATAATGAGGCTTCTTACTTTCTTGTTCTTAAGTTTTATTTATCTGGTCTACGTGTTTTCGTTATTGTTGTTGCTTGTCATAATTTTGCCTGCCCAGTTTTTAGTTACGAAATTCGGCCGCAACTATAGTCAACAGTTATCTTGAAAAGTTTCAGCGGTGTAGTTTTGAAAGGTGGTTTAGCGGCAGAGTGATTCATAACAATATAGTGCAATAAATAAATAAAGAAAGAAAGAAATAAAGAAATAAGAAAAACAAAACAAAAGATAAACTGTGCGGCCAACAACGCTTTCATCAGATGATGACTTTGCGGTCAGGCATGGTTTCAGGACAAAGCATCATTACCAAGAACCCAGCAGTATCTTATGATGGCACAAGATTTTGTTGGTTGTCTATCACACCGTGGAATACCAGATCAAGATACAACCTCTTCATATAAACTTTTGTTTTATATATATATATATATATATATATATATATATATCAACTCCTCTGCACGAACAGGAAGTAACACAAGGTCTATTTTTAAGCGGATTGCAACAGGTTTAAATTCAGAGTTTTCCTTCTCCTAGACCGGTTGCCATAACAAGATTAAAGAGCGCAGTCTGCCCTATTACTCATAACTGGAGGGAGAATAATTGTATTCATACCTTTCCAAAGGGTTGTGGAGGACTAAGTACCTTCCGTAGTTTACGGGAGTTACTTTCAGGTTTCGTTTCAACAAATAAAACACAAATTTTACAAGCACGTAAACAAATGGAATGTAACAACAACAAATATTAAGAAACAAGCAATTTAATAATCATAACAAACACGATAAAAATAATTAAGATTCAATGTTCATTTTTGGTGCGTGTGTGTATGTAGAAAACACATCTATGGCCAGTTCAATAAAAAATGATTTGTTCGCCCGTGTGTGCCTGTATACATGTCGAGAAAGTCTATTGAACCAATGTGTCCACAGTTGGCCGAAGTAAAAAGGATAAAAATTGACTTTACTCACATACACGTGTATGCATGCATGTATATGTGTGTGTGTGTCCGTAAGTATGAGCCTTTTGTTCTTTTAAGTTTACACATGCGTTTTTGTTAGTGGTTTATGACCTTTGGTGACAACGTGTCGCGTTCCGGTAGTTGGCAAAAGAAAGTCGCAAACTTCTTCGCTCTGTGTCCTGTGTGTCCTTTCCTTCTCTGTCTGGTAGTGGAATGCCTTAGTTAATTAAATTCCTCGTTATTTATACATTTTGGGTGAACTTAGATAGGAGTTTGTTAAGTTTTATTGCGTATCCTAAAATTCAAGCGTGCCGGCTTTTCTTGACCAATCAGATTCGTATAATTACTTATTTATTTTGGAGCCTAAATATTTTTCTGTTAGTTTCGGAGCCGAATTTTCTAGAATGTTCTTATTTTGTGTTTTTAGCTGATTGGTTGAAAAATATAAAAGTGTAACTTCAATGTTAATGCGATTTTGGTCCGAAATTTCTTGAATGTTCTTATCTATGCTTTTGGGGTTGATTATTTTGAGGCTATAGAGTATTAGCGCTATATAAAATTTAAACAGCCTCGTCCAGGATTTGAACTTGGGTCGGCATATTCAGTTCCTCCGACAGTAACCATTAGGTTATGAATACCTCCTTCATTGTAATTACAACTTTATTGGAATAAAGCATTAATTCAACGATATAAGATTTTTCTATAAGGGGATAGATTAGCCCCATACTTGTTCATAAGTTGCCTACACTACGTACTTCGAATATCAATAGATTTAATGAACGAAAATGGTTTTACATTTAAAAAAAAAGGGCAAGAAGCAGACGATATCCGCACAAAATATTTGTTTCTCCGAGGATCCGTTGATTTAGTAGGAAAGATGAATGATGAGAAAATGATTTCCTAAACACCAACGGTCCATAAATTGGATGAGGTCTCCTCATGGTGCTTAGCGGACTGCTCGAAATATGTGTGAGAGAGAGAGAGAGTCAGTGAAGAAGAGTGAATGTGGTCTCTCATGTTGGCTAGTCCTTCCTGCTGCTAGGAAGCGAAGAGAGAGAAAAATAGGACAGGTCAATGATGCTCGAAAGGCCTGCGTGGAAGAGAGTGAAAGAATGTTGCCTTGCCTTTTTATAGTTGCCCGGGGAAGTGACCTGGGTAGAATGGCATGAAATATTCTCATTGGTCGAAAATATGAGTTCGGGTCAAAACAGTCAAAATATTCCTGCGCCAGACAATAATTTGAAATTCTTTCTGCTACAAACCATTTATTAGTAACTGTGAGAATTAAAAACAAACAAACAACAAAAAAAATAAAATAAGTGCACACAACACGTGATATCCTGATGTAAAAAGGTTTAGTATAAACCTATAACTGCTTATAAAACATTCGATCTAACATTTTAAAAAAATATAGGGTCTGCTGAAATAAATATTACTGCAAAAAATATGAGTAATTTTTAAAAGTTTTTCTTTTATATTGAATTTTTTGCCCTGTATTTTAATTTGTTATTATTTTACATTGAGCTCTTTTTTGGATTTTGAATTACCTGGATATTGAAGAAAATCCTAAAATATAATCGTTCCGACCATCGACTGACTTAGCGTTCGATAATATAAGAATGTATATATATATATATATATATATACGTGTGTGTGAGTGTGTGTATGTGAACGCAATATCCCCCAAAATTGCCGAGGTAAGCTAATAAAACTGTTATTATCTTAGACGAGAATGAATGATTTTTATTAACTTAACATGCAAGAAATGTCGGGGTTTACAATTATCCACCTATAAGAGTAACTTTTAAGACAAAATTTAACATCACACTATCGGCTGAGGCTGTCGAATATACCGACTACATCTCTGCAGAGGGGTAAGACTACACCCAACGTGTCCTGTATATGACACTAAAGCATCTGATGATGAGGCTCCAGTCCTGGAGCTTTGGGGAATGTGGAGTACTCCTTCATTGATATGTAATACTAATAATTCAATTTAACATGAATCATTTGTTTGCACGCTGTTAAAAGGCTTCATGTATAGTAAATGACTAAATAGTTCTATTTGACCCATATATGGGACCCTAACAGGAACAATCACTCCGGGTCAGAGTGGACCTGAGCTTAGTGGCAATTAAAGGGTACTCTGCATTCCCCAAAGCTCCAGGACTGGAGCCTCATCATTAGATGCAATTAAGTGTAATACCCAGGAAACCCTTTGAGAAGGGGCTTTCTTTCTCATAGATGTGCAGTCGACGTATTCTACTGCCCTGGCCGACTGGGCTGTTTTCTCTTTCATTAAATAAGAAGCAGCTGAACGCTCTGCGTACCTGCTAATTTAAGCTGGAGCAAATCTAGACAGTGATAAAGTTGTTATCTCTCTAAGGAAGCTAAAAAGGAGAACAAAACCTAGATGGGAAATGATGCTAGGATAACAAATAAAGAAAATGCGACGATAGGCGAATGGACTAAGATAGAAAAAATACACAAGGACACAATTGAATGAAAAGACCCCTCCCTAAAAAAAAAAAAAACAAAAAAAAAAAAACAGCAGACAAGTCTGATAGCACAACTGGAAGAAATAGATTAAAAAATATTAGCAAAAGAAGAGAGACAAAGATGCAAATAAAACAGGACTTTCCAAAATAACGGAAGAGAATTCGATGAAATCGGCGGAGAATGCACTAGGACAAATCACAACCGTATTAAAAGGAAACAAAACAATTTTGGAGTAAGATATGGGAACAGAAAGATCATAACAGAAAGGCCGAATGGATAAATAAGATGAAAAAAGAATTACAAAGGCTTAAATAAGACCCCGAGGTGCAAATACATCTAGACACACAAAAAGCAACATTCTAAAAGGTATCAAATTGAAAAAAAAAAAAAAGAAATGATGTCGTACATGGATTCGAGTTTAAAAAAATCTACAGCCATCCACGACAGATTAGTTCATCAACTGAATGATTAGAAGAAGAAAACGTAACGAAGGGAAAACTACCCTAATCCAGAAGGACCTCAAAAAGGAACCATCACCAGAAATTATAGAGCGATAACGTGTTTGCCTTTGATGTAGAAAATCCTCACCACACAGATAAAAGAAGAAATCTATTACACGCTATTTTCGGAAGAACAGAAAAGATACTGCAAGGGATCAAGAGGTAAAGATGACTTAGCATTTATAAACCAGCACGTTCTCAAGGTGGTCAAAAAAGGAAGAAAACGTTGCCATGGCATGGATTGATTGCGAAAAGGTCTATGATATAGTCCTGCGAATATGGTCCTATGGATAATAGAATATCTGAAAATATACAATATATCCGACAAAGTCATGAAAAACTGGAAAGTAGAATTAATAGCAGGAGGACAAACATTAGCAGAGGTGAAAATGCAAAGAAGCAACTTCCAAGGAGACTCACTCTCACATTTGCTATTCTTTATAGCAATGATGCCACACAATTACGTTCTTGGGATGTGCGCAGGGGACTACAAATTCATAAAACCCCAAAAGATTAAATGTGGTCCTATGCTAGTCATGGTACTTGATTATGCCCTTGGTTCCGTGACAACCACATGCGTTTCCGGCTAGTCGGTTTATCAAAGCCCTTTGTTCCCATTTTGAGTTTGAAAGATCCATTGATTGTGGATGACACAATATATACGGAACTTCTTCTGACGGCCGGGGTGGTTCATTGGAACAAGTTGCTTGTATGTTGGTAACTCAAAGACAAGAAAAACTCCTTTAACAACTAACAACTATTTATTGAAACACAATGGTATAACAATTATATATATATATATATATTGTCGCTTTTGTTGCATTTGAGAGACAGACAAATGAGGTATCTTGCTGGTGAAGTCTTTTTATCTTATTCAATTTTTCGCCGAGTGAGTCTTTTGCTGGGGAGGCTTTAGTTCTTTTTTTTAATTCGCTTCTCTTCTGTATGGACATCGGATTTCTTCTCTCATCTAACCCTAAAAAACATCTATTCTTATGGAGGATTCCCCGGGAAACAAACGTTTCCGATTGGCTAACCAATCACATATCATTTCGTATTCTTCTACTTCTTTTTGACTGGTCAGCCAATTAAATGAGCTGATCTACGTCTGTCGGAAGAGTATCCTTTCCACCTATCAGATTTTAATTGATCATCCAATCAAGCCACATTATAAGGGCTCAGTTAATTGAAGGTCCCAACCATCACCTTGTGTAGGAGTATCTCTTTTCACAGTAATCAAGACAAAAATCAAAGATCTGATTAATCTATCCAAAGATTTGACCTTTTAATTCCAACAGGATATAAATAATTTTCAAAAAGATCTGCTTGACTCATATAGGATACAAGCATAAACGACCACTCTGCGTCAGTGTAGATGTGGGAGTCAGGGGGTTTCCGAGGTGTAGTGGCTAACGTGCTGGACATCGTAGTAAGCGAGTTCACTTTCGGACTAATATCTTGGGAAAAGTAGGAAACCTCTTATCCCCTCTACTATCGGTTAAATAATACCACTACTGACCTATAAAGATAACTTTGACAGTAAAGTTATGCTATCAAACAAAGAAACCAAATCAGACCTCAGCCAATTCAGATGAGGCAGTCGAATACACAGACTGCATCTCTGCAGTGGAGTAAGACCCTCCCCAATAACTGTCCTGGGTATGACGCTAAACCAACATGCTAAGGCTTCAATCCTGGAGCTTTGGGGAATGCAGAATAGCCCATACTTACTATTACTCCCAGGTCCACTCTGATCTGAAGTGCTAGTATCTGTCAGGGTCCCATTCATAGGCCAAATAGAAATGTTTAATCATTTATTATACTTAAAACAATTTAACTGTGTGTCAATAGAACTATTAGTGTTAGATAGCAATACTTGAAATTATTTAACTGTGTGCAAACAAATGACCTCTGGTTTGTTTAAAGATGTTATCTACAAACAATTTGTTTATAAATCATATACATTTAATACAAATGGATACACAGGATTTGGTATGAAATAATCATCAAGGGTCGATATGCCATAAAAACCCAACCAACCAACCCAGACTTGAGAGTAATGACAACAAAGGAGTGAGTCCCCACTCTCGTCAGAGCTTCATAACTCTAGCCTCGGCACCGGATGCAGTTTAGAGGCATATACAGGATACCCTTTTGCAGAGGATGCGGATGGTGAATTCTAGACCCCGCCGACAGGGTGAATGAAAGAGAGAGAGAGAGGGGGGATGGGGGTGGAGAGTATCTGTGTATCTGTGAGATTGGTAGATAGGTGTTGATGTATATGAGGTGAGGTTTCTAAAATAACTAGGATTATAGAAATGGATGTATTTTGATATCCATCTTATTTTCATTGTTTACACTAGCATTTTCGAAGTCCAGTTTTGGGCAGTTTGTACAATTCATTTAAAGACAGTTTAAGTCACTTGAAGGCAGAGGTCAGTAGAGTTTAAGTCGTTTGAAAGCAGAGGTCAATCGAGTTTAAGTCACTGTAAGACAATGGTCAATAGCGTTTAAGTCATTTGAAGTGAGAGGTCAATAGAATTTAAGTCACTTGAAGACAATGGTCAATAGAGTTTAAGTCATTTGACGTCAGAGGTCCTAAAAGTTCAGACCATGAAGCAGCACTAACAACTTTTACCTTAATGCGTAACTTTGTTTCCTAATTTTTCATAGAATTTATCCTAATCGGATGGACTTTTTGTGAATTTTATTTTCAATGCACACACCCTTAATATAATGCTAACATTTTCATCTCACACGCCAAAAAAGAAAATTATTGGTTGTTGTGACAGTTTTAAACTGTGAGAGAAGCGTTTGAATAGAAGAAAGAGATGTGGAAATGGAATCTTACTCTTGGTTAGCTTGTACTTTATACTGTACAAGGGTGGGATGAAAAACTCATACGCAAAAAAGTTCATATAATAATGTCATATCTACTGTTGATGACTTTTTTGACCAAAGGGATCTAAGAACTACAACACCGATGGAAGAAGTACGTGGACACCATGATATATATATATATATATATATATATATATATATATATATATATGTGTGTGTGTGTGTGTGTGTGTGTTTTATTATTATCATTATTTTCATATGTATATCATTTTTTAAACACATTTCTAAGTGGCAAGCCTTTAAAATTAGTGGACCAGTTCACACACTTCGGCAGCAACATCTTATCTATAGAAAGTGTCAGCGTACGCCGGGCGAAGACGTCGACTGCTATTGACAGGTTATCGAACATATGGTAGACTGATCTATACGAGAAAATAAAACGTGATTTCTTCCAAGCGTTAGCTGTATCCATACTACTATATGGATGCACCACATAGATGTTAACAAAATGCACAGAGCGAAAGCTAAACGAGAACTACACAAGAATACTGTATGCTGTCTTGAACAAATACCGGAAGTAACACCCTATAAAACAGCAGATGTGCGGTCACTTACCTCCCATCTCACGGATAAGACAAACAAGACATGCAAGGGCATAACTGGAGAAGCAAAAACGAACTCATAAGTAACGTTCTCAGATGGACTCCTGCACATAAACGTGCCAACGTTAGCCAACCTGAAAAGACTTACATCGAATCTGTGCGGATACAAGATGCAGCCTTGAAGACCTGCCAGGAGCGATGGATGATAGGGACAGATGGCAAGAGAGAGAGAGAGAGAGAGAGAGAGAGAGAGAGAGAGAGAGAGAGAGAGAGAGAGAGAGAGAGGGTCAGGGAACACCGTGCTGTTAGCGTGACTATATGATCATGATCATGTGCATTCATTGGTCTCGTTGGTAGACCAGGGTTCAATGCCAGGTCGCGTCGTACCAAAGACTTTAAAAATGATACTTGATACCTACTTGCTTAACACTCAGCAATATAAGGTACGTATCAAGGGTAAAGTGGAGCAACTCAGGGAAAGGAGTAGCGCCCTCCCCAACAACTCAGTGTAGTAGCTATTGAAAAGAGAGCCTTCTGGTCGCCTTCGACTACGGTCGCCAACTACAACATATACATGTGTGTGTATCATTATTATTTCACTTCTTACGAGTTTTTCACAGAAGTCTAAGTGACAGCAAATCTCCTCAGGCCCTCAAAACTCTTGTCATCGATCTAAATAATGCTGTGTTCTGGATACTCGCGATTCTTCCTCTGATCTCCAGTTCCTTCAGTTTTCATTTCAAACCTTTGGAGACCGTTCCAAACGCATTGACAACAATTTATAGCACCGTCAACCTCATAATCCATATTTTTAGTACTCTAGCAAAGTCTAAGTATTTGCCTATGTTTTCGTTTTCTTTTATTGCTACTCTGTGGTCCGCGGGGACGGCAAAATCCTCTAGATGGCAAATTCTTTTTATCTTGTTAGTTAACACTAGGTCTGGGCTTCTGACCGGGATTAGGTGATGTGTTTGTATCTCAAAATTCCAGAGAATTTTATGCGTCTCATTCTCAAAGACAGATTCTAATTTGTGCTTATCATTTGGTAGGATAGTCGAATTATTATTATTATTATTATTATTATTATTATTATTATTATTTACCTATATATATATTGTCAATATTAATTACACACACACTTATGTGTGTGTGCGCGTACGCGCGTGTGTGTATGTATTTGCACAGCCCCTCCATAACGGGAGGATGTGACACAAGGTCAGTTTTTAAGCGCAGTAAACCTAGATCGAATTTAGAGTTTTTTTCTCCGAGAATGATTGCCAAAACAAGGATAAAGAACCCTGTTTACCCTTCTATTTTTGAATAATGTAAAGCTGGATTGAATTCAGAGTTTTTCTCCAAACTGGTTACCTTACCAAATCTAAATAACCCGACTGTCCTACTATTTACCCTTCGATGGGGAGAGGTAGAAAAGGATTCATGCCTTTCCCAAGGACATACGCACGAAATGAAATGCAGACAGGCTCGTCAAGGGTTTGAACTTGGGTCACCGATTCCATTTTGTACGACGATAACCGTTTCGCTAGACACACCTACTTATCTACATTGTATTGCATTTTTTTAATGTGCCGATGGGGTTTTTCCTTTATATTTATAAATATCTGCTCGTAAGTCTGTCTCTCAATGAAGGTATTCGTCTGCAGCTGCTCCCTAAACATTCGTTCCTGTCTGAGGCCCTAAATCTTTGCTTGCTTCTTTTTTTTTAACCATGGCAACAGAAAAAAGGTAAAAAAAGAAGAAAAACGTAAAAAAATGATCTACATCTGGAAATAACTTTAAAATGTCTGCATTTGGCTCATCTGCCTTCTTTTACCCAACCTTACACCGCATCACCCAGTTGCACCCTTTTGTCTCAACTGGGGCAATAAGACTTGGTGCCAGTCATTATATTAGAATCATATGTTGGCATAGTTGGGTTTTATTATTCAATTATCGTAATTCTCTAAATATAATGCACTCCAAATTATAAGGTCTTTTTTTCTTCTTCTTCTTCTTCTTCTTCTTCTTCTTCTTCTTCTTCTTCTTCTTCTTCTTCTTCTCTCTGTCTCTCTCTCACATACACACTCTCTTTTTCTTTATATATATATATATATATATATATACATATATATATATATATATGCAGTTTTGTTTTCTACTTTAGGATACAATTCAATGGCATATGCCTTAGTATATATGCCTTGCGATTGAAATAAGAAAATGTGCATATGTTTGTAGCGAGCAACTATTCAATTTAGCAACAGCAGAGAAAGTTTCTTTTGTTTTAAGAAGGTATTGAAATAAAATAAATATAACTTAGTTTGGCACAAGGTCATAGTAGGAGGAAACCCAGTAAGGAACAAGCTCACTACGATAGAGAATGATCTGCAGATATTATCTTGCTTACTTACTCTATTACAAGCGCCCAGTGTAGATATTGAGTTGATATTTATCCGTCCCTACCACCAAATAGGATTTGACACAAGGTCTTTTTTATTGTGGGGATTAGGAGACTCGCGCGCAGTTGGTCAATGCTGGTTATAGGTTCACTTGGTGCAATGTGAGCTGTGCCTGTTATTGTTAGGTCTCCCAGCACGAAGCCGGATGACCTTGCTTGTCATTGTTGCCGCCTAATACGAATGCCAGGCGGTCGGTTGAATCAAGGCCGGATAATATAGAGTAAGCGCCCTGTGTAGATATTGAGTAAGCTTAACTAAGTTTGGCACAGGGTAATGTTTGGAGGTCACACAGTAAGGAGCAAGCTCAATACAATAAGGAATGAATCTGCAGATATTATCTTGCTAACTTACTCGATTACATGTACCCAGTATGTCTGGCACAAGATCATGACTCCAATTATCAGAACCAACCCTATACTTAATGAGAACCAAGTATTTGAATTGTGGTCTCATTTCAGGGACCATAGATTTTAAGCATTTTTTTTTTTCAGAAAAGAAGACGGCGGAGGAAACTAATTTATCTGTTGGTGGCAGTGGAAAAAGTTAGGGTCGCTGGGAAGACCACACAAAAACCGATTATGTCAACCTGGTGCCACGATTATAATACTGTTCCCACCTTAAAATTATTCTTATATTTCATTTATATCAGCTGAATGTTCTATATGAAGCTTAATGACTTACCTAAAGTCCTGTTCCCCCGAAGCAGAAGTACTGGAGCAAGATGTAGGACTGTTGATTAGTTTTTTAATTAATGAGCTGACTAGTTAATTAGGAAGGGACACCCCTCTCCTCCCCCTCTCTCTCTTGTAGAAGACTCTTTCCGGTTAAAAAAAGAAAAAAAAGTAGGCAGGGCCATATCCTGTAATCTTTTGTATCCCCAAAGGGTCGATTGCCTGCCGGAACTCAGTTTGCGTCGTAAGTCAAAACCCAGCAGATAATCCCCAAAACATTTAAATCACCTCGTCGCAATGTTCAAGGTGTTAACCATAACTTTTCATTAGCATTCCATGCAATCGTTAACAAGGTCCATTGCAACTCTAGAGTGAGTTAGATCCCTACTGGGTGCTCCTTACTTGCAGCCTTGTGCCAAACCAAATCTAGGCTTATTTTTTTTATTAGACATCTGGAGTTGCTAGGATACCATTATTAGTGAGCTCGATTCTTTCTGGGTGCCTCGTGCTTCTGACGCTTAGCGTAACGGTTATCCTTGTAGGAAATGGAATCGGAAAATAACAATAAAAATTCTCCAATATATGGGTAAACTACCAAATTTTCAATATATTGGAAAAATATTTTTAGGGGTGACTTTAGTGGTTAATTTCAAACTGTATGTTTTCTAAGAATTAATTTTTATTTATTGCGGACTTTTTGTCCTTATCTTGGTAGTTTTTGTGTTTCTTCTTTCACTACGTTTCGGCCACATTTCACCTCTGGCCTTCTTCAGGTGATTTTTACCGCGACCTCGGATAGGAATGCTGAGTCTTGTAACCGTATCCCCAGTAATTACTGCCTTCCATAGTTGTTGGAAGGCAGGAAAGAAGAAACAACACAAAAACTACCAAGATGAGGACAAAAAGTCCGCAATAAATAAAAATTAATTTTCAGATTAAGAAACCTCATCTCAAAATAATTAAAGACAAGTATATTTTCTAGTTCGGATTCTGATTCAAAAAGATAATACAGACGACAAAATTTTAGAGAACAATTTTTTTAATAATAGAAACAAAGAAAAGATAGAAAGGATTAAGTGTTGCAAATTTGTTGTAATTTGGGTGAAATTATCTGAGAAAGAGTGTCCAGTCAACAAAGTTCTCTGACTTTTAATTGTCTTTGTGGTTTCGTTGAATTTTTGGTTGATTTTCAGGTTTTGTTTAATTTTAGTTGAGTTTTCTGATAGGGTGACTTTCATTCTAATTCTTGGTTTTTGTTGTTCAATTAAATTTAAGCGAATTTTCTTTTTCGTAGCCTTTTAGTTGAATTTTTCGAACAGCTTCTTGCCAATTTAGTTACTTTTTAACGGTTAAAGAAGCGAGTGACAAACACCTTTCTGCTAGTTTTGTTTTTTACTATTTCACAGGTCGGCAGTCGAGCGTGTGTCGCGACCCGTTCACAAACATAAACAGATCGGATTACTCACACCCCTAAAAACACAACATCCGGCTGCAACCGGAAATGATGAAGCCCTATACGACCCTGACCAGCCGTTACAGCTAAGCAGCTGGATGTTCGATTCGGGTAGCTTCGTTCTGCGAAGTTCTCAGGAGCCCGCTCTCAGGGCGAGGCTCCCCAAGGCTGAATCCTACATCTCGTGGTCGCATTCGCCTTAGCTTAAGACTGAATCCCACTCGTGGTCGCATTCGCTTTCCATCACTTAGATTTGCAAAAAAGGTCCTTTTAAGGACATTATATGTCTCCTTCTGTGGGTTGGATTATATCTGACGGTTCTTACACACTCTTCGAAGCAGACGGCCAGGCAGCAGACACAAAGAGGACCCTAAGACCACCCGGTATTAACCAACTCGGTCGGTTTCGTTGTCCGTTCGTTCGCTTAGCTGCGCAGCGCAGCTACCTGAATCGAACATCCAGCTGCTTTTCTTCCACCTCGACCATACCAGGTACCGACATAAATCATCTAGCTGACGATACCGACAACAATCCATGAGCTTGCAAACGTCACTGTAAACTCGACAAATAAATTGTCATCTTTGTTATATTGTTACCTCCCCTTTGTTTCCTTCATTGTCTTTGAGTTGTCATTACTCGCACGCTTAACTTAAATAATTTGCAGGGTGGATGTGCTTATCGGCTCCCAAACACGTGCACTCAAGTTTTGGAATTGCCGTTGAAGAAAATGGTGTGTGTGGGGAGGGACAGCCCTCGGCATCCTATTGTCTAGGCCCACCTCTCCACTCTTAAAGGGCCAAAGCTGCCGTTAATCCACTACATCGCAACCAGTCCCACTCTTTTGTTTGAAATAAGTTTTAATACAAGTTCAAATCTTGGAGGTGGCTGTTTGAGTTTCAGGTCACGCTAATCTCATTAGGAAAGGCAAGAACTCATAAATTCTCACCCTCCCATCACAGCCAGAAATAAATAATGGAACAGATTAAGCTCTTTAACTTTGGTTAGGCCACCAGTTTACGAGAAGGAAAATTCGTAATTCAAACCAGATATTCAGCGCTTAAAATTGACCTTTATGAGGTATGAATTGGCGCTAAAAACTTAGGAAGAGTATAATGTATATTTTCTTATTTAGGAAAATGTAATTTTCTTTTTATAACAACATAAAAAGACATTAAGTTAGAAAGAAATTTAAGAGTTAATTTAAAAAGTCAGTACTAACCGAACTTTCAAATTATCAAAACAAAAAGTAAGTATGCTTGGGACTTTGTCGGTGCATTGATCAATTTTAAATCATAGCATCTCTTGCTCAACTGTTGGGGTTAAAAGGTAAAATCTTTGAATGAGTTAATTAGATCATTGATTTTTGTTTTGGTTAAAAGTGTGGGTTGGGACCTTTAATTAACTGAGCCCCTGTATTGGGGTTTGATTGGATGACCAATTAAAATCTGATACGTAGAAAGGATACTCTTACCATAGACGTAGATCAGCTCATTTAATTGGCTGACCAGTCAAAAAGTAGTAAAAGAATACGAA
Source organism: Sepioteuthis lessoniana (assembly GCA_963585895.1). NCBI lineage: Eukaryota > Metazoa > Mollusca > Cephalopoda > Myopsida > Loliginidae > Sepioteuthis > Sepioteuthis lessoniana. The sequence goes on along the minus strand of OY757928.1, from coordinate 28,935,356 downwards.
ATGATGTGTGATTGGTTAGCCAATCGGAAACGTTTGTTTCCCGGGGAATCCTCCATAAGAATAGATGTTTTTTAGGGTTAGATGAGAGAAGAAATCCGATGTCCATACAGAAGAGAAGAGAATTAAAAAAAAGAACTAAAGCCTCCCCAGCAAAAGACTCACTCGGCGAAAAATTGAATAAGATAAAAAGACTTCACCAGCAAGATACCTCATTTGTCTGTCTCTCAAATGCAACAAAAGCGACAATTTCTATCTATCACATATTATTGTTACACTATCGTGTTTCAATAAATGATAGTTAATTGTTCACGAAAAATGGAGGTGCTCGTGGTGTAATGGTTATCGTCGTAGGAAATGGAAACGGTGACACGAGTTCAAATCCTGGCCGAGACTGATTGCATTTCACATTGCACTAATACCCGTGGGATAGGTATGAATCCAATTATTCTTCCTCCGGCTATGGGTAAATAGTAGGACAGACTAGGTTCTTCGGCCTTGGTGAGGCAACTAGTCTAGGAGAATGAAAACTCTGAATTCAAACCTGTTAAACTTCGCTTAAAAATTGACCTTGAGTCATATCCTGCCCGAGCGGAGGGGTTGGTAAATATGAATTGTTCACGAAAACAAGAGAATACTCGTTACCTTGTGCTGAGCTAATATCTATTAAAGTTTTATTGACATGTGGTATAATGTTTAGAGAACTAGACGAGCAAACCATTGATAATGACTTCGATTCTCACCTCCTGTTTCATGTGTGTGTGTGTGTGTGTGTGGTTTTCTATATTTATGAATAAAGAGTGCTCAATATCAGTAATAAAGCATATGAAGCTCTAAGTTGGAATAGCATTGACACAGAGTCAGTGGCGCTTGGTGATCGCCTATGCGATCATCCGACTATCTTATCACAATCTAATTGGATATTTCAAGCATCAGTACAGATTTGATGGAAAAAGTCTGAATCCGATAACATTCAAGAATAGGTTGATGTATGTAGCAAGCCTGGTAACGAGGATTGGAGCTAGGTTGGAGTCGAGTTTCCCTCCTCCTATTCATGGCGTACCGGGTCCGGATAAACAAGTTGTTTTTTTCTTAATTTTTATTTTAGTTGTATGATTATATCCTGCCCCCAACATTTTTGTATCAAGTCTTCTTCAGGATTCTCTCACCCAAATCATTTTTTTTTTTATCTCCGCGTATCTTGAATTGTTTTATCTTGGTATGAATCAGTTTATTCCTTTCTCGTCCCAACTTTTTGTTTTTTGTTCCCAAGCTTTAGAACTCATCCCCACGTAGAGATCGACTGGCTTGTTTTAGGGCTAAGGAAAACAGTCGCTGATCTTCCTTAGAATATAATGGAGGGAACCAAAGCCACTTTCTATTTTTATTCAGTTTTTCATTTCTTTCAGTTTTTTTCTTTATTTTCCCTCAGTCAACTCCAATGAAGTCCTTGTGGTGTAATGGCAAAAGCGCTGAATTACAGCCTCGAAGTAAGCGAGTTTGAGAATAGCTTAGGCATTGCTATCGTTCACTTTTGTATTATTATTCTTGGAGTAAGGTATGAACCTCCTTATCCCTCCAGGTATGGGTTAAATTGTATCACTGCTGTTCTACGATGATGACATTAACAAACACATGAAGGTTTATATGCTATTTAACAAAGTAATTGTTATTGTTGAAGGGTGGAGGTGGACATCAACGCGTGAAGCAACCACTCTTTCGTCACACCCACTTTGACCTAACCACCAAATTTCGAGCTTTGCCTCTAGGTGTGATCCTATTGAATGCCATTAAATTACTACGCCAAGAAAAGTTTATACTGAAAAAGTCTTGTAAAATAAAGGAAAAATATGAATATCCGTAAATTGTTGAATGGTGATCAAAAAGTATCGAGACTGGATATATTTGATTTTTGAAAATTTAAAGATTTGAAATTTAAAGGAAAAACTGTGCAAAGTTGAACAACTTGTAGAGTGGTGATATCTAGACAAGCCCGTGCCAATTCTCAATACTTTTGATGAAACACAGAACAGTGCAAGACAACAGACCTAGATAGGTTTTTCTTTATTTAAACGTTCATCTCAAGCGTAAGATGGCCCAATCGGCTGGAGCTGGAGAATGTCTTGCATATGACACTAAACAATCTGATGGTGAGGCTCCAGTAATGCTTGAGCTTTGAGGAATACGGCGTACCCCTTCATTGCCATCATTCCCAGGTCCACTCTAGCCCGAAGTGGTAACACCCGATAGTGTCCTATCTATGGGTTAAATAGAACTAATCTGCATACTTATGCTAAACTGAATTGTTTGAATTAGAACTGTTTGACTAAACTGAATAGCTTGAAATAGAAATATTTTTTACAATTAAACTGTGTACTTACATTTAAACTGCGTACTTATGTTAAACTGAATTGTCTGAAATAGAACTGTTTTTGTATGCTAAACTGAATTGTTTGAAATGGAACTGTACTTACGCTAAACCGAATTGTTTAATATAGAATTGTTTTGACATTTAACTGTGTGTAAACAAAATATATACTTATACTAAACTGAATTGTTTGAATTAGAACTGTTTGACTAAACTGAATAGCTTGAAATAGAATAGTTTTTGGCAATTAAACTGTGTACTCATATTAACTGAATTGTTTGAAATAGAACTGATTATTCGTATAAAATGGATTTGGCATTAAATAACCTACAAAGGTTGATATTCCATAAAATCAACCAACCAGCCAACCAACCGACTGGGCTAATTAATTTTAGATAGGAATACTTGAAATTATATAACCAAGGGAAAAAATATTTGTATTAAAGATTCGGCATTAGATAGACCATAAGAAGTTAATATGCTATTAAACATAGATCTCAGAAGAGTGTTGAGAACTACTTTGTTGCAATTAATCCCAAGTTCACTCTGAGCCGGATGGGTACTACATATGACTGTTCTATTTATGGATCAATTGTATTTGTTTCAAAATCACTGGTTTTAGATAGGAATATTCACTATAACTGTGTGTAAATCATTTGTATTAAGAATTGCTATATGCGTAGATTACTTACCTCTAATGTCAATATAGATCTAATAAAGAATATGGTTTCACACTAAAAAGACAAGAAGCAGATGATATCCAGTAGAAACTATGACTGACGCAGCCTACGCAGATGATTTTGTACTTCTCATCGAATACCTTCAGTATAGCCCAGAGCAAGCATCAAGAGACATTGGCTTCTATGTGAAAGCCAATAGAGTTCATGTGTTTTAACAAGAAGAAGCCATTTTAAGTGGCAAGTTTCTGAAATTAATAGACACGTTCACATACTTCGCCAGGAATATCTCATCTACTGAAAGGGATGTCAACGTACGCCTTGTAAAGACATGGACTGCTATTGATAGGTTATCAATCATATAGGAATTGGATATATCGGATAAAATAAAACGGGATTTCTCCCTAGTTGTTGCATCGATATCACTGTATGTTTTACTAACCCCTCTGAGCAGGATGGGACACAAAGTTAGTTTTTAAGTTGAGTTTAACAGGTTTGAATTCAGTTTTCCCTCTCCTAGACTGGTCACCATACCAAGGTAAAAGAGCTTAGTCTGCCCTACTACTTGCCCATAGCTAAAGGGGGAATAGTTGGATTCATACCTATCTCAAGGGTATAGGCGCTATATGAAATGCAATCAGCCTCATCCGGGATCTGAATTCGTGTCGCCGTATCCATTTTCCATCACAAATACCATGACACTACGGGCATCTCAATACTACAGTATGGATGCACCACATGAACACTAACGAAACACATAGAGAAAAAGCTAGATGGTGACTATGCAAGAATACTGTGCGATGTTTTGAACAAATCCTGGAAGTCACAGCCTCAGAACGGTAGCTGAACAGTCACTTACATCCTATTTCAAAATCATCGAAGTAAGATGAACAAGACATGTGGAGTACAGCTGGAGAAGAAAGGACGAACTCATTTGCGATGTTTTCTTGTAAGCCCTACAGATGGACGCGCCAGTATTGGCCGATCAGCAAGGAATTACATATATTAACTCTGTGCAGATAATAGATGCCGTCTAGGAAACCGAACGGGAGCGATGAAAAAAAGAGACAAATGGCGAGAGAGAGAGAGAGAGAGAGAGAGAGAGAGAGAGAGAGAGAGAGAGAGAGAGAGAGTCACTAGATGATGATGAAAAAAAGAGACGAATGACTAGAGAGAGAGAGACAGAGACAGAGAGAGACCCTTGATGATGATGATGATGATGATGAAAAAAAGTAACGAATAGAGAGAGAGAGAGAGAGAGAGAGAACCAATTGATGATGAGGAAAAAAGGGACGAATGACTAGAGAAAGAGAGAGAGAGAGCCACTTGATGATGATGATGATGATGAAAAAAAGGGACGAATGGAGAGAGAGAGAGAGAGAGAGAGAGAGCCACTTGATGATGATGATGATGATGATGATGAAAAAAGTGGGGAATAGCGAGAGAGAGTCTCTTGATGATAATGATGATAATTGTTTACGAAGGATTACAATTATTACTTACTTGAAACCATATAATCGCGTGCAAATTATTGGTATTAGATAGGAATACTTGAAAATATAAATATGATTACAGCCAAACATTTACAAAGGGATAAAATTTTGGCACTAGATAACTCATAATGAGTTGATATGCCGTTAAACAAGCCAAACAGATGTTTTTAATTGAACAGTAAAAGTTAATTATCAAAAACTAACGAGGTATCCTTTAGTGGTTGGTGGAGGGAAAGATTAAAAATATGAAAGATGACCACCGAATTGTAGCTCGTCGGAGACCTACATTTGGGATTTAACTGTTGAGTAAATGTTAGTCTTATATTTCTATATTATCTTTTTCTACTTTACTGCAGATTTAACGAAAATTTTCATTGGTTGGCTTATTCTCTATAAGCACCCGTTTATTTATTCATGTTCGGTATCAAATAAATACTTCTGTATTTTTTTTTAAAGAACTAAATGAATTTTTTCTCGAAGAATTTAATAATTATTACAAGATGTCTTAAATTACTTAAAAAAAAAGAATCAAATTTATAATCCTCTTTTTCAGTCACTCGATAAAGGCACACCCTTTTTTTCTGTCCCCACTCCAAAAAAGACACAAACAAACAAACAAAAAACAAAAAGCAAAGCAAAAGAAATAAACAAACAATAAAATTTAGTTTCACTTGTATTTTTTTTTTTGTATCTTATGCACACTTATTTTCAGGAAGAAAACATCCGAGATTTGTTTAGGTCAGTTCATAGAAAAACTTAGCTTTAATCAAAAGCAGCCCGGATGACGAGGCTTAGATACACTGTCTATATCTCCTGCAGTGAGATAAGGTATCCCCATGGAGTGTCCTAGATATGATACTAAACTGTACCTGATGGTGAGGCTCCAGTTCTGGAGATCCGAGGAGTGTGGAGTACCCCTTCATTGCCATTACTCTCGAGTTCACTCTGTCTCTGTTAGGGTCCTATCAACCAAACGAAACGAAATCATTATTAATGATTGATGATGCAAATAAATGAGATGTTAACAAAATCAACTCTCATTTCTTGGTTGTTCGTAAATATTGATTACTTTGGTAGAGTAATTTTAACATGGATTCTATAATATGTATTTACCAAACCCCTCCGCCACGAGCAGGATGTGACACAAGGTCTATCTTTTAAGCGGGGTTCGCCAATGGTCCAGGAGACCTGGGTCCAGTCCCAGGCCGCGTCATGCGGACACAAGATGCAGCCTCGAAGACCTGCTAGAAGCGATGGATGATAGGGATAGATGGCAAGAGAGAGAGAGAGAGAGAGAGAGAGAGAGAAAGAGAAAGAGAGAGAGAGAGAGAGTTAGCGTGACTATATGATCATAATCATGTGCATTCATTGGCCTATTTGGTAGTGTTCGCCAAGACCTAGGTTCAATGCCAGGTCGTGTCATACCAAAGACTTCAAAAATGGTACTTGATACCTCCTTGCTCAGCAATATAAGGTAGGTATCAAGGGTAAAGTGGGGCAATCCAGGGAAAGGAGTACACTTCGATATAGTAGCTATTGAAAATGGAGCCTTATGGTTGCCCTCGACTACGGTCGCCAACTTTACTTTACTTACAGCTGGTTTGAATTCAGAGTTTCCCTTTATTCGACCTTACTGAAGCAACAAAACTCAGTCTTACCTACAATTTATCGATAACTGGACTCAAGCTTTTCAAAGGCCATTAGCGCCAAGTGAACACAAACAGCTCCGTCTAGGATTTGAACTCTGGTTGCCAATTCCATTTCCTACGACGATAACCGTGACACTAAGTGTGCCTCCTATATGTAGATATTTTAAAATTGTTCACTGAAGATAGTTCTTCAAACGAAAGTTGGAACGAACAGGATGTAATATAAACACCATCGAAAAAAGAATGCTTAATAAATTGGAATGTGAAATAGTTTCTTGGATCTCTCTCTCTCTCTCTCTCTCTCTCTCTGCAAAGAATTCATCCTACAGGCTGACCAGTTCTCTTCCTCTGATAATGAAGCCACCATTTAAATACTAGGGTGAGTCAAAAGTTTTGCAATATTTTAGTAACGTGAGGCAAAATTCGACCGTTCCAGATGCTTTTGCTGAGGTCGTGAAGGTGATAAAACTGTGAACTGTGAGATACCGAGCTCGCCTGATACTCTTTCATTGCTACTTGCCAGATTTGCCTCTGTGGCATCAACCAGGCCTACATGAATGTCGAGGTTCTTGCAACCCAAGTAAAATTTCTTGAACCACCTCGTTACTACACTATGATCCACTGCCTCTTCACTTTTTGCACAACAAATGTTTTTGGTTGCTTTCGTGAAATTATAGCCTAGTTCGAACTCATAAAGCATAAGTTTCCGAATTAGACTACATTGCACGTTCATCTATGCAGATTTCAAATCACACACATAGAGTGAAGCAATGCACAACATGTCAACGCACCAACTAACATGATACTACCAAAGCATAAGTTCCCCAATTAGACTATATTGCACGTTCATCTATGCAGATTTCAAATCACACACATAGAGTGAAGCAATGCACAACATGTCAGCGCACCAACTAACATGATACTACCAAAGCATAAGTTCCCCAATTAGACTACATTGCACGTTTATCTATGCGGATTTCAAATCACACACATAGAGTGAAGCAATGCACAACATTCTACTGTACTACCAAACACAGAGGGTATCTCTCACGGCTTAAACAACTTCGGTCATATGATATACACAGAGCAAACTAACACGTTTCAAGAAATTGCCAAACTTTTTCGGATATTTCACTCTCTGCAGACTCAAAAGACCCCCCTCTGATGACGAGGCTGCCATGATTCCACGTAGTTCTATTAAAATATTTCCATCCTTCTTCTATTTTCCCCTTTCTTTCTGAAGTTGGGATTGATATTTGAGTAGCTAAAAATCTTTTGACAAATAAGTGACTCTTTCTTTACGTGCCGCTAAAATCAGCACGTTTGTGCCTTAATAAAATATAAATTTACAAACAACAACAACAACAACAACAACTGCAGCAAACAGGTCACTCGAAAGCCCAGAGAAGACAGACATGGTCTTGTGCGTATAGGCCATAGAAAAAAAAATAGTAGAAATTAATCTACCCCTTTTATAATTTTTTTTACCTCCGTTCCTCATGAAAAGAACTGGGACACAAGCGTTAAAAATATATTCGATAAAAATCTTTTTGAGTGAAATTAAACAAATGGTCTTTTAATATTTGGTGTTCGTGATGTCGTTTAAGCAAATTAAACCTGCTCAAACGATTAAGGCCAGTTCACTTCATAATAATAATTACGTCAAGTGACACTAAAGAATCAGTGCTTTATGAGAGAGAGAGAGAGAGAGAGAGAGAGAGAGAGAGAGAGAGAGAGAGAGAGAGAGAGAGTATCAAGCTGCCTCTGTCCCATAATTATTACTATATTTAGTTTATGAAATTCAAATGTAAAATCTATTTTAGGACAGATGTAGTACTTACCAATTTCCAGTTTATGTCGAAATTTCAGAAACAAAAACTTCGTATGATTACAATAACTATTTGTGTATGAGACGCGCTATTTTTCCAGATTTGAAAACTAAAAATTAGGAGTGCGTATTATACATCATCACCAAGTTGTGCAGGCAGCACGGAGTTCCCTGACTCTTTCAAGCCATCCATCCCTATAATTCATCTCTCTAGACCGTATCCTGTGTCTGCACAGAGCTGCCGGTCGGCCAATACTGGCACGTTCATAAGCAGGTATCCATAAAAAGACGTTACTAACGGGTTCATCCCAGCTTCTCCAACAGTGACCCTCATGTCTTGTTCGTCTAATTTGGATGGCTTGTAAGATGAGAGATAAGTGGCTTTACAGCAGCTATGTTGTGAGGTATCGCTTCCGGGATTTGTTCAATACAACACGCAGCATTTTTGTGTAGTTCCCCTCTAGCTTTTTCTCAATGCGTTTCGTTAATGTTGGCGCACACATATAGTAATATCAATACAATTACAGCATGGAAGAAATCCCGTTTTATTTGATGTTGCTGCCAAGGTATGTGAACTGGTACCCTAATTTTACAGGCTTGACACTTAAAGTGGAGATGGTTCTCTTTTGTTTAGAACATATATACTAATTTTTACTTGCATTTACGTTGAGGCCAATGCCTCCCGCTGCTTGCTCTAGGTTGTGTAATGACGATTCTGCTTGGGTAGGTGTATTTGGGAGAAGCGCTAGGTCATCTGCGTAGTCAGCATCTGTTATACTTTTTGCGGGATATCGTCTGCTCCTTGGCTTTTTTAAAATATGAAACCATTTTTGCATTAGATCTTTGGATGTATGAAGTATATAGTCTAGGCAGAATAAAGACGCGTTTTTAAGTCATCTTGGTTTTTCCTAACTTTTAGTGACTCAAATGGAACTCTACATTTGGCTCTTTATTTGGTTGGTATGCACTCTGCTGATGCTTCCATGTGGGCAGTGATGAAGTTTTCATATCTCTCATTCGGAGTATATCTTTCAAATATTTTCTAAAGAGTCTCGAATTTGTTTCTTACAGTTACCGTATATTTATTGTTTATATTTCTATCGGTAAGTGAGGACCAGTGGTAAAGTGTGATTTTCACTGTTTGTTTCTTATTTCTGCGTAGACTCAGGCATATCTTGCTGTGACGATTCTGTGATTGGAAGATACTCCTTCAAAAGAGGAGTATGCCTCAAAGTTCAGAGAGCTATTTATCCACTTCTTGTTCATGAGTACATAATCTTGCTGTTCTTTAACTTTATTTGGGTCGGAATAGGTCCATAGTTTTCACTCTATTTTTTGGAATTTAGTGTTTAGGCATAAAAGACTGTTCCCGAGTGGAAAATGTGTTAGATATTCGTTGTGGAAGCCAAACTTATTATTTTCATTTTTGCCTATTTGATCATTCTTATCTCTATCGATCTTTAGTACGTTATGTTAGGAAATGTGTCGGGCAAAGGAATATAGCCTCCTGTAAAAGATGGTGATATCCGTTTCATCACTGGCATTGGTGGAAGAGATCATCGTTGTGCAGCAGTTGCCATTAATTGTTGCACACATAATTCTCGGATGGATTTTTTCTATGCTATTTAGTTATTTTAAGGCACGAAGACTGAGAAGCATTTGTACACCTCCCATGGCAATATTGAATGAGTTTTTCCTCGCAGATGCCAAGACAAATGTTCACCCATTACTTGTATCATTGTATATCAAGTGTAATTCACTAAGGTAATGTTTATGTTTTTACACGCATATAATATCTAGCGGATATTACTACTCCAGGTCAGAGTGGACCTGAGAGTAATGGTAATGATGGGGTACTCTACATTCCCCAAACTCAAAAATTGGAAACTTATCCATATTTACCCAAACCCTCCGCTCGGGCAGGATATGACACAAGGTCGATTTTTAAGTGAAGTTTAACAGGTTTGAATTCAGAGTTTTCCTTCTCCTAGACTAGTTGCCTCACCAAGGCTGAAGAACCTAGTCTTCCCTACTATTTACCCATACCTGGAGAGTGAACAATTGAATTCATACCTTTCCCAAGGGTATTAGTGCTATATGAAAATGCAATCAGTCTCGGCCAGGATTTGAACTCGTGTCGCCGTGTCCATTTCCTACGACGATAACCATTACACCACAGGCACCTTATCATTAGATGCAGTTTGATGTCATACCCTTGACAGACATCGGAGTCAAATATTCCAGTAAGTATTGATATTTGGACAAGTTCCAACACTCATGTTTGTAGTCATATTAAGATGTCTCTGTAAATAAACAATAGTGGACTGTTTGTAGAGAGCAGGTTCTGAGAGAAACTGAGCATTTAACATAATAATTCCAATGAGTTTTCCCCTGGATAAAGCACCTCTGAAAACCCCTTTTTTGATATGGTATGTATGTATTTATCCAACTCCTCTGCAACGAACGGAATGTGACACATGCTCAAAGCTGGTTTGAATTCAGTGTTTTTTTTCTAGTCGAGTTGCCTAACCAAACCTAAAATTGAATTGCTGATTCCATATTCAACAATAATAAACTTTACACTAAGTGCACCTTGATATGGTATATAGCTTCACTGTAATGTTGGTTGGTTTATTGTTTAATGGTATATCAAATTTCGTGGGCCACTTAATAACAAAGCCATCTATTGTACAAAAACGGTAGTGATACCATTCAGCCCAGAACTGAGGGGATAAGGGGACTTATACCCTTCCTAAAAGTGTCAGTTCGAAAGTGAACGCAGCAGCGCGACTGGAGTCCAAACTCGCTTAAAACAACGTCACAGAGGGTAGGGTTTATTTGGAAAGTGCTCGGAGAAAAAGCTCGATGAAAACTACACAAGGACGATCCATGCTGTTTTCAACAAATCCAGGAAGCACCCCCCCCCAAAAAAAAACAGCAGCTGTCTTGCCATTTACCGCAAAACCCTTCAATCATCCAAGACGAGCAAGACACGCTAGAGAATTAGGGACGAACACATAAGCGACATTCTCCTTTCGACTCCTAAACATAGGTACATCAGCATTCATCTGCGTGGACACAGACGCAGTCTAGAGGACCGATAGGGACGCATAGCGCGAGAAAATCAAGGGAATCTCTGCTATCAGCATAACTTGAAAAGGATGATGATATAAACCTCTTATGGATTATCTAATGCCAATTCATTTGTTAACATAAAGATAATAACTATATTTAACAAGTGATCAGTTATTGCCACATGGTTGGAAAGGAACAGGTATCAACTCTTCTTACCTATTGTTATTACTTTGGATTATTTCCTAGTTATCTCACCGTACAGTTATGTGTATGTAATGACACCTGTTACACATAACACACCAGGTTTATTGACAGTCTCAGTTATCCGGATTTTAAATGCACAGCATTAATTTAAGATTTAAAATACAGACAACAGGCCATTATTTAACAGACACATCTCATTCCCTGGTGTTTTGAAACAGGAGTGGACAGATATATGGTCAGGTTGGTTGGTTGGGTTTCATGGCATATTAACATTTGTAGGTCATTTAATGTCAAATCCTGTTTATACATATATTAAATATATGATTTGTAAATAGTTTGTAGGTAACATTCTTAAACGGGCAAGAGCTCATTCCTTTAGCAGATAGTTAAATGGTTTCAAGTATTGCTTTTGCAACATTAACAATTTAGTTTAACATCAGTAATCTGTTTGTAAGAAGTTAAATGGTTAAACAATTCTATCTGACCCACTTCGGGTCAGAGTGGACCCGGGAGTAATGGAATTCTCCAAAGCTACAGAACTGGAACCGCAACATTTGATGATTTAGTGTTATATCCATGACACACGTTAGTGTGTGCGTAGGAGGGGTCTCACTCCTCAACAAAATACAGTCGGCGCATTCTACAGCCCCAGCTGGCTGAGCTGTATTTCGTCAGAAGATATTCCTAGTGGAAACTACTGGACAAGCCATCTGCGATAGAGCTTCAATCATACCGCTTGAAACTGATCTTCTGCCTCGTTTTAAATTTGGCTTATCATGCGTTCTGGGTATGACAATAAACTGCATCTGATAGTGAGGCTTCAGTCTTGGAGCTTTGGGGGATGTGGAGTACCTCTTCATTGCCATTACTCCTAGGTTCACTGATAGAGTCCCATCTATGGGTCAAATAGAGCTGTTTGAACAGTTAACCATGTGCAAATTGAATTGCTAGTGTTACATAGCCTTACTTTTTACCATTTAAGTCTGTGTAAAGAAATAATTGACAGTAAATAGAATATAAGTGTTTGATAGAAATTCTTGAAATCATTTAAATGTGTGCAAACAAATGAGATCTGGCTCGTTTAAAAATTATTTACAAACTATGCATTTACAAACACACACACACACAAACACACACACATATATATATATATAAACAGGATTTGGCATTAAATAACCCACAAGGGTTTATATGCTATAAAACCCAACCCAATAATCGTCGATCTCAGTGAGCTTAATTTGAAAACAATTATCGCAATTTAGTGTTTCATCTGCTTTTTGGTTTGGTTTGGTTTTATGACTGATCATCTTTGTTTAATGGCATATCAACCTTTGTAGGTTATTTAATGCCAAATCTATTCTCCTAGAAGAACAGTAGTGGTACTATTTAACCCATAGCTGGGAGGATAAGGGGGTTCATACCTTTCCCAAAGGTATTTGCCTGAAAGTGAACGTAATAGTTCGACTGGAGTACGAACTCGCGTACTACGATTCCGCAGTCCATCACTTTAACCATTACACCACGACGACACCCCCTAAACATTTGTGGTTATTTAATGCCAAATCCTGTTTTTACATGTATATCAAATATATGATTTGTTAACATATTTCGTTGATACACATTTAAACGATCAAGCAGTTCTGTTTCAAACAATTCACTTTAGCGTAAGTCAAAGTTAAATGGTTCCAAGTATTGCTATGTATCACTAACAATTCAATTAAACATTAGTCATTTGTTTACTCACAGTTAAATGATGAAACAGATCTATTTCAAACTATTCAATTTAGCATAAGTCATTTGTTTGGACTCAATTTAAATGTGAAACAGTTCTATTTGAACAATAGACAGGACCCTGCTCCGAGCCAGAGTGGACCTGGGAGCGATGGTAAAGAAGGATGTATTTTGCCTTCCTCAAATCTCTAGCTTTACTTGAGCCTCACCATCAGATTGTTTAGTGTTTTATCCAGGACACTCGTTAGGGGTGGGACTTTTACTCTTCTGCAGAGATGCAGTCAATGTATTCTACAGCCTCAGCCGACTGGGGTTTGGTGGCTTAGAGATGAAAATAGTATTATTAATCAGAACAAATTCCAACATTTTTTCTGCGTAATTGGGACAGTCTCCATGTCACTGTAAACCCTCCCCCCCAACACACAAGCAGTTAAGAAGAAAAGATATAGTGTTCTTGGCTGTTCGTGCTTTGAGGCGCATATTTGTGTCCAAGGCGGTGAAGCACGTAATATATTCCTTCCATCTGTTGCAAGTAGGAAACATTGGAATAAAATTTCACAACATAACTAAGAGGCATAATTCCGAAAGGGTTTGCGCTTAAGTAATAATTAAAATTCTCAAGCAAGACGTAATGTAATTAAGGTATTCAGATTTTTACGGAGAATTGTTTAGGCCTTTCACATCAATCTAAAATAAAAAGTTGAATTAAAGTGCATTAAACGCGTATTACAGAAGTTAGCAAGTTCGGCTAGCAGACTATTGTCAGTGAATTCGATTTTCATTGGGTGCCCCATATTTCTGACCGTGAGTCAAACTAAGTTAAGTTTAGTAAATGACAACTCATGAATTCATTGCACACACACACACACACATACACACGCGTGCGTGCGCACGCAACTATCCTGTGAATCCGATGGTGAAGACTCCACTTCTGAGATATGAGGAGTATAGAACACGTCTTCATTGTTATTACTCCCCGCTCCACTCTGACCTGGAGTAGAACAACCTGTTAGGGTTCCATCTATGAGACAAAAGATCTGTAAAAAAAATCATTATATCAGATAGGAATATCTGAAGTCATAATACTGTATGTAAAGAACTACACCAGATTTATAAATATAAATGTACAATGTAAGCAATTCCTTAACTTCTGGGGGTGCCCGTGGTGTAATGGTTATCGTCGTAGGAAATGGACACGGCGACACGAGTTCAAATCCTGGCCGAGACTGATTGCATTTCACATAGCACTATATACCCTTGGGAAAGGTATGTATCCAATTATTCTCCCTCCAGCTATGGGCAGACAAGGTTCTTCAGCCTTGGTGACGTAACTAGTCTAGGAGAAGGAAAACTCTGAATTCAAACCTGTTAAACTCCGCTTGAAAATTGAGCTCGTGTCATATCCTGCCCGAGCGGAGGGGTTGGTAAATATGGTAAGCAATTCCTTAACCTATGGACATGAAATAACCCTAAACGAGTTGACATTCTGTTAAAATCAATCAATCAATCAATCACACACACACACACACACACACACACACACACACACACACACCTACGCACATTTGAGCAGGCACAAATATAAGGAGGCGCGCTTAGTATAACGGTTATCATCGTTGTAAATTGATCCGGTGATCTTTGTTCGAATCCTAGACGAAGCTGTTTGTTTCACTTCGCGCTAATACCCTTGCAGAAGACATGAATCCATCTGTTCTCCTCCCAACTATGGGTAAATAATAGGGCAGACTGAGTTCTTTAGCCTTGGCAAACTGTCCAGAAGAAAAACTGTGAATGCAAAACTTCTGTACTCTGCTTAAAAATCGACCTCGTGTCACATCCTGTCCTTAGTGGAGGGGTTGGGTAAAACATATAAGCATACTTGCTGAAAAACAGGAAGAGAGAGAGAAAGAGAGAGAGAGAGAGAGAGAGAGAGAGAGAGAGAGAGAGAGAGAGAGAGAGAGAGAGACGCCTTGAAAAAGTCATTGCAGAAAATGTATAGGAAATTTTTATTAAGTGTTTGATAGTCTTATTCAATAGATATATTGAACAAGTCCTAGCGACAACACGCCACAAGACACCAACTATACGGCCACCTGCCTCCCATCACGAAAACTATACAAGTTAGACGAACCAGACACACAGGACACTGCTGGAGAAACAAGGACGAACTCATCAGTGATGTACTCCACATATGGCCAAGCAAAAGCAGGACGACCAGCTCGAACATACATACAGCAGCTATGTGAGGATACGGGATGTAACCCTGAAGACCTGCCAAAAGCGATGAATGATAGGGAGAAGTGGAGAGAGAGGGTCAGGGATATCCGTGCTGGTGGCACGACATGATGATGATAGTTTTATTATGCTGTGTCGATTTAGAATGTAAAATATTATAATATTCACAACTGTGCAACCAACAAATCCTTCATCCGATAGTAACTCTGGTGTTAGGCATGATTTTACTTTCGGTTTCTTTGTTTAATGGCATATCAACCTTCATGGTTTATTGGATGCCAAAGCTATTCTTGTACAACAGCAGTGGTACTATTCAACCAATAGCTGGTGAGAATAAGAGGTTTATATTTTTTCCAAGAGTATTAATCCGAAAGTGAACGTAAGAACGCGACTGGAGTTCGAACTCACTTACTCCAAAGTGGCAGTCCAGCATGTTAGCCGCAACACCACATGGACTCCATGTCAGTGTCATTACTACTGATCCTTAGTGCCCCCAGAAGTACGTATCTTATGATACCTCCAGACTTTTTGCCACCACACACACACACACACACAAGCAAAATCGATATAATTAAAAACGTTTTTTCTTAAATCAGAAAAGTGCTCAAATACTGGCCAGTAGAGTAAGATAAAACCTAAAACAAATAACTGTTTTCTCACTGTTTCATGTCAATCTCATGACTATAAGTTCCATGTATTTATGAAATTCAATCTTCGGATGAAACATGTGCGTTTTATCTGAAGACTGAGAAAGCGAGGACACACACATACACACACACGCACACACGCGCGTACACACACGCGTACACACGCGCACACACATACATATATATGTGTGAGAGAGAGAGAGTGAGAGAGAGAGAGAGACTGAAAGAGAGAGAGAGAGAGAGACAGACAGACAGAGACAGAGAGACAGAGAGAGAGAGAGAGAGGGAATGAAATGAATCGAAAAAATATATATTTAAAGTAGTTGATAATATATTTATTATTATTTATTTTATTTCTGCCAACGCGTTTCGACTTCAAAATTTACTTTCACACAAAAGTATTCTATTAAAAATTATTTCAAGTATAAGAAAAAAAAATTAATCATAATAGAAAA
This sequence comes from Sepioteuthis lessoniana, assembly GCA_963585895.1. Lineage (NCBI taxonomy): Eukaryota > Metazoa > Mollusca > Cephalopoda > Myopsida > Loliginidae > Sepioteuthis > Sepioteuthis lessoniana. The sequence continues at coordinate 28,918,997 of OY757928.1, read as the reverse complement.
AAACTTCCATGCAAGTCCAAAGTCTTCATATATATATATATATATATATAGCCTATGATTTATAGTTTTATGTACAACGGGGTGAATAATCGGCTGTCATTTACTGGAGGATTGTACAGAGCATTGTACGCAAAACTCAGTCATGAACAGCATTTAACATTGTGAATATTATAATATTTTACATTCTAAATCGACACAGCATAATAAGACTATCAAACACTTAATAAAAATTTCCTATACATTTTCTGCAATAACTTTTTCAATGCGTCTTTCTCTCTCTCTATCTCTCTCTCTCTCTCTATATATATATATATATATGTATGTGTGTGTGTGTGTGTATAAATCACAAAAAAACTTTTAAAAATTCGCGTGCATGTCACGTGAACAAACATATTGGCCTGTGACAAATTCCTCGCACCATAAAAAAGGTTGATTAGCAACCTTTTCTTTTCTTTCAGTCTATCAATTGTGTTATACGCATAAAACTTGTAGTAACTGTTATATCAGTGTATGGTTGCAAAGAAAGTACAACCCCCCCAAAAAAAACACAGTTGCAAAAACAAAGAACACGAAGGTACGTAAAAATTTTCACAATTGTATTGGAAACAAATGAGTAAAAAGTCCAAATAGCTGGGTTTGTAAAAACGTGTTGATATGGAATTAAAAAGTAGAAAAAAATGTACTATGCTTAACAGTGGTAGGATTGTTGGATTTACGCGTACGCAGTCAATCAGATGTTATGGGTGCGGAGAGAAGAGGGGTGTTCGGTGATTTACGAGTTAGTCGCTTCCTTCAAAGCGGAGAAGAGGAAAGTCAATGTGGGTGATGCATGGTTTCGAGTTTCGCCTCTCTCTCTCTCTCTCTCTCTCTCTCTGTCTCTCTCTGCCTCTGTCTCTCTGTCAGTTGGAGTTCTGGTCCGCAGATCGTCGTCTGCCTTCTTTTAATCTGTCCCCACTATCGAGAAATTTGTCTTTTATATCGTTTTTCTCTTCTGATCGGCTCAGATTGGGTTTTCTTTGTTTTTTACCTCGAAGGTCACGGATTGGCTGAAAATTACTTTTAATTATTTTTATTTTTTTGACAAATTTATCGACATTTCGCTATGCGCCGAACTGATGCTCAGAAACTCTTTTTCTCCATTTTGAAGAAAGTCTCAGCACCGATAATACCCGATGATTGTTTTCGTGGGCGCTGGTTGCAATCATCATTTTGTGTGTACGAGATCTCTTTCGGTCATATAACATAACGAATTTTAAAAGAGCATAATTTGGATAATTTGATTTTTAGACCTGCTCTGCCATAACAACCTCGAGCACTTTTTAAGCACCTTTCTTATTTGCATTTGGCTTCGTTCATATATATATATATATATATATATAATCCGAAGAAAATAGTCTAAGGGTTAGACTTTTAAGTAGTAATCCAAAATGATTGGGAATATCAAGTCGGGTGCTCAATGTCAACGGCTATCAGATATATAATTAATTTCAGATTGAAGAATATCTTGAAATTTATGTTCAGAGTAAAAAACAACAACATTTTTTTAATGAAATTCAACGAAAAAGATTCAATTCAGCAGTTCCGTTATAACTTTATTTCAGGTCTATTAAATGACCTTCATCAGATGGAATTAAATACACTTACGCTTTGAATACGATGTAAACACTCCTACCTTGGTTCCGGCGGCGAGAGAATGAAAAAAAAACCTTTTAATTTCTTAATATATATATATATATATATATATAATTTCATTCGTTGGAAATATCATTATATGTTAATAAATATAATGTTCATACTTTCCTCTTTCTTATTTTAAAATCTCGATACTTCTAATTTAAATTACTACACTTAAAAAAAAAAAAATCGGTGAATATCGGAAGGTATTAATTGTAAGTTGAGACTTAATTAAAGTATAATCAAAATAAAAATAAAAATTGATTCCTAGTTCTCTATGAACTTAATGTCTGTTTTAAATATTCATTAATAGTTTATTACGTAGTTTATTAAAGTAAAGTTGTCTCCCTTAGTTGAGGGTGACCCAAAGGCTCCCTTTTCAATAGCTACTACACCTCGGTGTAGGGGAAGGTGCTACTCCTTTCCCTGGATTGCTCCACTCTACCCTTTATCCTTACCTTATAATGCTGAATGTTAAGCCAGGTGGCATCAAGTACCATTTTTTTGAGTCTTTGGTATGACTTGACTTGGGATTGAACCCCGGTCTCCCGGACCATTGGCGAACACTCAACTAATTAGGCCAATTAATACTAATTTTACTTAACGTCTATTTATGAAACATATCGTTAAGAACTCCTTGTAATTTAAATTAGGAAGAGTTGGATTGTTATATCTAAGAAATCTAAATTTTTAATATAAATACTAAATCAAATTGCAGTTTTAATTGTAAATTTATTTCCTCAAGTTGCTAAACGTTTGTTTATCTATATGAAGACGGTATAGTACTACAATGCGGAAAATGCTAACTGCACAAATAAGGGGAGAGATTTACGACTCGCTAACAAACCACGGATTGTTCCCCAAGGAACAGAAAAGATGCTGCAAAGGATCCATTGGCACAGGAGAGTTACCCTACATTGATCAACACATGATCAACAAGAGCAAGACGAGACGGTAAAATCTAGCTATGGCGTAGATTGACTACAAAAAGATATATGATATGGCCCCACGAAGATGGATAATAAACTGCCTCAAAATGTACAAGATATCAGTCGAAGTCATAAACTTTATCGAGAAGACCTCGAGAGTGGAATTGACAGCAGGAAGGAAAAGCTTAGCAAAAGCAAAGATCCAGTAAGGTATGTTCTGGGAAGATACGCTATCACCACAACTATTTGTAATAGCGATGATGCCACATAGTTATATAATATCAAGTATTCCTGTTTAATACAAATAATTGCTTTCAATTTCAATCTAATACTAATAATTTATAAACAATTATATGGTTTTAAGTAATTATTTCTATTTAATAAAAAGGATTTGTTAATATATAATTATATGGTTTCAAGTAACTAAAAATCTTTAGTAAAAAATCATAGCTTCAAGTAACTATTCAAAATACAAATAATTTATGGTTATATACTATAAAAAATTCCTATCGAATATGAATAATTTTTCTAAACTGATCTATTTGAACTATTGATGGGACCCTAACAGATACTACCGCTCAAGGTAAGAGTGGGCATGGGAATAATGAAGGATAACTCAACTCTCCTCAGATCACCAGAATTGGAGATTCACCATCAGATGCATTTTAGTGTCATACCTACGGTACCCTTTTTTTTGGAGGGGAGTCTTACTCTCCTTCTGTAGGAGATAGAATATTCTAAGTACAGCTAACAGGGCTATAGTCACACAAAAATATATTTATAAACTTGTGTATGAATAAACAAAAGTGTATAAATAAACAAAAGACAACGTCTATTCAATTCAACCTTCTTTTTATTTGTTTTTATTTTACTTCTTTTATTCATAGTTCATTTCAGCTTTATCTTTTTATCACAGTTACCTAAAAGATATCTCCGCAAAACTATTAATCCCTCTGCTACAATATTAAGCTACATTTTCTTACAGTAACTTGTTACGCTAATTTGCTACACACACAACTCTCGTAACAATATATTCCTCAAGTTCTTTTTTCTCTGCCTAATTAGGCCGCCATTTTCTTTTTGCATAATCTTTAAGTATATTTTGGCGCCAATTTTTTTTCTAGTCGCAAAGATGGAAGCTGTCATTTAATAGACTCTTATCACTCTCCTCTACCTACTTGTCATGAAACACAATCTGGAGATAATGAATGATTCACCCGAGAAAGAATCCTGATAACAGCAATTACTTAACCAACATATCAAGTCCTTTTGATTCATCGACAACTTCCCGTTGTCGTCCTGAAGTTTTTTTGGGGGGGTTGTCAGTATCTTTTTATCCCTGACCTCTTTCGAGTCATGACCGAAAAGATACGAGATTTCTGTAGTGTTTTCACCGATAAACAAGTGCATGTCACTTGAATCAACTGTTATTGGTACATCCTTTATTTTCAAACGACGATACCAGGGAAAAGAGCTGCTATCAAAGATAAGAAAGGTCAGATGTTTGTGTGTTAAGTAAGATAAAAAATAACAATTGTAATTTCTTTAAATACTAGAGCGAGTCAAAAGTTTTGCAATATTTAGGTACGTGCTAGTTAGCGGCGTATATATCACGTAACTGAAGCAGTTCAAGTCATAAAAGATACCCGCTGTGGTTGGTAGAATCGTGGTAGTTGGTTTACTGTCATGTTATGCAGTATTTCACTCTATGTGTGATTTCAAAGCCACACAGATGAACCTGCAACGTAGATTACTTCAGAAATTTTTCGGGTTCGAACTGTGCCATAACGTTGCGGAAGCAATTAAAAATATTTGTGGTGAGAAAGGTGAAATTTGGTTTCGTTGTTTAATGGCATATCAACATTTGTGGGTTATTTAATGTTGAATCCATCCTTGCACAAAGATAGGAGTGGTACGTATAGCTGAGGGGGGGTGACTAGTGAGTCCGAAAGTGAACGTAACATAATTGAACGGCTCATAGAAAATTGAAATTGAATAAATAAGTAAATATATAAATGAATAAATAAGAAAAAGCAGACAGTCTCCAAACGGCCAGGCCAAAGCACTCGTTGTAATTAAAAATAACTAGGGAAAAAAAACGGGAGTTCCGAATCTTCTGCGCAGGTGTGGAACCACTAGAAACGGACAAATTTCTTACCCAGACACAACAGGTGGAAGTAAGAGGACGACCCGTTTTTGAAAGGCTGAATTAAAGCAATCGGCATCGAGGGAAGTCGAGCCTGAGTTTTATCCCAAGAGGAGTCATGACCTTTTAATAGAAAACATTAACCAGTCTCTCTCTCATTGGAAAACACGGTAGTGAGCCTGCTATAAACCTTAAAAGAAAAATACTAAAGTGTTTGTGTTGTTTTTCTAAATCAACCTTTGCGTTCTCCGACATTGCTTGAGTGACCACGAGGCGTACCTGTCGCTGCTAGCTACTTATACTTATGCCTACACACGTTAGCAACTACGCCATGGGGATTCTTCGGTCCCAGTTGATCCCAGTATATCAACTTGATGGTAGAAAAAACTTTGCTCGGGTTACAAGAACCTGAACGATAAACCAAGGTCATGTAGGACTTAAATTGTAGATTCCGAGGCTGTGTTCCAAACAAAAGAGGTAAATCTGGCGAGTAGCACTTGGAGAATATCAGGCGAGCTTGGCATCTTACTGTCCATTGTCCTTAATCACCACGGCAAAAGCATCCGTATCTACCAAATTGTTTCACACGTTACCAAAATTCTGCAAGATTCATACTACGCTATCTCTTTATTTAACTGGTTACATTCTTTATGTGTTGGCTCAGTCGGCTGGGGCTGCAGAATACACTGACTGCATCTCTGCAGAGGGGTAAGATCTCCCCCGCCCCCCACAACAAGTGTCCTGGATATGACACTTGGCAATCCGATGTTGAAGCTTCAGTAATGCTGGACCATTGGGGAACGCGTAGTACCCTTCATTGCCGTCGCTCATCGGTCTACTCTAGCCCGGAGTGGTAGCACTTGATAGGGTCATATCTATGGATCAAATAGAACTGTTCGACATTTAAACTGCGTACTTATGCTAAATTGAATTGTTTGAAATAGAACTGTTTTTACATTTAACTGTGTATTCGTATTAGATAGAAATAAGTGAAGCCATTTAACTGTGAAAAAATGAGCTCAGGCTCGTTTAGAAATATTAATCATATATTTAATCGTTATATAAGAATAATGTGCTGATATCGACACGTGTGGTCGAACACGGATCTCCTGGCAACAAACACAACAGTGAAAATGGCTCGTGCTACTGGAGTCACGTGACTAGGGATAGTAAATATATAGTCGTCGTCGACCATAGTCGAGGGTAACCCGAAGGCTCCCCTTTCGATAGCTAATACACCAAGGTGTAGGGGAGGGCGCTACTCCTTCCCTGGATTGCTCCACTTTACCCTTGATACGTACCTTATAATGCTGAGTGTTAAGCAAGGAGGCATCAAGTACCATTTTTATAGTCTTTGGTATGACCCGACCTGGGATTGAACCCAGGTCTCCCAGACCATTGGCGAACACAACCCACTAGACCATTATAGAGATGGCGAAGATTTCGCCCTGAACGAAACATTATGAAATTAATATATGTATAAAAAGACTTGGCATTAAATGATCTACAATGGTTGATATGCCATAAAAACAAGCCAAACCAAACCAATCATTACGTGTGCCCTAAAGCGAACAATCATTCTACACCATGTTTTTCCTGAGAGCAAATTGAATGCGAAAAAAAGAATCTAAAGGGGGAGGGAATCCTGTGATGTAGTAGTTGATATGCTGCAATGTGATATAGTAGTAAACGAGTTCGAATCCCAGTTGCGCTAGGACGTTCACTTGAACAGCTTCATCGCTGCTTAACTTCGGTGATTAAGCAGGAACCGATGCTATTTGTGCGACTTGACCGAAAACAACAGACTTGTTATCTTAATATTGTTTGCTTTGAACGCCTCACGTTGTGCAGTGGTTAGCAAGCTAGACTGGCACCATTACTAGTGAATTCGAATCTCACTGGGTACTTGTGTCATAACTAAACAAAACTTAGTATAATAACTACTAAGCCTTGCTTAAATATGACAGACCAGCCTCAGGTTACTTATGTGGTCACCCATCTAGTATTGAACAGATTCATCGCTGCTTAACTTTGGTTATCTCGCAGGAACTGGCGCTTTCAGCGTGACTTGATTGTTAATCATGCTATAAGCAAGCTGGTATTTATTAAGCTTTGCTTAAATAGGGCATACAGGCCGCAAGTTGCTTAGGGCATACAGGCCGCAAGTTGCTTAGGGCATACAGGCTGCAAGTTGCTTAGAGCATACACGCCTCTATCTGTGCTGTTACTTAAGTCGTCATCCATCAAATATTGATCAGGATAATCGTTGCTTAACTTAGGAGATCAAGTGAGAACCGGTGCTTTCAGTCTGACTTGACAGTAAACAGGCTTGTTAGGTGGCTATAGGGGGAAGAAAAGATGGTTTCATGCATTTTCGCAGGGTACTAGCACAAAGTAAAACGCTAAGAACCTAGTTGCGAAACTCGGGTCACCATTTCCAAAGACAATAACCGTTGCGCCATACGCCTCCACGTATTGCAGTTTCAAGCGATTTTATTGACACATGTTCAGAAATGTCAGATCAACACTGATTTTTTTATTTGCTGTAACTTTTCTCTGGAGTAAGGATTTCACCTACCTGAGAGACAGCAGTAAAGACCTTCTATCATTATCTGATCTCCTGAGGTATTTTTGGTGTAGCAGATTTTTGTCTCCGAAAAGTTTAGTGTTGCTTTCATTTTCGTAAAACCAGTTCTGATGTTTCCTTATTCTGAGTCCGAAAACCTCAACCCTTTACTTTCCCAATCTTCAATCAAATTCAACACCTCCGATGCCTTTTTGAAGGTTTTTATACACCTTGGACTCCTTCAATTTTGACACATCAATATGGTTAAGAACTTTAATTCCCCAATATCTTATTTCATGCATAATGCGGTGTCTCAGTTTGGCACGTACGAGGATATGGCCCGTCCCAAATACTGCACCCCGCATGACTCTTAACTGTGGAAACATCCAAAAGGTTTCTTTTCTTATTGATGATATAATATAATTTGGTTTGGTTTCTTTGCTTGGTGATATAACAACCTCCATGAGTTCGTATTTGATGCCATAGCAATCTTTGTAGAAAACAGCGGGAATACTATTTAACCCAAACATGGGAATCAAATATATTCCTATGTTTGAACCTCTGGTGCATCAAAGTAGTTTTGTGAATTTCTTTCTGTTCAAAAATGAAGTTGTAAATAACGAGTTCGAAATCAGTGCTGTGGTGGAGAAGGTGAAGGCCATTATGACTCATCTTACCAAGATCATACTTCCCAAATGCTCTTCTGGTCTCGTGAACATGCCCAACACGGGAGTTGAAGTTACTAAGAAGGGGGATTTTGTCAGAATTTATAATTGAGGTTGTAGCTGATTTAAATTGTGATTGAAAGCCATATACGTTCAACAAACTAGACTAAATTATTTAAATTGATGGTATAATTTTTCTAAACCATTCAGAGAAAAATATGGAAAAACCCTATGTTGAGTGAAAAAATGGAATGATCTTTAGGTGCATTCCTAAAACAAATACCAGCTGAAGTCATGGATTATATATTATAGAAATTCATTGATAGTATCAATAAAGCCACTAAAATTAGTAGTAATAGATAGATAGCTAGATATGAACAAATTTAAGTAGATATATATGAGCAGACTGAGATAGATAGATAGATAGATATGAACAGATTTAGATAGATAGGTAGAGAGCTAGATACCCCAGGCAAAAATTATGGAATTAACACCCTTTGAGGATGTTCACTTATATGGTTTTTAATTTAGCAGTAAATAAACTAATAACAGATAAGATGCAAAACATTTTTTCTTTAATAAATGAACGTTCTGGCTTCATAAAATATTCCTTAAGCAAACTAGATTGAATTATTCAAATTAATGGTATCAATTATAAAAGAAACGTTTTGGATCTATAATTAGTTTATTTACTGCGAAATAAAAAAGACAAAAAAAAAACCAAGGTGAACATTCTCTGTGTTATTTCCATAATTTTTGCCCGGGGTAGTATATATATATATATATATACACACACACACACACACACACACACACACACACACACACATATATATATATATATATATATATAACCTTCCTGTAATCAAAATGAAATGTTCTGAAACTAAATATTCTGAGACCTAGTTTCTGAGACTTAATTTTAATCCATAACTGAAGAAAAGTATGACATTTACATAAACACCAACCCAACAAGAAAATACTTTGGAACGTTGATTATAAATACTTAAAATTATATCAAATAGACATTTTGGTTTGTCATTTGGTTGAATTAGAAGTGCAATTCTATTGGGTACCAATGATTGGTAAATGTCAATATTTTAAACGCTGATTTTCAAAACAGATAAAGAGGCTGTCTTCCTCCTTTTCATCTGTGTACACCGGTGTCAGACAAAGGTGAGCTTCACAGAAGTCTAAACGAAATGAGAATTCGGAAATGCTTGTTTCATTTGGTAAAGACATTAATATTTTTTGATTAGCATAGGTCAGAAATTGGCAGGTCTGGTTTAGAAATGGAAAACGAAGTTGTAGTTATATCGAGATGGCGTTTTTGGAAAGTTATCAGCAAATGTTGGCAACACCGAGACGAATCTCGAACAGAAGGAATTACTATTTCCCATTCTTTCTTTCTTTCTTTCTTTCTTTCTTTCTTAACTTTTTCATCATTCTTTTTACTCGTAATCTCTTTCTTTCTTTCTTTCTTTCTTTCTTTCTTTCTATCTTTCTTTCTTATCTTTGTTAACTTTTCTTCTTTCTTTTTACTCGTAATCTTTTTCTTTCTTTCTTTCTTTCTTTCTTTCTTTCTTTCTTTCTTTCTTGTTCTTCTGCACAACCGTTCCCCACCCACAAATTAGAAAACGAACAACTCAAAATATTGGATAAAAAATAATCCTCTTTAACAAATCGATATACAGCACTCGATCATTTTTGTCGCTTCTGTTGTGGCATATCAACTCGTTTGAAAACTCCTTAAAAAGTCTTCAAAATTTTCATATTCACACACACACACACACACACACACACACACACACACACACACACACACACACACACACACACACAGATATATATATATATATATATATATACTCAGGAGCAAGGCGAAACAGTTCAGTTTGGAATTCACTTGAAACAGTTGTCGTCTGCTGGTTGCTGTTTTTCGTTTGAAATATCTCCAAGTTGATCCAAAGACAAGCCTGGAATTTCTTCTTTATCTTCCGCCGTTTCTTTGAGAATAAAAAATTGCAAGAAAAAAAAAAAAGAACAAAAGGATACCAGCAGTACCAGTTTGCGACTATGTAAGGGAAACAGAAAAAATGGAGTAGTGAGAAAAGGAATACCAGCCAAAAATGGGGAAAAGACGGATATGATAATGTCAAAGAAAAAACATGGATAGATAAAAGAAGAGAAAACTCAACAAGAAATGATATTTACTCATTGTGGTTCGCATAACAGCCACCATCGTAGGAAATAGAATTGGCGACTAGGGTTCAAATCCTGAACCATCCTGTTTCGCCTGGCTCTGTGCACCTGTCTGCAGAGTGATGCAGTTTTGCAGACTCAGATCACAAAGCCCGAGGCAGTATCGCAAAAAAGAAAAAAAGCAAGAAAAGAAAGAACAAAGACAAGATTTCTAAGGACAGCTTGCTCACGGAAGGCGGGTGAGTGGTGGTCTTCTTAGCACCCCTTCGTCTTCCAGTGTGCAGCGCCAACTTCAACTAGCCAGAACTGCTATCTGGTCATTTACTAAGGACTAACTGGTCTGATCTCACAGCTAACTCTCGTCTCACTCTCGTTCACCTCTCCTATGTTCTCGTCTGTCTCAGGTGCAATTCTCACGGGTACATACGGAGCACTCACCCTTCAGCTTTCTCGCGCCCACAGACCACTCTCACTGGGTACTTAAATAGGCAACTCCTTTTCATCTACTGGTTAGTGCCCAAAAGTCGTGTCCAACAAAAGAAATCAAAGCTAACTTTCTTCGTCTTAAGTTTAAACTTTTAATCGGCATCCATTTTCTCGATATCACCACCCACATGCATCCACCCACAGAAATACGTACGTCCACACAGAGACACACACGTGCGTATGCACACGTAGGACACGTATGTATGCCCAACTCTACATAAATATATACCTGCATGCATATGCATATGTAACATAATGGCCGAGGGATTTCGGTTTATGCCTTTGGGTTTAGTTAGGCTGAGAACCTTTCGGCTCAGCTCATGGGTTAGTTAGGTGCAATATTAACACAGGTGTTCACGCACGCACGCGGGCAGAGCGAACGTGTCACTCAGAGATGTCACAATAGCCCGAGATGGAAAACAGGGCTAGCAAGTGCGGATGACGTCACGCACCGGAAGCGCGCGGAGGGTTTTGGGAACTTGAAAAAAGTTAGTAGAGTTGAGTCCTGCCTCGGGAAAAGACGGTTGGCTTTCGCTTGCTCGCGAGGCCTTGTGGCTGGTATCGTACGAGATGGGGGGGGGGCAGATGAAGAAGCCAGAATAAAAAGATTGTGTCTCTCTCTCCTTATGTCGAAAAACCTTTAAACTCAAAGGTAATAAAAAGTTTCGTACCTGAACAAAGAGGTCGTAAGTGTTTTTCGTGTTTCGAGATTCCTATGTTCTATGTGATCTATGTTATATATATATGAACATTATATGTCCATTTTGCATATCCATATCAGGCTATGGTACACATACACATATGTATGCACACATATATAGATTTGAATGCCGACACATATATACCCACACGTACATGCATATGCACATATATACACACACAAACATACTCATATATGCACACACACACATATATAGATTTGAATGGCCACACATATATACCCACACATATATATATACATATATACACGTACATATGCATATACATATACACACATATATACACACTTACACATGCATACACATATATGCATACACACACACACATATATATATATATATACATACACATATATACGCACGTACATATGCATATATATATATACACATATATACACGCGTACATATGCATATATATATGCACACACACACATATATATATACATACACATATATACACACGTACATACGCATATATATATATATACACATATATACATACGTACATATGTATATATACATATACACACACATATATATACACGTACATATGCATATATATATACATACACATATATACACACGTACATATGCATATACATATATGCACACACACACATACACACATACATATATACACATATATATACACGTATATATATATATATAAATATATGCGTACATATGCATACACATGTATGCATACACATATATGTTTGTGGTGTTAGGAAATGGACATGTGTGAAACGAGTTCAAAATCTGGACGAGACTTTTTGCATTTCACATATCCTCGAGAAATAACATTGGGAAAAGTATAAATTCATTTATTCAGTTTTGGGACTGTGCTCTTTAGCATTATGGCAACCAGTGTAGGAGAAGGAAAACTCTAAATTCAAATCTGGTAAAACCCGCTTAAAACTGACCTTGTGTCGCATCCTGCTCCTACGGAGGGGTAGGTAAATATATGTATGTATGCATATACAACAGTGTATGGTTGTCACTATCTTACTTGTTAGGTTTGTGGCAGACCAAATGCGGCATAATTTGGAAAGTGCTCAATATCTGTGATAGAACTATTATATAATATAATGATAAATAAATATTTATACGTTTTTAAATATATTTGATAGCATAGATGCTTATCTGCGACTATTGGTTTCCTGCCATCTTTATACGACAATCATCAGATAGAAAAAGAAAGATTTTGGAGGAATCGAAAAAATCAAAAAGTTATAATCAAAAGAATGTTTACGTTAGAATTGCGTATAAGTCTTTTGTGTGTGTGTGTGTGTGTGTGTGTGTGTGTATCATATTTGCGTATTGTTGTGTGTGGTCGTATATGTAATTGTTAGTATGTGTATGTGTGTTGATGATACATACACTGCGGGGAAGATTTGAGGTTGTCTGTAGCGATGTGTAGCAAAAGGTGTCAAGAGACAGAGATTTGTCCGAATAAATTTTTTTTTTAATTGTATGTACTGATGATTTTATCTAAGTGTTAGGGCAGCCTAACGAACAAAAATATAGAGTTGCTCTCCTCGAGGGAACATTACTTTCCTTGACAGTTACTTTTTCTGGAGACAACACCAGAAAAAGATTGACAGTCATAACAGATGAGATGAAGACACATTGACATAATTTTGGTCGAAACAAGATTTGAGCTAAGTGACTGTTTTTGGGTAGAAGCATTTCTCTACCCTACCTTAAATAAACCCTTGTTAAATTCCTAGCATCCGGTTCCGTGTTTTCATTCAGTGTTCTGGAATTATTTGTACGTAAAAACGTAACACTTAGGGACAAAGTTATCATCATCATTGCATTATGAAGAAGAAAATTATTTTTTTCATAATGAGATGATGATGATAACTTTATCCCTTAGCTAAAATCATCACTATACACAATAATAAAAAAATCATTCAGCTAAATTCCCAACCATCTTTTGACTTCTGCCACCTTTACTTCCCATCTCAACCTCAAATCTGCCACGTGGCACACACACATACTAAAAATCACATAAACGACCATATACAACAAAATACAAATACACAAATATAATCTAAACACACACAAACATACACGCACTCACACACACACATAAACTTATATGCCGTTCTATCGTAAAAATTCTTTTGATTATATCTTTCGATTTTTTTTATTTCTTTCTTTTTCTGCCTGATGATTGTTGTATAAAGACGACAGGAAACCTGTAGTCACAGATAAACATCCATCCTATTAAATATATCTAAAAACTAATATATATACAGAGATTTATTTCTATATCATATATGCATGTACATATATACAGATGTACATATGTATACTCACATACATACATATTCGGCTAACCATATGCTTATGCTCGCAACTAGATACAAATGTACTAGTGTACCTAAGAGTTCAGTGTCACAGTAGAAAATGGAGTTAGTGACCCGGTTTTAAATCCAAGACGAGGCTGCTTGCGTTCACTTCGAGTTAATGTCATTGAGAAAGGGATGAATACATATTTTCTCCCCTCCCCCGGTTATGGGTTAATAATTAGGCAAGTTATGTTCTTTGGCCTTGGTTAAGCAACCAGTCTAAGAGAAGGAAAACTCTGAATTCAAACCAGCTTTACTCTGCTTAAAAATTGTACAGAGACAAATGGAAGAGATGTGGAGAAAGAAGACTGTGATCTGACAATATTACAAAGGAGGATAATCTGCTTATCGCCTTTAAAAATCAAAATCCGAAATCATGGAAGTTTTTTTTTACTAAGTCCAGAATATAGAGCACCCAGTGAGACTTGAACTCACCTACAATGATCTGAAAGCCTAGCTTACAAACAATTACTTCACGCGAGACTTATTAAACAAAACGTAGCCACAAGACCGCAAGTATTGGGCATCTCGACAGGGTCGAACTTACAAACAATGGTCTAAAAGCCTAATACTAATAATTCTAAAACAGACCTACCAGACCTGGTCAGAGTGTGTCTGGAAGTAATTTCCACGAAGGGCTCCTCCTCATTCCTCAGAGCTCTAGTACCGAAGTCTTACGACGGAACATAGTTTAGTGTCATGCCAAGGACACGAATTTTGCGCCATATTCTCCTAGATAGATTGTGGTCTCTACATATATCATTTGTCTATATGGTTAAAATTCTGTCGTTTTCACAGTTCCCAATGGATAACGTTTCCTACCCAGTCACATTTGCTCTTGTACTTCCTCTGGGGTAGTTTGCTGCGTTCTCTTACGTGCTTCGTTGTCTCTTTCTGTACATAGCCTACAGTAGCAAGTCTTCTGAGTCGTATCTTTCTAGCTTTTACGCAATTCGAAAATTATTATTATAATTACAATTATCATTATCTTACTCCTTGAAGGTTTTTTACATTAGCTAACGGTGGTGTTTTTCCCTAGAGTCTAAGTGGCTGCAAGTTTACTCAGTTTCTAGGACTTTTCTCAGAATTCTAGCCATGGTTTGGAGGGTCTCGATACTTCCTAAGATTTCCAATTCCTCCAATCTTTTTTGCAAGCCTTTAAGGGCCATTTCAAGCGTACCAACTTCAATTGGTATCTCTGTCATCCTCACGTTCCATAATTTTTAGTTCTCTGGCTAGGTCCAAGTATTTGTTTATCATTTTTGCTTTCTTTCATTTTCACTCTGTGGTCCGTTGGAAAGGCAACATTTACTAGATGGCAAGTTCTTTTTTTCTAGTCAATTAGAGCCCAACGGTTGAAGGTGTAAAATACGTCGACTGCATCTCTGCACAGGGGTAAGACCCCATCAGCGATTGTCCTGGATATGACACTAAACAATCTGATGATGAGGCTTCAGTCCTGGAGCTTTCGGAAATGTGGAGTACCCATTTATTGCCATTACTCTCAGGTCCACTCTGACTCGGAATAGTAGTACCTGTTCGAGTCTCATCTATGGATCAAATAGAGCTGTTTATCCATTTAACTGAGTGCAAACAAATGACTGACGTTAAATTGAATTGTTAATGTTTGATAACAATATTTAAAACCATTTAAACAATAAGTGTAAACAAATGATTAATATTAAATAAATTTCTTAGTGTTAGGTAGCAATACTTGAAACCATTTATCTGTGGGCAAACAAATGAGCTCTTGCACGTTTGAAAATGTTATCGATAAACTATTGGCTTACAAATCGTGTATATAATATATATGGATAATCAGGATTTGGCATTAAATAATCCACATGAGCTGATATGCCATTAAGCACAACCAAACCAAACTTGGTAATTAACAGTAAGTCTGGCCTTCTGGCTGGAATCGGGCGATTCGTTTGTATCTCAAATTCGCAGAGAATTTTCTGTGTCTAATTTTCTTGGACGGATTCTGGCTTGCGCATATACTATTCGTTAGTATGGTCAAATTTTCGTCTTTTGCACAATTCTCAATGGATCATCTTTCACAGCCAGTTGTGTCTAGTCTTATAATCCTTTTTCTGCTAATTCCCTGCATTCTCTGATTAAACGTCATTTCATTTCTATCACTACATCATCTACTCCTGCTATTATTCTGTGAATTGCCCAGTCGGCTGGGGCTGTAAAATACACTGAGTGCACCTCTGCAGAGGGGTAAGACCCCCCACCCAATGAGTGTTCTGGATATGACACTAAACAGTCTGATGGTGAGGTCCCAGTAATGCTGGAGCTTTGGGAAATACGGAGCACACCTTCATTGTCATTGCTCCTAAGTCCACTCTGGCCTGGCATGGTAGCACCTAATAGGGTCCTATCTATGGGTTAAATAGAACTAACGACATATTTATGCTAAAATGAATTGTTTGATTAAACTGAATGGCTTTAAATAGAAATGTTTTTGACAATTAAACTGTACTTACATTTATACTGCGTGCTTATGCTAAACTGAAACCGTACTTACATTTAAACAGCGTGCTTATGCTAAATTGAATTATTTGAAATAGAACTGTTTTTTGACATTGAAACTGTATTTACACTAACCTGAATTGTTTAACATAGAACTGTTTTGACATTTAACTGTGTGTAAACAAAATCTGTACTTATACTAAACTGAATTAGTTGAATTAAAACTGTTTGAATAAACTGAATAGCTTGAAATAGAAATGTTTTTGACAAACTGTGTACTAATGCTAAACTGAATAGTTTGAAATAGAATTGATTATTTGTATTAAGTGGATTTGGCATTAAATAACCTACAAAGGTTGATATGCTATAAACCCCCCACACCAACCAACCTATTCTGTGAATTATCAATTTATATAATTGGTCTTTATGGCATTATTTTGTGCAATTATTAAGAGATTTAGTTTCTCTCTTGAGATTTCCCCTTTTTAGTCGTGATCTAAATCATGCTGCGTGCAATTTCCTTAATATGTCACTTGAATTATCCATACAGTTGTTTTTCTTCCCATTTTCGTTTTCTAGATTTTTTATTGATGTTTTTCTGTTTGTCCTTAAGTTATTTCTGCTGCTGTTACTGGCTGCTTTTTTGTATGCACCTCCAGTTCCTGAATTGTTGCATCTCCGCAACCCTCAATGCTGGTGTATCGTTTTTTTTTTTGCCTTCCTTTCCTGACACATTGATTCTGTCTCTGTCATCTCTCGGTTGAAAGGCTTTGTGCATTATTATTATTTTTATTATTACTCTTTTTTTTTCGTTGACTATAATTAGGTCTGGTAGCCTGGCCCAGATTAGGTGATCCGTTTTTTTTTAAATCCCAGTAGAGTTTGTGCATCTCATTTTCCATCTTTGGTCAACTCTCTCTCAATAACGGCTTTTTACTGTGTAGCACGGGATACCAGCTTCAGACCCTCTAGATTTTGGCAGCAAAATAGGGAAAAGTTGTTTTAAGAAATGATGACACACTTTGTACCTTAAAATCCCAGAGGAGTTTGTGTGTCTCATTCTACAGGATGGATTCTAGGTTGTGCATATACCATTTGTTCGTATGGTCAAGTTTCAATTTCTTGCACAATTCCCAGTGGATCATCTTGCCCACCCAGTCATTTCTTTGCTAGCTTGTTGCATTCGCTTACGATGTGATTAATCGTTATGTTTCTATCATTACATAACTTACATTTGCTATTTTGTTGCATCTTATCTAACCTTGCTTTGACATAGTTGGTCCTTATGGCGTTGTTTTGTGATGCTATTAGAAAAGATCGACCTTATAAAAAGGATTAATACCTGGTCTGTCATCCTCGTAAGACACTCGGGACCATTCGTGAATGGACCAGAGAACAAGAAAACTAATGATGATACATAGAGCCTTACATCTCAGAGATGTCGATAAACTATATGTGTCAAGGAAAGAAGGAGGAAGAGGACTTACCATTATTTAAGATAGCGTTGATGCATCGATACAACGACTGGAAAACTAAATAGAAAAGCACGGAAGAAGACTGATTACAGTCACCAGAAACAATACTGACAACGCAAGGATCAACAGAAAAAATAACTGGAAAATAAAAATGGAAAGAAAAACAACTGTATGGACATTTTAAGCAACAAACAAGCGACATCTCACACGAGAAATCATGGACGTAGCCAAGAGAGGGAAACCCTAAAAGAGAAACTGAATTTCTAATAGCATTATTTACTCCTTTAGAGTTTTTCACATCAGTGTTAGCTGATGGTTTTTTCAGCGACAGCAAGTCTCCTCAAGTCTCCAGGACTCGTCTCAGGATTCTGGCCGTTCTTAGCAATGCTGTCGTTTGGATAGTCTCTACCCGTCCGCCAACTTCCAAGTCCTCCAGGCTTTTTAATAATCCTTTAGTTATTGTGCCTAACGCACCAATCACAATTGGCACAAACGTTACTTTCATGTTCCACAGCTTTTTCAATTCTCTAGCAAGGTCGAGGTACTTATCCTTCTTTTCACTTTCCTTCAGATTTATTCTGTGGTCCGCCGGGACAGCAAAGTCTACAATTTTGCAGATTCTCTTTTTTTTTTGTTGATTATTATGAGGTCTGGTCTTCTGGCCGGGATTAGGTGATCCGTTTGTATGTTAAAGTCCATAGGAATTTATGCGAGTCATTTTCTAGGACAAGTGCCGGGTTGTGCATATACCATTTGTTTGTATGGTCGAATTGAAATTTCCTGCACATTTCCCAGTGGATCACCTTGCCGACCCAGTCGTGTCTCGCCTTATACTCCTTCTGTGCTAATTTGCTGCATTCGCTTATTATGTGATTGATCGTTTCGTCTCTGTCACCGCATAGCCTACATTTATTATTATTATTATTATTATTATTATTATTATTATTATTATTATTTCACTCCTTGCGAGTTTTTCACATCAGCGTTTGCTGGTGGTTTTTCACTGGAGTCTTAGTGACACCAAGTCTTTTCAGGTCTCGAGGTCTCTTCTGAGTATTCTAGCCGATCTTAATAATGTTGTAGTTTGGATGGTCTTGATCCTTCCTCTGATCTTCAATTCATATTGTCCCTTTTCCAAGCCTTTAGGGACCGTTCCAAGCACACCAATTACAATTGGTATCACCATCGCACATTTATTTTATTTTTCTAACCAGGTTCAAATATTTGTTTATCGTTTCCCTTTCTTTTATTTTCACTTTGTGGTCAGCTGAAACGGTAAAATCCATTAAATTGTAAGTTCTCTCACTCGTTTGTGTTAATTTGCACTAGATCTCGTTTTCTGGTCGGGATTAAGTGATCTTCTTCTTCTTCTTCTTCTTCTTCTTCTTCTTCTTCTTCTTCTTCTTCTTCTTCTTCTTCTTCTTCTTCTTCTAACTTTTATTATTATTATTATTATAAGTCTACCAAGTTCAATTTGCTGCTATTTAATCTTCTGAATTTAAGACGCAAACCACACATCCGTTCGACATATTTTCTCAAGGCATTTTTCCTTCAATATATGTCTGTGTTGATTTTTGGTAAGGAAATCAAAACGTAAACATGGCTGACTAGTTGAATATCCGTTTACAAAGTTTACAAAAAAAAAGAAGAAAAAGAAAAAGAGAAAAAGAAAAGGCAACGAATCAGTTGAGAGAATCACAACATACTAGAAAAAAACTGTCGCTTAAAGCGATTTTCATTTATGGTAAGAAAGCAGACGATAAGGTCTGTGAGAAATTCTGTTGTGTGTCAAGTCTTCAGCTATCATATTGAACATATTTCGACAGTCGACAAAGTCAATCTTTCTTAAGTTGTATGCGCCCGCACGCACGTACGCACATATTAATAACGTACTTTGCTAACCCTGCTCAATTTAGGTGGTAGAGCATATATAGGACAGCATATTCGGACAGCGTAGACGCAAAGTCAAGGGCACTTGGTAACAAACAGTTTCTTTCTTATGCGATCGTCAGGCAAGAAACTGACAGTTACCAACCACAGTGAGATAACCCCCGAGGCATAGAGAGCGGAATGAGAACAGTCTACCCCTGTGATTCAAATAAAAGGAATTCCCGGAAGGTTATCGAGTACGACAAAAGGCCGGAGAGTACAGTGATAGACACGTTAGCAACCAAAATGAACATAGCAGTCTCCAAGATGTAGAGTTGTATAATAATATCCGAGTGTGTAGAGTGTTCGCCAATGGTCCAGGAGACCTGGGTTCAATCCCAGGTCGCGTCATACCAAAGACTCAAAAAATGGTACTTGATAGCTCCTTGCTTAACAGCATTATAAGTTACATATCAAGGGTAAAGTGGAGAAATCCAGGGAAAGGAGTAGCACCCCCCTACACCTCGGTGTAGTAGCTATTGAAAAGGGGGCCTTCGGGCCGCCCTCGACTACGGTTGCCAACTTTACTTTACTTTTATAATAATGGCAACGCCACATATCAGGAAGAAACACACACACACACACACACACACACACACACACACACACACATATATATATATATATATATATATATATGTATGTATGTATGTATGTATGTATGTATATGCAAACAAAATAAGAAATCGAAAGTATATACATATATACTTCATATTTTTTCGTTTGTTATATATATATATATATATATAATACAAAGATGGGCTGAAAAGTCCATTGGCTGAAAAGTTCATATAATGACAATGTATCTACTATTCATGACTTTTTTGACCAATTGGATCCAAGCACAGCAACACCAATGTGAGAAGTGTGTGGACTACAAGGGGAACTATACTGAAAAATAAAACTGATTTGGTCACATTTCATGAGAGTATTAGTCAGCCGATGAAGTTATTAGCCTATGAACTTTTCAGCCCACCCGCGTATATATATATATATATATATATAGCACGTTTCTTCCGTCGGTGTTGCAGTGCTTGGATCCAAATGGTTAAAACAGCAGATATGTCGTCATTATATGAGTTTTTCAGCCTATGAACATTTCAGCCGATCCCCATATCATATCATCTCTCCCTCTCTCTCTCTCTATATATATATATATATATAAAACAAAACAAAAATATTTTATTTTGTTTATATATATATATATATATATATATATAACACCAGAAATGTATATAAAGCATATCAAATAATATATATTATATATATCATACAAAAACCAATGAATAAATAAGGGAAATTTTTTAAAAACAAATATTTTTTCAGAAAAAATTCCGAACAAGTCTGAATTGTTTGGAATTGATTTATCGGAAAAATTATTCTAATCACAAAAAACATTTATTTTGAGGCTATTCAAAATGATGATAAATCGAATCAGAATACACAGCGCTTGAAAAAAGTTCTGTTATCAAATTTTTGGGGACTAAGAAGTGCAAATCATATGAAATTTACAGAAGAAAGTGTGATATACATTGTGAAGCATATTTTAATTCTAATAAAAACGGGGGTTACGAATAGCTAAACATAAGTTTGCCACTATGAGCCTGAGTCGAAAAGATAGTTTATGCAGTGAAAACACACCAAGTCTTCGGTAAACAAATAGTTCTGGGCGCAGCGGTTAGCTATATAGTAATGCTGACAGTTTTCTAGGACATGGAAAAAAACATCACTATTAATTCCTTGAAAAAGTGCAACTGTAAACAGTGCATTCTATTGTTAATTCCTTAGGCAAAATTCACCTTATCTAATGAATTACAATGGTATTTAAGTATATATATATATATATATATATATATATATATATATATATATATATATATATATATATATATATATATATTACATATTTTATATATATATATATATATATATAGAAAACGATATACCGAAACAATATTCCGAAACTGTGATATCACCTCTGGTCGGTGGCTGATGAGGACAAAGTATCGCTCGTGCTTTCACATGTTGTTTGAAAAAATAATACATACATATATATATATATATATATATATATATATATAGAAAACAATATATTCAAAAGATTTATTTCCTTATATATGAATGATATGTCTACATGTAACGTTTCACGGTTTTTTAAAACCATCTGCAGGGCGATGTTACTACGTGATGTTTTATCCCCAAAATATTTACAAATGAAAAATGAAACGAAAAAAATGAGAACATTTTTAGTGTTCTATTACATTGGTTTACAAAGAAATTAAGGCAAACACAAAAAAACCGTTTTTACCTAATTTGAGGGTGCTGAATTCAAATTTGAAATCCGTTTTTACTCATCACCTCTAGTTTTTTTAGATATGCATAGTGTGCATTTTGTGCATATACGGTACATAAAGGCGTACATGAATTCAGGGTTAATTCTAATATTGTGAGACTCATGGCTTATTTTTTAGTTATTATGCACTAAATGTAAGTGATAGCATTACATTATATATATATATATATATATAGTTATATATCAAGACGGATTTCGACAGTTAAGGCAGCAAGTCTCAATCCACACTCTGGCAGTCATTGGAAGAGGTTGTCTTATTGGCGGCGCAGGAGGTTGGTGTCACTCAACTATCGTGTTACACATCTTTTGGGTTACTAAATATTAGTATTACATTTTCAAATGCACATTTAGTTTTACTTTGTTATATTTTCGGATTCTCCAATGGCTTCAATCACATCAAAATGTCGAGGATGCCTCAACAAGGCCAATTCTTTCTGCTACGTGTGTGAGGACCTCACAACAGTTGCACAGCGTCGAACCATCACTTCCCTCCTCAGAACCGCCTACTTTCACTATTTTGACTGTAAAATTGGTGATCAGGACAAGTCTTGGGCTCCACACATCTGTTGTAAACCCTGATACAATGAACTAACTGCATGGTTTAATGGCAAGAAAGCGGTTTTCAACTTTGCAGTCCCGATGGTTTGGAGAGAGCCGTGAAACCACGCAGATGATTGTTATTTTTGTTTAACTAATATAACTGGTTTCAATGCATCTTCTAGGAAAAAGATCAAATATCCCAACCTTCGATCTGCTATGAGACCCGTTCCCCATTCAGATGATCTTCCTGTAACCACACCTTCAGTAAATAAGGATCTTCTTTCCTCATCAGATGAAGAAATGCCTTCAAGGGAGGATTCTGCCGAGTCAATATCTTTGGAAGATATTGAGTCTACATATTCAGGAACAAGTAGCAATGAGCCACACTGGATCACGCAAGAAGACCTGAATGATCTTGCTCGTGATTTGTATCTGTCAAAACAGCAGTCAGAGCTCTTGGCTTCTCGGCTTAAACGGTGGAACCTAGTCCAGGAAGATGTAAGGATCACCAGTTTCAGGAATCGAAACAAATAAGGTCATTGGTCTTCTTATGGGTATGCAAGCAGGCTTCACAAAGTACTGTTGTTTTCTCTGTCTCTGGGATAGTTGAGCTGTATCCCAGCATTACAAGCGGAAAGACTGGGGGGTCTAGAAGCACTTTTGTTCCTGGCGAACACAGCCTCAAGGAGAATCCTCTGGTGGACATGCATAAGGTGCTTCTTCCTCCTCTTCACCTCAAGCTTGGCTTAATGAAGAATTTCGTGAAAGCGTTGCACAAAAATGGTGCTGCCTTCCAACACTTGTCTACTGTGTTCCCAGGTCTTAGTGCTGCTAAGCTCAAAGAGGGCATCTTTGTTGTACCTCAGATCCGAGAAGTGCTGAAGGATACTGATTTTGAGGAGCTTCTTAACTTAAAGGAACTGAGAGCATGGGAAGCATTCAAGTCAGTCTGTAGTGGCTTCCTTGGTAACACACGCATACCAGATTACCAAGCCTGTATTGAGAAGTTTCTAAAGTCTTATGAGGATATGGGGTGCCGAATGTCACTCAAGATTCCTTTTCTCCATTCCCACCTCAATTTCTTCCCGCCAAACCTTGGAGCAGTGAGTGATGAGCATGGAGAAAGATTCCACCAAGACATTACGAAGATGGAGAGCAACTATCAAGGCAAATGAAACCCCGGCGTGATGGGAGACTTCTGCTGGATGCTCTTGCGTGACATCCCGGAGGCAAAATACACCAGATCTTCTCAGAAAACACACTTTTGACGGTCTGTGGTACTATGAATTGTGTAATTGTGTCATCCAAGTATATTGATTCGATCAGTGTTCTTTATCTATCCTGTTTTATCTGTTATAAGCTGCTGCAACTCTTGAAATATACACATGTATTCTCTGTTTATACTAAAATGAGACTATTTAAAAGCCAGAAAACTAGAGGTGATAGAGCAAAACTATTTATAAATTTGAATTCAGCACACCCAAATTAACAAAAAACACCTATCCCCATTCTTGCCTCAGACCAAAAATTTATTTTTGTAAACCAGTGTTATCGTTGGTAGCGTTTTGTTTCAAAATGTATGTGATGTAATTCTTGTTCGAAAATTCTTTTATTTATTTCACTCTATTTATTTTCTTATATATATATATATATATATATATATATATATATATATATATATATATAAGAAAGAGATATATATACTCCCCTACCCCCGTGGGGTTGAGTTCTCTGACGAAGAAGTAATCGTGTTGCCATTAGCGTCTATTGCAAGCCTCTTCGTAGTTGAATTGAGGTCTCGGCTACCTTGAACGGATGTATGTAAACAATAGTATTTGTGATTCATAACCGTTTAAAATTTACTTTGCAGCTAATATCTCCTCGTGGCTGAATGGTTAGAAGCTTTGGTTTGACGTTTGAGTCAACCGGGTTTCGATCCCAGCTACGGGAAGATACTGTCTAGCCACACTGATGAGTTCTGATAGAACGAAACAGATCTGTCTGTGGATGACTATATATATATGTGTGTGTGTTTGCGTATGAATATATGTGTGTTATTTGCAAAATAATGCTTATGTGAGTAGTTAAGAAACATTTTTAAAATTTCAAAAGAATTATATATATATATATATATATATATCAACAATAAACATGAATTACATGACATTATGCATTACTTTAGATTTATATATCATGAATATTTAACATTTTAATGTATTTGTCGAGAAGAAAATTTTCGTTAATTCTTTGGTGAATCGCAAAAATTGTGTAGAAACATAATGCTTACATTCACCATTTAGATAAGAGTAAATTTCAGTCATTTGCTTTGCATAGATACAATAATTATCTCCCTGGTATAATTTTCATGTCCAGAAACCTATTCTCGATCTCTGTTTGCCTCTGAAACAGTACAGATGTTGTTTCTGACCCTGCCAGGGAATGGTAAAGCCATGTAAAGGAGTATCTTGTTCTCCCCCCGTTGTTGAGTTTAGTATTAGTATATCATGGATATGATAATGTTATATTAGTGGGAAGGGACTCAACTAAGTATCTTCCTTACCACTAAGTGTTTCCAATAGCTTGTTTTTTTTATCAAACAGTTACAGTTAAGTTCCAAAATTACAAATCGGCCATAACTCGACAATATTTTTGTTGTTCGGAGAAGGAAAAGCTAAAGAAATATGACCGATGGATGAATTGTTGCTAGTTGAAGACGTAATTTTGTAACTTCACATTTGAGCAAGGAAATGGAACTTACTTTTATCTGGATGGTGAAATTAATATATATATATATATATAGGCTGTGGGGGTAAATTATCGTCCAAATTAAGCAAAAATAAAAATAATACTGACACTTTATCAGATATATATACAAAAATTATATGAAAATATCTTGAAATGCTATTGATTAGATTCATTTAAAGAAATTATTATTGGCTTCAACCAAGGCCCTCAGATGACATCGGAATTTCCTGATGTTTTTCCGACGGTCTCATTGTTTAAATTGGTAAATGTTGTTATGTACCTTCAGTTCATCTTTGGTGTTGCGTGAGGCTTTGTTTATCTCCCGGTCGACTGTGCTTCACACACTATCTGAAGAGTTAGGCGGCCTGATGTTAGGACCGATGTTGACACAAATTTTCTGACAGCCAGCACTGGTTTCTCCTGCTTGTGTGGCATGGCACAAGAACTGATGTTGACACAAATTTTCTGACAACCAGCACTGGTTTCTCTTGCCTGTGTGGCATGGCACAAGGACTGATGTTGACACAAATTTTCTGACAACCAGCACTGGTTTCTCCAGCTTGTGTGGCATGGCACAGTCCTATTGCCAGACGTAGGATCTTCCAGCTGCTACACTCTCGATCCAGGGCAACACTACCACCTTCAGGTACTTGATGTAGACCTCCGTGGGGAGTCTGAAGCCATGTGGGAAGATGAATAAAGGTATAACATCACCATCGCTAGTGACCACCCCAAACACCATGATGTGGACCTGATGTTTAATTTTCATCAATATAGATACATCTTGTGGGGGTAGAGCAAGCCAACAGTTATTTTGTGTGTTAACCATCTGATCCTAGTTGAAAATTTTCTCCTCTGAGAAAAACCAAAGCATGTTCGGTTGGAGGAGATGTTTGTTGAGAAGTTTTACAGAGCAGTCTTACATTTTTCATGGCCTGTGATAAAAAAAAACTGGCTCTTTCTCATCTCATATGAAAAATACCAAATATCTTCATGTATTACTTGCTTGATGAGAAACTCAGATATTCTCATGTTTATAGTTTTGGACCTGATTGACTTACTGTAATCGTTGTCAGTCATGGCCTGGATCTCACCAACAAATTCGAGATTTCTTTGTTTTATCAAAGTAATCTGCTGTACTTTCGTAATTTCAATTAGATTCACCTAACTTTTTTCTAATCGTCTGCACTCTCCGCAAATTGACTCCCAAACAGTGAGAAATCTTCGTATTGGAGCTTCAGGCGTGAATTTTAAAGCACTACAGCATGCCGTTTCAACATTTATGGAGGAGAGAATTGCGACATAGTGTTGCTTTTCGCTTGGACAGTGCCTAACTAATTCTACTTTGCTGCACAGTGGACAAAACCTGAAACAAACGAAGCGTAAGAGCCAAATTAATAAGTTGATTCAATGACAATTCACCCTTCACGCTCTGTGTGTATATATATATATATATATATATATATACACACACACATATATATATGTGTGTGTGTGTGTGTTTGTGTGGATTACCGCAGGAATAAAGGAATTTTTTAAAATTTAGATTTTTTTTCTTGAAAAACACAAAAATGTCTTATCTATCACCACACATGTCAAGTAAAACTTTTTTCTGTTTTGTATTTCTTTCACATATTCCTTGTAAAGGGGATCATATGTGTATAGTGTTACCATAGGTTATAACTGTGTATTGTTTATTGTTGGTTGGCTGGATTTTATGGCATATCAACCCTTGCAGGTTATTTAATGCCAAATTCTGTTTATATATTTATTAAATGCATCATCATCATCATATCGTGCTGGCAGCACGGATATCCCTGACCCTCTCTCGCCACTCCTCCCTATCGTTCATCGCCCTAGGTAGGTCTTCAGGACAACAACCTGTATCCTCGCATAGCTGCTGAATGTACGTTCGTGCTGGTCGTCCTGCTTTTGCGCGGCCGTGTGTGGGGATCCATAAGAGTACATCTCTTATGAGTTCATCTCTGCTTCTCCAGCAATGTCTTGCATGTCTGGTTCGCCTAACTTGAATAGTTTTCGTGATAGGGGGCAGATGGCCGTACAGTTGGTGTCTTGTGGGGTGTTGCTGCCAGGACTTGTTCAGGATTGCACGCAGCATTCTTGTGTAATTGCCATCTAGTTTCTTCTCCAGCCGTTTTGTTAGCGTCCATGTAGTGCATCCATATAGCAGTATCGATGTGACCGCTGCCTGGAAGAAACTGCGTTAAACAAATCATTTGTTGGTAACATCTTTGAACAAACCAGAGCTCATTTGTTTGCACACAGTTAAATGGTTACAAGTATCACTATTTAACACTCACAATTTAATTTAACATCAGTCATTTGTTTGCACACAGTTAAATGGTTACAAGTATTGCTATTTAACACTAACCATATTTACCAACACCTTCCCCCTGGAAGGATATGACACAAGGTCAATTTTTAAGTGGAGTTTAACAGGTTCGAATTCAGAGTTTTACTTTTCCTAGACTCGTTGCCTCACCAGGGCTGAAGAACCCCGTCTGCCCAACTATTTAACACAAACAATTTAATTTAACATCAGTCATTTGTTTGCATACAGTCAAATGGTCATACATATATGATTTGTAAGTAAGTTTACTGGTAATCTTAATTTTAAATGAATTAGAGCTAATTTGTTTCCACACATGTATTGCTATTGTTTGCACACTGTTAAATGGTTTCAAGTATTGATATATGATACTAATAATTTAATTTAACATAAATCATAAATCACTAATAGTTTTATTTACACAAAGTTAAATGGTTTCAAGTATTGCTACGTTACACAATCGGTTATTTGTTTGCTCAGTTAAATGGTGAATGAGTTCTATTTGATCCAGAGATAGGGCCCTATCAAGTACTAACACTCCGGGTCAGAGTAGAACTTGGAGTAATGGCAATGAAGAGGTTCTCCAAGTTCCCTAAGACTCTATAACTGGAGCCTCACCATCAGATGGCTTTCAGTTATATCCAGAACTCTCACAGGGAGGTTCTTACTCCACTGCAGTAGGTGTATTTTATAGCCTCAGCCAACTGGAATGCCCGCTGGGAGGTGGTCCTTATCCCCCTGCAGAGATGTAGTCAGTGTATTCTACAGCTCCAGCCGAACTGTTCTAGTACAATTTATATTGATACTACTTTTATGTATATTATGTATGTAAACAGTTGAATGTTTTTTGCATGCACTAATGTTCAATAAAAATGAAATAGTTGAAACTTAATCTTATGTGGATGGTGAAAGTATATATATTAATAAAGGCAGCGTTTGCTAGGTTATATACGGCTTATGGACGACCTAACTCTTGAACTGATGCGTAGAAAATAGTCTATAAGGGTAACTTGATTTGAGTATGAATATGGGACAGGTTCTGTTGACCTCTAAGGTCATTAGACATCGGTACATGTCAATTTATGGTCAAATTTCCGGCCCTAACAATTTCCGTTGAAGAGGTAGACAGAACATCATCAGGTTTAAGGTTTCAAGTTACCGCCACTAAATTTAGGTCAATGGCGCAGTAGTCTTAAGTTTAATCCCATTGTGTGAAAAATCATACATTCTGGTTTAATAGAACGGACAAGTGTCATCACAAGGATGAATTAATCAGAATGGATTATCTGATACTAGATAATCTTTGAAGGTTCGATAGCAGAATGAAAACGATGTATCTCCGTGGATTAAGAAAAATGTAGATTATGCTCAGTTGCTGCAAGCAATTCTAGAATTTGAAATGGCTAATGATAACAATCATTTGTAAACGGTTATAACATTAGGTAATTGTTCTTAAAACAAATAATTTTCTCATTGATCAAAGTCTTTCTAAGTGTAATAATTCCCCCCCCCCGTTGAATTTGAATGAGCATGTCATGTATAAATGTCTGTTAAGTGGATGTCTTCACAGTTTACGTCAGTAAGCCTACTTGAAAAGAAGAGAAAATTCTAAGCTTCATTTTGGAGCCGCTCATGATCAAAGCGATGATAATTGAAGAATAAATGAAATTTGAAAAGAAAGAAAATTGACTAGATTTTCTGTTGACCATCGAATGTGAAAGAAAAGAAAAGTAAAAGAAATGAAAATGGAAAAAGAGAGAAAGACATTTGTGAAATCTCCAATGAGATTATGAATTGAAATAGAAAGCATCTTAACAGAGATAAGTAGGGACTGTTTATGGTCCACGAATTAACATAGAATGCTGTTATATATATATATATATATATACACGCACACACACACACACACACACACACACATATATATATATATATATATATATATATAATGTATGTGTGTGTATTGATTTCACTTCGGCACGAACAGTATGCAACACAAAGTCTGGCTGGATAGAATTCAGAGTTTTCCTTCTCCAAGACTAAAACTAAAGGACCCAGTTCGCCCGACTATTTATCCGTAGCTGGGCTGGGGAAAGAGATGGATTTATGTCTTTCATAATGTGACACTATGGAGTCCTAGTTATTGGGTTCGTTATGTGTATGCATTTCTGTGTATATATATGCTGTTACGTGACATTTATACCCACTCAACCCCACCATAGCAACATTCCTTGTATAGGTCTGCAAGTAAGTGGATTACGGAGTCTAGAAAAGACTTACCCCTCCTCAACCCAGATTAGTTTCACAGAAAAGAGCAATCGACGTTATGATTTGAATACGGAAGCTGATGATTAGAGAAAAGGTGACACGTGTCAAATTTATATTTTCGCGCGCCAGAAATACGAATTAGAGAAAACAGATAGTTGGGGAAAAGTCTTCAAACGAAACAGATTGATGAGCTGCTCTGGTAAAGAAAAGAAATAATATAACCAACTTACTGAAGGTGAATAGCCGCCATACAGGTCGAAACTGAAGAAAACCTAAGGATGAAAAGAAGAGAAAATCCTAAGATTCATCTTGAAGCCGCTCATGATCAAAGCGATGATAATTGAAGAACGAATGAACTTTGAAAAGAAAGAAAATTGATTAGATTTTCTGTCGACCAGAAAATAAAAGTAAAAGAAAAGAAAATAGAGAGAGAAAGATATTTGTGAAGTCTCCGATGAGATAATAAACTGAAATAGAAAACATCATAACTGAGATAAGTAAAGAGCAGAGGAAATTATCTAACAGATAATTTTCATCTGCTCTAATATATTCTAATAGCATACACGAAAGAAGCTGTTATATCTTCCCGCATGCATCATTACATATAATAAATGTTAGAATTGTTTGTTTTATCCATGTCTTAATCTTCTTTGTCATTCTGTATCTATTCGCATTTGGCGAATTAAAATTCTTGCTATATAATTCCGTTAAATTGTCTTCGGCTCATCTCTTTGAGGATTTCTTCCTCATTTTTATTTTCAAAGTGTTATGAGCGATTCTTTGAGGTGTTTAAGGAATATTTCATGTGAATGATATATTTATGTTTAACATATTTGGGGTCCCGTCTGAGATATATTTCTATGGTGTGGGGAGATTTTATAATTCCAGAATTTTACATTTGAGGACTTATCCGTAGATTTGTATCGAGGATTTCGTTCACGCGTTCTGACAGCTCGGTTCGTAACAATGTTTATAGTTACTAGTTGACCGTTTATATATATATATATATATATATATATATATATATTCATATAGGGCCCATGACATATATGCGTGTGTGTGTAAGCATGCGTTGCATACATGTGTTATATGAGTGTGTAGTAATAAATTGGAAGTTCGATTAAAATTTTGAAAAAGTGATAAAACCCGAATTTGATGAAAATATTTTTGTAAATGAAAAGGTTTTTTAATGTCTATCAATGACTGGCATCTATAGCAATGTAGGCTGGCAGATAGAGATCGAGCCATTTCATGTACCAGAGATTTGGAAGGCACCATCTTGAAATGGGGGTGGATTTGGGGCTCTACTTATACAAGTTGAATTTTGAGGAAAAGACAATTCAGTCCAAGATAGGGGAAGTTACGATAAGGACCCCCGTTACGTCAGGTTATTTGGTTGGGGTCAGTACCTTAGCAGTGACCAGGTAGACTGTTTGGACACAGAAGATGGAAGCAATTTGTTAGCGGTGACAAGACATAGCAGCAGTGGCAAGTTAGAATTTACGCCTCACCCCAGAAGTAGTGGGTGTAAAGCAAAGTTAGAGAAAGGAGTATCATGCCTATTCCTTCCATGATCAATTCCAGTTCTGCAAAAACAAACTGCTTCCATCTTCTGCAAATCTTGTATGTCTTCATTTCTTTGTCCTTGTGACACTGCACTGCAGTATGCACCAGCAGACTGCAACAACATGGTGTGTGACACCACGATGCAACGAATTGTGTACAATACACAATGAGAAAGATGCACGGATGACAAGTCAGGCAGCTCCGTCATACCAAGAACATTTGCAAGAAGTGCAATTTAAATAGTCTTGTCAAGGATATGAACTAGCGTCATCGCTTCCATTTCCAGCGACGATAACCTCCTATGTATATACCCCCACATAGATACGTGAATGTAAAACTGATTCTACTTAGAGGTGAGAAAAAGGGACTGGAGATCAGAGGAAGAATCGAGACCTTCTAAACTACAGCAGTGTCAAAACCTACTAAAATATTTACTGGAGATCTGAAGAGACTTGCTGTCACTCATATTTTACTGAAAAAATAGCAGTCATTTATATATTACCCGTCAGTTCATATACATATACATACGTGTATGTATGTATATGTATCTACCAACCCCACCACCACAAGCAGGACATAAGGTCAATTTTAAGCGGAGTTTATTAGATTTGAATTCAGATTTTTTTTCCTCCTCGACTGGTTGCTATACTAAGGTTAAAACCTTAGTATACCAATCATTCTTGGAGAAAGTCCACTTTAATATTACCCATAACTAGAGGGAAATAGATTCATACTTATTCCAAGGATATTAGTGCTATGTGAAATACAAAAAAGCCTCGTTTCGGACTTAAATTCTGGTCACCATATCCATTTCCTGTGAAGATAACCAATATCCTGCGAGTGCTTCATATATATATATATATATATATATATATATATATATATTAGTTTATTCATATCTATCTATCTATCTACTTCAGTTCATATCTATCTATATTCATAGATAATATTTCTCTTCATATCTATCCATCTATCTATCTAGCCTAGTCTGTCCATGTCTGTCTGTCTATCCATCTATAACTGTTACACCACGCGTGTCTACATAGTTTTTAAATGTACGTTTAATAATAATAATAATAATAATAATAATAATAATAATAATAATAAGAAGAAGAAGAAGAAGAAGAAGAAGAAGAACCTGCCATCTAGTAGATTTTGTTGTGCGAGCTGACCATGGAGTGAAAGTGAAAGATGACGAAAAGCTGAACAAATACCAAAACCTTGCCAGAAAGCTGAAAAAGCCGTGGAACATGAAAGTGGCTAGGATACCAATCGCAGTCGGGACCCTTGGAACAGTTCCCAAGAATCTGAACAAGAGACGAGCAGACCTGGAAATAAGATTCGGTTTCTTTGTTTAATAGCATATCAACCTTCATCGGTTATTTAATGCCAAAGCCACCCTTGTAGAAGAACAGTAGTTATACTATTTAACCCATAACTCGGGAGGAAAAGGGGGTTCATACCTTTCCCAAAGGTAATTGTTTGAAAGTGAACATAATAGCACGCCTGGAGTTCGAACTCACCTACTTCGAGGCCACAGTCCAACTCTTTTCCCATTACACTTCAGAGATTCCCTTAGATATTAGAGGTAGAATTGAGATCTTTCAGACCACAGCACTTCTAAAATCGGTTAGGGTTCTTAGAAGAGTCCTTGAGACTGGCGGAGACTTGCTGTCACTCAGACTCCAGTAAAAAAAACCATCAGTTAGAACTAATGTAAAAAAAAAAAAAAAAAAAAAAAAAAAACTAATAATAATAATAATAATTGTTCAAGAAGTTTGAATTTGTGCTGTATACTCACATACATATACAACTATAAATATATGCGGAACATAATCAAACATAATATACGAACTTCAATGAACGAACGAATACACATCTTTATAAAAATATAATCTCTCACACTTTATTCTTGAAAGGGTGATGTTGGTTGTGTGTGAGAGATGAGTTGGAGACGGGGACAGACTGTTATTTTGACCCAAGTTCTTCTGACCATAGCAGCACTTATTTCTCATCTTGGCTGGAGTTGCTCAACCGTGGGTCACTGAGGGCTCAAAGCCCTCTGTCTGCCGCTAGCTCTCACTCCGGCATCTTGTCCCCAACTGACTCCAACTGCCCCGGGCATCTGGTTATATTATTATCTTACGTCCACATGCTTCCGCAGTTCTTCCGCTTATTTACACAGGTGCATCTCTTGATTGACGGCTCGGTCGAGGGTCAGTCTATAACATTTGATCATTTGAACAAATGGGATATGCACAATCAAAAATCTGTCCTGGAGATGCACAAACATCTCTGGGATTTTGAGATACAAACGATCACCTAATCTCGGCCAGACGACCAGACCTAGTGATAGTCAACAACAACAACAACAAAATAAAAAGAGAGAGAACCTACCGAATAGAGAACTTTACCGTCCCGGCAAACCACAAAGTAAAACTAAAAGAAAAAGAAAAAAGAGATATGTACCGAGACTATGCTAAAGAACTAAAAAAAACTATGTAACTTAAAAGTCACGGTGATACCAATTGTACTTGGAGCACTTGGAACGGTCCCCGAACACTTGGAAAAGAAACTGGTGTAATTGAAGATCAGAGGAAGAATCGAAACCATCTAAACCAGTTAATACCAGATAAAAGAGTCCAAGAAACCTGAAGAAACTTGCTGTCACCCAAGGACTTCTGGTGTTGTTGTGGTCTAAGATATTTTGTGCTTAGCAGCTTAGATAATCCGCAAAAACGTTTTAGTACATTTTTACTCCTCTGGGTCATGTTTTTAAAATGGGGATTCTGAAATATATACGAAGGAGATTCCATGACAATGCCATTTAACTTACGTCAAAATTTGTTTGAGCACACCCCACCCAATACATCCAAACATTCGTCCGTTTTTTCACTGAAAGACGACCAGCTTGGTTATTTAGCCGAGTTGAAAAAAAAAAAAACAAAAAAAAAAAAAAAAAAAACAACAACAACAAAAAACAAAAACAAACAAACAAAAAACGCCTCTCAGTAGTATCTTTATTTCATGTTCAAGACGAATTTTATTTGATCAACCATCGGAGACCAGGGTGTGGCTCTTTTTCAACCACCAGATTGCATCGTCCCTTCCTTCACACCCTCACTAAATATTTTGTCCAGTATTGTTTTCTTGTGGTCTTATCTTAAAACAGAGTTGTCCTCCCAACCGATCTAAGTTTAGGAAGTGTGAGTAACGCATGCGCGTGTTCACACACACACACACACAACTACACACATATCCACATACACACATAAACATGCACGGACATAGACTTACACGCACAAGTCTTAGAGGAATCCCCATTATCAACTCTACCTCTTCATTTTTACCTTTTATTTTTATTCATAAACATGAGAAGAATATCACCAGTTCCTTCATTTCATTTTAATCTTGTTGCCACTCGCGAAATTCGGATGTAAAATAAATCTAAACAAGAAAATCTGTCCTGGAAAATGAGACATAAAATTCTCTGGGACTTTGAAATACAGGGCCAGGCAAAATGATCTGACACATTTGTAGGTTTAATAAAAGACAAATAAAGTAAAGAAACAAAAAAGTGTTTTTATTTTCGAAAAGTACATATAATGCCATTCTGTTTCATTGGGTTTTGAAAATTAAATCAGTCAAATGGGATCCGTTATTGTCTACACTCTGTCGAAGGCGTTCACGAAAGTTGGGTCATTCGGCGGGTCATTTCATGTGGAATGGCAGTAATTTCTTGACGAAATGCATCTTTAAGTTGTTCAATAGATTGAGGGCGATTACAGTATACCTTTGACTTGAGGTATCCCCAGAGAAAAAAATCGCATTTTGCCTGACCCTGTACAAACAGATCACTACATCCCGGCCAGAAGACCAAGTTTTAATTAACGAGAAGAAAACAATTTGTCATCAAGTGGATTTTGACGTTCCAGTTGACCAATGAGTAAAAAAAAAAGAAAGCAAAAGGAGAGACAAATATTTGGATCTTGGCAAAAAGCTGAAAATCTGTTGATTTTTGTTTTGACAGTGATACCAATTATAGTTGGTACACTTGGAATAGTCCCCAAAGGCCTGGAATAAAGACTGGGGAAAACTGGAATCAGAGGAATAATCGTGACCAAATCACAGCATTGTTAAGATCAGCTAAAAATATTTTGATAAGTTCAGGAGAGCTTAGGACACTTCTGTGAGATACCAACAGTTAAAAGTGAAAAACTCTTAAAAGAATTTAAAAAAAATTATTTTTATAATCACGTAATTTAATTTTAATCTTAATTATATTTTTTAAATGTTATATGGTAGGATATAATTAACAAAATTATACATAAAGTACACACTAACGTTGCAGTTTTTTCTTTCTTCTATTTAATAATTTTATGTAGAATCGAACCAAACTTAAGAAATCTTTTAAGATTAAAAAAAAAACAAATCAATAAAAACGGCTAAAAGGAACCCGGTGTGTGCCCTTTAAAGAAACATGTTTAGGGTAATAAAACTATTTCATGTTATGAACGACCTCTCATATTTAACCATATAAAGGTGTTTTTCTCATATATTGCGTACAATGAACAAACCCCAAACTATTGCCAATGCCAGACTACAAAAGTATTTTTTCAACACCCAATGTTATAAAAAGAAAGCATTCGAAAACTTATTCATACTGTCAAAACTACTGTAATAGTACAATCAAAAATCGATGTAATACCGTAAATAAACAATGATAGAGCTTACTTGGATATCAAAAATCGATGTAATACCGTAAATAAACAATGATAGAGCTTACTTGGATATCAAAAATCGATGTAATACCGTAAATAAACAATAATAGAGCTTACTTGGATATCAAAAATCGATGTAATACCGTAAATAAACAATGATAGAGCTTACTTGGATATCAAAAATCGATGTAATACCGTAAATAAACAATGATAGAGCTTATTTGGATATCAAAAATCGATGTAATACCGTAAATAAACAATGATAGAGCTTACTTGGATATCAAAAATCGATGTAATACCGTAAATAAACAATGATAGAGCTTACTTGGATATCAAAAATCGATGTAATACCGTAAATAAACAATAATAGAGCTTACTTGGATATCAAAAATCGATGTAATACCGTAAATAAACAATGATAGAGCTTACTTGGATATCAAAAATCGATGTAATACCGTAAATAAACAATGATAGAGCTTATTTGGATATCAAAAATCGATGTAATACCGTAAATAAACAATGATAGAGCTTACTTGGATATCAAAAATCGATGTAATACCGTAAATAAACAATGATAGAGCTTACTTGGATATCAAAAATCGATGTAATACCGTAAATAAACAATAATAGAGCTTACTTGGATATCAAAAATCGATGTAATACCGTAAATAAACAATGATAGAGCTTACTTGGATATCAAAAATCGATGTAATACCGTAAATAAACAATAATAGAGCTTACTTGGATATCAAAAATCGATGTAATACCGTAAATAAACAATGATAGAGCTTAAAGTGCTTACGTGGATATTCTAAACATGAAGTTTTTTTACATAATTTTGTTTACTATTTATAATATTTCTACAATAGTAAATATTGTTAAGTAAAAAGTTATTATCTTAATTAATTGACTTTGTTTGGCATAGACTATGTGGGAATGGGAAGACTCTAGATCAAAGTTAAAGCGATGCTAAGCCTAGAAACAAGGTAAATTTCAGCTCTTCAAAAACATATCTCCAGCAATGAACGTCCCCTTGTTTTGGGGGAGGTAAAATTGGTCTTAAAAAGTCGTTCATTAGATGAGTATATTCGGTATATATATATGAATGAATGATTTTAACGACATCCCAAGTCGTCTTATTTCAGGTCTATAATTATTTTTTTGCACACAGGTATATGATATCAAGTATTCCTGTCAAATGTGCAACAGTCTCTGTGGAGTAGTGGCTAATATGCTTGACTACGACATAGTAGTAAGAAGGTTCCAGCTCCAGTCATCCTATTAAGTTCACTTTCGGACTAATACCCAAAAGAAAGGCATGAACTTCCTTATTTCCCCAGCTATGGGTTAAATAGTAGTCTTCTTCAAAGATGTTTACAGCATTAAATAACCCACGAAGGTTGATATGCCATTAAAATAAAGAAACCAGATCAAACCTATCAAATACAAATAATCAGCACAATTTCAAATATTTCTTTTCTAATACTAATATTTTATACACAAGTACATGGTTCTTAGTAATTATTTCTATTTAATAATAGTCATCTGTTTGCACACAGTTATATGGTTTCAAGTATTATTATTCAATACTAATAATTTTCAGACTGATCTATTTGACCCATAAAGTAGACATTAACAAGTAATATCACTCTGGGTTCAGAGTGGACCTGGGAGTAATTACAATGAAGAGGTGCTCCACACTCTCCACATCTCCAGAAGTGGAGACCTCACCATCAGATTTAGTTTAGTGTCATACTTATGGCACCTCTTTTTGGGGTGAGTGGTGAGGTATTGCCTCTCCGCAGGGGATGCGATCAGCGTATACTTAACCATTCAACAAGAGTAAGACATAAAGTAATCATCTTCCACAAGATATGAAGCCACGAGCAAAAATATCTTGATGTACATAAAAACCAACAGCTGGAGACTAACAACTTATAAATCTACACAAGCATTCCATAAATATGCAAACCAGACTCTCTCTTTTAATGCTTTCTTGAGGCTATCTATTCACCCCTCACCCAATCCCAACGCCCATATGCCTGTCCACCATGCACCAACAAGCCAAATCATGACAGGTGTATTCGGTTTAGAGCGTTACTTGTGTTGCCTCATTCCGAGAAGTGAACACACGTAGTGAGCATGCGCACGATAATTCACCGTCAAATCGTATTCCAGCCGTCAAATAGGGCCATCTGCAGATGATTACATTATCTCATCACGAGCCTCGTTTTCATTTCTTGTGTTATCAATCATTCAAGGAGAAAGAAAAGAAAAAAAAAAACGCGATTGCTCCTCTATTTAATGGCGAAAAAATTCCACGTAGGGTGAAAATGGCAAAACGCAAATCAGATAAAGAACATTTTAAACTGAACAACGTTTAAGACAATTCCACGCATTTTCGTATACGTATCTTTATCTGTTATTGTGCATTGAGTTTTCGCACCAGTACCAGCTGGTGGCTTTCACAATATCCCAAGTGACAGCAAGTCTCTTTAGCTCTCAAGAACTCTTCTCAATATTCAAGCTGATATCAGTCGTGCTGTGATCTGTACGGTTAAAATCCTTCTACAAATTTCCATCTTCTCCAGTCTCTTCTCCTTGTTCTTTGAGATTGTTCCAAGGGCTCCGACTATAATTGGTATCACTGTCACCGTCCAATGTTTTTGTCAGTTCTCTGGCAAGGTTTATGTATGTATGTATGTATTAGCGCACCCCCTCCTCCACGAGCAGGATTCGACACAAGGTCAATTTTTTAAGCTCATTTGAATTCACTGTTTTCCTTCACTTAGACTAATCGCCTTACTAAGACTAAAGAACACAGTCTATCCAACTATTCCTCGATAGCTGGAAGAGAAAAGAAGGGATCATGTCTTTTCAAAGGATATTATCACGAAATAGAATGCAAACAGCATCGTCTCAGATTCGAACTCGGGTTACCGACCGAATTTCTATTAACCGTTACATTATGTCCAAGTTTTTTTCCCGCTCTCTTTTAATTTCTCTCTGGAGTCTGCTGATAAATTTCTTTTCTTCTTGTTAACTATAAGGTCTGATCTTTGATTTGGTTTGGTTTGGTTTCTTTGTTTAATGGCATATCTACTCTTTTTAGGTTATTTAATGCCAAAGCCATTCTCCTAGAAGAACAGTAGTGGTACTATTTAACCCATAGCTGGGAGGATAAGGGGGTTCATACCTTTCCCAAGGGTATTTGCCCGAAAGTGAACGTAATAGCGCGACTGGAGTACGAACTCGCGTATTACGATTCCGCAGTCCATCGCTTTAACCATTACACCACGAGGACACCCCCCTCTGATCTTTGAGTTGGGATTGATCCGTTTTATCTCAAAATCTAAGAGAATTTGGGGTGTTTTATTTTTCAGGGTAGATTCTGGTTTGTGTATATATCGTTTGTATGTATGATCAATATTCAGTCGTTTACACAATTCCAAGAAGATCACCTTCCTCACCGAGTTCTGACTGCTCTTCTACTCCTGCTGTTGCATACCTATGATGGAATAAAAGAATAAAAAAAATTTATACGTCTTTATTTCTCTCGAAAGGGGTCAAAGTTTCTGTGATGTGAGAGAGACACACAGAGACAAACGGAGATGGAGAAAAATAAAGACAGACTACTATACTAACCGATAACTTCTTCTTAGAAGACACTGCCGTAGCGAGGCGCCCAGCCAATCGCTGGCGCTCTCCATGATAGACCGAATCTCTTTTGGCCGCAAGCCGAGACTGACTCAAGACTGACCGTATCTCACATGGGCATCTGCATATTCCAAACGCCCACCTTTTTTGCTCAACCACGTACTTGCTTCCGCTTATTTACACAGGTGCGTCCTGTGCAGAGTAATCGATGATCGACGGCTCGGTTAAGGGTCAGTATGCGACACTACTGGACGAATTTACCGTATTCACTTATTGTGTGGTTGATTTTTCACATCTATCTCTCTCTCTCTCTCTAAATAGCATAGATTTGCTTTTCTCTTGAGTTTTATCTGTTTTAGCCTTTACGTAATTAATTTTTATGGTGTTGTTCTTGGTTGCTAATAAAAGCGATTCAGGTTCGCTTTTTAGGTACCCATTGCGTAACTATGTTCATGTCATCTCGTGTCACTTCTTCTTCGTGAGTTTTAACTGACGGTTTTTCACTGAAGTTTGAGTGAAAGCAAGTTTTCTCCCCAGGCCTCCAGGATTCATATTTTATTTTAGCTGATCTAAATAGTGCTGTGGTCTGAAAGTCTCGATTATTTCTCTACTTTTTTTTTCTTTCATCTCCGTTTGATGGTGTCCACTTCCAATATTCGCAGGTATTTGTAATTTTCTTTTTCTTCCGCCGTTCTTGAGTTTTCCGGATTTGGTAGTTCTATTCCTTTTCTTGTTTTTCTTTTCACACTTTTCATTATGGGCATGGCTCATTTTTTTAAATCCCAAAATCTATTCCTATATCCCAGCTGTATATTTTTATAGTATGTATAGGAGTTTCTAATTTTTTTTCATTTTGGCAAATATCTTTATATTATCCCAATACATAAAATGGTTTATCTTCTTCTTCTTCTTCTTCTTATTATTATTATTATTATTATTATTATTATTATTATTATTATTCCCTCATTAGAGCTTTTCACATCAGCGTTAGCCGATGGTTTTTCAATGGAGTCTGAGTGACTGCAAGTACCCTCAAGTCTCCAGAACCCTTCTCAGTATTCTGGCCGTTCTCAACAATGCAGTAGTTTGGATGGTCTCCACTCGTTCGCCAACTTCCAAGTCCTCCAGTCCCTTTAGTAGTCTTTTAGTTACTGTTCCAAACGCACCAATTACAATTAGTATAATTGTCATCTGCATGTTCCATAGTTTCTTCAATTCCCTAGCAAGGTTGAGGTACTTATCCTTCTTTTCACATTCTTTCAGTTTTATTCTGTGGTCAACCGGGACAGCAAAGTCGACAATTTTTCAAGTTCTCTTCTTTTTGTTGATTATTGTTAGGTCTGGTCTTCTGGCCGAGATTAGGTGATCCTGGCCGAGATTAGGTGATCCCTGTGTATGTCAAAGTCCCATAGGAGTTTATGTGTGTTATTTTCTAGGACATGTGCTGGATTGTGCATATACCGTTTGTTTGTGTTTTATTATTATTATTATTATTATTATTATTATTATTATTATTATTAAAACCATATATCTATGTGTTTTTTGCTGTTTATATTTTACTCTTTTGAAATATATTTTTAAAAGTAATTTTAACTTAATAAAAGTTTTGAGCAGGAATGTTTTGCTGATCTGGCCAACCACAAATAAATGAAATTGAAGTGGCTTAGTCCGGGGAAGATCACACACACACACACACACACACACACACATATATATATATATATATATATATATATATATATATATATATAAGTAATTTAATTCAAGCAGTTGATGGATAAGTATTATATTTCATATCAAACCAAGCGTTTAGTAATCGTGAATAATAATTCAGGAGGGAAGAGAAAAATCTTGTGATCTAAGCTTGGGAAAAGCGTACCTTTCCTTCCAAAAAGGTTGACTGGCTAATTCCAAAATCAGCCTTTCTTTTCAGAGTAATACGGGTCTCTATTTGTATTAGTGTTTATGGTCTCATTTCTCTTTTTCCGTTCAAAGAAGCAATGTTTTCTATTATACATCTTTTAACTTTTAAACGAAATTCTTACACACTATTTCTCACTGTTACAAATAACTTTACTCTTTTATATTTTCTTCTTCTTCTTCTTCTTCTTCTTCTTCTTCTTCTTCTTCTTCTTCTTCTTCTTCTTCTTCTTCTTCTTCTTCTTCAAACCTCATTTCATTATTTTTTTCATTTTTTGAATTCTTGTCATTATTTTTTTCAATTTTGAAATATCATTTTCTTATTTTTCCTTTTTATTTTTTAAATCTTATTTCATTACTTTTTATTTTTTAAAAAATCTTATTCCATTATTTTTTTTTTAATCTTATATTTTTCATTTTCATTTTTAAAATCTCATTTCATGATTTTTTATTTTCATTTTCTAAAAAGATATTTCATTATTCATTTTCATTTTTAAAGTTCCTCTTTAATTTTTTTTTCATTTTTAAAAATCTTTTTTCATAATTTTTAATTTTCATTTTTGAAGTCTTATTTAATCATTTATTTTATCCTCATTTTTCTAAATCTTATTTCATTATTTTTATAATTTTAATTTCTTTCTCAATAGGGAACACAGCAAGCATCTCACCATCTTGAATTTCTTTATTTATTGTGTGATTACAAATTTATTTTTCTTCAACATTTTAGTAAGTTGGGACTTAATTATAAATTGTATATTTTTTAAAACAATTTTTTATTGAAAAGACCTTAGATGTTTTTTGAAATGATGCTACGATTAAAATTTTGTTTTGTTATGTTTGGTTTTATGACATATCAAACATTATTGCTTTTTTAAATCCCAAATCCTGTTTTTACATATATAATAAATATATGATTTGTTAACACATTTTGTAGATACACACAGTTAAATGTCAAACAGTTCTATTTCAAACAATTCAATTTAACATAAGTCAACAAAGTTAAATGGTTCCAAGTATTGCTATGTATCATGAACAATTCAATCAAATATCATTTGTTGACGTACAGTTAAATGATCAACCCGTTCTAACAATAGAAATTAGCATAAGTCATTTATTGCACTCAGTAAAAATGTCAAACAGTTCTATTTAACCCTTAGTTACGACCCTATCCTGGGAGTAATAACAATAAAGGGGTACTCTATATCCCCCAGAGCTCCAGAATTATTGGACCCACACCATCAGATTGTTTAGTGCCATATCCTGACACTCTTTTGGAGAGGGTCTTATTCCTCTGCAGTCGGTTTATTCTACAGCCCCAAACGACTGGGATGTAAAATTTTGTACAAAATTTTGCCTTTCGAAATAAGTTTATCGATTTAAGTTTTTAAAAATTTTAAATGATTCAAATTTTATTTGAAATGTTTCTTAGAGAATCGACAACAAAGAATTTAATTGTACAGTGGATGCATGCTGTTGTATAATGGCTAACTTACCATCAAACTTTCAGGGTTTTTTTGTTGGCAGCACGAGCGTAGGTGAGGATGTTTTGACTGAGAGGAATGGGTCAACAGCTGATCTTGATTTGAAACGCGATGAGAAAGTAAATTAAAGGTTTTTAACAGTTGGTTTTCGGAGAAACGACGGAAAACTTTTACCGTGTTAAACAAAATAAACTGATATGGCGATTCCGTCGACATTGCTTCAACTCGTATACATCTTCAGGCAGTGAGTAAAGGAATCATATCTTAGTATCTTTATTGAGGAATACGAACGACAATAACAACGACTAACGACCATGTTAAGGTGGTTTCTGTTAATGTGTAAGGGTTGATTTTAGAAGTAAAAAGTAAATCAGATATGAAATATTTGTACACACACACACACACACACACACACACACACACACACACACACACACACACAGAGAAAGAGATAGATAGATAGATAGATAGATAGATAGAGAGAGAGAGAGAGAGAGAGAGAGAGAGAGAGAGAGAGAGAGAGAGAGAGAGAGAGAGAGATGGAACGCACTAAATGCTTCATTTGAGAAAAAAAAGTAAATCAGAAAGAAAATATTAGCACACACACACACACACATGGAGAGGCAAGTAATGGGAAGACAGTAAGAGAGAGACAGAGACAGAAAAACAGAGAGAGAACAGAATGCACTGAATGAATTGACAAAAGAGGGTTTCATGCAATCGGAGACTTTCATAAATAAAGTCCGGAGTGTCTTCTTAGTTTACGGAATAGCATAAAAAAAATCTAAAATAAAAGAAGTCTTTTTTGTGGCATCAACTAAGACAGCTTTGTGTTGTCCTCCCCTAGTGAACTGAAGGTCAGGTGGAATGAATGAAAGGAAACGATTTTCGACAGCCTCCACAGCGGTATTTCCTTTTTGCTTTAAAAGGAACATAAACATTTAATTATACACCACTAAAAGCGTTTGTGCAAACGCTGAAACACACATACACACACGCACACACACACACACACACATATATATATATATATATATATATATATATATATATATATATATGTGTGTGTGTGTGTGTGTGTGTGTGTGTGTGTGTGTGATACCATCATTTTTTGGCGGGTACTATGCTAGTATAATTAAATCGTGAATCCGACACTTGCAACTATCTAATCATTTGCCATTGGAGGCACGTGGCGTATCTGTCTCCGTCTAAAGAAATGGACCCAACGACCTGAGATCAAATCCTGGATGAGGCTGTTTGCGTTTCACTTCGCGCTAATACCCTTAGGAAAGGCATGAATCTATGTCTTTCCCACGACTAAGGGTAAATAGTAGGGCGGACTGGACTATTTAGCTTTCGTGGGGTAACAATTTTACAAGAAGGAAAGTCTGAATTCAATGTAGTTTTGCACTGTTTAAAAATTGGCCTTATGTCACGGTGCAGAGGGGTTGGATAAATACATATAAACTAATAATTTGTGAGCTTTTCGGTATTTTCTGAAC
This sequence comes from Sepioteuthis lessoniana, assembly GCA_963585895.1. NCBI lineage: Eukaryota > Metazoa > Mollusca > Cephalopoda > Myopsida > Loliginidae > Sepioteuthis > Sepioteuthis lessoniana. Next base: position 28,874,268 of record OY757928.1, on the reverse strand, counting down.
AAATTTGAAAAAAAAAGTTCACTATGATGAACAAAAAAATCTGATATGGTGATTTCATCGATACATCTTCAACATGTACGTCTTTTTGGGTAAGGAGTAAAGGAATAGATACATATATATATATATATATATATATATATATAGGGTCAGGCAAAATGATCTGACACATTTGTAGATTTAATAAAAGACAAATAAAGTAAAGAAACAAAAAAGTGTTTTTATTTCCGAAAAGTACATATAATGCCATTCTGTTTCATTAGGTTTTGAAAATTAAATCAGTCAAATGGGATCCGTTATTGTCTACACACTGTGGAAGGCGTTCACGAAAGTTGGGTCATTCGGCGGGTCATTTCATGTGGAATGGCAGTAATTTCTTGACGAATTGCATCTTTAAGTTGTTCAATAGATTGAGGGCGATTACTGTATACCTTTGACTCGCCCTCAATCTATTGAACAACTTAAAGATGCAAGACAGTTCCTCACCCTCCCTATAGTCCAGACCTTGCTCCCTGTGACTTTTGGTTATTCCCTAAGCTCAAGGAAAAACTTAAAGGCTGTAATTATGAGACAATTGGGGAGATGAAAGAGGCTGTGACGCAGGTCAATGACACGCTTACACAAGCGAACTTCCATGGGGCCTTCGAGAAGTTATTGGAAAGGTACAACAAGTGCATTGCAGCCGGAGGAGATTACTTCGAAGGGGGCTAGAGTTTCATGTGTGTACTATCAATAAAAGTGGCCATGCAAAAAAGGTTGGAAACTTATTTAATGGGCCTTGTATATCCGCTTAACGGCTACCGAGAGCTCAATTCATTTGAAGAGCCTTGCTTTACGCTAGTGGCAACCATTATTTCCCTCGCTATATATATATATATATATATATATATATTTGGAGGTGTGCTTAGGGCAGAAAATAGAATTGGTGATCCGAGTTTTAATCATGACGAAGCTGTTTGTGTTTTACTTCGTGTTAATACCCTTTGCTTACTTTGAGGGCGTAGTCTTGCACTTTATCTATGAAGCGACGGAGACTCCTCTGTGTGAGTAAGCATGGGAATGTGTACATATGTGTGTGTATGTATGTGTGTGTGTGCATATATGATTGGGTATGTGTGTGCGTGAGTATGTTCGTATGCGGGTATACACGAGTATGTGATTGTGTCTGTGTATTTGTGTGTGTATGCATGTGTGTACGAATGTCCATGTGTGTATGTAATGAATTCATTCATGCTTGTGTCCGTATGTTAATGTGCGAGCGTGTGTTTGAATGTGAGTGTATGTGTGTGTGTGTATTTGTGTGAGTGTATGAGAGAGAGAGAGAGAGAGAAAGAGAGAGAGAGAGAGAGAGAGAGTTTTTTCTTTCCGTCTTTGTTTATGGCACATCAACCTTTCTGTGTTATCTAATGTCAAAGCCATCTCTTTAGAAGACCAGTAGTGATACTATTTAACCCATAGCTGGAGGGATAATGCGTATATCCATGTGTGTGTGTGTGTGTGTGTGTGTGTGTGTGCGCGTGCGCGTGCGTGTGTGTGTGTGTGTGTGCGTGTGTGTATGTGTGTGTGTGTGCGTGCGCGCGTATGTGTGTGTGTGTGTGTGCACGCGCGTGTGTGTGTGTGTGTCCACTTAAGAATTCGCTTTTTGTTCGCACTGTATCCAAGAGAGCATTACCATTTTCAACATCTGTCCCAAATATTCTGATCCTTGACGAAGCGAAACGGCGCCAACCCAAACAACCTCCTCATTCTTCCACTCAATAACCCCTAACTCTACTGTCTGTAACAGTCCAAGCACCAAGCGGGAGGGGTCGTTTTTTACCCCAGTCCTCATATCACCTCAATATGATTGGCACAAAAACTTCACTCTTTAATAAGTCGATAAAAAGCGCGCTTCTTCATCCAAGCATCGAGCGAACCTAAACTTCTTTGAAGAAGAGCTAGAAAGACAATGGTTATCTAACCATTTAAACAAGTACTATTTTGGTAAATACATGTGCTTAAAAACCTTAAGCTAAACATATGTTATGTTACAAAATTTCCCGATTCCACACAAACTAGGCACACAGCTAACGTTTAAAGTTCAAATATATATATATATATATATATATATATATATATATATATATATATTAGTTAAATTACGACATGATGAAAATTTAGATAACAACTGCTTTTTAACTTATATATTCCATTTTCTTAAAAGCTTCTTGTGATAGTCTTCAAAATAGCATGTTTATCACTAGTTTTGAACTCTTTAGCGAAGTTTGTCAGAATTTTCCTTCTGTATCTGAGAGCATCAGACTTTATATGTCGGTCATCTCTTTTCGTGTTTGTTTTTGGATGACCAGAAACCAATTTTCTTGAGTATGACACCAAATTTCATCCAGTGATGAGGTTCCAGTTCTGGATCTCTTGGGAGTGTGGTAGTTTCCCATCCTTGCTATTACTCCCAGGTTAACTCTAATCCGGGATAGTAGTACCTCTTAAAGTCTCATTCTTGGACTAAATTAATTGTCTGAAATTTATTGATATTAGATAGGAATATTTAGAACTACGTAGCCGAGTACAAGTCATTTGTATTAGATAGGAATACTTGAAACCATATAACTGTGAACAAATTATTCATACAATCAAATCCTGCTATATATTATTAATTGGTTCCAAAGCCGAGACGTAACCAAGTTTTTGACATAAAGAGGACGTAATGCCTTAAAATGAACAAACACAGTAAAACTAGTGTAAATAACCCATGAAAGAATATAACTAATGCTAAACCTGAAAGAACACTAAGCATACAGTTAAGTCATTTTAACGAATAATGAATGCTTTAAAAGTATGTTATTTTCCTTGTGATCTGCTCTTAAAATGCTTTCAGTTTGACGATAAACACCTTATACTTAGCATAAACAACACACAGAAATATGTAACACTTGTTAAGTAATTAAAGAATTTAAAGAATATTTCAGTCTTAATTTGTAAAGAATAATAAATAAAATCAATTTAGATGGCAAGACTACATAACGGCGTACAATTTTTAATGCATTGTGCTCAATGATAAATAATTTCTGTTTTTTTTTTTAAGCAAGTTGCAACTATGCATTTTAAACTTCCAATGTTCTAAACACAACCGAAAATTGCTTGATTAAAGACTACTTACATCGGCCATTTTTATTTTAGTAGTGAAAGAGTGTGAAGCATAATTGAATCTATGATCTCACGCCCTAATAATGGACCAACTGAAAGTACATATTCTACACCTACTGTTGTGGGAGCTAAGAATAAAAAAAAATGCTACAGAAACCGCTAAGAAAATTTTGTAGTGTTTATAACTGTCAAGTCCCGAACTGGTTTCCAAAGTTTCATTCTGGTGATATGCCATGGATAGATTAAATTAGACTGGGATGCTCATCAGCCCTCGATCAAAATGCTTTAAGAGAATTGGTGAAATGCAATCCACCGAAAAATACTCGAGAATTAGGACTTGACCTCATTAAATTCCAATCTACAATCTGACGCCACTTGGAAAAGAAAGGAAAAGTGAGGAGGTTGGACGTTTGGGTTTCTCATACACTTAGTAAGAAAATTAAGGAAGACCACATATCCACAGTGACAAGTCTTATTTCAAGGCAGAGAAATGATTCGTTTCCCTGGAATATCATTACGAGTGACGAAAAAAGAGTCTTTTATGACAATGTTCACCGCAAAAGGCTGTGGGTTGACGAGGATGAATCTTCGCAGCCAACTCCAAAGGCAAAGCTTCATGGAAGAAAAGTTATGATATGTGTATATGTGTGGGATCACCGTGGTATTATTCGTTTTGAGTTTTTAAACCACAAGGCAGACTTTTGTTTCAAGATTTTATGTTATTTCTTACTGGATTATTTCTTCTAAGATTGTATATGTTATTTCTTGCTGGATCATTTCTTCCTGGATTGTATATCTTGTTTCTTGCTGGATTATTTCTTCCTGGATAGTATAAGTTATTTCTTGCTGGATTATTTCTTCCTAAGGTTGTATAAGTTATTTCTAGCTGGATTATTTATTCCAAGTTTGTATATGTTATTTCTTGCTGGATTATTTCTTCCTAGGTTGCATATGTTATTTCTTGTTGGATTATTTCTTCCTATATTGTATATGCTATTTCTTGCTGGATTATTTCTTCCTAGGTTGCATATGTTATTTCTTGCTGGATTATTTCTTCTTAGGTTGCATATGTTATTTCTTGTTGGATTATTTCTTGCTGGATTGTATATGTTATTTCTTGCAGGATTATTTCTTCCTATGTTGTATATGTTATTCCTTGCTGGATTATTTCTTCCTGGATTGTATATGTTATTTCTTGCTGGATTACTTCTTCCTATGTTGCATATGTCATTTCTTGCTGGATTATTTCTTCCAAGGTTTATACGTTATTTCTTGCTGAATTATTTCTTCCTATATTGTACTATGTATTGTATATGTCATTTCTTGATTGCTAATGTCATAAAAGTCAAGAAAATGGTCATTATTCCTCTCAAAGTTTGCTTTTGTGTCCTGAATAATGAAATTTAAAAAACAACCTATTTTCTATGTAAAAACGGGCAAATTTGAACATTCTCATTTACAAAAAAGTCTGAATAAAACAAAGAACATACGAATCAAAAATTAAGTGTATTTATTGTAAGGCTATACCAAAATGAATGAATATTTAGTAAGTTCTAGAAAAATTCTCGAACAGCTACTCAGCACTGGAATGTTCTGGAAAATGGGTAAATTTGAAAATGTCATTACTCAGGACACAAAAGCAACATTTAAAAAGAACAATAGGCATTTTCGATTTTACCATAAGCAATTATAAAATAACATTTTCTACCCAGAAATAAGATAAGTGAAAAGAATTTTTGCATAGTGATTGCAAGTTTAATGAATGTAAAATTTGAATGGATGTAAAACTTGAATGGATGTAAAATTTGAATGAATGTAAAATCTGAATGGATGTAAAATTTGAATGGATGTAAAATTTTACATCTTAGAGAAGACAATTAATAAATAAACAAGTCAATAAATAATCTATAAAAAATAAGAAAAATTTAAAAAAGATTAATTCCATATATTATTTTTCCTGAAATACTTTTGTGGTATAAGTATATATATATATATATATATATATATATATATATATATATATATATTATTTGTTTTGTTTTGTTTTGTTTTGTTCGGTGTTGCGTGTGTGTGTGTGTGTGTGTTACTGAGCGTTATGTTTTATTTAAACCGCCCTATCAAACAGATTCTCTTTTGATATCAAAGATACAAACATTCTTTGCTGTGGAAGATTTTTAAAAAGTAGTTCTTGGACAACAGACATATGACAAAATATAGCAGGAAAAAAAATCAAAAATTGTCTTTTATTCTTACTGAAAAAACGGACAAACTTTTAAACTAAACAATGGATTTATGTATGTACCAGGCGTAATACCCGCACTTTCCTGCGAAAAATAAAAATACCCGAATATCGATAAGTTCACATTAAATTCAAAAAAGTAAATAAAAAGAACATTTAAAAAGGTCCACACACTTATAACAGGAAAGGAGACTGGAGTAACTGGAACTCAATGGAAGAATAGAAACCATCCAGACCACAGCACTTCATCAGTGCTGTGGTCTGGATGGTTTCTATTCTTCAGCTAAGATTTTCAGAATATTTCTATCGAGCGGAGGAGACTTGTGGCCATTCAGAATTCAGTGAATAGCATCAATTAAAACTGGTTTGAAAAACTTACAAGTAGAATAAAAGAATAAATCTGAAATCTGATATATTTTTAAATGAGTGTCACGTTGACAGACGATAATAGTAAGCTTGCTACCGATGTGCTTACGGAAACATGCCTCAGTTGCATAACTAATTGAATAATTTAAGAGTTAATGAATGTCAGAGCGGATGCCCAACTGGTTATTTCCGTCACAGCAAATGCAGAGCAATGACAAAAATCAAACTTCGTTGAATTGTGCCCCGAAGCTTTCATATTGGAACTAATTTCATTTGGTCTATAACGACTCGGCACACAGCTAAATAATGGATAAGCATAGGACGAATGGACGTTACTTTCCGAGGTGCTCGTTGTTCAACCTTGAAAATCAGCATTCTAAATCCATTCATTCACTTGGCCACTAACGCCGACCACAGTGACTAAATCCTTCAGTTACGATACATGCCTAGGTACTTTTTAAATTTAATTACTATCTGGTAAATGTGTTTGATGATAGAGTTCTGTTTTTGACATGTAGAATGACATTTAAATCAGGTCATAAGCCGTTAAACTAATGGAAAGATACCGTAGGAGTCAAGGAGTTTGATTGACAGCCGTTGAACTCCGGGTCAATTTGAAGCTACGGCTCTGATTGGATGGTTTAAGTCAGATGACCAAAACGACCCTGGGGTTAAAATAAGTTAGTCAATTGGGGAGAAACGCCCAACCTGAGCAGTCGAACGCTCGATCTTGGTTTCTAACTCCTCGTTTAGGCCGAGCGAATATTGAAGATAAAAGTCGCTGGGAAATAATAAAGTAAAATGTGCACATGAAATAGTTGATGAGTTGACATTGCTCATCAACGAACACGATCAACGATTTGCGACTCAATAGAGACAGCAGAGCGACTGAGACGACAAGAGGAGACGACCGAAAAAGAAAAGAAGTGAAGGAAGAACAAATTGATGTAAGAGGAAAAGATTGATGACTGATAATAGCGCAAAGCCCATAAAATATATACATGGCTGATCACAGAGTAAGATCCACATTCAAAGTCATAACGTCGAACGATAGAGTAAAGGCTTATGCAAAATATAATAGATGGTCAAATGAGGGAAATTCGAGATTTAAAAAAAAAGTTGAATTTAGATTTGAATAATTAACGTTAGGCATTTTCGTCAGGTAAATAATTCAGCTGTTTGAAATGACTTTCGACTTCTTTCGTGAATCTTTTAAAAACAGGACCAAATCAGCTATACAGTTGGGGTTCAGTCTTCAATTTAGCCATAATGTATAACTGGACATTGACTTTGTGTTAATTTACTAAGCTTTTTGCTTAGATGTAGCACAAGGCCGCATGAATGGGGCACCCAATGAGAATCGAACTCACTCGTGTAGGTTTGCTAGTCTACCTTGCTAACCATTACACCACCCGAGGTGCCCATAACTGGACATTGACTTTGTGACCGGCACTTGATATAAAATGTACGATGTAAATGTAATGTAAACTGCACACTGATTTCATGTCCATTTTGCATGGTTGTAGATGCTTGCAGTATTATGTTTATTGTCGTAGGAAATGAACACAGCGACTAAAGTTCAAACCCTGGACGAGGCTGTTTGCATTTCACATAGCGCTAATATCCTTGGAAAAGGTATGAATCCAGTCATTTCCCCCCCAGGAATGGGTAAATAGTTAGGCAGACTGGGCTTTTTAACCTTGGTGTGGCAACCGGTCGAGGAGAAGGAAGACTGAATTCAAACCAGTTAAACTCCGCTTTTAAATTGACCTTTTGTCACAACTTGCTTATGTGGAGGGGTTGGGTAAATACATTCGTTGTTCAAGTTTTTTTAAACATTATCGTCATGAAGATGTCGACAGCACAGATTCTCTCTCACAATCCGTATTTATCGGCAATCGCTCCTGGAAGGTCCTCTAGACAGCATCAAGTGTCTGCAGTGAGCTGATTAATGTAAGTTTTTACAGGCCAGCCAATACTGATATGTCCACGTGTAAGAATCCATGAGGAACGTCGCTTATGAGTTCATTCTTAGCCCACCAGCGCTTATTTGGATGGTTTTAGAGATGGGAGGTAAGAGTCCAGACAGCTACTGTTTTGTTGGCTGTTACTTCCTGGATTTGTTCAATATAGCTCGTAGCATTCTTGTATAGTTCTCGTCTAGCTTTTTCTCTACACGCTTAGTTAGCGTTCATATGGTGCATCCATATAGTAGAATTGATACAACTACTGCTTGGAAGAAAGTGCATTTTTTTATCGGATAGGTCTGACTTCCTATAACCTATCAATAGCAGTTTATGCCTTTGCTAGTCGTGTATTGATGTCATTTTCAGTAGATGAGACACTGCTTCCGAAGTGTGTGAACTTGTCCACTAATTTCAGAGAACCATCATTCAATGTAGAGATTATTTTTTGATTAAACATATGCACTCCGTTTTGTCTGCATTCACAGGCCGCCTGCTGCCTTCTCCAAACTGTGGAGCTGTGATTCGGCTTGATTAGGAGTATTTGCCAGAAGTGCTATTTCATCTACATAGTCTGCGTCCGTAATAGTTTCTGCGGGGTATCGTCTGCTTCTTGCCTTTTAGTGTAAAGCCATTTACTTTCCTTTGATATATCGACGTTCGAAGAACGTAGTCCTAACAGATTATGAACACGTATGGGGCTAATGTATTCCCTTGCAGAACACCAGCAACAATGTCAAAGAAGTCTTTGTCTCTATCCGGTGAGCGAACTTTTACTTTCGTGTTTTTATAGAGCATCATTATGATTGTGACAGTTTCTTTGGGGAGACCATAGGCTAGAAGTATTTGCTCCATCTTCCCTCTGTGTATGGATTCGAATGCTTTGGAGAAACCTACAAATAAAAGTGTCGCCTCGGTTTTTTTTTTTTTTTTTTTTTTTTTTGCACGAACAGATTGTTAGAATCTGTGAAGTGGATTGGTTTCTTCGAAAACTATTTTGATTCTTTAAGCCATGGGAAGCTGCATGGTGGATGTGAAGTAAGGCGGGTGAACCCAATGTAGAGTCAACGGCGCGCTTCATCTGATGCTGGATGGAAGAAACCCCACATGTCAATGGCCAGAATCAAATAGTTCAGTCAGGAAATTTCTGCTACTCATCTATAAGGTTGGCGTCTGTTGATGCGATTAAAATATAGCTATCGAAAGATTACCATGACTCTCACTTAAGCCATATGTACAAACCGTACCGCCCTTCGCGTGGGTAAACAAGAGGTGCGTTCTGCTGAGGTTGGGGCTCCGGTCCCAGTGTTCAAAAATCAGTTACAAAACGGAAACTCAAACCTAAACAAAAATGACTTAGATGTAAAAGCACAATACAAATAGCGACACTTAACGTCAGAACTTTAAATAGCATAAGCCAACTACTGGAGCCGACAGCGTCTACGGCAGATTATAATATAGATATAGTATGAATAGAAGAACACAGGTACTATCATAGCGAAGAAGTAATAAAATATCTCGATACTGGCAATGGATGGACATTTATCTCAGCATCTGCGTAGAGAAACTGTCAATGCCGTCATTCTCAGCCCTCAGCCCAAATATCACTTAATAGCATCGAGAAAATACAGCCAAGAATGATGGTAGCTACATTTAACGGCAACTCCAGTACAACAATCATCTCTTTCTACAATACTACCAATGCTTAGGAAAAAAACAAGACAACGAGAAAACTGAATCCCAATATAATAAAAGAAACCCAACCGATGCCAACACTCAGAAACTTAAGAAGGTACAAAAAGATCTAATTGACAGATACCAAAAAGAACAATTAGAATACATTCAAAGTCAAATCAATGAAATAAAAAAAAAATTCGGTAGAAGATAAACAATCTCGAATTGCGTGGCAGACAGTAAATAAAGCAAGTAAAAGGAAGAGCACCTTGAAAGCTAAACTAAAAGCAACCAGCCAAGAAGAACGAATACAGATATGGGAAGAACATTTCAAGAATCTGCTTGAAAAATCCCCAAAAGTTATAGATAAGTTTATCAAGAAAATTATTAATAACCAACTAGACAACAAAGAAGGATAGTTTACTCAAGAAGAACTCAACGTAGTACTAACAAAAATGAAAAATTGGAAAGCTGCTGGTCTTGATGAAATACCTCCAGAAGTATGGAAGACAAGAAAATTCGATGACTCACTGGTCCAATAATACTACACCGTATATAATCAGAACACAATAGAGAGATAAACAAAAAGCTGCGCCCTCCCCTTCCCCAAGAAAGATGACTTTGGAATTGCCAAGAACAACCGTGAAATAACCCTTATTTTTATCCTATTTACCCAACCCCTCCGCTCGGGCAGGATATGAGACAAGGTCAATTTTTAAGCGGAGTTTAACAGGTTTGAATTCAGAGTTTTCCTTCTAGACTAGTTGCCTCATCAAGGCTGAAGAACTCAGCTGGAGGGAGAATAATTGGATTCATACGTTTCCCAAGAGTATTAGTACTATGTGAAATGCAATCAGTCTTGTCCAGGATTTGAACTCGTGTCGCCGTATCCAATTCCTACGACGATAACCATTACACCACAGGCACCTCCTCTTTTATAACGGCTAAGATTTATAATGTTCTGTTACTCAACCACAGCGAACTAGAAATTGAGAAAATTTTTAAATACAACTGACGTAAAACTTTTCAAACGGAATTGTAAATGGACATAAAGTCCAGGGTTAATTTTACATTAATTTAAATTGTATCATAAAATCGGACATAAAATCAGTGTCTCACTATGCATTTTGGTTTTATTGTAAACTGATCACCCATTTTATGGCAACTTCAGTTGGTCCCACTTTTCGAGTTAATTTTTCTCAAAAAAGAAAAAATATATATATATCTACATGACAACGCCGCACATTAGAGACGAAATTAAAAAATGGTTTTGGACAACAAGGACTGATTAGATGATCTCCCAAATTTAAAGTTTCTGTCGTGCAGGTGCAAGTTGCTTTGAGCGGATGGAAGTATATCTTTCAGAAGCGATAGCCATGCCATTTTAGTTACTCATGTGATGACTTCCTCTGGGGATACGTGAAAGCTGAAGTCTTAAAGCATAGGCTGCAGATGACCGATTAATGAAAGATTCTATTTGTCCTGAAATTGCTGCAATACTAGAGACATTAACTTGGTAAATACTGCAGAACATCAGGATTAGGCTTCAGATGTATACAGTTTATGAGGTCAAACATTTTAACAATATAATCTTTAAAACAAAGTGATGACTATAAGAAAACAAAATGGGGAATTTTTTCTTCTTTTTTATAGTAGAATTACATTTCGAATCGGATCTATGTTGCGTTTTTTAAGAACTTAATCTCGTAGGCAGAAAAATTGATGACTAACATTAGCATTTTATAAGTTTTGTTTTTAAGTCGAAGATAAGATTAGATGTTTTATTTCTTAAAAATAGTTAATAAATTACATATAAACTAATAATCATTTGTTTGCACCAAGTTATTTGATTTCAAGTATTCCTTTCTAATAGTGATAATTTTCAGGTGTATTTTACCCATACATGAGGCCCTCACAAGTAGTAGGACTCCAGGTTTACCTGGTGGTAATGGCAACAAAGGGATGACTCTACTCTTCCTAGAGCTCCAACCCTAGACCTTTCCACTGGGAGCAATTTAGTGTCATACCTGGGACACTATATTATTTCAAATATTTAAATTAATATAATTCCAATACAATTATATGGTTCAAGTCACTAAAAATGATAATTTGTGAACAATTATAGCTTCTTAATACAATCCTTAATACAAATAATTTGTAGTTATATGGTTTCAAATACCCCAATCTAATTCTTATAATCTGCATGCAATTATATGGTTTCAAGAAACTAATCAAATTTACGTTGTCATTTGGTTTATTGGCATATCAACCCTTGATGGTTATTTAATGCTAAATCCTGTTTACACACACGCACACACACACACACACACACACACACACACACACACACACACATATATATATATATATATATATATATATATATAAGTGAATTGTTTATGGATAACCGAGTTAGAGCTCATTTGTTTGTACGCAGTTATATGGTTTCAATTATAGCTATTCAACATGAGCATTTGTATTTATCAAGTATTCTTAGCTAATTTAATATCTATTTGTACACAGTATATAATGTTAATCGTATTTTTGTACACAATTTAATGGTTTCAAGTGTCACTACCTAACGTTAATAATTCTACTCAATATTAATCATTTATTTGCACACAGTTAAATGGCTTCAAGTATAGTAAATGATCAAATAGTTCTGTCTGACCCATAGATGTAACCCAAACAAGTACTACTACTCTGAGTCAGAGTGGACCTGGGACTAATGGCGATGAAGGAGTACTCCACATTCTACAAAGCTTCAGGACTGGAACCTCAACATCAGAATGTTTAGAGTCATACTTAGGACACTCACTGTGGCGGGATTACTCCTCTGCAGAGGTGCAGTCGGTGTATTCTTCAGCCCCAGCCAATGGGTTGGTAATAAAGTTTACATTCATGTTAAACAGACAAACACTTACAATATATTAATGTAGTTCAGAATCAAAACGTTATTTCAAACAGAGCAATTTGACCCATTTATGGCACCCAAATAGGTCAGAGAGGAACTGAGAGTATTAAGAACAAAAGTGTTGAATCATTGATCAATTCAAGAACTTGTTACTTCACACAATCTCAATTATACGAGACTGGGTAAAAAATTAATGCCCCTTTTTTTTTATTTAAGCCACTTCATCCCAACTGTTTTCACTTCCCTGTCACTTGCATAATGTTTGACTCTTGAACTTTCATTTATGGGGCCGAAGAGATGATAAACATTATTCCAGTGACGAGGAAGTGAAAAATGCAGTGATGAAGTGGCTCAAAGAATAGAATTTTATGAGGCTGGGATACATGCTCTCATTCAAAGGTAAAACATAGCTAGTGAGAAAAACGGTGACAATGTTGAGAAGTAGGAATGTGATCCACAGAGGGCCATACATCATCATCATAATCATGTCGTGCCACTAGCACGGATATCCCTGACCCTCTCTTGCCACTTCTCCCTATCGTTCATCGCCTCTGGCAGGTCTTCAGGGCTACATCCCGTATCCTCACATAGCTGCTGAATGTATGTTCGAGCTGGTCGTCCTGCTTTTGCCCAGCCTTATGTGGAAGTCCATAGGAGTACATCACTTATGAGCTCGTCCCTGCTTCTCCAGCAGTGTCGTGCATGTCTGGTTCGTCTAACTTGGATAGTTTTCGTGATGGGAGACAGGTGGCCATATAGTTGGTGCCTTGTGGGGTGTTGCCGCTAGGACTTGTTCAATATTGCTCTCAACTTTCTTGTGTAATTATCGTCTAGCTTCTTCTCCAGCCGTTTAGTTAGCGTCCAAGTAGTGCATCCATACAGCAGTATCGATACGACCGCTGCCTGGTAGAAACTGCGTTTCATTTTATCGGTCAGGTCTGATTTCCATATGATCGATAGCCTATCGATAGCTGTCTATGCCTTCGTTAGCCGAGTGTCGATGTCCTTTTCTGTTGATGATACGCTGCTTCCTAGGTAGGTGAATTTGTCTACTAGTTTAAGAGGGGTTCCATCTAGTGTGGTGATGTCGCCTGTTTGATTATAGCACATATATTCCGTTTTGTGTGCATTGACACCTGCGGCGGCTCGTTCTAAACTATGCACTAGTGTTTCGGCTTGGTTGGGTGCATTTGCCAGTATCGCTATGTCATCGGCGTAGTCGGCGTCGGTAATTGTTTTCGTGGGGTGCCTTCTGCTTCTTTTCTTTGTCAGCTCGAAGCCGTTCTCTCTGATTTTATCAATCGATGTTCTAAGCACGTAATCTAGACAGATGATAAAGAGGTATGGGGATAGTGTGTCTCCTTGAAGTACTCCTGCTACAATGTCGAAGTATTCTGTGTCTCCATCCGGTGAACGTACTTTCACTTTGGTGTTTCTATAGAGAATCGTTATTGCTGCCACGGTTTTTTTTTTTAGGTAGGCCGTATGCTAGTAGGATTTGTTCCATCTTTCCTCTGTGAATGGAATCGAAGGCCTTGGTAAAGTCGACAAATAGTAATGTCGCTTGTAGGTTTTTTGCCCGTATTACAAGAGACTGAATTCGAACTGAGAGTCAAGGGAACGAGCTCAGACATTCAGGAACTTTCTTCAACGAGTATAAGATAAAATCAATATTCAATGAGCAAATTGTTAAAAAAGTTGTATGTTTGATTTAACGATATATCAACTCCTTATGGGATAATTAATGCCAAAATTTGATACAAATAATTTTTGCACTATTTAATAATTTACTATTTAATAATCATAATTATCTTTTGTTTGCACTGAGTTATGCTATCCAGTATTCCTTTCAAATACAGATAATTTCAACACAGTTATATGGTTTCAAGTATTCCATTTCAATACTAATAATTTGCACACAGTTATGTTGTCACAAGTAACAATTCCTATTCAATAATCATCATTTGTTTGCACTCAGTTATGAAATCCAGTATTTCTATCAAATACAGATAATTTGCACAGTGATATGGTTTCAAGTATTCCTATTCAATACTAATAATTTTCAAACAGATTTATTTAACTCATAGATGGGACCCTAACAAGTACTACCACTCCGGGTTAGAATAGACCTAGGAGTTATAACAGTGAAAGGATAACTCCACATTTCACAGATACCCAGAACTGGAGCCTCACCACCAGATGTAGTTTAATGCTATACACAGGGCACTCGTCAAGTTGGTATTAATTTAGAATAGGTCTTTATTAAGTTTAACTTAGTATAGAACAGGACTAAAAGTGAGAGTCAACCAATAGTGAGAGTCAACCAATGAGGTAAGATATACATGACGTAAAGACAGTCAGGTTTCGATCCCAGCTTGAAGCATCTTGCGTGTCCCGCCACATCAAAAGGTTGTGATACAACGAAACAGTCTGTCAGTGGATGACAATATATATGTTCGTCACGTGGTTTGAATATTCGTAGGGAAATTTGCCGGCTACCAAATAAACTGAAACGCAATAGCTCTTCTCAAGAATTGAGCACTCCTGATAGCCGATAACGTATATGTAGAAATATATATTTAAAAAATTCCTTCACTAACGCAACTTTGGCATAAGATATCCGACTGATGTAAAGTCAGCCGGGTTACTATCCGAGCTTGAAGCATCTTGCGTGTCTAGCTACACTGAAGAGTTGTGATACAACGAAACAGTCAGTCTGTGGATGACACGGACTGGCTGTTTCATTGTATCGCAACTCTCTCTCTCTATATATATATATATGTGTGTGTGTGTGTGTGTGTGTGTGTGTGTGGTGACTCTAGGTAATCTATGCTAATCGGACTCATATTTTTAACAGGATTTAATATATGTATAATTTAGAATATAAGAAGAAATTCATCATCCAACTATATTTATCCTTAACACAGTTCATCAACTCTCTGTGCAGTCTTGTACAGTCAATACTTTACAACTTACCATTCTACAAAAAAGAAGAAAAAAAGACATACACACACAAAAGAAAAAACAAAACAAAACAAAACAATAAACACCGATATTTTCTCTTTATCTGTCTCAGTCGCCACAAGAATCTCTGATGTTAACTATTCAATGTCTGGGTCAGTACTGGATCCTTACTACCTAACGCCGTTTACGTTTACTGTCATACTCAGGACTATTTCTTGAAGGATAAAGTAAATTCCGAAACAGCAGGATCATCAGTAAAGAACTATTGAGGACTACAAAAATGTATTTACTTAACTATTAATTGCTAATAATTTATATTGAGTTTATATCATATTATATTTATATTATATTATATTGAGTTTATATTAATTGCTAATAATTTATATTGCATTCAGAGTTCACATTCCTCTACGTCATTATTTTAGTAAGGCTGAACGAACTTTGGTTACGGTCGCTGAATTCCACAGGCATCACCCCCCCGTAACTCTAGACAAATAAGTTTCAGAAAGTAGGTTTCATGGCATGATACGTACTCAGAAATCAACAACATAAAAATTTGCCTTATTTTACTGTTGTTTTAAGCCGGTAATTTCATTGATTGATGTGTCCCCTCGAATAAGTAGTATTATATTGTCTTCTTGAGGCACACTTATTCAATACATTATATTTTAGCTCATGTGTTTAATACATTGAATTTTTCGTGCAAATTGCATTGCCTTTTGTACGTATTATATTGCCTTGTGCACGGAGTTATAATCATTTACGTATTGTTTTGTTGGCTGATTAATTCATTTTAACCTCATTTCCACCCGTCTTGAATTATTTTATGCCTAGAGGTTTGGGAATTGTACGTTTATATTCACGGTTTTGTGTAGTTATTTCTTAAGAGTTTTTTTTTGTGCACAATCAGCATTCAGGCACTTGTTTATCGCTGACGAAAATGTATAGCTAATTGTATTGACTATACAGAATTAGTGCTTTGTAGCAAAAAAAAAACTTGCTCTATCCAACGATATTATTGTACTCTCTGTATCTGTTGTAGTTTTAGGGGAGAGAAATAAGAGACAGTACTTTCGGATACTCATCCTCATAGTTAATTTAAGGACAACATATTAATGCTAGTATAATCACATATCGTAAAACATTTTTCATATTTTCCATGGACAAACACGTAGATTAATATATGTGTGTGTGTGTGTGTGTGTGTGTCACACACAAACACATACCCACACACATAGAGTAGAGATATGAAAGAATGAAAAAGAGCAGAAAGAAAAAAAAGACACTATTACACATTTAAATTCTTATAGGTATTCTCTCAAGTGCTCCCAACGGAATGACAAAGCTTCTGACATAAGAGACTATCCGGAGATTAATTACTTCATCGGGTATATTTGATGTGAGCAGCTCCTGTTTAGAGAAGAAGAAGAAGAAGAAGAAGAAGAAGAAGAAGAAGAAGAAGAAGAAGAAGAAGAAGAAGAAAGGGAAAGAAGAGGGAAAGGCTAAGGAGCAGGAGATAAAGAAGAACTGAGAAGAATCATCAGATAAAAAAATGGAGAGAAAGAGTAGACTGAGGAGGAATAGATAAAACCAAAATGAGGAATTATGAGGAAAAGACCCAAAAGAAGAAGAAGAAGAAGAAGAAGAAGAAGAAGAAGAAGAAGAAGAGAGAAAGAAAAGGCAAAGAAAAATAAAGAACTGAGAAGACCAAGAAGAAGAAGACAGCAGAAGAAGAAAAAGGAAAAGGCTAAGAAGAAAAAGATTGCAAAAGGGGAGATGGAAAAGTTTAAGGAAATGTAGATAGATCTAAGAAGAAGAAGAAGAAGAAGATAGCCGAGGGAGAAAAGAAGGCTGAGGAGAAGTAAATAAATTAAAGTAAGGAATCAGTAAGAGAAGACGCAAAAGTAACAGAAGAAGAAGAAGAAGAAGAAGAAGAAGAAGAAGAAGAAGAAGAAGAAGAAGAAGAAGAAGAAGAAGAAGAAGAAGAAAAAGAAGAAGAAGAAGAAGAAAACGACATGACTTTTCAGGGGTGAGTGTGTGAACACGAGACTATCACAACTCAACACTTTAATGACCCACTTTTTTTTAATATCAAGCTAACAGTTAACCGCTAACCGCAGCATATACAACATACCACTGGCATTACTAAAGTATTTACCATTCCTTTAGAAGTCTTTAAAAAAGAATATTTACTATTTGTGTCTATACAAGACTTTAAAAATACATAAAACAATTCGAAAAAAAAAAAAGATGATTATGATGAACGACTGATCAAATTCAAATGAATTTACCTGGACCTAAAATTGACCCCGTCACTAAGAGGGTGTCTGAAAACTGCGCTCCGCTCTGAAAAATCACCCGACCCCCACCTCTTCGGAATATGATATGAACTAGTTTTTCTGTGCTACTTCTTACAACATCTTATTTTATATTTTTAGTCGGCGCTTGTTGTGTTATGGTTATCGTTGTTGGAAATGGACACAGTGACCTGAGTTCAGTTCCTGGACGCGGCTGTTTGCATTTTACATAGAACTAATACCCTTAGGAAAAATATGTTTTCAACTGTTCTCCCTCCAGCAATGGGTAAATGGTAGGGAGGATTGGGTTCTTTAACCGTAGCATGGAAACCGGTTTAGGAGAAGAAAAAGTCTGAATTTGAAACCTGTTGAACTCAACTTAAAAATTGACCATGTGTCGCATTCTGTTCGAGCGGAGGGGTTGGGTAAATATATATGCCATTTTATTTCTTCCCATTTGTATTCCGGCCTCACTTTGGATTCAATAGATGACTTTCACTTACATATTGTAAGTGAAAGTCTCTCTCTCTCTCTCTATATATATATATATACACACATGATAAAACGGGATTTATTTCAAGTTGTGGCCGTGTCGATGTCCTCAAAAAATTAAAGAACAGAAATAAAAAGATTGAAATTAAAAAATTGGTGAAGAAAAGCAGAAACATAGAAAGAATGAAAAGAGAGATAAATTTGAAGAGAGAGAGAGAGAGAGAGAGAGAGAGAGAGAGAGAGAGAGAGAGAGAGAGAGAGAGAGTGTGTGTGTGTGTGTGTGTGTGTAAAAGAAGAGAGAGAGAGAGAGAGAGAGAAAGTTAAAAAGAAAATGAAAAGATATACAAGAAAAGAAAGATAGCACACACACATATATAAATGCTTTCTTTTCTTATATATATATATATATATATATATATATGCTTTCTTTCTTTATTCCATATTATTATACAATCATAGAATCGAAAAAACGTACTGGACAATGTTACAGCGATAATAGAAATATACAAAGATAAATGGATAAAAGGTCTGCTAATACGGATCACAAATGGCTTTAAGATTAAACTAAATGACCCTCAAGGCTCCGCTTTGACATAGGATGGACAGATTTGGTGTGATAGACAAACACTTAAATAACCCAAGCAGTCATGGTTTATTTAAAACATTCCCAACACATGTTTAGCATATATCTCTCAAATGAAGAGCTAAGTGTCCTGACGACAAATATACAAAGGCCAGATGAAGACACTTGAATACCAGCAAATAATTTTCTTCCAACGAATATTCGTCTCTATCATCCATCGCTTCCGGTAGGTCTTCAAGACTATATCCTATATCCGTCCAGAGCTGTTGTAGATAGGTTCTAGCTAGTTGTTCAACGCCTGCACGTCCGTGTGAAGGGATCCATTGGAAACAATCGCTTATGTGTTCGTCCTTATTTCTCCAGCATGTCCTGTTCATCTTATTTGGATGGTTTTAGAGATGGTAGGTTGGTGGCCGCACAGCTGCAGTTTTGTGGGATGTTGTTTCCAGGATTTGCAGTCTTGTGCGATTCCAGTCTAGCTTTAAACACGAAAGTAAAAGTTTGCTCACCGGATGGAGACAGACTTCTTTGACATTGTCGCTGGTGTTCTGCAAGGGGATAAATTAGCCCCATACCTGTTTATAATCTGCCTAGACTACGTACTTCGAACGCCGATAGATATAAGGAGAGAAAATGGCTTTACACTGGAAAAGTAAGAAGCGAATGATACCCTGCACACACTATTACGGACGCAGACTACGCTGATGACATTGCGCTTCTGGAAAATACACCTACCCAGGCCGAATCACAGCTGCATAGTATGGAAGAGACAGCAGATAGCATTGGACTCTATGTGAATGCAGACAAAATAGAGTAGAGTGTTTTAATCAAAGAGGAGACATCTCCACATTAAATAGTGTTTCTCTGAAATCAGTGGACAAGTTCACGTACCTCAGAAGCAGCGTCTCATCTAGTGAAAATGACATCAATACGCGATTAGCGAAAGTATTGACAGCTATCGATAGGTTATTGGTCATATGGAAGTCAGACCAATCCGTTTAAATAAAACGCAATTTTTTTCCGAGCAGGGGTTGTGTCAGTTCTACTATATGGATGCACCATATGGACTCTGACATATATACATTTAGTATATATATATATATATATATATATATATATATATATATAATAAAACGGGATTTATTTCTAGTTGTGGCCGTATCGATACAACTGTATGGTTGCATCAGCTGGACTCTAACGAGATGCATGGAAAAATTAGATGGAGTCTATGCAAGAATACTACGTATTGTTTTGAATAAATCCTTGAAGCAGCACCCCACAAAACAGCAGTGTTGGTCGACCAGCAGAGACCTATATACATCAGCTCTGTGCAGACACTGGATGTTGTCTAGAACACCTGTCAAGAGCGATAGCGATAGAGAGTCAAGAGACACCATGCTATCTTAGTGATATATATATATATATATATATACTTAATGATATATATATATATATATATATATAGTTGGGCAGCAGTCTTTCATTTAAGCATGTTTGATTAAATGATAAAGACATTTTGTCTATATAATTTTATTAAGATCCTTTCAAGTTTCCTGATAAGTGTCTTGGTTTCAGGTTGGAATTGGTCGACGAATTTACCAAATTGTTCTAATAGACACAAGCAATATTGACCGATTTACCATCTCCACATATAAAATACATACCAACATTAATCCCTGTGCCCTCAATTTCAATAGTGAATGCCCCTTCCGTTATAAAAAGAACAATTATAAAAAACACTTATTTCCAGACCTAAACTACTATCTTCCTCTCGAACTATCTTCCTTAATAAACTTAAAGATATAAAACAAAGACTTATTAATAATGTGTTACTCAACTACATTGTCGATACAGAAATTTAACATTTTATTAACAAAACTGAAGAACATAATATAGACAATACCTTAAACCATAAACAACCAATAAACCTATAAAAACCATAAACCATAAACAATCAATAAACCTACAAAAACTATTTCATAGTAATTATTAGATGGACATATATTAAAAAACTTTATCCAAAAAATGTTCTCTCAACTGATCCTACCGAGAAAAAAAGACTTATTATTTATTACAATAAATTTAAAACCTCCAACCTAATTATTTCCAAAAACTCTTCCACTGAACTTCTTGATAGGACAAACGTCTTATATATGTTCAAATGTCCCCTGCGAGAATGTGTCTCCAACGAAAATAATACCACTACAACTCTTTCAAGACAGCATACAATGCACCTTAATGATTCTAGCTCCATTCCCAAATCCAAATTTCGAAAACACCATTATAATAGCACACAAAATGAATAAGCTATGACTACAAATCCTAGAAGCCCAACATAAAAAAAAACAAAAAACATAGAATGAATAGTGTTGTATAGCCGTGATACAACTATACGTATACATATACATGCGGAAACATAATCAACAATAATGACGAATGAACACAATTCAGACTGAACAGACTGCAACATATTGACCCCAAGTTACTCTGACTATAGCAGTACTTCTTCCTCATTATCAACAATAATGACGAATGAACACAATTCAGACTGAACAGACTGCAACATATTGACCCCAAGTTACTCTGACTATAGCAGTACTTCTTCCTCATTCTGCTGGGCTGCTCAGCCGGGGTCCTGAGGGCCCAAGCCCTTTGCTGGGAGCTGGTTCTCACTGCCTCGAACTGCAACTCGAACTCCAACTAACTGACTCCAACTAATTCAAGCCGTCTGTGGCACCCGGTTATATAATTGTTAGATGTCCACCTGCTTCGTGTGGGCGCCGCAATTGCACCGAATTCAACCCGTCAAGGTGATACCCTGATATCTTCGACCGGATGCACCTATTTCTTGATAGACGGCTGGGTCGAAGGTCAATATGTTACAATAGAATTAATTTTAGAAATAGCAACAATATTTTTAAATGCCTTTATTTTTTTTTTCGTTTTTTCTTTTTAATATTCTATATTTTTTGATAATATTCTATTTTCGTTGATAGCGTTCTGTTTTTTAAATTCATCAGCATCTCTGTTTTATCCAATTCTGTATTTACATAATTTTGTAATGTTATAAAAACCCTAACAACTCTTTTAAAAAACTCTTTAAAAAACACTTTTTACACATGCAAGCAACGTCTAATGATGGCATATTGTTGTGGACCAGTAAAGGGTCCGGAAGAAAGACACGAACTCGGGTTTACGTGGAAGAAAGTATATTAACGAAAGTATAATACAACATAGGTAAAAAGGTGTTGAACGTCAGTCTGACTGCCAAAGTGTTACGCTGAGAAGAACTTTGCACCGAGATGAATATTCTCCCGTTATTAAAAGCAACAGGTAGAGTTCATTACAGTCTGCATAACACATATGAAAGGTCCAAAAGCGCTCGGGATAATTTTGGTAAATTCATCCACCAATTCCAACCAGGAAACCAAGACACTTATCAGGAAACTTGAAAGGATCTTAAATTTTCTAGACAAAATATGTCTTTATTATTTAATCAAACATGCTTATATATATATATATATATCCCGATCATTGTATTGAACCCTTTTAGATCTTGTGGGCTTTATGCTAATTGGACGCATTGTTTCTGATCAAAGAAGGATGCGTTCTACCGTGCGAGAAATATTAGCAACTGTTACTCTATGGATAAGTGTGAGAATAGAGGGACAGCTAACCCGAACAGATCAACCGAAAGCATTTGTTCCTTTAAAAGGGAGATCACTGTATTTTTGAGAGAAAGAAAATCCTATCTATCTAACTATCTATCTATGAAGAGAATGAGAGAGAGAGAGAGAGAAGAAAGAAAATAACAAGAAATGTGAGGAGAGATAATCTGATAAAATCTTATAGTTAAGCATATATGTATACATGTATCTACCTAACCCCTCCGCCAAGAGCATGATGTGACACAAGGTCAATTTTTGAGCGGTGTGACTCAAGGTCAATTTTTAAGCGGAGTAAAATCGGTTTGAATTCAGAGTTTTCTTTCTTCTAGACTGGTTGCTGTATCATGGCTAAAGAAGGATAGTTTTCCCTACTATTTTATTATAGCTGGGGGTGAGGAGGAAAAACAGATTGATTCATGTCTTTCTCAAGGGCATTAGCACGAAGTGAAATGCAGTCTTATTCAGGATTTGAAATTGGATCTCCGATTCAATTTTCTACGACAATAACCGTTAAATTAAGTACATATATGTATGTAAGATCGTGGTGTGTGTGTGTGTGTGTGAGAGAGAGAGAGAGAGAGAGAGAGAGCGAGAGCGAGAGAAGGAAAGAGAAAATACATATATATGGAGAGAGAGGGAGAAAAAGAAAGAAAGAGAGAGGAAGAGAATGAGAGAGAAGAAAGAAAATTACTAAAAATTAACGAGGGAGAGAGAGAACCTATTTAGTTAAAGATATATGTAAGTAAGATCATAGAGAGAGAGAGCAAACGAGAGAGAGAGAGAGAGAGGGAGAGAGAGAGAGAGAGAATGTGTGTGTGTTTGAGAGAGAAAATCTATCTTTTCTTTCTTTCTATTGAGAGTGTGTGTGTGTGTGTGAAGAGAGAGAGAGAGAGAGAGAGAGAGAGAGAGAGAGAGAGAGAGAGAAACGATTACTAAAATTATAAAATCTTTCAAAATAAGAGGAAAATATCAGACTATTCTAAAAAAAAAAAAAAAAAAAAAACGGATTACCAAGAGGAAGTTCTAACAATGTGTTTAACTATTTCATCATTTAATGGATTCTTTAAATTGGAATTCTTTGACGAAATTATTTCGAGTCCACCAAGTAGAAATTCAATGCTACAGTCGACATTTGGAAAATTTCACTGATGCCGTTTGTAGTAACATTTAACTGAGTAAAAGTAAAAGTGAAAAGAAAAAAAAAATTGACACAACTGATAATGACTTATTTTTGTCTGAATCTGACAAGTTCAGGAATGAGGACAGTACTCCTAAATAAGTGGCTTTGTTAAACAGTTTTCTCAGAACATCAAATTTAACAATGTGGAATTGCCAAAATTATTCATAAATTTATAATTTGGACGTTATCATCTCGTCATATGATTCAAAATAAAATTACTGAATTAACAATTCCTTACTGATATCTTGTACATTGACTTCGTATGAGAATTTCTCGGAAATTCTATTTATCGTTCAGTGTATTGACGTGTTATCTAGTCAGCTAATTCAACCCTTACATCATTAGATTAACGCTTCATAGCTGAAAAGTTGTGAATATAACGAATGATTATACTATAAGTCTGCATATTGATCTGGCGTTCCTACGATGTGACGGAAAACCAAAGTAGGTGGTATTGTAAGATATTGCTAAGGCTCTCTGGGTTAGTGGTAATGATGCCTTGTCCCCTGAAAACATACCTGGTTTCAAAGTCATCATCTGATAAAAATTTTGTTAGTCACACGACTGTTTCTTTACTAAAACATATGTATTTACCCAACCCCTCCCCCACGAGCAGGATTTGACTCAAGCAACAGCAACTAAGGGTGATTCCATAGACTCAAAACTGGAATCATGTTTTTAATCTAAAGAACCTAATCTGTCCTACTATTTCCCTATGGTTATGAAATAAAAGTAATAGCAATGAACTGTGACCTCACACTCCTCAAAACACCAAAACTGGCTTGGTTTGGTTTGATTTTATGGCATATCAACCATTGTAGGTTATTTAATGCCAAATCCTGTTTATATCTATATATTAGATATATGATTTCGAAACACATTTTCTTGATAACATTTTCAAACGAGCCTGAGCTAATTTTTTGCACTCAGTTAAACGTTTTCACTTATTTCTATCTAATACGAACAATTCTATTAACTATTAATCATTTATTTACACACAGTTAAATGTTTTCAAGTATTGCTTTTTAACACTAACAATTAAGTTAAAGATCAGTCATTTGTTAACACACATGTAAATGATCAAACAGTTCTATTTCAAACAATTCAGTTTAGCATTTCAACAAAGTTAAATGATTTCAAGTATTGCTATGTATCTCAAACAATTCAGTTAAACATTAGTCATTTGTTTGAACGCAGTTAAATGATTAAACTGTTCTATTTCAAGAAATTCAGTTTAGCATAAATCATTTGTTTGCACACAGTTTAAATGTCAAAATACACTGTTTGAATGTCAAACGGTTCTATTTGACCCGTAGATAGGACCTTATCAAGTGATACCACTCCGGGTTTGAGTGGAACTGGGATTGATGGCAATGAAGGAGTACACCGGATTCCCCGAAGTTCCGGCATCACCATCAGATTGTTTAGTGTTATACCCAGGACAGTCGTTGAGAGGGGGGGGGCTCCTAATCCTATGTAGAAATGCAGTCGGTGTATTCTACAGCTCCAGCCAACTGGGCCATTGAAAGCTGGAGCTTTGGCACCCTGTTACATATTGACTTTTGACAGACCCGTCAGTTTGAGATTTCGTAAGCAGGATGTAGATGTGTGGACAGGAGGACAGCAAAAACGGGTCGCGTGAGTTAGGAATCGGAGGAGGAAAGCGTGGGCCTTATGGATATTATATAAGCACACATTTTCAACCTCCACAAAACAAGCGTTCAGTCAGGAGAAGCAGGCAGTCTGAGCAGAAGCCGACTTGAGTACTTTTCCTGGTATTTACTACCGTTAAAAAAATGACCGAAATGAAATGTAAATTAAAAATCTAAAAAACAAAAAATTGCATCCTCAGCTGATTGAACTGGAGTAGGCATCGATTTTTTTTCACATGAAAGAATCCAATAAAACATCATTTTTCAACATATAACAAAATTATGGTTTATTAGCAGAATGGTTCAACTTTTAATGCCGCACCTATAACATCTGCCTTTTAAGTGTGCTGTATACAACCGCTTGTTCATCGCGAGCAAAGATACATATCAAACGATGATGACTTTGTTAAAAAAATTGCCATATAGCCAAAAAATCACAATCATTGATGTTCATGCAGTGTCCTGAATATGACACTGAACAATCTGATTGTGAGGCATCGGTCCGGAGGCATTGGGGAACTTGGAGTACCCTTTCATTGCCATTACTCCCAGATCCACTCAGACACGGTGTAGTAGTAGTTGTTAGGATCCCATCCATGGTTCAAATAGATCTGCTCAACCATTTTACTGTGTGCAAACAAATGTCTGATGTTAAATTGAATTATGTTAGCAATACTTGAAAGCATTTTACTGTGTACAAACAAATGAACTCTGGTTTGTAGATAACATTTTAATGTTATCTACAAACTATTCGTTTACAAATATATATATATATATATATATATATATATATATATATATATACGTGTGTGTGTGTGTGTGTGTGTGTAAACAGGATTTAGCAAAAATAACCTATAATGGTTGACATGTCATAATACCGAACCAACTAACCAACCAACAAACTACATTCATTGACTCTTGTAAAATATTTACAGCCCCTCAGCAAAGAGTGAATATGAGTACAGTTAGATGGTGTGTAAAGTTTGGTTTGGTTTTATGGCATATCAACTATTGAAAGTTTATTAGATACCAAATCCTATTTATGCATATACAGTAGCGAGCATAAAGATCTAAACGATGTTAAGGAAAAGTCTAAACGTGAAATAACTTTTTATTTTAAAGCTTCATTAAACATTTTATCAAGGAAAAATAACGATATAAAGGTCAATTATATAATTCCAAAATATAAAGCTCAATAAACTTATTTTGATAAGGTTATAAGAATAATTATATAACTTTTGAAAAAAAATAGATGATCAAAAACATCAGAACGTTTAACAAAATCATACTATTATAATAGATACATTATATCTAAATGAAAATGACATTCATTATTCATTAGCACTTGATGTGTAAATCTTTACTTTCAATAACAGCTTGATATCTTTTGCTACACGAACGAATTAATGTCTTGCATTCATCAACTGATATTTTCTCCTATTCTTCTTTCAAATCAGTCCATAATTCTTCAACGTTTCTTGGATTCTTTTCCCAAGGTCTTTCGTATAGTAACTTCTCAATAGGATTCATGTCTGGGCTTTGAGCGGGCCACTCCATAACAGTAACATCCTCCTCAGAAAATGTCTTAACAGACTTCGGTGTGTGACACGGAGCGTTATTCTGCATAAATACAGTTGGTTTATTAATTGCAGTTCTCATATTAGGCACAACATGCTTCTTCAATATCTCCTTGCATACAGTTGCGTTAATTTTACCTTGTAGCCTCACAATAGGTCCTGTACCAGCATCAGAAATCATGCCAAACACCATCACACTTCTTCCTCCAAATTTAATGCAGCATTTAGTGCACTGAGGCGAATATCGTTTCTCAGGACTGCGTCGAACGAACCATCTCCCATCACTATCGAACAGGTTAAACTTTGACTCATTGCTGAAAGGAACACAATCCCACTGTTCTTCAGTCCTTATGACGTGTTCAGTGGCAAATTTCAATCAGCTCATTTTGTTCTTTTTTAGAAATGTAAGGCTTCATAGAAGCTACTCGATGGTTCAGCTTTATTTCATTAGGTCTTCGGGAAATAGTGTGCCTTGATATTTTCGCGTGAAAGTTTTGTTGTTATTTTTAGCGAAAAGGAATATTTGTTATTGTTAGCGAGGAGAAGTGTTAACCTATGTGTGTGTGTGTGTGTGTGTGTGTTTACGTTACCTCCACGCTAAGTTTTAAAAGTAACTAAAGGAGAAGGTTCAAGATGTCGAAGTCGAAATGTGTTTTTAGGAATAGTTTTTTTATTTGCAGCATGGAATATTTAGTTTGCTTTCGTGCTGCAAGTCTCGTAGGAAAGGTTGTGAGTAAGAGATGAAATGAAGATATGATAAAGTTGAGAAGGCAGCGCGTGTCGTGGGACGTGCGAGGGATTGTGTTCACCGTAGTTTAGTGAAAGCCATGTTTGCCGTTGGAGGAAATGGACTTTGGAGTCACCGTGAGTTTTGTGCGTCTGATGGAGAGGCGTGCGTTGTCTCCATTAAAGTGACCCAGAGGTGTCGAGAGCGGAAATAAGGCATCGCATCGACATAGCCAATTTTGGGGTTGACATAAAGTTGTTCCTGTGTGTGGCGTGTTGAATGTATCTAATTCATATTCAACTGGGATTCCTTGGTCTAAAAGATATAGACGCAAGGAATCTATAAATTAGATAGGTTCCCTCATGTGTCCATGCTGCTGCTGCTGTTATTGAAGAACGGCCAGTGGGACGTCTGCACTGGACAGCGTTGTTCAGCCAAAGCGACTGTGTTTGGCAGCTTACCCAATTTCTGCTGCCCGGGAAAGAGACCCAGGTTGAATAGGATATGTCATCCTGATTGGGTGGAATTATGCGTCGAATTAGATTGCGCGCCAAACCAAAATACCTTCTGCTACAATATTTTAATGCTAAGGTCAGCATTAGCTCTTTTAGAGAAGTCGGTTGCTGTCGCAAATCGAACCTTTTTTGATTCATTACCAATCCCTGACTTCCCTTGCCGTAGTTTTTCTAGGCCAGCCAGGTAGTTTCTTAGTTTCACATGACCCAGTTTCCTCAGGTTTTCTTAAAACACTATGAATAACAATTTTAGATTTCCCCATAGTCTTTGAAATATCCCCAATCGAGAGTTTATCTTCATTACGTAACTTGACTATCAGTTTTCTAAGTACCAATGATGCCACAGATTTTTTCGCCATGTTTACAATGCAAGAGCCGGTGTAATTTAGTAAAATACCCTATTTTATATTCTTACCCTAATTTTTTTAATACTACAAAACAATGATTAAATTTTACGGATTTATTTAATTGTTCTGA
Source organism: Sepioteuthis lessoniana (assembly GCA_963585895.1). Taxonomy (NCBI): domain Eukaryota; kingdom Metazoa; phylum Mollusca; class Cephalopoda; order Myopsida; family Loliginidae; genus Sepioteuthis; species Sepioteuthis lessoniana. The sequence continues at coordinate 28,845,838 of OY757928.1, read as the reverse complement.
TGTTTTCGATCATCTACTTTTTCGTATGTTATATAATTATTCTTATAACCTTATCAAAATAAGTTCATTGAGTTTTATATTTTGGAATTATATAATTGACCTTTATATCGTTATTTTTCCTTGATAAAATGTTTAATGAAGCTTTAAAATAAAAAAGTTATTTCACGTTTAGACTTTTCCTTAACATCGTTCAGATCTTTATGCTCGCTACTGTATATGCATAAATAGGATTTGGCATTAAATAAACTTTCAATAGTTGATATGTTATAAAACCAAACCAAACTTTACACACCATTTACCTGTACTCATATCCACTCTTTGCTGAGGGGCTGTAAATATTTTACAAGAGTCAATGAATGTAGTTTGTTGGTTGGTTAGTTGGTTCGGTATTATGACATGTCAACCATTATAGGTTATTTTTGCTAAATCCTGTTTACACACACACACACACACACACACACACACACACACACACACACACACACACACACACACGTATATATATATATATATATATATATATATATATATATTATCAAAATAAGTTCACGGAGTTTTATATTTTGGAATTATATAATTTACTTTTATATACTTATTTTTCCTTGATAAAATGTTCTATGATGCTTTAAACTAAAAAGGTATTTCACATTTAGACTTTTTCTTAACATCGTTCTTATCTTTATGCTCGCTGCTGTATATCAAATATATATGATTTTTAAACACATTTTGTTCATAACATTTTTAAATGAACCTGAGTTAATTTTTGCACAATTAAATGATTCCAAATATTGCTATCTAATGTGCATAATTCTATTTACTGTTAATCATTTTTTTGCACACAGTTAAATTATTTTAAGCACAGCTATTTAGCAGTAATTATTCCATTCAACATTACACGTTTTGCGCAAAGTTAAATGGTTCCAAGTATTGTAAAGTATCACTAACAGTTCAATTAAACATCAGTCATTTATTTACACACAGTTAAATGATCAAACAGTTCTATTCCTAACAATTCAATTTTGCATAAGCCGGTTGTTTGCACTCAGTTTAAATGCCAAATGTCTATTTGACCCATAGATCAGACCATTTCAAGTGCAACCACTCCGGGCCAGAGTGGACCTGGGAGCGATGGCAATGAAGAGGTAACCTGCATTCCTGAAAGCTCCAGCATTAGTGGAACCTCAACATCTGATTATTTAGTGTCATATCCAGGATATTTGTTGGGGGAATGTCTTACTCCTCTGATGAGATGCAGTTGGTGTATTCTACAGCCACAGCCGACTAGGCTGGGTGTCTAAAGTGTTTCAGTTCATCGCTAGTAAAAGTTTTATAACTGAAATTTTGCTGCATCCCTCGGTATTATTGTGTTCGTTGCATCTGTTGTAGTTTCCGTAGAAAGAAATAAAAGTCATTACTTTCGGAGCGTCCCTCTTTTATTTTACGACCAGAATCCCTTTTCAGTTTGAACAGCATCTTAAACTGAGTTTCAACTTGGAATTCTTCGCTAATTAACTCGTGACCATATTCTATTGAAGGAAAATAACGAGAATTCTAAGTTGAAATCATGGCGAAAATATACTGTATAGATTTCGGTTGAATTTACGATCCTATACGTGATATAAATAGTCTGTGTTTGGGCGGTTCATAATTTATTAACAATGTATCCTTACATCACATTATGGGACACGTCATACACATATTTTGTGCAAGGAGATCGTCAATGAATTCGGCTGTCTGGTAATCCCCAGTTTACAGTTCACACAAAATATGAAAAATGCCTTTCACATAATGAACAAATTGTTTTGTGTTCTGGTTTCAACCCAAAAATGAACGCTCCCAACTTGTAACAAAAAAGAAAAAACAAACTAGTTTCCTAAAGTTTGGTCGGGAATTGGCATAATGGCTGACAATTGAAATCAGCAAGTAGAATTGAACTTCAAAAAGTTTTTAGAATATTCATCTTCTACACTTGTTCCCTTGGGAAAGACCTGAATCCATAATTTTTATCTCCTCCAATCGTCACCAATTGCATATGGAGATTAGTTGGTTGGTTTTACAGCATTTCAAACCCTATTAGGTTATTTTACGCCTAAGTCAGTTTAGCTATTAAGGGCCCTGTTTATATAAGATTGATTGATTGATTGATTTTAACGGCATATTAACCTGTCTGGGGTTATATCTAAAGATTAAGAAATCAGTCAATGTATCTTTCACTCTATTGGAAAATGCATGAAATTTTACTTAAGTTGGTTTTGAACACGTTGAAAAAATAAATTTCAGTCCTAACTGCATTTACTACCTTCGACCATCCACTTTTTTCGTCATTGTATTTTTGGATTTTTCCACCACCCACGAGGAAAATGATACCATTTACTTAAAAAATGACTACTCTTGACTGATTGATTTTATAGCATGTCAATTCGTGAAGGGTTATTTTATCCCTGGAAGTTAGGGAATAGCGTACATGGTGCATATGTATCTATATTTTTGTGTAGTTGGTTCTTAAAGATTTTTTTGTTTTTTGCACACGAGTAATTTTTAAACAGATCTATTTGACCCATAGATAGGATCCTAAAAGTAGAGTACTCTTTTATTGGCGTTATTTCCAAGTCCACTCCAGCTGAGAATGAACTAATGATTAATAGGGCTACTACAACCCTCAAGTTTCCAGAACTGAGACCTCACCAACAGATGCAGTTTAGTGTCATACCCAGGATAACCCCTTTTGTGGGGAGTCTTACCTCTTTATAAGAGGATACAGTTACCCCGCAGACAGGACGCAATGCTTTAAAGGAAAATACGTATTTCCAAAACTTTTGCCAAAGAAGATAAAACCACACTTAGATACACACAATAATCCTAGCATAATGAACAGTTGCAATGTTATACCCCACAAATTCAGTGGTCAGTCTGACTATGAAAATGTAATAATATCTTAAAAATGAGTTATTTGCCTTCAATTTGTAAAAGATAAAGAGAATATAAATGAAATATAAAGAAGAATGTGATGTGTTATGTTGCAAATTATCTGATAAACATGCATATTCAAATGATAGACGGTTATGACAAGATGACAGGTGACACTAAACAAATATATTTACATCTTATTTTCTATTTAAATGAAATTTATGTTCTAAATTGTCATATAAAGTGTGCCAGTCTAAGAATTCTACATTTAGTAGAAAATATATGAAATTATATTTAATTTATTTTTTAAGACAGTGAAATTAAAACTTGGAGAAGTTTATGAATTTCATTGTTGCGTTTAATCCCACATTTTCTTTTTCTTTTAGTTTATCTTTTCATGCTTACAGGACGCATTTTTCGCGTTGTAATACGATAAATGTCGGTCAGAGATATTCTTCTTGGTGTGTCAAAGGAATTTTTCAACTCAAGAACCAGAAAATGAGAATAGAATAAAAAAAAACCCCAAAAACTCAAAAAAAAAACAATGACGTCATGTGACATGTGGGCAGAGAATATTTTAAAAGAGAAATTTAACGTCTACATTCCTGAATACCATCTTTTTAGTCTTAAAATGTCGGTTGGCCAGAAATCAGTAAAAAAAAGAATACGACGAGGACGGAAATATATATATATATATGTATATATATATATATATATATATATATATATATATATATACTAACACATACACACACACGCATCGACGGAAATGTATCGTGACTCTTTTACTGCGCAAGCCTACATGATGTTGTCACTTCCTGTAATAAAATACTAAACGGTAAAGTAAACAATTGTTGCAATTTGGACGCTTGTTGAAAAATCACATAAGCCGAGCAATTTAGAAAAGCATTTCCCGTTTCATCTTTGAATCAATGAAAGGCTAATATTAGAAAAAAAATTGTTTGTGGGATTTTTATGGGATAAGTTTATGTAAGAAATAATAATCATAAATGATTAATTTTCAAGATAGTCAACAGATTTAATTCTTTCATCAGGTTTTGAAGGTAAATATTCAGGAATAAGAAAAATACAGTTCAATAAGCAAGGGAGATGTTATTACCAAGGTTTATTCATTAATACCGAAATCTGTGGAAATTTTACATTTTAATTAGAAACATATAGATAATTTGCAAACTACCAATTTGATTTGATTTGATTTGATTCATTGATTTTAATGGCATGTTGAACCATCAAGGGTTATCTACACCAAGAGGTCAGAGAATTGCGTTCATATTTACATTTTTTGTGAAGTTGTTTCTAAAAAGTTTATTTTTAATTTTTTTTTGCTCATGGTCCGATCGAATATGAATAATTTGCGAACAGAACTATTTGGCATATAGATGGGACCCTAACAGGGACTACCACTCCGTGTCAGAGTGGACCAGGGAGAAATAGCAACGAAGTGGTACCCCAAACTTCCCAGATGTCCAGACCTTAAGCCTCACCATCAGGTACAGTTTAGCGTCATGCCCAGGATACTCCTTTTGGGGGTGGGGGGGTCTTACTCCTCTTCAAGGGATATAGTCAGGTTTGGTTTGGTTTGGTTTGGTTTTATGGCATATCAACCTTTGTAGGTTATTTAACGCCAAATCCATTTTTATGTAAATAATCAGTTCTATTTAAAACAATTCAGTTTAGCATGAGTACACAGTTTAATTGTCAAAAAACATTTCTATTTCAAACTATTCAGTTATATATAACAATTCAGTTTAGTGTAAGTACAGTTTCAATGTCAAAAATGGTTGGTTTGTTTGGTTTTATGGCATATCAACCCTTGCAGGTTATTCAACGCCAAATCCATTTTTATGTAAATAATCTGTTCTATTGAAAACAGTTCAGTTTAGCATAAGTACACAGTTTAATTGTCAAAAACATTTCCATTTCAAACTATTCAAGCAGTTATATGTAATAATTCAGTTAAGTGTAAATACAGTTTTAATGTCGAAAAACAGTTCTATTTGAAATAATTCAGTTAAGCATAAGCACGCATTTTAAGTGTAAGTACGGTTTAATTGTCAAAAACGTTTCTATTTTAAGCTATTCTGTTTACTCAATTCATTTTAGCATAAGTATGCTGTTAGTTCTATTTGACCCATAGATAGGACCCTTATCAGGTGCTACCACTCTGGGCCAGAATGGACCTGGGAGCGATGGCAATAAAGGGGTACTCCGCATTCCCCAAAGCTCCAGCATTGCTGGAACCTCACCATGAGATTGTTTAGTGTCATATCCAGGACACTTGTTGTTGGAGGGGTCTTACCCCTCTGCAGAGAAGCAGTCGGTGTATTCTAAAGCTCCAGCCGACTGGGCAAGATATAGTCAGGGTATTCTAAGCCCCACTAATAGGGCAATAACAACTACCAAGGATGAAAAAATAAATATGATAATTTAAGACTTATAATTTACTAATCTGAGGGTCGTTCAAAAAGTTTTAAACCTCAACAAGAAAGAAGAGCATTACTGAACATGTTTGTTGTGGCAACACACTACCACTTCTAAAAAGGCTAGAATAACTAACTTGAAAATCGATACTGCTATGGGTTGAAAGTTCTATCTGGAACAGCATCATTCCGATGTAATATGAAATGAGTATGAAAAGTAGCAATTACAGATGCATTAGTTGTCACGGACTAATGTTAATAAAGATAACACAATTAACACGAGTGCTACAAAAATTGAGAAGTTTTTATTCTTGCATAGATCTGAAAACAAAGAAATGAAAATGTTTTTGTGTAAAGTCAGTGTGTAGTATTGAATTTTTAACCAGCCAATAGAGTTGATTGGCTATCGTCTAAGTTGACGGTCGTAACTTGATACAGGTCGTCCGGCGGCCAAGCAAGCTTGGGCTGTTACGAAACTTTGAGACACAGTTGTATCGTTTTGCCTTGGTGACAAGTATACTGTTCTCAATTGCCTTTGGAGATGTTTCGACTTTATAGTATTTGGGAGGATCACGCACACGCGCGTTAGCTCCACAGATTCCTATCAAAGAAAGAGACCGTGTATATTTTAGCACACCCGATTGGTAAAAAAAAATGTGGTCAAGTGTTTTAATTTTTTTTGTAGGTTTTTTTCCCAAATTCTTGAATTTTCTGGAACACGTGCATGGGCGTTTTTTTTAGGTTTACAATTGCGTCAAAATTGATCGTTTTTTTTCCAGAATTTTCTTTGACGAGGAAATTGCATAATTTCGGAGTCAGTCTTAAAAAATGTTTCAACAACAAATCTACGATGTACACCGTTCTAAACTATGATCTTAATTGGTCATATTCGAAAAAATAGTAAGACATTAGCTAGAGTGCACTACATCTTGCCTAAGTTTACTTACACCACACAAATGATAGTTTAAAATGTATCAGGTATTTTTACCAAATCCTGTATATACGAGGATGCTACAAAAGCAAAATTTCAAATCTATTTTCACGGAAAAAAAAAACATCTTAGACTATTTTTCCACACTGTCACCACCATTGGCTACGCTTTTGTTCCAAAAATGATCAAGAACCTGCATACTGTATTTATAGGAGGTTGCTCCGGAACTAATTGTTTGATAGAGCAAGTTTTCGGCTACAAAATAATTTCTACATAGTCACCATCACTGGCAGTCCATTTTCACTGGCGATAAACAAGAGCCTACATAGTGTGTTTATGTATCACTGTCAACACTACTAAACACTTTACCCACAACCCAAATGTGTTCATATAAACTTGGGGGAGTGGCTCAGTAAACATTCCATAAGCATCGATGAATTTCAATGAATATAATTGTTCAGCCACAAAGCACTGTTTTCCAACAAGCGATTAATAAAAGGTTCGATGCCACAAACGTACAAGGCGAATGGTGGTATATCAATAGAGGTTGAACCTTCCTGTCAATAAACCATAAATTTTGTTATTGGGAACAGCTAGGCTGCAGTCTTGAAAAACGATGTTTTACTGAATTCTTTCATGCGAAAAAAAAAAAAAAAAAAGAAAGAAATTTTCAATACTTCATCATCATCATCATCAAATCGCGTCGACCGAACGGAGTTCCCAGACTCTTTCGAGTTGGTCTCCGTGGCACTATGGCTAAAGAGCCGGACTGCAGCCTCGATATAAGTGTGTTCGAAGTATCGTCACTATTATGTTTACTTTCGGACTAATACCCTTGAGAAAGGTATGAGTCCTCTGTATCCTCCCAGCTATATATTAAATCGTATCACTGCTGTTTTTCTACAAGGATGGCTTTGGGATTAAATTACTCAGGAAGGTTAATATGCCATTAAAAATAAAGACCCCCCCTCTCTCTCTCGCCATTACCATTATCCATCACTCTTAGTAAGTCTTCTAGGCTGCATATTTAATGAACATTTATTGCGTATAACTTACATATGAGCATAGTTAGGCATTGGGTTGGAAAGAATTAACTCTAGAAATCTAAGTTTTCTTTTTACTTTTTAAATTAGGCACTATTATGCACGTCCTGTTGGTGGGTTCTAAAATCTGCCGACTAGATTCACACAAGAGGTCTAAGACCTCCCACCCAATAACAACAACAAAAAAGATATCCTGTGTATGGCACTAAACCACATTCGGCGATAAGGCTTTAGGAAGTGTGGAGTCACCTTTCATTGCTATTGTTCCAAGTTCACAGATATAGATAAATAGTAGGGCAGATTGGTTTCTTTAGCTTTGGTTAGGCAACCAGTTTAGGACAAAACGTTTGAATTCAAACCAAATTTACTCCGCTTACAAATTAATTCCTATCATGCTCGTAGCGGACGCATTGGGAAAATACATACTCCAAAATTTATTCTGGCCCGGAGTGGTAGTATTTGTTAGGGTCCCAAGTATAGGTAATATAGATCTGTTTGAGATACTGTAGGTTTACTTAAGTAGGGAAATCTAGGGGGTATGGAGTTATCCCTTTATTGCCTTACTCACAGGTTTACTATGACCTGCAGTAGTTGTATTGTTAGGGTCCCATTTATGAGACAGATTTTGAAATTATTCATATTCGATAGGAACGCGTGTTGCCCTATTGCTGTGAATAATTTTATCAAAAATAGTTACTTGGGGTTATTCTTGTTTCCCAAGGATTATTATTCATATGTTTGAAACCATATTCGCAAACAAATGACTTCGGCGTATAATAACCTAATAGGGTTTGAAATGCTCTAAAACCAACCAACCAACCAACCAATTTCTATATGCAATTGGTAACGATTGGAGGTGATAAAAATTAGCAGCAGGAAAACATGGATTTAGGTCTTTCCCAAGGGAACAAGTGCATAAGATGAATAATCGCAAAACTTTTTGAAGTTCAACTCTACTAGCTGATTTCAATTGTCAGCCATTACGCCAATTCCCGACCAAACTTTAGGAAACTAGTTTGTTTTTTCCTTTTTGTTACAAGTTGGGGGCGTTCATTTTTGGGTTGAAACCAGAACACAAAACAATTTGTTCATTATGTGAAAGGCATTTTTCATATTTTGTGTGAACTGTAAACTGGGGATTACCAGACAGCCGAATTCATTGACGATCTCCTTGCACAAAGTATGTGTATGACGTGTCCCATAATGTGATGTAAGGATACATTGTTAATAAATTATGAACCGCCCAAACACAGACTATTTATATCACGTATAGGATCGTAAATTCAACCGAAATCTATACAGTATATTTTCGCCATGATTTCAACTTAGAATTCTCGTTATTTTCCTTCAATAGAATATGGTCACGAGTTAATTAGCGAAGAATTCCAAGTTGAAACTCAGTTCAAGATGCTGTTCAAACTGAAAAAGGATTCTGGTCGTAGAATAAAAGTGGGATGCTCCAAAAGTAATGACTTTTATTTCTTTCTACGGAAACTACAACAGATGCAACGAACACAATAATACCGAGGGATAGAGCAAGTTTTCAGTTACAAAACACTATTTTTTTCACACAGTCACCACCATTGTCTATTCCTTTTCGATGAACAATGGTAATGCCATCAATTCATTTCCACGGAATCTACAATGGACACAAGCAGCTCAATAACTCTTCATTTTTTACAAGAGACGAGAAAGAACCTGTATACCGTGTTTTTTAAAAGGGTCACCCCGAAAGTAATGCCTCATATGTTGTCCTGTAAAGTTAGATTTTTTAAGACCAGACTGCAAACACAGTATAGTGTTAAGCTCATTTATTCTAAGGGAAGTTCCTAAGTCACTATATTATGTTCCCTTTCGGATTAATATCCTTCCAAAAGCTAAGAACCCGATTACCCCCCCCCGGTATGGAATAAATAGCATTACTACTATCCTTCAACAAGAATGGCTTTGGCAGAAGTTGAACAAAAAACAAACAAACAAACAAACAAAAAAAAAACAAACAAAAACCAACCAACCCACCATTTGTTCTGCCCAAATCATCTTGGCAGCAGAATTATAGAATTCATTTGCATTTGATGGTATGATAATTGTACCATTTATCAGTTTACACGCAAATAGTCTTGCCCAGTCGACTGTGGCTGTACCTATGGAGTGGTAGCATCTGATAGGGTCCTATCTACGGGTCAAATAGAACTGTTCGACATTTAAACTGTGTACTTATACTAAACTGAATTGTTTCAAACTGAATTGTTTGACTATTTAACTGTGTGTAAACAAAATGACTGATGTTTGATTGAATTGTAAGTGATACACAGCAATACTTGAAAACATTAAACTGTGCAAACAAATAATAAAATAGAATTATTCGTATAAGATAGAAATAAATGAAACCATTTAACTGTGTGCAAAACATTAGCTTAGGCTCGTTTAAAAATGTTATCTATAAAATGTGTTAAGAAATCATATATATATATATATATATATATAAAGGATTTGGCATTAAATAACCTGCAATGGTTGATATGCCATAAAACCAAGCCAAACTAAACCAAACAAGTCTTCATGAGGCTTCAATGACCTCCCGATATCTATCCTACATATAGTCTCCCCCCTCTCGCTTTCTCCACCCCACAAACACATATATATATTATTTATGTAAGTCCAAGCGTGTAGACGTGAAAACTGCTTCCAAATCCAATTAGAAGAACCCAACCAATACCAATGCCCTGAAACTTAAAAAGGCACAAAATGAATTAGCTAATATATACCTAAAAGAATAAACAGAATACATACAAAATCAAATCAACTCGATTGAAGATAGACAATCTAGGATAGCATGGCAAACGGTAAACGAAATGAGCAGAAGCAAGAGCTCCGTGAAAGCTAAGCTGAAAGCTACTAACCAATAAGAACGAATACAACTATGGAAACAATATTTCGAGAATTTACTCGGAAACCCTCCGAAAGTTACACATGAACCAATCACGAGAATTACTAGTAAACAATTAGACATAAAACTAGGACAGTTTACGCAAGAAGAACTTGACTCAGTACTAAGAAAAATTAAAAAGAGAAAAGCAGTAGGGCTTGATGAAATACCCCCAGAAGTATGGAAGACCCGGGAATTCGACGACATACTGCCCCGACACTGCAATGCCGAATGTAATCAAAACACTATAAACAGATGGACAAAGGGATGTATCCTTCCCTTCCTTAAGAAGAGCGACATCGGATTAGCCAAGAACTACCGATGTATAACAGCAACGTCCATAGCGGCCAAAATATACAATGCTTTACTACGAAACCTCAGGGAACCCAAAATTAAGAAGGTACTTAGGAAGAACCAAAATGGCTTTCGGAGAAATCGATCCACGACATCACAAATTTTGACTATCCATCTAATTCTAGAAGGTATTAGTGCAAAAAACCTACAGGCAACAATATTATTTGTTGACTTCGCCAAGGCCTTTGACTCTATACAAAGAGGAAATATGGAGCAAATACTACTCGCCTACGGCCTACCCAAAGAAACCGTCGCAGCCATAATGATGCTAAATAGAAACACAAAAGTAAAACTCTGCTCCCCGGATGGAGTGACAGACTACTTCGACATTGTAGCAGGCGTACTGCAAGGAGACACATTAGCCCTATACCTCTTTATTATCTGTCTGGACTACGTGCTTAGAACGTCTATTGATAAGATAAAAGAAAACGGATTCAAGCTGACAAAGGAAAGAAGCAGAAGATACCCCGCACAAACAATTACAGACACGGATTACGGCGATGATATAGTACTTCTGGCAAATACACCCGCCCAAGCTGAATCCCGGCTACATAGTCTGGAACGAGCAGCTGCTGGCATAGGCCTACACGTCAACGTAGACAAGACGGAATACATGTGCTTTAATCAAAGAGGCGACATTTTCACACTAAATGGTAGTTCTCTGAAACTAATGGACAAGTTCACCTACCTAGAAAGCAGTGTCTCATCAATTGAGACAGATATCAACACGCAACTAGCAAAGGCATGGTCAGCTATTTATGGACTATCAGTCATATAGGGAAGTCAGACCTGACCGATAAAATAAAACAGTTTTTTCCAAGCAGCAGTCGTATCGATACTGCTGTATGGATGCACTACATGGACGCTAACTAAACGTATGGACAAAAAGCTTGACTGCAACTACACAAGAATGCTGCGAGCAATATTGAACAAGTCCTGGAGGCAGCACCCAACAAAGCAGCAGTTGTATGTCGTTTTACCACCCATCACGAAAACTATCCAAGTTAGACGAACCAGACATGCGGGACCCTGCTGGAGAAGTAGGGACGAACTCATAAGTGACATACCCCTGTGGACCCTATTACATGGACGAGCAAAGACAGGACGACCAACTAGGACCGATATTCAACAGCTCTTTGCCGATACAGGATGTAGCTTTGAAGACCTGTCAGGGGGTTCCGCGCTGGCGACGTGACATGATGATAATGATGTAAGTTTGGTTAAAGACCACAGAACTTGTCTTTTTATGCGCTTTCTCTTTCTGGCTCGTTTCTTTGAATCAGTGTCCATTTCAAAGAGAAGTGCTTTCGATCATATCGACTGATCATCTTGGAGGAGCTTATTTTTATCTATTTTTTGGAAATATTTTTGTTTATGTTTAGTTTAGGTGCAATATCTGTTTTGTCGGAAACAACAACAACAATAATAATAATAATAATAATAATAATAATAATGAGACGCACAAACTTCTCCGGGAATGAGACGCTCAAAATTTTCTGGGGATAAAAAAAGATCCTGCCGAATAGTGGACTTTGTTGTTCCGGCTGATCACAGGGTAAAACTGAAAGAAAGTGAAAATAAAGATAAGTACCTAGACCTTGCTAGAGAACTGGAAAAAAACTGTCGAACATGAAAGTGATGGTTCTACCAATTGTAATTGGTGTGCTCGATACAGTCACCAAAGGAATGGTACAGGGACTGGATGACTTGGAAATCAGAAGACAAGTAGAGATTATCCAAACTACAGCATTATTAAGACCGGCCAGAATACTGAGAAGAGTTCTGAGGACTTAGGGAGGCTTGCTGTCACTCAAACTCCAGTGAGAAACCATCGGCTAACGCTGGTGTGAAAAAACTCTCAAAAACAAAACAAAAAAGTATTTATGATAATAATCCCTCAGAGCTTTTAGTCGAACTGTGAGAAAAAAAAAAGAAATCCTGAAAAAACAACTACACAAAAGTGTAAATTCAAGTGGCATAAAGTAACCCAAAACGGGTTTGCATGCCGTTAAATACCATCAATGAACCAATTCAAAGATAAATGCATGTTAGTTAATTTCTTTTGTCGCTTGGAATGACGATCAATGTCTTTTGAGTTCAATTTGCGAACAAGTGCCAACAAGAAAACCCAGTGATGTTACAAAAAGCTTCGAGTGAATTTTTTATAAAATGTATTCATTAATTACAACCAATTGACATTTGACATGGGAGGATAAATGTTCTTAACGGCCATTGTGTAATTGATTTAATTAGTCGATGAAGTCCTAAGTAGAAAAGGTCACAATTATGTGACTCATACATATTGCTGAAATACATCTGCAGTTCGCGCTCTCAAAACAGATGATGATTCTGGAGTCTGGCATGTTTCTGGGGTTTAAATTTAATTCCAGTTGAAATTTAAACTCAGTTTAACGCTATGGCGTATCCGGAAAATCTGCTGGGGTAAGCAAGCAACACTGTTATAATTTTGCAGGTGGAATTAAAGATAATTAACAGTAATTGAAGATTAAATTGAATGCATTGCCCGACCTCCAAAATGTCAACAGAAAATTTTCCAGTGTTTTTAATTACGATTAACCCCCGAGCATAACTTTCAAAACACAATTTAACAAATTCGAAAAAGTTTATATCATTAAATCATAAGAATTATTAAATCATTCATGCTAATATCATCTTTCAAGAACTATGATGGTAAATAATGAATTCAAATGAAACATAAAATAATAATAATAATAATAATAATAATAATAATAATAATAATAATAATAATGAGATACAAACGGATCACCTAATCTCGGCCAGTCAACCAGACTTAGTGATACTCAAATAAATAAATAAATAAATAAGGTCCTGCCGAATAGTGGACTTTGCTGTCCCGGCAGACCACAGAGTAAAATCGAAAGAAAGCGAAAAGAGAGATGAATACCTAGACCTTGCTAGAGGACTGGAAAAAAACTGTGTAACATGAAGGTGACGGTGATAACACTTATAATTGGTGCTCTAGGTTCAGTCACCAAACTGAGAAAAGTCCTGAAGACTTGAGGAAACTTGCTGTCACTCAAACTCCAGCGAGAAACCAATGCTGATGCAAAAAAAAAAAAACTCTCAAAGATAATAATAATAATAATAATAACAATAATAATAATCAAAGCCTACCGACCACACAGATTCCACGTATTCTTTCACCATTCGTCTCTACTGGCTATCGCACCTAGTTGGTCCTCTAGACGGCATCAAGTGCCCACACTGAGCTGATGAATGTTAGCTTTAGCTTGTCGGCCAACTTTTGTGTCTCCATGTGTAGGAGTCCATAGAAGAACGTTGCTAAGGAGTTCGTCCTTACTTCAACAACAGTGCTCAGTGTGTCTTACTTGTCTTACTTCGATGGTTTGTGAGATGGGAAGAAAGGAGCCGTTTGTTTTGTAGAAAGTTGTTGCCAGAATTTGGTCAAATATTACGCAGCATCCTTGTGTAGTTCTCATCCAGCTTTTTCTTTTTGCGGTTCATTTGAGTTCAAGTGGTGCAATCATACAATAGTACTGACACGGCTACTGCTTGGAAGAATTCCAGTTTTACTTTATTATAGAGAAGAGATTTTCATATTGGTGATAACCTGTCAATCGCAGTCCACGTTTTTCTTATGCGTTTGTTGACATCGCTTTCAGTCGATGAGATATTACTACCGAAGCATATAAACTGGTGTACTAAATTAAAAGGCTTGCAGGGGGTGTC
>OY757928.1:28809001-28826501 GCA_963585895.1 Sepioteuthis lessoniana | reverse complement strand
TGGAGAAGAAGCTAGACGGCAATTACACAAGAATGCTGCGAGCAATCTTGAACAAGTCCCGGCGGCAACACCCCACAAGACACCAACTGTATGGCCACCTGCCTCCTATCACGAAACCTATTCAAGTTAGAGGAACCAGACATGCAGGACACTGCTGGAGAAGCAAGGACGAACTCATAAGTGATGTACTCTTGTGGACTACCACACATGGCCGGGCAAAAGCAGGACGGCCAGCACGATCATACATTCAGCAACTATGTGAGGATACGGGATGTTGTCCGGAAGACCTGCCTGAGGCAATGAACTTAGGGAAAAGTGGTGAGAGAGGGTCAGGGATATCCGTGCTACCAGCACGACATGATGATATATATATACACACACATATATATATATATATATATACATAAGAATCAATATATACGTATATGTATATACTTTTAAACACACACATATATATATATATATATGGGGGGGGGAACACATATATATTCATATATATACATATGTATCTATATATACATACATATATATATATGCATATATACAAATAGTAGTTGAGACCGAACCGAAAGCTTCCTTTTCAATAGTTGTTGTAGAGAAGGGCGGTACTCCTTTCCCTAGATTGCTCCATTTTACCCTTGATATGTACCTAATAATGCTGTATGTTAAACAAGGAGGTATCAAGTACCACTTTTTGAGTCTTTTGTATGACTCGACCTGGGATCGAACCCCGGTCTCCTGGGCCATTGGCGTACTCTCTATCCAACAGAGAGTACCCATGTCGTAATGGTTTAAGTGCTGGACTGCGACTTTGAAGAAAGCGAATTCGAGTTCCAGTCACCCTCGTTTGTTCACTTTCGAACAAATACTCTTGGACAAAGTATTAACCTCCTTACCCCCCAGGTATGCCATTAAACAAAGAAACCAAACATATTTAAGATAAACAAAGGTAACAAAACTAAAAGGAATATTTATCATATTTACCCAACCTCTCCGCTCGGACAGGATATGACACAAGAACCTAGTCTGCCCTACTATTTACCCATAGCTGGAGGGAGAATAATTGGATTCATACCTTTCCCAAGGGTATTAGTGCTATGTGAAATGCAATCAGTCTCGTCCAGGATTTGAACTCGTGTCACCGTGTCCATTTCCTACGACGATAACCATTACACCACGGGCACCTAAAAGGAATATTTAGTTTGTGTTTTTTTTATTTAAAGAAAAAAAAATGACCTGGTGAAGTAGCACATCCAATCGTTGAATGAAATTATTTTCTGGCATCCAAATGTCTGCAACTGACTTTTATATATCTGCTGTTAGGACACCTGTCACTGTCTCCATTTGGGAGGCAGGTGTAAATCAAGGCAGGATTGTGTTTCAAATTAGCTATGATACTTGGTTTGTTTATTTGTTTATTTAGGTCTTTATATGTCAACCAAAATCTGTCCATCTTATTTCAAAGTAGTACCATTCAGTTTGATGTTGAATTCACTTGATATTAGTATTTGGAGACGTTTTGTTCATCTTTGTTTGATTTCTTTTTCTTTTGTTTAATGGTATACCAACCTTTGTTAGTTAATTTATCGTCATGTATTTCTATTATTGCTGTAATATAGTCAAAGTGTTTTTAGCCCAGTCGGCTGGGGCTGTAGAAAAGATCAATTGCATCTCTGTAGAGAGGTAAGACTCCCTCAACGAGTGTCCTAGATATGACACTCAACAATCTGATGGTGAAACTCTAGTAATGCTGGAGCTTTGAAGAATGCAGAGTAATTCTGCATTGGCATCGCCCCCATGTCCACTCTGACCCGGAGTGGTAGCACATGATAGGGTCCTATCTACGGGTCAAATAAAACTGTTTGACATTTCAACATTATGCTAAATTGAATTGTTAGAAAAAGAACTGTTTGTCCGTTTAATTGTGAGAAAACAAATGACTGATTTTTAAATGAATTGTTAGTGATATCTAGCAATACTTGGAACCATTTAACTGTGTGCAAATGAATGAGTAATGTTGAATAGAATTATTAGTGTTAGATGGCAATAATTGAGAAGATTTCACTGTGTAGAAACGTTAGCAATGCTAGTGTGCAAACAAATTAGTTCTAACTCATTTGAAAATGCAATTACCAACAAACTAATCACTTATATATGAATATCTATTTAAATGTGTACAAACAAATGACTGACGTTAAATTGTTACTATTACATAGGGACACTTGAAACAATGTAACTGTGTGCAAACAAATGATTAATAGTAAATAGAATTATTCGTATTTGATAGCAAAACTTGAAACCAATAAACTGTGTACAAAAAGAAAATAGTAACAACAAAATGTGTTTATAAATTATATATTCAATATATATGTGTAAAAAATGATTTAGCATTAATGAACCAACAATGATGGATATGCCATAAAACCAAACCAAACTAAAAACAAACCAAATTTGTTTTTTATCTCTCTATGGTGGGGAGTGAATCTTCCATCTAATTAATATGAGTGTTATTCAATAAAAAAGGTGAATTTTGTTTAAGGAGTTGACCATAGGAAGCACTGTCATCATCATCATGTCGTGCTGCTAGCACGGATATCACTGACCCTCTCTTGCCACTTCTCCCTATCGTTCATCGCCTCTGGCAGGTCTTCAGGACTACATCCAGTATCCTCGCATAGCTGCTGAATGTATGTTCGAGCTGGTCGTCGTGCTTTTGCTCGGCCATATGTGGGGGTCCATAGGAGTACATCACTTATGAGCTCGTCCCTGCTTCTCCAGCAGTGTCCTTCATGTCTGGTTCTTCTAACTTGGATAGTTTTCGTGATGGGAGGCAGCAGTCGTATCGATACTGCTGTAGGGATGCACTATTTGGATGCTAATTAAACGGCTCGAGAAGAAGCTGGACGGCAATTACACAAGAATGTTGCGACCAATATTGAACCAGTCCTGGCGGCAACACCCCACAAGGCACCAACTATACGACCACCTGCCTCCCATCACTGTTTACACAAGCACTTTTTTCCAAGAAATAAATAGTGATGAATCTTTCTGTATACAGAAAACTGTCAGCACTGACTGCTGCGTCCAAAAAATTTTCTTTACCGAAGAGTTAATGTGTTTCCCCTCCATAGACTGTCTCTTCGACTCAGGCTCATGGTAGTAAATCTATGTTTAGCGAAATTGTAAAGATTTTTTTTACAAAAACATTATCCTCCGTACACATCACACATTCTTATGTAAATTTCACATGGTATGAACTTCTCAGCCACTAAAAATTTGATGACAGACCTCTATTCAATGCTACAGCACTTTGTTTCACTTGCCACCATTTGGAAAAGCCATAACAGAAATAATTTTCCCTATAAACCAATTCCCCAAAATGCAGATTATTTTGCTTTAAAAAAACTACCATTATTTACTGAATCACCCTCACACACACTCACTCACACATATGTACACATACACACACATATATAGTTTCATTATTTACACTGTCTATTTCTGGATGAAGACAGATGATAAACAGAAAGACAATATATATATATATATAATCTTCTGCAAAACAGAAATATTACACACACACACACACACACACACACACACACACACACACACACACACACACACACACACACACACATACACACACATATATATATATATATATATATATATATATATATATATTGTCTTTTTGTTTTTCATCTTCTTGTGTCGTCACCCGGAAATAGAAGCTGTAAATAATGAAACTCGGCGTCTCGTCAAAATTGCCGACTGCAATAAGCCAGGAAAAACTTGGCCCCACTTGAGAGTGTCGTTATCAAGATTTTTCACACGCATAAACCACTGGAATGCCTGCTTTCAGAGAAGACACTTGACTCAAAGCAAGCCACGTTCAAATAAGAGAATCGGATAATAACACTTAATTGCTACCGATACTTCCACCGACGACATCATTACAAGTACAATCACGGTAGGTTTACTAAGTTCAGCTTAGTCTGGCACAAGGTCATTTTGAATGAGAAAGTAAAAAATACCCTAGTTACTTCACATAGTAAATATAAACTACGATAAATGATCCGAAAATAACACCCCCCTATTTTTTCCACAAAACGAGGGAACACATTACACCATTGGATAGAGCCAGTTTCCAACTACAAAACACTAGTTTTCCACAGTATCGTCAAGTGTAGGAATCTCCGTGGCGTAGTGGCTGACGTGCTGGACTGCGACATCATAGAAAGCAAATTCAAACTCCATTACGTTCAATTTTAGACTAACACACTTGGGAATACTCTTATCCCCCCAGCTAGGGGTCAAATAGAACCATTACTGTTCTTCTACAAGGATGGCTTCGGCATTAAATAACCCATTAATGTTAATATGCCTTTAAACAACTAAGCCAAACCAAACCAAATCATCAAGTCAAGAGCACGGATTCTTTCGACTCTCTCTCTCTCTCTCCCTCTCTCTCTCTCTCTCTCAATCGGCCAATGAACCTGGTAGGTCTTCTAGACGGCATCCAGTGTCTTCAGTGAGCTGACGAAAGTAAGTTTTTGCATTGGTGTATCCATATGTAGGATTCTAGTGGAAAACGTCGCTTATGAGTTGGTCCTTACTTCATCAGTAATGCCCAGTATGTCAAGCTCGTATCTGTATTTACCCAACCCCACCGCACGGGCAGGTCGTGACACAAGGTCAATTTTTAAATCGGAGTTTAACAGGTTTGAATTCAGAGTTTTCCATTCTCGAGTGTTTGTCTGGGCCAAGGCTAAAGAACTCAGTCTGTATTACTATTAACCCATACCTGGAGGGAGAATTAGTAGATTCATACTTTTCCCAAAGGTATTAATGCTATGTGAAATATAATCAGCCTCGTCCAGGATTTGAACTTGTGTCACCGGGACCATTTCCTACGATGTTAACCATTACACCACGGACACCTCCTCGGTCGTGTACTTAGATAGTTTGCAAGATGAAAAGTAAACGGTCGTAAATCTGGCTTTGTAGGGTACTCTTTCAAAGATATGTTCAAAATATCATGCAGTATCCTTGTGTAGTTCCCACCGACCTTTTTCTCTGTTTCGTTAGAGTTCAAGTGGTGCAACCATACAGTAGTACTAGCACTGCTTCAACTTGGAAGAGTTCCCGTTTTATTATATCCCACATGTATTTTTGCCAGCGAGGAATGCACCACTTTTTCACTGAAGTTTTTTTTTTTCGTAGTTTTAGTATCGGAGATTTGGGTTTTAAATTTTCAGAGCACATATTTGCAACTCCTGTTTGTACGTGACGTATAGGCCACATTTTGTAGCCAAATTAAGATAGTACATCATAATGTATTTCTATTATAAAATATAATGTATTTCTATCGTAATATGATTTATTATACATTTCTATGGTAAAATAAAATATAATGCATTTTAACAGTAAAATAATCCTAATACATATGTTTAGTAAAATAATTTAATTATGCATATCTAAAATGTATATCTATATGTAAAAGGATTTACAATGCATATCTATAGTCAAATAAACATTATGTATTTCTCTAATAAAATAAGTTTTTATGATTACTTAATTTCTTTAATGAAATAATTCCCAATGCAAATGTATTGTAAAATAATTTGTAATCCATTTCTATGGGGCCCAGTCGGCTGGGGCAATAGAATACACAGACTGCATCTCTGCAGAGGTGTAAGACCCCATAACGAGAGTTCTGTATAATCTATGGGTCAAATAGAACTAATACATTTCTATATTAAAGTAACTTATAATGCATTTCTACAGTAAAATAACTGGGTTTCGGTCTCTTTGCTTAATGGCGAACCAACTTTCGTGGGTTATTTAATGCCAAGGTCACCCTTATAAAAGAACAGTAGTTGGGGAATAAGGGGGTTCTTACCTTTCTCAAAGCTATTAGTCTGAAAGTGGACGTAATAACGTTACTGGAGATTGAACTCGCTTACTCCGATGCCGCAGTCCAGCACGTCAACCACTACACTACAAGAATTCCCCGTAAAATAATTCATATAACATATCTATAGTAAAATGAAGTATTTAGCGTCGGATATTTTAGCTTTCACATTTTGGTAAAGGAAGGGACATCTTTTAAACCACTGTCTGGAGCATGTCATATTGCCTTTTTAGAGTTGGATATTTCAAATATTTTTGTTCGGGACCATTTAAAAGTCACTGTTTAGCCCTTGATATATTGTTTCTCATTGTATAGCGTCGGATATTTTGGGTTTCACTCTTCTGTAAAAAACATTTGAAGGGGCTTTTTCGGAGCCACTCTTTGGCCCTAGACATATTATCTGTCATCGTTTATAATCGGATATATTGGTGCATACATGTTTATAATGGATATTATTACACAGTTAGTCAAACCCCAGAGTTGTCACTCCCTATTTAACGCTATGTAACATCGAATATTTTGACATTTTTGCAACGGACATTTTTGCAACGGACATTTTTGCAGACTCTCTTTAACAAAATATGTTTTTGCAACGAATATTTTTACAACGGACATTTTTGCAGTCAACCTTTGGCACAAAATATTTTTACAGCGGACATTTTCACAACAAACATTTTTTGCTACGGGTCTTTTTGCAACGGGCATTTTTGCAGCAGACATTTTCGAAACGGACATTTTTGCTGTCGCTCTTTAGCATAAGATATCTTTGCAACTGACATTTTCGCAATGAACATCTTTAGAACGGATATTTTTGCAGCGGACATTTTCGCAACAAACATTTTTTGATAAAGGCTTTTTGCAACGGACGTTTTTGCAGTGGACATTTTCGCAACGGACATTTTTGCTGTCACTGTATAGCATAAAATATCTTTGCAAGAGACATTTTTGCAACGGACCTTTTCGCAATAAACATCTTTACAACTAACATTTTTGCAGTCACCCTTTAGTACAAGATATTTTTTCAACGGACATTTTCGCAACAAACATTTTTTGATAAAGGCCTCTTTGCAACGGGCGTTTTTGCAACGGACATTTTTACTGTCACTTTTTAGCATAAGATATCTTTGCAATAGGCATTTTATAACGGACCTTTTCGTAATAAATATCTTTACAACGAAAATTTTTGCTGTCACCCTTTAGCACAAAATATCTTTTTAACGGACATTTTCGCAACAAACATTTTTTGATAAAGGCTTTTTACAACGGACGTTTTTGCAGTGGACATTTTCGCAACGAACATTTTTGCTGTCACTCTCTAGCATAGGATATCTTTGCAACAGACATTTTTGCCACGGAAATTTTAGTAAAGGACATTTTTGCAACAGACATTTTTTGTCGGTTCTGTTTTTCACGTGACATATTGTCAGTTACTCTTTAGCAATTTTTATTTCGGTTTCCTTTCCCCCCACCTTTTTTCATGGGCATTTTTGTTGTTACAGTTTGGTGTTTTTACCATCGTTGTTTGACTCTTGATATTTTGTCATCCACTTTTTAGCCTCGGGGCAAACAAAGGTATGGACAGTTATCAATAAGCTATCGATCATATGGAAATCAGACCTGACCGATAAAGTAAACGCAGTTTCTTCCAGGCAGCGGTCGTGTCGATGCTACTGTATGGATGCACCACCTGGACGCTAACAAAACGGCTCGATAAGAAGCTGGACGGCAATCACACAAGAATGTTGCGAGCAATATTGAATAAGTCCTGGCAGCAACACCCAACAAAACACCAACTATACGGCCACCTGCCTCCTATCACGAAAACTATCCAAGCTAGACGAACAAGACACGCAGAACACTGCTGGAGAAGCAAGGACGAGCTCATCAGTGATGTACTCCTATGGACCCCAAATATGGCTGAGCAAAAGCAGGACGACCAGCTAGAACATACATACAGCAGCTATGTGAGGATACGGGATGTAGCCCTGAAGACCTGCCAGAGGTGATGAACGATAGGGAAAAGTGGCGAGAGAGGGTCAGGGATATCCGTGCTAGCGGCACGACATGATGAGATTGATACACTTATTTTTACAACTGAAAGAATTGGTTGATTTCCAAACCAATAAAGAGTTTAAAATACACCTTTTTCTCCTGTTTAGGAGACGTTTTAAAAGATTTCCTTATTTTGTGAGCGTCACCAAACTGCATCTGGGGGTAAGGCTCCAGTTCAGGAGCTCTGTGGGAATATTCCTTATTGTCATTACACTTACCTGCGCCCCCACACAAGGTGATCGCCTGGTCTCAGGGGGCATTCCACACCTAGGTAATACTGCTTAGCAGAGCACCTAAAACGAGAATGCCAAAGCTTTTTTTGTGTAATGCTCTTTTTGGCTGGGTCATCTGGAATTCGTGCCGGATGGGAGTTTCAAGGTCAATGATAGATTCGAGGCCGAATGGCCCCCGACCCTCGCCGGGCCACCTTCAGGTGGACGCACAGCATCGCGCTTGACCTTCGGGTCTAATTCAAGATATGAGCAGACATACGTGCCGGACTAGTGAGTCCAAGTCTCAGCTGTGACACCTGACTCACATTGCACGAAATGAGCCTATGACCAACACAGTCCAGCATGGCATGAGTCTCAGTCCGTACCCGAATTTGTCTTTCCTTAAAACCCACACTATAAAAAAGACTTTGAGTCAAATCCTGTCTGGTGGGAGGCAGCGATAAATATCAAGCTTTTGCTTTTTGACGACCACTCATGGGTTTTGAGTCACCCGTGCTCCTCCTCACAACAAAATGACTTAAATCTGACTCGGTGGGAAGTCGTATAAATCCCCCCAAATCCTCATCTCTTTATTGACATTACTCCCAGGTCTACACTGACCGGGAGTAGCAATACCAGTTAGGGTCTTATCTAAGGGTCAAATAGATCCGTTTGAAAATTATTATATATCAGATAGGAATATTGATATCATATAACTGTAAATTATTTGTATTAAGAATAGTTACTGGAAATATAATTGTTTACTGAGGGTTATTATTATTATTATTATTATTATTATTATTAGTTACTTGAAACTATATAAACGTGTGCAAAAAAAAGGATTATTATCAAATAGAAATAGTTGCTCAAAACCATGTAATTGTATATAGATTATTATTATTAGTTAGGAATAATTTAAACCATAAAACTGTATGTAAATTATTAGTAAGTTGGCGAACTTAGTCAAGGGTGACCCAAAGGCTCCCTTTTCAATAGCTACTACATCGAGGTGTAGAGGAGGGCGCTACTCCTTTCCCAGGATTGCTCCACTTTACCCTTGACCCTCACCTTATAGTACTGAGTGCTAAGGCGGCATCAAGTACCATTTTTTGAGTCTTTGGTATGAACCCCGGTCTCCCGGACCATTGACGAACACTCTACTCATTAGACCAATGTAGTAGATAGAAATTCTTTATGTTATATAACTGTGTGCAAAAAACTATTAAGAAACAACTACACAAAAATGTAAATATAAATGTTCAATAAACATGATTCCCTTACTTCTAGGCATCAGATAACCCTAGACGGATTGACATGCCGTTAAAATCAATCAATCAACCAATCAACCTGATTTTGTTTCCATCATTGTTTATCTTGCTAAAACTGCTGTAGAGATGTGAATATTGTAGAATTTAAGCATAAGTTAAACAAGCTTAGGACTTCATTGTGTTGAGGTCTCAAGAAAGCTTTTGAATTGGATGGTAGAGGGATAAAACCCTGGTATGATTTTTTAAAAAAGAACCTCCCACCGCAACTTTATGTAGCGTCTTACCAAATCAAAATCCAGCACTTACCAAAATGTTACTAAATAATTTGCTTGTATATCGTCGGAATGTCATGTCGATTCTTTTATAGAAGTCAGTTAGTAAAAGTAACGGGAAAGTGTAGTTTTTTTTTTTTTTTTTGCACTACCAGCAACAGCAGCCGGTGAAAAAGACCATGTTTTAATGTTATTTTTGAGCAATGCACTGCTGCTGCTGCTGCTACTAATCATTCTTTTTTTCTACTTACCAAAAAAGTCCTACTTGAATGAATATTTTCCATTTGTTTCTTCTTTAAGTATTCTGAAACACGCACTTCCTCTTTCAACGCAAAGTTTGAAATGATTTTCTCGTCATTTATCACTCTCCTCCCCCGACTTCTTTCCTTCTTTCTTTTTCTTTCTTTTTCTGCTTCTTTTTCTTTTCTTTTTTTTTCCCTTTCTTTCTCCATTCCTTCTTGCTATGTTTCTTTTTGAAGTCCTTCTTTTTTTTTCTGCACCCCCCACCTTTTTAAAAATCTCCATTCCTTCTATTATTCCTTTATTTATTCTTTCTTTCTTTCTTTCTTCCCCTTTTTTAATTTTCTTTATTCTTTCCTTCTTTCTTTTCCTTATTTTCTTTCTTTTTTCTTTCACTTATTTTCTTTCTTTCTTTTTACAGTACTTCTTTCTTTCTGCCTTTTCATTATCTCCATTTCTTTCTTTCTTTCTTTCACTTATTTTCTGTCTTTCCTTTTTCTTTCTCGTTTTCTTTTTCATATGAAATTCATTTTATTTATTTATTTCCTTCCTTTTTATACTTCCTTCCTTCCAGTACGTTACTCCAGTCGAAATAAGCATGAATAATTCTAGCTAAACTACAGATAACCATGTGAGAGACGAATTCTAAATGAATAGTCAGTGAATATATATATATATATATATATATATGTGTGTGTGTGTGTGTGTGTGTGTGTGTG
Organism: Sepioteuthis lessoniana; assembly: GCA_963585895.1. Lineage (NCBI taxonomy): Eukaryota > Metazoa > Mollusca > Cephalopoda > Myopsida > Loliginidae > Sepioteuthis > Sepioteuthis lessoniana. The sequence continues at coordinate 28,815,821 of OY757928.1, read as the reverse complement.
TGTGTGTGTGTGTGTGTGAGTATTTGTATCTGATAGAAATGCTTGAAAATACTTGACTATGTGAAAAAAATGAGCTCAAGCTTATTTAAAAACGTTATGAAGAAAACGTGTTTGCCAATCATATATTTAATATAAATGTATGAACAGGATTTGGCATTAAATAACCTATAATGGTTGATATGCCATAAAACCCGTGGTGTAATGGTTATCGTCGTCGGAAATGGACACGGTGACACGAGTTCAAATCCCGGACGAGACTAATTGCATCTCACATAGCACTAATACCCATGGGAAAAGTATGAATTCAATTATTCTCCCTCCAGCTATGAGTAAATAGTAGGGCAGACTGGTTTCTTCAGCCTTGGTGAGGCAACTAGTCAAGGAGAAGGAAAACTCTGAATTCAAACCTGTTAAACTTCGCTTAAAAATTGACCTTGTGTCATATCCTGGCCGAACGGGGGGGGGTAAATATGGATATGCCATAAAACCAAACATCTGGAAAACAAAAATGGGAAGAAAAACAACTGTATGTATACTTGAAGCAACAAACTTAAAGAAATTGCTCATGAGATCACTTACACATGGCTTAAAAGGGGAAACCTCAAAAGAGAAACTGAATCTCAATTTATAACAATACAAAATACTGCTATAAGGACTAATTAAGTCAAAGGAAAAATTGATAATGAACAAAGAATGGCAAGTGTTGGTTATGTGGTGATGGAGATGAAACAGTTAATCATGTAATAAGCGAATGCAGCAAACTGGCACAAAAAGAATACCAGACTAGACACGACTGGGTGGAAAAAGAGATCCACTGAGAATTGTGCAAGAGACTAGAATTTGATCATGTTGATTAATAGTATATACACAAATAAGAATATATCCTAGAAAATGATACGCTTAAGATTCTCTAGGACTTTGCGATACAAACAGTTCCCTCAATTCCGGCCAGAAAATCTGACCTAGTATTAATTAGGAAACAGAAAAGAACTTGCAATCTTGGGTATTTTGCCATCCCAGCAGACCATAAAGTGAAAATAAAAGAAAGTGAAGAGTAGACAAACACTTGGATCTTGCCAAAATGTTGAATAAGCCATAGAAAATTTAGTGTCTTTGGAACGGTCTCTAAAGATCTGGAAAACAGACTGGAGATTAGAGGAAGAATTGAGACCATCCTTAAAATTTAAGGATGGTCTTTTTTCTTTTTTTTTTTTTTTTTACAAAAGTGGGGCCTTTTTTCTTTTTTTTTTTTTTACAATTTAATTATCTGAAGCCATGGGAAGCATCATGGAGGATGTAAAGTAAGGCAAATGAACCCAACGCTGGGCCAACGGCGTGCTTCATCTGATGCTGGGCTGATGAACCTCACCAGTCAACGGCCAGGATCAAACAGTTCAGTCAGAAAACTACTGCTACTCATCTAAAGGGTGGTGACTATTGATAAAAGTTAAGCTACACATCGTGTTTATTTATTTATTTTTTTTGCTTTGTTTTTCTTGTGTATGACCCGCTGAAGAGTTCTCTTACTTAAGAAAACTTGGTCACATATGTGTCAGGTACACAGATTTCAAACAACGCCTGGGTCTGGTATAGCCACAATATACTACCCATCATAAAAATGTCGAATTAAAATATAACGCAATGTGAGATCGAGGCAATAGGCCTGGCTATCATGATCGGCAGGTGCTCTCCTGATAGCTAACATGAGGGGCCCGATCATCATCCTGCGAATACTGGTTATTCTTTTTTCAAGTACACGAAGGACGATCTAAGTAACCAAACAAATCAGAGACGCTAACACAAAATATGGACTAGGAAAGACAATCAACTTGCATTGCACTGCTATTTTAGGAACAACCCTACAGGATATAAGAATAGGATTATAGAGATCTGGGAAGAATGTGCGAGGTTTTAGACAAGCCAAAAGACTCGCTGACCAAGTTAGGACATTAGGAAGGAAGTTACTTACCAAGTAACAGAAACTCATCAAAAAGTGAGCGGATAGAAAATGCTACCCGCTCACTTTTTGGTGAGTTTCTTTTACTTTAGGAACAACCCTATTGGATATAGGAAAATGATGATAGAGATCTGGGAAGAACGTGCGAGGTTTTAGACAACAAGTCAAAAGATTCGCTGACCAAGTTAGGACAATAATAAAGAAAGGTTGGTTTTCTGACCTTGAAATACTGGAAATACGCCAGAAAACAAAATGGTGAATCTAAACAAGACACTAATATAATATCAGACACACCAAGTACTGACAAACAAGAATAGTCAAATCAAAAAGGAACCGAAAACTTCTAGAAATAGAAATACCACACACCCAAATAACACCAAACAAACACTAGAACAAGAACAAAAAATGAATTAAGAAAATTTAAAGAGAATTATGAATGAAAAAAAGACTACTTTACCACCCCTAAGAAACATAGACTGGAGAACACTCAAGGCAGAAACCGAAAAAATAAATCAAGTATTAACATATATATCAACAATAAAAAAAAACATCACGGAATTGAATGAACTAATCCATGCTGAAGCGAAAATCGGGGTTCCCTTACAGAACACGAACAGAAAATCAAAACCTGGATGGGAAATTCGACTAGAAATGCTAATAAGAAATCTACGAAATGATAAAATAAAGGGAAAATTCTGGAACATGTTGGGACAAAAAGGGTAAAGCAACACAAGTAAAAATGACAATACAACTCGAGGAAATAAACGAGAAAGTAGTGGCGAAAGAAGGAAGATTAAAAAGATATCAAGAAAGGCTACAACAATACAGACAAAACAGGACATTCCAAAACAACGAAAGAAAATTCAACCTATTAGTCGGGGGAGATGGCACGAAAACACACCAACAAGCGGATGCAAGGAAGCGAAACAATTTCGTAGTAAAATATGGCAACCAAGAGAACATAGCAAAAAAGCTGAATAGAAAAGCAGCATGGGTAAAGGGTTAAAAGGTTTCGAAGAAGGACCAAAAGCGAAAATACACATAGATTCACTCAGAACAACACAAAAAAGATATCAAATTGAAAAACGTCAAGCCATGATGGCATACATGGATGTTTGTTCAAAAAATCCACCTCCATCCATGACAGACTAGCACTCGAAATGAACAGATGCCTACAAGAAGCAGACGTACCCGAATGGATGACAAAAAGAAAAAGACCACGTTGATCCAAAAAGACCACCTCAAAGGAATTGCCCCAAACACCTACACACCCATACATGCCTACTTATAATGTAGAAGATACTAACTGCACATATAAGGGAAGAAATTTACGACTCGCTAACAAGCCACGGATTGTTCCCCAAGGGACAGAAAGGATGCAGCAAAGGATTCAGAGGCACAGGAGAGCTACTCTATATTGATCCTCAATGGGAGCAAGACGAGACGGAAAAATCTAGCTATGGCGTGGATTGACTACAAAAAGGGATATCATATGATCCCACAAAGCTGGATTATAAACTGTCTCAAAATGTACGTACATCAGATAAAGTTTATCGAGAAAACCATGAAAACCTGGAGAGTGGAATTGACAGCAGGAAGGAAAAGCTTAGCTGAACCAAAAAACAAAAATGGGAAGAAAAACGACTATATGGACGTTGTAAGCGACTAACAAGCGACATCTCACACGAGAAAACGTGGATGTGACTAATAATTGGAAACTTTAAGAGAGAAACTGAATCTCTTCTAATAGCGGCGCAAAACAACGCCATAAGGAGCAATCACATGAAAGCAAGAATAGATAAGACACAACAAAACAGTAGATGTCGATTATGTGGTGATAGAGACGAAATGATCAATCTCATAATAAACGAATGCAGCAAATTAGCACAGAAAGAGTATAAGACTAGACTCGACTGGGTGGGTAAGGTGATCCACTGAGAATTTTGCAAGAAATTCAAGTTTGATCATACGAACAAATGGTATATGCTCAACCCAGCACCTGTCCTGGAAAATGAGACGCACAAACTCCTCTGGTATATTGAGATACAAATGTATCACCTAATCTCAGCCAGACAACCAGCAAAATAATAAATAATCAACAAAAAACAATTATCAAAATAATCAACAACAAAAAAAAAAAAAAGAAAAAAAGAGAACTTGCAGGATTGTGGACTTTGCTGTTTCGGCTGACCACAGAGTAAAATTGAAAAAAAGTGAAAAGAAGAATAAATACCAGGACCTTGCTTGGGAATTAAAAAAATGTGGAACATGAAAGTGACAATTATACCATGTGTAATTGGTGGTCTTGATACAGTCACCCAAGGACTGATACAAGGACTGGAGGACTTGGAAATAAGAGGACGAGTGGAGACCATGCAAACTACTGCATTACTGAGATCAGCCAAAATACTGAGAAGAGTCCTGGAGACTTGAGGAGACTTGCTGTCACTTAAACTTCAGCGAAATACCATCAGCTAATGCTGATGTGAAAAACTCTCAAGATGTAATAATAATAATAATAATAATAATAATAATAATAATAATAAGAAGAAGAAGAAGAAGAAGAAGAAGAAGAAGAAGCTGTGCCAAAAAAATGGCATTAACACTAACTTGAATCAATAACAGAAGCAAAAGGAGTAACTGGTCTTTGCTATCCAAATTGATAGAAAAATAAAGAACAATAGACAAAATATAACGGTTAAAGACAATAAAAAATATGCCTTCTAATTAATACAGCAGTGCGAACAGATAATAACATATCAGTTAAAGAATACAATTAAATAATTACAAAGACCTGCAAATAGAAACTGAGCAAAGGTGGCATCTTAAAACTACCATCATACCAGTAATTATGAGAGCTCTTGGTATAATCAAGAAAGAGACAGATAAACACATTAACAGTCTAAGCCAATAGCAAATACAAAAAATTGCACTTTGCAGAACTGCTCATCTCCTTAAGAGAGGACTAACATAAATACATAGAATGCATATAACCCTCCTCTCACACTAGGTCTTGGGTAAAGATCCGGTGAAGGATTGTAAAAAACCGAAAATAAAATTGAAAATTAAATAATCACAGAATAAAACTGAAAGAATGTGAAAAGAGAGATAAGTACCTCGACCTTGCTAGAGAATTGAAAAAACTATGGAACATGAAGGTGACAATTATACCAATTGTGGTTGGTGCTTTTGGCACGGTAACTAAAGGATTATTAAAGGGCCTGGAAGATTTGGAAGTTGGTGGCCGAGAGGAGACCATCCAAACAACAGCATTATTGAAAACGGCCAGAATACTGAGAAGAGTCCTGGAGACTTGAGGAGACTTGCTGTCACTCAATCTCCAGTGAAAGACCATCAGCTTACGCTGATGTGAAAAACTCTAATGAATAATAATAATAATAATAATAATAATAATAATAACTGCCATCTAGCAGAATATGTCATTCCGATGGACCACAGAATGAAGATAAAAGAAAGAGAAAAGATTTTTAAAAATATTCAGACCTTGCAAGAGAACTAAAAAAGCTGCTGAACATGAGAGTGCTGGTGATACCAATTGTAGATGAAGCACCTAGAACGGCCTTTAAATGCTTGGAAAGAGGATTAGAATAATTGGAATCGGAGGAAGAATCGACACCATCCAGAAAAACAGCATTAAAATCGGCCAGAATACCCAGAAGAGTCTTGGAAATCTGGGGAGACTTGCAGCCACTCAAACTCCAGGGAACGCCGATTAGCTAATATTGGTGTGAAAAACTCACAAGGAGTAGAATAATGATCAACTAAAGGATTATTAAAGGGACTGGAAGACGAGTGGAGACCATCAAAACTACAGCACTATTGAGAACGGCCAGAATACTGAGAAGAGTCCTGGAGACTTGAGGAGACTTGGTGTCACTCAGGCTCCAGTGAAAGACCATTAGCTAAAGCTGATGTGAAAAACTCTCAATGAGTAAATAATAATAATAATAATAATAATAATAATAATAATAATAATAATAATAACAAACGCGAAAGAATAACAAAAGTTTTTAAAAAAGGGGGCGGGGTAAAGCAGACAGTGAAGATTGGGAGACGGCGTGAAGTTGAAAGAATTACGAAAAGTTAGAAAAATACTAAGTCCTTGCTTGAGAGCTGATAAAACTACAAGATGTGACAGTTATGAGTTGTGTTCATATTAGGGAGCAAATTTGAGGCTGTAAAAACAAAGCAAACAAACATACAAACAAAAACAATAGAGTTAAACATTAGAAATTTGAAGAACTGAGATTGTACAATCCACAATAGTACTGGGGCTTGTGAGGCTCCTGAGAATGGTACCGAGACTGTGAGAAGACTTGTTCCTTAATCTCCAACGCTAACCACAACACAGCTGGTGTGAACATGCAAATACTTAAAATGCATCTACTAATATTACTACAGTTGTTGTTAGCAACAGCAACAACAACGAACACGAACGCAAAAGAGTTTAATGAGAGAGAGAGAGAGAGAGAGAGAGAGAGAGAGAGAGAGAGAGAGAGAGAGAGAGAGAGAGAAAGAAAGAAAGACAGAGAGAAAGAAAGAGAGAAAGAAAGAAAGAGAGAGAGAGAAAGAAAAGAGTAATGTGGAGTGAGAGAGAAAGAGAGAGAAGATATTGGGTGGGGGAGGGGGAGCTAATCTAATTCTAGGAATCAAGAGAGAGTGGGGAGTGGTGTTAGGGGAGTCGAGCAGGGAAAAGAGGAGGAAATATAGACATGGCATTGTTTGGTTCCAATGTGTTGGGTTTTGCTAACAACAGCAGCAGCAGCCCAAATAATTTTTGCTGGCTAACTTTTTTTAAAACTTCTTTTTAGGAAGGCTAAAAACTTAAGTATTCCTCAGTGG
>OY757928.1:28656501-28804001 GCA_963585895.1 Sepioteuthis lessoniana | reverse complement strand
AATTCTTTCAAGCTGTATACCGAGTCAATTCTATTATATTATCCACTTGGACTCTTACAAAAAGTCTGAGAAAAAAGCAAGATGGAAACGACACAAGGATGTTGCGTGCTGTTTTAAATAAATCCTTGAAGCAAAACCCAACTAAATAACAGCTGTATGGCAACTTACCGCCCATACGTTTATACTCATAAACCATCGAAGTAAGACAAGCAAGACATGCTGGATACAACTGGTGAAATAAGGACGAACTCGTAAAAGATATTCTCCTAAATAAAAAAAAAAGTGAGGTGCCCGTGGTGTAATGGTTATCGTCGTAGGAAATGGACACGGCGACACGAGTTCAAATCCTGGACGAGACTGATTGCATTTCACATAGCACTAATACCCTTGGGAAAGGTATGAATCCAATTATTCTCCCTCCATGGTAAATAGTAGGGTAGACTAGGTTCTTCAGCCTTGGTTAGGCATTTAGTCTAGGAGAAGGAAAACTCTGAATTCAAACCTGTTAAACTCCGCTTAAAAATTGACCTTGTGTCATATCCTGCCCGAGCGGAGGGGTTGGTAAATATGGTAAAAGATATTCTCCTATGGATCCCTACACATAGACGCACCAGTGTCAGCCGACTAGTTAAAATTTGTATTTACGGACACTTGATGTTGTCTGGAGGATTTGGCTTGAGGAACAGTCGACAGGAATGGAGTGTGTGTGTGATATTAAAAAGGTGTGATAAACTTTGCTTTCTGATTTTTTACAGAACTACAAACTACTTAGATAAAAAGGGTACAAAACGAATCCACATCTTTAAAGGTTGTGTTATCTACTGAGGGGTTACACGGTGCTCGGGATAGATCACGTGTAGACACTATAAAACATAAATTAAAACCACATATTGCAACTAATCGTTTCGTGCTTTCGTGATCATCAGGTGATATTACATGAAATTGTATGAAAAGGTGGAAATTATTTTCATTAGATAGGAATACTTGAAACCATACAACTGTGTGCAAATTATTTGTATTAGATAGGAATACTTGATATCATATAACCATGTACAAAAAAAAACCTCTCAAGAAACTACTATTATGCAAGAAACTACACAAAAAATGTAAATATAAACGTACAATGTACGCAATTAGGCATAAAATAGCTCTAGACGGTTTGACATGCCGTTAAAATCAATAATTCAGTCAATCAATATACAATAATAAATAGAATAATACTGAACTAAAAAAATTACTAAATTCTTTAATTTTTTTTTTATCAGTTCTTATTATTAACAAGAACTTTTTTTTTTTGAGAATTTTGTAGTCTAAAGTTAGGGATGCGTGTTATACGTGAACGTGTGTTATACACAAATAATTACCGTTACTTCTTTAATTTCTTCTGCTGTGTCATCTGATCTATAAAAAAAAAACAAATTACTCTACACAAATATGGAGGTAGTTTAGGCTTCATTAGGTGCATTTCCATCTCTGTTACCAACATTTTTGGACCTTTAGGGAGACAACAAATAATTCTTCCCTTGGATTTGTGAGTGTGCCTATGGATATCACGTGTTTATTAGTCGCGCGAGAATTCAGAGCTTTCGCTCTTTTGGTTCCTGTTTTTCGAACGGATAAGATCTCAGTTTTGTAACTCTGTTCATTGAAGAGGCGAGTGATGTTATTTCATTTCGGATTTGAAATTTAAAGTCAACTTATTAAACGACCGAAAAAACCCCCCAAAAAACCCCGATTTTTCACCATTTTGTACGTTTTTTATTTACTGCTCGTTCATAGAATAATGTATATCAGCCCAGTCGGCTAGCGTTGCAGAAAACACTAATTGCATCTCTGCAGAAGGGTGAGACATCTTCCCCAACGAGTGTCGATAGTGAGGCTTCAGTAATGCTGGAGCTTTGGGGATACAAAGTCCCCCTTCATTGCCATCGCTTCCAGGTCCACTCTGACCCGGAGTCGTTGCACCTGATAGGGTCCTATCTGTGGGTCAAATAGAACGGTTTGACATTTAAACTGATTGCAAACCAATGACTAATACTAAATTGAATTGTTAGAAAGAGTACAGTTTGATTATTTAGCTGTGTATAAACAAATGACTGATGTTTAATTGAATTGTTAGTGATACATAGCAATACTTGGAACCATTTAATTGAGGGAAAAATGAGCTTCAGCTCATTTTAAAAGGTTATCAGCAGACCGTTAATAAATCAGATACATTTAATACATATGTATAAAGAGGATTTGGCATTAAATAGCCTAAAATAGTTGATATGCCATAAAACTCAACCTAACCAAATTCTATATATTTAATATATATGTATAAAGATGATTTAGCATTAAATAGCCTAAAATAGTTGATATGCCATAAAACCCAACCTAACCAAATTCTATATATTTAATATATATGTATAAAGAGGATCTGGCATTAAATAGCCTAAAATTGTTGACATACCATAAAACTAAACCAAGCCAAACTAATAATGTGCACATTTCATCTGTTGGGCAGTGTTTGTTTTTTATTGCAATACTACTTGAATTTTTTTTTTTCGTGTTTTTGGTTCACACCAGAAACTGAAAATACGGGATCGAAATAAATTTATAATCATGAATTAACCGGTCTTTGGTTTTTTTCTTAAAGAAATATGTGTTATATATATATATATATATATATATATATATATATATATATATATATATATATATATATATATATATATAATGCTAATATTTGAATTTGGTGAGTGGGAATGGGACTAAATACCCCCCCCCCCGCAAACACCAAACTTTTATCAAATAGCAAGTAACTTATTCCAATACATTGTTTAAATAATGCCGCCCGATTCTCATCGGCACATTAATAGACTTCCTGTGTATTTCGACGAAATTTCAAACCGTTAAAATCGATCCTGTTTTTTTCCCACGTTGTTGAGGGTTTTGCATCAGTGATTAATAGAATAATTAACATCAAGCAATTTACGAAATAGACTTTTTCGGTACTTATGGAGGAACCCATCAAGAAAAGAAATAAAGTTTTTTTTCTTTCTTTCTTTTATTTTCTATTTATTTATTTGATACACACCCTTCTGTTTTCTTCTACCGAAGGAGGGAGTCGTCATCAGCAGGGCCGTTCCCTTTAATGACACTCAGTTACAGTACAACCGCTGGTCGGACCTCCGCAGTCGTCATATATATATATATATATATATATATATATATATATATATAGTATCGCATAATGAAATAAATGCTTAAATCAAATAAGTACGGTAATTAATTGTATATACGTATTCGTGTAAAATACGCACTCCTAACTTTCCGCTACGAAATTCTGGAAAAAAATCTCTTGTGAATAAAACGCATTGACTTTTGGGATTTTGTAGTTGCTAAATTTAAACAAGATTTAACTTTCTTTCAATCTTTTATCCGGTTTTTTATCTACTACAAATAAAAATTTATACATTTTATATAATGTTTCAAAACACAAAATTTGCACAATAATGAGAGCAAAGACAAGGATATGTTCACACGAAAATGTAAGAAACGTTTGGCAAAAACAAGTTCACAATAAAGTTGGAAACCGTAGTCAAGGGTGACCCGAAGGCTCCCTTATCGAGAGCTACTAAACCAAGGTGTAGGGGAGGGAGCTAGTCCTTTCCTTGGATTGCTCCACTTTACCCTTGATCCGTACCTTATAATGCTGAGTGTTAAGCAAGGAGGCATCCAGTACCATTTTTTGATTCTTTGGTATGACTAGACCTGGGATTGAACCAAGGTCTCCCAGGATATTGGCGAACACTGTAACCATAATGCCAATGCCAAAGTTCACAATAGAAGAAACAAATAATAAACAAACACGCATTTCGGTGGCTATTTCTTTGTAGTGTTATATAACAGAAGTGTTTGTTGCACATTAGTTTGTTTGGATCATAGATATAACTTACTTTCCAATATGGCGATGCACGTCGTCGGAATAAAGTTAATGTTTACTTCTCATGTATAATACACACCTCTAACTTTTAGGCTGAAAAATCAAACAAAAAATAGTGTGTCTTATACACAAAGAATTACGGTAAATAAGTAGTGAATATTCAATCAAAATCAGATATGGATTCCTTTAACCGACTCTCGCCATCTGTCCCAATCGGTTGTCGCGCTTGGTAAGTCCTCCAGACAGCATCCAAAGTGTGTATTTACCCCAACCTTCGTCACAAGCAGGATGCGACACAAGGCCAATTTTTAAGCGGAGTACAAGTGGTTTGAATTCAGAGTTTTGCTTCTGCTAGACCGGTGGCCGTATAAAAGCTAAAAAGCCCAGTCTGCCCAACTAGCTGTGCGTCAGAATTATTAGTATTAGCACCATGAAATGCAAACAGCTTCGTTCACAATTTGAAATCGGGTGGCCGTGTCCATTTCCAACGACGATAACCGTTACGCCACGAACGCCTCCAGCTTTAGGTGTCTATACATAGCTGACGAATGTCAGTTTTTGCTTGGCGGACAACACTGGTTTGTCCGTGAGTAGGAGTCCATAAGAGAACGTTGCTTTCCGGTGTCTGGAGCTTGCTCCGAAGGTACCCAGTCTCAGTTTGGCAACCTGGTATTTAAGCCGGGTGGAGTATTAATGACAAACATAAATTCACATTACACTGGACCTCCCGGTCTGGTTAATCTATAACCAGCAAGGTCAACTGACACACGTACCAGGAATCTTAGCAAAGGCTAGCATAGTTCACATTGCACCTAGTGATCCTATGAGCAGTTAGTCCAGCAGGGCTCGTTTCTCGGCTCGTACCCGACCCCCCACTAAATACCCACTTTAAAAAAGACCTTGTCTTAAATCCTGCCTGGTAGGAGGCACGGATGAATAAAATATACTTATTTCACAGGCACTGCCGAGTATGTCTTGCTCGTCTTACTTCGATGGTTCATGAGATGGGAGATAAATGACCATACAACAGCTGTTTTGTGGTTGTGTTGCTTTCAGGATTGGTTGAAAACAGCACGCAGTATCCTTGTGTAGTTCCCATCAACTTTTTACCCAAGCGTTTCGATAGAGTCCAACTATACAGTAGTACCGATACAACAACAAAATTCCCGTTATAGTTTGTCAGATAAATTAGAATTCAACTCTGTCGGCAGGACTAAGAGTCGGTCGACTGTATCCTTTGAGAAGAGGTATAACCTACCCCCGCAAAACGGGAGCCATGGGTATGACACTTAACAACATCCGTTATCGGGGCTCCAGTTCTGGAGTTGGGGGGGGAGTGGAGTACCCCTTCACTGCCATTACTCCTAAGTCCACTCTAACCCCGAGTGGTTGTACCTGTTATTCTTATCAATAGTGTTGAGTACCTCTTCATTGCCATTACTCCCAGGTCCACTCTGTACCTGTTAGTCCCATGTACGGGTCAAATAGATATGTTTAAAAATTATTCATATTCAATAGGACTGTGTGTCTCCTCCCCCAATCTTAAGAAATAACTTAACAGATAAATGCAAGTATAAACGTATAATGAATGCAATTCTGTCGGTATAAAATAACTCGAGACGGGTTGACATGTCATTAATTTGGTATATAATCCCGATAAAAATAGAAGCAAACAAGAACCCCATCAAACTTTTTTCCATTTGAAAGTTACACCTGAAGAAGGCTTCAGAATAAATTATCCAAAATATTATTGTAATAACAAGATTGGAATACTTGAAATCATACAACTGAGTGAAAATTATTATTGTTAGATGGGAATACTTGATACCATATAACTGTACGCAAATTATTTATATTAACTATACTATATATAATAAACTATATGACTGTGTGAAAATTATTAGTATTAGATAGGAATACTTGATGTCATACAACTATGAGCAAATTATTAATATTACATATGAATACTTGAAACCACACAACTGTGGAAATTGTTTGTATTGGTAGGAATACTTGATACCATATAACTGTGTGCAAACAAATGATTATTATAATTAAATAGGAATAACTACACGAAACTATATATTTGTATATAAATATACGGGCACCTTGCGTAGTGTTATAGTCAACGAACTAAACTGACAAACTTGTGAGTTCGAGCCTCACTGGATGCTTTATACATCTGGCCAAATGCTACAACTAAACAAAGCTTAGTAAATAACTATTTGTATATAAATTGATTATTATCATAAGTTCCTTGGTAGAACTGTTTGCAAAAAATACTGACTTCAACATTAAATAAACCAACAAGAGTACCCCCCTACCAAACAAAATAAACAAACAAATAAAAAAATAGCATAACCAAACTTTTCCTAGATATAACCCCCAAAGAAAGCAGTTCACTCGGGTAAGATCTAGTGACCTGAATAGATAATGGAAATCACCAAATCTCGAAATGAAGTCACGGTTAAAAATGTGTCGTTCCCTGTAGTCACAATCAAAGTTCTTGTCTGTGGAGGGTTTTTTTTTTCTGATCAGGATGAGTGCATCATAACATATACATACTGATCAAATGTCTCGAGTATTTCTTTTGTTCAAGGTATTTCTGCAAAACTCACTATGTCTATTCTTAATTGTGACATCTCCACGAGTAAGCTGTCAGTTTTGAAGTCGTCCATAAAAGTACAGACATTCCATGAACCAATTTTTGTTGTTTATGTAGCGCCTCTTTTTGGTTCGGGTTAAGGGGGATGGGCCTCTGTAAATTTTGGGTTCATAATGTTATTCCAATAAATTATATAGTTAGTTACGGTGGAGTTAGATTTAGTGATGCGGATTGCCAATGGATATCACCAAATCTCGAAATGAGGTGTCCAGCTAAATGTTCTTGTCGAATTATTACTGCCAGTCTCATGGACGTTTGCGACATGAAGGATCACAAAAAGATGGTTTAGCTTGGTTACTTTGTTTAACTGCATATAAACCGTCATTGGTTATTTAACGTCAAAGTCAACCTTATAGAAGGAAATTTGTGGTACTATTTAACTCATAGCCGAGAAGATAAAAGATTTTATACCTTTGCCAAGGGTATTAGTCCGAAAGTGAACAAGATAGAGCGACTGGGTGTAATTTCTTTAAACAATGAAAAAACCAAAACACATTCTATCTATCTCAGCGAAACTCGAACCTTCCCACCAATCCAAAATAATTCATACCCAATCAACCACTGCACAATATCAAACTCCTCAAATCAATCCAAAGACCTTCAACATCAAGAATAAAATCACACTCGTGGTGTAATGGTTAAAGAGATGGACTGCGAAATTGTAGTAAGAGAGTTCGTACTCCAGTCGCGCTATTCGGGCAAATGCCCCTGGGAAAGGCATGAACCCCGTTATCTTCCCAGCTATGGGTTAAATAGTACCACTACTGTTCTTCTAGGAGAATTGCTTTGGCATTAAATAACCTATAAAGGTTGATATGCCATTAAACAAAGAAACCAAACCAAACCAAACTCCCTTATTCCCCAGCAATGGGTTAAATAATATCACTTCGGTCCTTGTAAAAGAACGGTTTTTACATTAAATAACCCACGAAGGTTGATATACCATTAAACAAACAAACCAAAAATATCTAGTGAATAAACATAACCAGTTACTTCCCCGCTTTTTTAAAAATCACACCAAAAAACATTAGTCATTTCCACTGTGACATTATTCGCGCCTCTTACAGTTTTCTCATGCCCAAATGCTGCAATCGGTTTAGTAGCAATTATTTGGAGAGTGTCATGGCCTCGTTCATAACAAGTGTATGGAGCTTGTACCAAGTGGTACATTGAAAGAGAAAAGTGGACATGTTTAAAGACGTATCAAGGAGTTTAAAAACGAATAATATTTACAATATGAGTTCGTTTTGATTTTCATTTAAATCTATGGTACTTCTTTTTATGATTATTGTAAATTGCCGAGAACTATCGACTTTTTAAGTCGGAAAAAAATCCACAAAACTAGGACTTGACCTATTCAACAAGGCCAAAAGTCTAAACTTTAACTTCAGACTGGTCAGCCAGTGAAACAATACTAACAATTGATATAAACCATAACTTCACCAGACTTTCACAAACATTTCCAATTTAAATTCGTGTTTGGTGAACATATTTAGCAAATTAACACAAAGATTAACTAAATTGATAAAACGGAAAATCAAATTAAGTATCATATCAACGCTATATCACTCGCCGTTTCCAACATCTGATGCATTGACGGTAAATCCTAATCGAAACGTCATAGCACCAAGGCAGCTAGTCAGACAACTACGGTATGGTATTTACTTGCACAATTTCACGATAGAACAATAGATTATGCACTTATATGAATAAACCCTAAAGTGTAAAATTTTCATGTTTCATATATGGCTATTGTAATTCTGATTTCAGAGAAAAATTACATACACTATACACAACTGTTTAATGAAACATAATGATAGTTTATTGAATATACATACATTGGCATTATTACCATACTTACATGGCACCAAATTTAAAATAAAGGTTACTTAACCTACTATTAGTTTACTGTATGTTCGAGTGGGGTTAACCTATACAGTAGGTATAGGTTTAACCCTGAATTTTGGGGTCGACTTATATGCCAGATGGACTTGTACGACACAGTTAAAGGTGATTTTTACTTAGGCTGCTGATAATATGCCTAACGTGTTTCTACGTTGAATGGCCAGCGAGTTGCTGAGGCAAAGAAAGGCTTTTTTACCACTCTGAAGTAGAATGGGACTTTATGAGCCGATCCTATTTACCAACCCCTCCGCTCGGGCAGGATATGACACAAGGTCAATTTTTAAGCGGAGTTTGACAGGTTTTAATTCAGAGTTTTCCTTCTCTTAGACTAGTTGCCTCACCAAGGCTGAAGAACTCAGTCTGTCCTACTATTTACCCATAGCTGGAGGGAGAATAATTGGATTCATACCTTTCCCAAGGGTATTAGTGTTATGTGAAATGCAATCAGTCTCGTCCAGGATTTGAACTCGAGTCGCCGTGTCCATTTCCTACGACGATAACAATTATACCACAGGCACCTCCAAGCCGATAGACCCGCAAGTTTCGACGGCAACTGATGGTGCTTTGATGAACCAATCTAAAAGAGGAACACATTTGGTGTATTTGTAATTCTGGGAAAAAAGCAATCAAACCAAATTATAAATATTTCTACTTCTTAAAATGTACCATAATAATTGTATATTTGTAAATAAAAGCAATTAAGATTCATAAATGACTGATTGATTTTACGGCATGTCAATCAGTCGAGGTATTTTTTATGCCAAAAGGTTATCAAAACGCTTTCATGTTAATTTATAATTATATTTTTTTTGCATGTTGTTCTTTCGTAAGAGTTATTTTTGCAAACACTTTTAAATGTTATTAAGTATACCTATCTAATACAAACAATTTGTACACAATTGTTTGGTTTCAGTTATTCCTATCTAATTCTAAATTATATGTTTCAAGTGATTATTTGTGTTTGTTATACGTTTTAAATAACTCACAATCATCATCAGTAAACTGTAACAGCTTTAAGTAAATATTCTTAATGCAAATAATGGGGAGTCCCCGTCGTGTATTGTCAAGTGGGCTAAACTGCAACATCATAGTAAGCGAGTCATATTACATTCATTTTTGGACTAATACTATAAGTTAAACAATACCAATACTGTTCTTCTACAAGGATGGCTTAGACATTAAATTACTCACAAAATGTAAAGCTTTCAGATGGTGTATATATATATATATATATATATATATATAATGAAAATAGATGTATGTATATAATATCTGTAGTTTAATATACGCTCATGTATATACATATTTTTAAATATATATATATATATATATATATATATATATATATATATTGTTGTACGCTGGCCGAACGTTGTCGAGGGCGACCCGAAGGCTAACTACTACAACGAGGTGTCGGGGAGGGCGTTACTCTGTTTCCCTGATTGCTCCATTTAGCCTTGATCCCTACCATATAATACTGAGTGTAATTAAGCAAGGAGGCATCAAGTACAATTTTTTGAGTCTTTGGTATGACTCAACTTAGGATTGAACCCCAGTTTCCTGGATTATTGGCAAACACTGTACTCACTATCCTCTCTCTCTCTCTCTCTCTCTCTCTCTCTCTCTCTCTCTCTATATATATATATATATATATATATATAATATATATTATATATATATATACAATAGATGTATGTATGGAATATTAGTATTTACATACATATTTAGATATATCCTCACACGCTGTATGTTTTGTTATCAGTAATTAGTTTCTTTTCTGTAATTTAAGTCCATAATGGTAGATGAAATTGGGCAAGAAATGAACTGCCAAGATAAAAATCAAATAAAATGAATAAATGAATCATCTAAAACTTAAAAACATAAAAGGAACTGAAGAAAGAAAGAAAGAGAGCGAGAGAGAGAGAGAGAAAGAAAAAAAATTTGCCTAATAAACGTAGCGAAAAAGATTGGATTTAAAATCATTAAGTTATTTGTTGTCCACAAAATTAAATGTTGGGAAGTTATATTCAGATAAATCTGCTTGTATTTTTGGGCGGTACCGTGTTTACACACCACCTCTCTTGTCCCACTCCTTCTCTCTCTCTATCTATCTCTCTCTCTCTTTCTCTCTCATTCTTCTGTTCGTTCTTCCTTTTTTTTTCATTCCTCTCTTTCTCTATACATTCTCTCTCCACACCCATCTCTCTCTGGGCGCCTCCCGTGGAGTAATGAGTTGCGAAATAGCTTCGTTGACCATTACTATTGAGTTTGATTAGAGCTCATTACTTCTGGCCTTATGCCAAATCAATCTAAGCCCAAGAAAATGACACTTGCCTTCTTTATTTCTCTCTCTATCTTTGTCTCTGTTTGTGCCTCTCTCTCTCTCTCTCTCTCTCTCTCTCTCTCTCTCTCTCTCTCCCAATATATTTATATAAAGTTGGTAACCGTAGTCTCGGATGACCCGCAGGCTCCTTTTTCGATAGCTACTACACCGAGGTGTAGGGAAGGGCGCCACTCCTTTCCATGGATTGCTCCACTTACCCTTGATCAGTACCTTATAATGCTGGGTGTTAAGCAAGAAGGTATCAAGTACCATCTTTTAAGTCTTTGGTAAGACTCGACCTGGGATTGAACCACAGTCTCCGGGGCCATTCGTGAACACTAATGCGCCTTAACCATGCCTGGCTTTCATCAAATAACGATCTTATATATATATATATATATATATAGTAAAAGATTTTTTTAGTGTACTGAACTAATTTTAAGTTTAAATTTGGTTTAGTTGTAAGAAACTAACATAAAATCAAGCGTAAAAATATTTTTCCGTACATTTTACATTTTTAATGTCATTTCATCCGAATTTTCCTTCGATTTCGCAATAATTTCTATGCTAAAAATTAAAACTGGCTTCAACTAACTCTTCCTTTATGATACGCGTTGATTCATTGGTATATCAACCCCTCTAGATTACTCAATGCGAAATCCTGTTTACACATATATTAGATACGAGGTGCCTTCAATAAGTTACCCGACTTTTTTCGTATAGGCACTTTCATTGATAGTACACACATGAAACTCTAGTCCCCTTCGAAGTAATCTCCCCTGGCTGCAATGCATTTGTTGTACTGTTCCAACAACTTCTGGAAGGCCCCATGAAAGTCCTCTTGTGTGAGCGTGTCAATGACCTTCATCACAGCGTCTATCATCTCCTCAGTTGTCTCATAACGACAGCCTCTAAGTTTTTCCTTGAGCTTAGGGAAAAAGCAAACGTCACAGGGAGCAAGGTCTGGACTATAGGGAGGGTGAGGAACTGTCTTGATGCCCATCTTGGTTAAATTGTCTGTGACAAGGATGGAGTTGTGGACTGGTGCATTGTCCTGCTGGAAATGTCACTGACCCGATTTGAAGAGTGCTGGCCTCTTCCGACCGAATCTCTTCCTGAACTCCCTTAAAACCTCAACATAGTATTCCTTGCTGACTGTCTGTTCAGTGGGAACCCAGTGCATGTAGATCATGCCAGTGCTGTCATAAAAAGGGATCATGAAATGTTTGTAGGTGGATTTGCTCTGTCTGGCCTTCTTGGGTCTGGGAGAACAAGCATGCTTCCACTGGTAACTCTGTCTCTTGGTCTCTGGGTCATAGCAATAGATCCAGCTTTCATCGCAGGTCACCAGAGCATCAAGAACGGCAGGATCTGAATTGATCAGCTCGACTATCTCCCCGCTGTCATGACAACGTCTTTCTTTATGATCTTCTCTGAGCACCCTTGGGACAAACTTCGCGCAAATCTTCCGCATCTTCAGTTCCTCGCGAATAATTGTGTGTACAGTTCCCACATTGACATCAAACTGTGCACTTATTGTCTCTATAGACACACGACGGTCCTTATCCATGAAATTCTTTATTTGGCCAATCAACTCTGGTGTTCTGACCTCCTTACTCCTCCCACACGTCTCATCATCCCTCACAGACACCCTGCCTTCCTTGAATCTCTTATTCCACTCAAAAACTGATGCTTGATTCATGCAAGATGGTCGAAAAGCAGTCTGAAGCATTCCATACGTTTCTGTGGCATTTTTTTCAATTTTAAAACAGAATTTTATTGCATATGGTTCTTCTAAAGTGTCCTCACGTCCAGATTGCATTTTTGAAATTCACCAGCTGTGACAATCAGGCTTTATTTAGTAGGGTGCATTCCAATTGCTGCTGTAGGTGTTCATTTGAAGCTGAAATCGTAAAAATTGGTCAGTCATATCAAAAGATGCATAGCAATAACATACTGAATTTTCAAGAGTCTACGACAATTTTAAATGCCTGTACAAAAAAGTCTGGAAACTTATTGAAGGCACCACGTATATATATATATATATATATATATATATATATATATATATATATATATATATATATCAAACTTCTCAGATGTATGATTTTTTCCTCCTCATGCAACCTTCACCAATTTTTACCTCCTTTGTAAGCTCTTTTTCTATATTCCATTTATATATACTGATGTTCTTGGAGCACTCTATGATGAACAAAATCAATATACCTCATTTAAATAGTTATTGCTTTAACCATGCTACAGAACATATATTCTAAAGATTTGTTCGTTTGGAACTTTTCTGATATTATCTTTGTTTTAACTCAGTCACTAGTATATCATCTCATGTTATGCTTCTAGCATGGATTTCCCTGACCAATTCGAGCCATTCATTTCTATCATCCATCACTCCCATCATGTCTTCTAAGCTACTTCCCTCTATCCATACAGAGCTTTTTTATCACATTTTTAGACGAGCCAGAGCTCATTCGTTTGCACACAGTTAAAAAGTTTCGCGTCGTGCTATGTAACACTAACAATTTGATATAACATCAGTCAATTTATACAATGGAATGGTTATTTATGTATGATTTGTAAGTGAACAGTTTGTAGGTAATCTTATTTTTAAATGAATTGGAGCTAATTTCTTTATACGCAAAAACTGCTAACTTTTACACACAGTTAAATGGTTCCAAGTATTGCTATCTAAAACTAATAATTCTATTTAATATTAATCATTTGTTTGCACACAGTGAAGTGGTCTCAACTATTGCTCACACTAATAGTTTTATTTGCACACAGTTGAATATTTCCAAGTATTGTAACGTAATACCAACAATTCAATTTAATATCAGTCATTTGTTTGCACAAAATTAAATGGTCAAGCAGTTCTATTTGACCCATAGATGGGATCCTATCAGGTACTACTACTCTGGGTCAAAATGGACCGGGGAGTAATGGCAATGAAGGGGTCCTCCACATTCCCCAAAACTATAGGACTGAATCCTCATCAACAGATGGTTTAGTGTCATATACAGGACAATCATTGAGAGGGGTTATACCCCTCTGCAGAGATGCAGTCGGTGTATTCTACAGCCCCAGTCGACTGGACTGACGTCATTGAAGCTTAGAGAGTGGAATTATCTTACTTAACATCATGGGATTGTTACAATGGACGCTTTGTGGGCAAAGCTGATTTTTAGCATAAAAACAATCCTGAAAAGGATAAAAAATAAACAAACTAATAGCAGAACATATAATGTTAAAAATATAGAATTTATAAAGATACGTATAATACTTAAAATTAGATTGAAGAATTAACGATGTCTCTATAATCCTGCATCATTGTTTAAGTCTTTTTTAATATTGCTATCATCATCATCATCATCATGTCGTGCCGCTAGCACAGATATCCCTGACCCTCTTTCACCACTTCTCCCTATCATTCATCGCCTCTGGCAGGTCTTCAAGGCTACATCCCGTATCCTCACATAGCTGCTGTATGTATGTTCGAGGTGGTCGTCCTGCTTTTGTTCGGCCATATGCGGGGGCCCATAGGAGTACATCACTTATGAGCTCGTCCTTGCTTCTCCAGCAGGAGAGCGTCGCTTATGAATTCGTTTTTATTTCACCAGTAGTGTCCAGCATGTCCTGCTCGTCTTACTAGGATGGTTTGTGAGATGGGAGTTTAGTAGCGTTACAATCGCATTTTTATTGGGTATTGCTTCCAGGATTTGTTGAAAACAGCATGCAGCATCCTTGTGTTGTTCCCATATAGCTTTTTCTCCAAGTGTTATGTTAGAATCCAGGTGGTGCAACTATACAATAATACTGACACGGCTACAATTTGAAAGAATTTTCATTTTATTTTATCAGAGAGACTAGCTTTCCATCGGGTCGTTAACCTGTCTATAGAAGTCCATACTTTACCAATGTGTATGTTGACATCGTTTTCAATAACAATACCTCATCTACAGAAAATGAACTAAAATTATGACTGTAACCGCTCCACTCAGTTCATCTTGGAAATTTTGAAATTTTCACTCTGATCCATATCTACATAATTTAAACAAAAAAAACTTTAATTAAACTGTAACAAATGAACAGTTAGAAATCGTAATAGTTATAAAAGAGAACCCAACATTATTTTAATATTCTAATTTGATATTGTGTTGTTTGGTTTGGTTTCTTTGTTTAATGGCATATCAACCTTCGTGGGTTATTTCAAGCCATGTAAAAGGATAGCAGTGGTACTATTCAATCCATAGCTGGGGGATAAGGGGTTTTATACCCTTTTCCAAGGGCATTCGTCCGTCTGAAAGTGGATGCTATAGCGCAACTGGAGTTCGACCCTGCTTACTACAATGTCACAGCACAGCACGTTAGCCACTTCACCATAGAGATTCTCTCTCCCCCCCCTCCACATATTGTTCTGCGAAAAAAATTATCTGATATTATTCTTTGAAAAAATTCAGTTTTATAAAAGAACACTTTAAAGAGATGTATCAATTTAGATATTTGTATTTTGTATTTTTGTCCTCACTAATTAATAATTATGTAATAATTTTACACCGTCAAATTATCTAATTAGTAATGTTTAATAGAATGTTAATTATTGTGTTAGTACGATTAATAATTCATTAATCTTTTTTTTTAAGTTTGGAATTTAAAATTATGTACAATTAATCACGTCTTGCAGCGTCAGAGTTTCTTGCTAAATAATGTTTTTTTAGAGGCCTTTTTCGCCATGAGGAATATTTTAAGATCAAACCTAGATCTTATCACCAATCTTTGTAGCCCTTGTAACCACCTATAGAGAACAGATAAACAGACTTTTCTCATTTTTTAATCTTGCAGATACCAATATGATTACAAAATATCAACACCGCAACAGATCCCTGTGTTTAGTTCATTACAAAAAAAAAAAAAAGACTTGCATAACAGTTTTATTTAGTAACTACGTGGGAGTTTCCTATGTTATTATATTCCTCCACTCATAGACTCCCAAAATCAACAAGAGGATTGGCTTATGATTACGAGTTTATCTTGCAGATGACAATATGCATAGAATATATCTATTTGACACTTCTTTTTGTCTCATGCTTCTAGTTGTAATGATTGTCCAACACACCAATCATCTTCTCTCACTTTCACAGGTTTTTATTTGTTTGTTTCTCTGTTTGTTTTCCTGCTCGTTTTACATGTTTTTTTAATTCCTTACAAACTACGCTGTTTAGTATCTGTGCAAATACTTTAAATTTTGTTCAAATAAAACAATGTTTTTACCGATGTAAATTCTTTACCACAAATATTAGTAACCTCTTTTTGAGTTTTTAAGACTGAAAACTCATGCATAACCTTAAAACAGACGATGAAAAGTTTTTAAAGCTCAAAGTGAGGCAACGCCCTAATTTAATGAAGATAAACCGAGAAAATTTGGATTGTTTTATTATTTGAAATTTGCCAGTAGAACCTAATTTTAAATGACCTTGACTAAAAGAGAACTTTCTTTAACTAAAAGAAAATTAGTCGCCATTTTGCTATGAATATTGTCAGTAAGCCAAGCCTCGAATGATTGACGACTTCGCCATCTTGTTAAACAACGATTGTATACTTGTCTGCTATTATTATTATTATTATTATTATTATTATTATTATTATTTACTCCTTTTCGAGTTTTTCACACCAGCGTTAGTCTATGATTTCTTACTGGAGTTTGAGTGACAGCAAGTCTCCTCGGGTCTTCAGGACTCTTCTCAGTATTCTAGACTCAATAATGCTGTAGTTTAGATGGTCTCCACTCGTCCTCTTATTTCCAAGTCCTCCAGTCCCTTTGATGACTGTACCAAGAGCACCAATTACAATTGGTATCACCGTCACTTTTATGTTCCACAATTTTTTAATTCCATAGCAAGATTTAGGTACTTATCCTTCTTTTCGCTTTCTTTCAATTTTACTCTGTGGTCAGCTGGGACTGTAAAGTCCACAATTCAACGAATTCTCTTTTTCTTTTTGGTTATTACAAGGTCTGGTCGTCTGGCCGAGATTAGGTGATACGATTGTATCTCAAAATCCCAAAGGAGTATCTGCGTCTCATTCTCCAGGACAGATTCTGGGTTGTGTATATATCATTAGTTCGATTTTTTCGTATAGTCAAACTTGAATTTCTTGCAAAAAATAGTCAAACTTGAATTTCTTGCAAAATTTCCAGTGGATCACCTTACCTACCCAGTTTTGTCTAGTCTTATACTCTTTCTGTGATAATTTGCTGCATGCCCTTATTATGAGATTGATCGTTTCGTCTCTATCACCACATAATCTACATCTGCTGTTGTGTCTTTTCTATTCTTGCTTTAATATGATTGGTCCTTATGGCGTTGTTTGTGCCGCTGTTAGAAGAGATTTTTCTCTAAAGGTTTTCCTTTCTTAGCCACGTCTACGTTTCCTCGTGTGAGATGTCGTTTGTTAACTGCTTACAACGTCCATATAATTGTTTTTCTTCCCATTTTTGTTCTCCGGTTATTTCTGTTCTGTTGATCCTCATGCTGTCAGTATTGTTTCTAGTGGCTGTGATCAGTCTTTCCCCGCACTTTTCTATGTAGTCTTCTAGTCGTTATATCAATGCGTCAACGCTGTCTTCAATGCTGGTAAGTCAACTTCCTCCTTCTTTTCTTTACACATATAGTCTGTCAATGTCATCTCTGGGGTGTAAGGCCTTATGCATGGTCTTGAGTTTTCTTGTTCTTTGCTCCATTTGTTGAAGTTTTTTCGCCGGTCTACTCAAAAAATGATTCTGCGTATCTTATGAGGGGGACAGCCCAGGTATTGATACCTTTGGTGAGATTTCTACTATATAGCTTTCTCTTTCACCTGAGATATATTTTTTACATTTTTTATTTCATCTCCACTTGCTTGATGGTGTCCGCTTCCAATATTCCCAAGTATTTGTAGGCTTTCTTTTCTTTGAGTGTTATAATTTTTCTTGATTTGGTAGTTCCATCCCGTCCGTCATGTGTCGTTTTCTGCTTTTCATTATTAGCATGGCGTATTTCTCTATGTCAGATTCCATCTCTATGTCCTGATTGTATATTCTCACAGCCTGTATTAGAGTTTCGAATTCTTTTTCGTTTTTGGCAAACAGTTTGATGTTGTCCATGTACATTAGGTGACTGATTTTTTTCCTGCGATTTACTAAGTTTGTATCCAGCAGTACATTTCCTGAGGATGTGATTGAGTGGCATCATCACTATTACAAATAGTAGTGGTGATAGCGCATCTCCAGGAATATATCTCACCGGGTGTTCGCTTTAGCTAAGCTTTTTCTTCCTGCTGTCAATTTGACTCTCCAGGTTTTCATGGTTTTCTTGATAAAGTTTATGACTTCGTCTGATATCTTGTACATTTTGAGACAGTTTATAATCAAGCTTTGTGGATTGACGACAAAAAGGGATAGATTTTTCCGTTTCGTTTTGCGTTCGTTGACGATGTGTTGATCAATGTATAGTAACTCTCCTGTGGCTCTGGATCCATTGTGGCATCCTTTCTGTTCCTTGGGGACCAATCTGTGGCTCGTTAGCGAGTCGTAAATCTCTTCACTTATTTGTGAAGTTAGTATTTTCCACATCATAGCTATGCACGTTATGGGTCTGTAGTTGTTGGAGATGGTTCCTTTGAGGGGGTCTTTTTGGATTAGGGTAGTCTTTCTTTTAGTCTTCCGTTCGGGTACGTCTGCTTCTTGTAGGCATCTGTTCATTTCGATAGCTAATTTGGCATGGATGGAGGTAAATTTTTATAACCAGAATCCATGTACACCATGGCCTGGCGTTTTCCAATTTGGTATTTCTTTAGTATTATTATAATTATTATTATTTCATTCATAGCGAGGTTTTCTCATTATTGACTGCCGATGATCATTCTCTTGAGTCTGAGTTAGAGCCAGTCTCCTCGAGTTTCCAGGACTCTTTTTTGTATACTAGCTGATCTCAACAATGTTAGGGTCTGCATCTTTTCGATTTTTAATCTGATTTCCAATTTTGCCAGTTTGTTTTCCAAGCTCCTACTGACTGTTCTTAGCTCACACACTATTATTAGTTCCACAATCATCTTCATGTTTCTCCAGTTGTAGTTTTTTTTATATATATTTGTCTATTGTTTCTCTTTCTTTCATGTCACTCTGTAGTTCGCTGAAACGGTAAAATTCACCAAATGACAAGTTCTTTTCTTTTCTCTTGTTAATTAACACAAGGCCTAGATTTTTGGCTGGGGTTGGATGATCCGTTTGTATCTTAAAGTTCAAGAGAATTTTGTGTCATATTTTCTTAGACGGATTCTCGTTTATGCATATACTATTTGTTAGTATGGTCAAATTTGAATCACGTGCACAATTCCCAGTTGATCACCTTTGCTACTCAGGTGTGCCTAGTGTTGTACTCCTTTTGTAATAGTTTGCTGTATTCGCTTATTATGTGAGTAATCGTTTCATTTACGTCTCGACATAATCTACACTTCCTATTCAGTTGTGTATTATCATTTTTCACTATAATATAATTGGTCTTTATGACGTTGTTTGTGCTGCTATTAGAAGAGATTCAGTTTCTCTCTTGAGGTTTCTCTTTCTTAACTGTGTTTCCCTTTCTATTATTATTTCACTTCTGGCGAGTTTTTCACACCAGTGTCAGCTGGTGGGCGTTCACTAGAGTCTGAGAGACATCAAGTCTCCTCAGGTTTCCAGAAATCTTCTGTGTATTCTCATCGTTCTTAACAATGTTGTAATCTGGATGGTCTCGATTCTTCTGATTTCCAATTTTTCAAGTCCTCTTTCCAATACTTAGGGGACCGTTCCAAGAGCACTAAATACAATTAGTATCACCGTCCCCAACAGCTTTCTTAGTTCTCCGGCAAGATCCAAGAATTTTTCTCTCTTTTACCTTTCTTTTATTTCAACTCTGTGGTCCACCGTAACAGTAAAAAAAAAAAGTGGTAGCACCTGATAGGGTTCTATTTATGCATCAAATAGAACTAAACTGAAATTACACTAAACTGAATTCTTTGATATAGAACTGTTTTCCATTTAACTGTGTGCAAACAAAAAATTGTGTACTTATGTTAAATTGAATTGTTTGAAATAGAACTGTTTTGATATTCAACTGTGTGAAAACAAAAATCTATACTGATACTAAACTGAATTGTTTGAACTTTTATCAAAATAACTTAGTTCGGCGTTAAATGATCCGAAAAGGGTTGATACGCCGTAAAACATACCAACCAACCAACCAGCGTTAGATGATGGTCGTTCACAGGAGTCCAAGTGACAGCAAGTTTCCTTGGGCCTCCAGGACTCTTTTTAGTATTCTGGCCGATCTCAACAATGCTGTAGACTGACTAGTCTCGGTTCGTCCTCTGATTTCCTTCTTTTCCAGCACTTTTTTCAACAGACCAGTTGGCTGGGGCTGTAGAATACACCAACCGTATCTCTGCAGAGGGGTAAGACACTCCTCCCACAACGAGTGTCCAGGATTATGGCACAAAACTATCTGATAGTGAGGCTCCACTCCTGGAGATTCGGGGAATGTGGAGTACCACTACATTGTGATTACTCTCAGGTCCACTCTAACCCGGAGTGGTAGCACCTGATAAGGTTCCATCTATGGGTCAAATGGAACTGTTTGGTATTTAAACTGTGGGCAGACAAATGACATATTAAATTTAATTGTTAGAAATATAATTGTTTGACTATTTAACTGTGTGTAAACAAATGACTGATAGTGATGCATAGCAATACTCGGAACCATTTAACAGTGTGCAAATGAATGAATAGTGTTCAATAGAATAATTAGAGTTAAACAGCAATAGTTTTAACCACCTCACTGTGTAAAAATAAATGATTAATATTAAATAGTGCTAGTGTGAGAAAGCAATAATTGAAACCATTTAACTGTCTATAAACAATAGCAATACTTGTGTGCAAACAAATTAGTTCTCACTCATTCAGAATTAAAATTACTTATAAATCATGTAAATGTGTGCAAACAAATGACTGATGTTAAACTAAATTCATACTGTTATATTGCAATATTAGCAACCATGTAACTGTGTGCAAAAAAATGAGCTCAGGCTCCGTTTAAAAATGTTACCTTACAAAATGTGTTTACAAATCACATATATTTAATATATATGTATAAACAGGATTTGGCATTAAATAATCCATAATGATTGATATGCCATAACACCCTACCCAACCAAACCAAACCAAACCAAGCGTTTGGGAAGCGTTCCAAGCGTGCCAATTTCAAATGGTATCACAGTCACTCACATGTTCCACAGCTTTCTTAGCTCTCTAGCAAGGTCTAAGTACTTTTCTATCTTTTCTCTTTCTTTGGTTTTCACCCTATGGTCTGCTGGAACATTATTATTATTATTTACTCATTAGAGTTTTTTCACATCAGCATAAGCTGATGGTCTTTCACTGGAGATTGAGTGACAGCAAGTCTCCTCAAGTCTCCGGGACTCTTCTCAGTATTCTGGCAGTTTTCAATAATGCTGTTGTTTGGATGGTCTCTATTCGGCCGCCAACTTCCAAATCCTATAGACCCTTTAATAATCCTTTAGTTACCGTGCCAAAAGCACCAATCGCAATTGATATAATTTTCACCTTCATGTGCCATATTTTCTTTTCATTTCTCTAGCAAGGTCGAGGTACTTCTCTCTCTTTTCACATTCTTTCAGTTTTATTCTGTGGTCAGCCGAGACAGCAAAGTCGACAATTTTTCAATTTCTCTTTTATTTTTTATTATTATTATTAGGTCTAGTCTTTTGGCCGAGATTCGGTGATCCGTCAGTATATCAAAGTCCCACAGGAGTTTTTGTGTGTCATTTTCTAGGACAGGTGCTGGGTTGTGCATATACCATTTGTTGGCATGGTCAAATTTAAATTTCTTGCGCATTTTCCAGTGGATCCCATTGCCCACGCAGTTGTGTCTAGCCTTGTACTCCTTCTGTGCCAATTTGCTGCATTCGCTTATTACGTGATTGATGGTTTCATGTCTGTCACTGTATAGTCTACATTTGCTATTTTGTTGCGTCTTATCTATCCTCGCTTTGATATGATTGGTTCTTATGGCGTTGTTTTGTGCTGCTATTAGGAGAGATTCTGTTTCTCTCTTAAAGTTTCCTTTTCTTAGCCAGGTTTTGTCGTGTGAGATGTTGTTTATTAGTCGTTTAAAACGCCCATGGAGTTGCTTTCCTTCCCATTTTTGTTTTCAAGTTTTTGTCATTCTGTTATCTATCGCGTTGTCAGTATTGTTTCTGATGGCCGTAATCAGTCCTCGTTCGTGTTTTTCTATGTAGTCTTCGAGTCGTTGTATGGACATCAATACTGTCTTCGATGCAGGCAAGTCCTCTTCCTCCCTCTTTTCTTGGTACATATAGTCTGTCAACGTTGTCTCTGGGATGTAATGCCTTGTGCATGGTCATTAGTTTTTTAGTTCTTTGGTCCATTTGTCTAAGTTCATCTCTGGTCCACTTGAGAAAGGGTCCGGAATATCTAACGAGGGGTTCAGCCCAAGTATTTATTCGTTTCATAAGGTTTCTGCTGGAGAGCTTTGTCTCGAGTAGTTTTCTAGTTCTCCTGAGATGTTCTTTTTGAATTTTGTTTTTCATTTCCACTTATTTAATGGTGTCAGCCTCCAAGATTCCAAAGCATTTGTAGATCTCGTTTTCTGCGTTCGTTCTGATCTTGTCTTGATTTGGTAGTTCTATTCTGTCAGTTAGATGTCGTTTGCCACTTTTCATGACGAGCAGAGCGCATTTTTCAATGCCAAATTCCATTCCTATGTCTTGACTGTATATTCTGTGTGTCTTAGGGTTTCCAGTTCTTTTTCATTTTTTGCAAATAGTTTTATGTCATCCATGCACATTAGGGGATTGATCTTTTCTTGCGATCTACTAAGTTTGTATCCGGCCGTGCATTTTCTGAGTATGTGATTTAGTGGCATCATGGCAATTATAAATAGTAGGGGTGACAGTGCATCTACCTGGAAAATCCCTCTTTGGATCTTGGTTTCAGCCAAGCTTTTCCCTCCTACTGTTAATTCAACTCACCAGTTTTTCATGTTTTTTTTCGATGAAGTTTATGATTTCGTGTGATATTTTGTTATTATTATTATTATTAGCTAACAATTTTATATCTTCAATTAACTTTTCCAATCAAATTGTAATAAAAATGTTTTAAGAGTCAAAGTATTAACAAAGAATAATTATTTTAAATACTTCCGATTTAGCTGCATTATTAATGTTTTAAAACGAAATGTTATCCAAAATCAATTTATTATAATTATTATTATTATTATTTAATTTTCAACTTTACTTTTGGTTTCCTATAATCCTTCACCGGCTTTTTACCAAGACCTAGGATATTATTATTTTGCTCTATTAAGTAAATGATATCACCGTTACTTTCATTTTTTATTATTATTTTACTCATTTGAGAGTTCTTCACTCCAGCATTAGCTGATGGTTTTCCTCTGGAGTCAGAAGTCTCTTTAAGTCTCCAGGACTTTTCTTAGTATTCTGACCGATCTCAACAATGCAGTAGTTTGGACGGTCTCTACTCGTCCTCTTATTTACAAGTCTTCCAGTCTCTGTACCAATTTTTTGGTGACTGAATTCGCCTGTGCATTTCCTAAGAATGTGATTCAGTGGCATCTTCGCTGTTACAAATAGTAATAGTGATAGCGCATCTCCCTGGAAGAGCCCTCTCTGGATTTTCACCGCAGTTAAGCATTTTCCTCTTACTGTCAGTTCGACTCCTAATTTTTCCTGGTATTTTCGATAAACTTTATGACTTCACCGGATATCTTATGCATTTTGAGACAGTCTATTATCCAGCTTTGCGATATCATATCATATGCCTTTTTGTATTCAATCTACGCCATCGCTAGATTTTTGTGTCTCGTGTTGCTGTCCTTGAAGGTGTGTTCATCAATGTATAGTAGCACTCCTGTAGCTCCGGGAACAGTCCATAACTTATTTGCGAATTGCAAATCTCCTCCCTAATTTGTGCCGTTAATATTTTCCATATCGATAGGCATTTTATGGGTCTGTAGTTGTTTGGGGGCGGCTCCTTTTTAGAGGTCTTTTTTGTATCAGGGTAGTCTTTCCTTTGATCATCCATTCGGGTATATCTGTTTCTTGTAAGCATCTATTCATTTCGATAGCCAGTCTGCCATGGATGGAAGTGAATTTTCAAACTAGTATCCATATTTGCCATCATGACCAGGCGTTTTCCAATTTGGTAATTTTTTGAGTGCGTGAATCGAGGTGCATTTTCGCCTTAGGACTTTCTTTGATTCCTTCTAACTCTTTTCTCATGTTGCTTATACCCTCCGCTTTTCTTCGTCGCCATATTTTGGTCAAAAATTGTTTTGTTTCTTTGTCATCCGGTTGTTGATATGTGTTCATGCATTCCCCCCTACTTGCTGGTAGAATTTTTTCTCGTTGTTTTGGAATGTCCTGTTTTGTCTGTATTGTTTTATCCTGTCTCGATGTCTTTTTAGTCTTTCTTCTTTCGCCAGTACCTTCTACTTTATTCCCTCGAGTTGCATTTTTTGTTTTACTCGCATTGCTTTTTTTCTTTTCGTCCCAACATATTCTTATGTTCTTCCGTTGTCTTATCCTTTTTGCTTGTAGTCGTATATTTCTTATCTGCATTTCCAGTCGAATTTACCATCCAGGTTTTGAGTTTCTATGAATGTTCTTTAGTGGAACACCGATTTTGTCAGACAAATTTCGCTTCAGCATAGATTAGTTCGTTTAATTCCGTGATATCGTTCATTGGGATATGTGTTAATAATTCATGTATTTTTCATTTTTTGCCTTGACTGTTCTGTAGTTTTTGTTTCTTAACGATGGCAATATAGTCTTCATTTCGGACATAATTCTCATTAAATTTTCTATATTCATTTCTTCTTGTGTTAGAGTTATGTGTAGTTTGGGTGTGTGGTGTTTCGATTGATATAACTTTGCAGTTCATTTCGGTTAGAGTATTCAGGTTTTTCTGTATTTGGTGTGTCTATTATTGTATTAGGGTATTTATGCCTTGATTCCCCATTTATTTGTTGGAGTATTCCTAGTATTTCAAGGTCTGAAAACCAACCTTTCTTTGTTATCGTCCTAACTGGGTCGGAGAGTTTTCTGTGTTAGTGTCTCTGATTTGTTTGGTTACTTTAAGTCATCGTGTACCTGAAAAAAGAACAACCAACATTCGTAGGATACACATTGGATCCCCCATGTTGGCAATCAGGAGAGAACCTGCCGATCATGACACCCAGTCCTGTTGTCTGTGCCCTACGTTGTGTTACGTTTGTATTTGACATTTTTATTATGGGTAGTATAATGTGGCTATACTAGACCCAGGGGTTGTTTAAAATGTGCGTACCTATCACAGATGTAACCAAGTACTCCTTAAGTAAGAGAACTTTTGAGCGGGCCACATAGAAAAAATGTATAGTTTGTCCGTTTTTTCCTTCAATGGTAGCAATAGTTTTATCTTATTTTATTTTAATTTTTTTGTTTTGTTGCTTTTAATTTCTGCTGCTGGCTGAGGATTCGGCTTTTCTATTATTTATTCTGAAATTGGTCACCTCTTTTACTCTTTGTAAGTTTTTCACACCAGTTCTAGCTGATGATTTTCCACTGAATTCTGAGTGACAGCAAGTCTCTTTGGGTCTCCAGGACTTTTCTAAGTATTCTAGCCGATTTTAGTAATGCTGTGGTGTGGACAATTTCAATTCTTCTCTTAATCTCCAGTTCATCTAGGTAGTTCTTAGGGATTGTTCCATGGCCCACAAATACACTTCATGTTCCCCAACCTTTTCAGCTCCCGGGCAGGTATTTATCAAACTTTTTGCCTTTATTCACTTTCACTCTGTGGTCAGCCGGCACAGCAAAATCCAGTATTTGGCAAATTATTTTCTCATTAATTAACACTGTCAATATTTGTTTCACCTCTATTATCACATGGCATACACTGATTATTCTCTTGTGTATTATTATTATTATTATTATTATTATTATTATTATTATCATTATTATTTCTTGCGAGTTTATTCTCACCAGCATTAGTTAATGGTCTTTTACTGGAGTTTGAGTGACACTAAGTCACCTCAAGTGTCCGGGACTCTTCTTAGTATTTTTGCCGATCTTAACAATTCGGTAGTTTGGTTAATCTCAACTCAATCTCCGATTTCCCGCTCTTTGGTGCCCCTTTTCAAGCTCCTAGGGACCGTTCCAAGTGAACCAATTACAATTAGTATCACCGTTACACTCATGTTCCACAGCTTTTTTAGTTCTCTGGCGAGGTCCAAGTACTTGTCTCACTTTTCGCTTTCTTTGATTTTTCCGCTGTGGTCCGCCGGGACGGCAAAATCCACAATGCGTCAAGGTTCCTGTTTTTTGTAAATTATCATTAATTCTAGTCTTCTGACCAAGATTGGGTGATTCGTTTGTATCTCTAAATCTTAGAAAATTTTATGAGTCTCATTTTCCAGGACGGATTATGGTTTGTGCAAATAACATTTTGTAGTATGGTCGAATTTCATTTTCTTGCACAATTCCCAGTTGATCAACTTCCCCACTCAGTCGTGTTTAGTCTTACGTCCCCTTTGGGCTAGTTTGCTATATTCACTTATTATGTGATTTATGGTTTTATCTTTGTCACCACATAACTTACACTTGATATTCCGTTGCGTATGATATTATTATCATTATTATTATTTCACTATATGCGATTATTTCACACCAGTTACTGGTAGTATTCACTGAGTGGCAGCAAGTCTCCTCAGGTCTCCACGACTCTTCTAAGTATTCTAGCTGATCTTAACTGTGCTGTGGTTTGGATGGTCTTGATTCTTCCTCTGATCCTCATAGCTTCTTCCTCTATCAATAAAAAGTAAGACAATTCTTTGTGGAATGGTTAACTCTTGCCTTCTTTACGGATTTGAATTCAGAGTTATCTTTCACCAAGGCAAGTTGCCAACCAACATAGCTAGAGAACTCAATCGGATTTTTCGTTTTATCCTTTTAGCTGGCATGAGAAATTCATTCTCTTCTCAATAGGATTATTTTCAAGTCAATACAAACAGCCACAATTAGAATTTGAACTCGGGTAAAAGTACCAACAAAAAATCGTTCGATAAAATATAAATACCAACAAGTACTATAAAATATTATTTAAAGTAACAACAAAGAATGTTCTATACGATATAAAGTACCAACAAGTACTATAAAATATTAAAGTACCAACAAAAAATCGTTCGATAAAATATAAATACCAACAAGTACTATAAAATATTATTTAAAGTAACAACAAAGAATGTTCTATACGATATAAAGTACCAACAAGTACTATAAAATATTAAAGTACCAACAAAAAATCGTTCGATAAAATATAAATACCAACAAGTACTATAAAATATTACTTAAAGTAACAACAAAGAATGTTCTATACGATATAAAGTACCAACAAGTACTAAAAAATATTAAAGTACCAACAAAAAATCGTTCGATAAAATATAAATACCAACAAGTACTATAAAATATTATTTAAAGTAACAACAAAGAATGTTCTATACGATATAAAGTACCAACAAGTACTATAAAATATTAAAGTACCAACAAAAAAACGTTCTATGAAATATAGTTAAAATTACATACAAGAAACGCTCTATAATATATTATTTAAAGTACCAATTATAACACGATAAACTACTTAAACGGAATGTACCAACTTGTAGTGAAGTGACTAAAAATCTTAAAGACCGATTCTTAGGGAATTTCTCCCTTCAGGCTGTACAACCATTGTATTTAAAAAGGTTGGGTCGGGATAAATCCCTGATGAATGAGGCGTCCCAAAAGGGAAATGCTAGTGGGAGTGAACAAATTCTGGAACTACCCACGCAAGGAACCTACAGTAAACTCGACACTATGTCAAAAGGAAGGAAGATAGATAAAACTGCATTGTACATAAAAGAATGTTACCAAAGTCAATCCTTGATGTCTTAGACATCCTAAAAAAAGAAATCCAAGGAGTAAACTTGTTTTAGAATCTACTCGTGTGGGTGTTTTGGGGTTGGTACTAAATTGCATCTGATGGTGTGGCTCCACCTCTCTAACTCAACGCAGGGTAGAGTCACCCCTTTTACCATTACTCCCAGGTCCACTCTGGCCCAGAGTGGTAGTACCTGTTAGAATCCCATTTATAGTCAAATAAATCGGTTTGAGCAAATGACGTGTTGACCTGTTTAAAATGATCGTGAAGGTGTATTTTTGTACCATATATAACAAGAGACCATAATTGATGAACTGACTTTGGCATAAAATTATCCAACCAGCCAACTAACCACTACCTCCACGTAGCGCTTAAAAAGGGTGGATAAAAAAAACACGTAAAGCGAAAGCAAATCGAGAAACCCCTTTTCTTTTATTGAGGCTCACAGAACACCAAACCCGCACTTCTATTTCGCGTGAACAGCATCGTTCCGCCATCACCCATCATCTCTTAGATAACCGATCGAATCTGGTGAACTTAGCAAGTTCTGGTTAACTGCTGTTTTCAGTTCGGACTGCTAGATTAAACATATTTTGTTTACACCTAATCTACCTTTGTGAAGGCATGAATCCATCTGTTCTCCTTTTAGCTATGGTTGAATAGAAGAACAGACTAGTTTCTTTAACCTTGTTTAGGCAACCTATCTAGGAGAAAATTCTGAATTCAAACCAGCAGTAAATTAGCGACCATAGTCAAGGGTGACCCGGAGGCTCTCTTTTCAATAGCTACTACACCAAGGTGTAGGGGAGAGCACTACTTTCCCTGGATTGCTCCATTTTACCCTTGATCCGTACCTTATAATACTGAGTGTTAAGCAACGGCATCAAGTACG
Source organism: Sepioteuthis lessoniana (assembly GCA_963585895.1). Classification (NCBI taxonomy): domain Eukaryota; kingdom Metazoa; phylum Mollusca; class Cephalopoda; order Myopsida; family Loliginidae; genus Sepioteuthis; species Sepioteuthis lessoniana. Next base: position 28,775,247 of record OY757928.1, on the reverse strand, counting down.
TTTTTTTAAGTTTTTGGTATGACTCGACCTGGGATTGAACCCAGGTCTCCCGGACCACTGGTGAATACTCTACTCATTAGGCCAATGGCCCGGTTATCAGCAGTACTCCGCTTAAAAACAGACCCTGTGTCACATCGTGTTCGAGGCAGAGGAATTGGGTGAATATATAGCCTTCTGGATGCGATGTCAATTCGTCTTAATTCAGACTGCCTTTTTTTTAATTAATTCATTTTTATTTCATTTTAATTAACTCATTGATTCTCAGGAGAGGATTCCCCATGGTAAAGTGGCTAACCAGCTGGACTGTGACATCATAGTAAAAGAGTTCGAACTATTCGAGCTATTACGTTCACTTTCGTATTAATGCCCTTTAGAATAGTATGAACCCCCTTATCCTCCCATCTATGGGTTGAATAGTACCACTACTGTTCTTCTACAAGGATGGCTTTGGCATTAAATAACCCATGAAGGTTGATATGCAACTAAACATTGGCTCAGTCGGCTGGGACTGCAGAATACACCGACTGCATCTATGCAGAGGGGTAACACTCCCCCAACGAGTGTCCTGGATATGACACTAAACAATCTGATATGAAGCCTGATAGGGTCCTATCTATAGGTCAAATAGAATTGTTTGACATTTAAACTATGCACTTATGCTAAACTGAATTATTTGAAATTGAATTGTTTTTTATATTTAACTGTGTGTCAACAAAAACTGTGTACTTATGCTAAACTGAATTGTTCGAAATAGAACAGTTTGATCATTTAACTGTATAAACAAATGACTGATGTTTAATTAATTAACTGTGAGTAAACAAAAAAATTGTGTACTTATGCTAAACTGAATTGTTTGAAATAGAACTGTTTGATCATTTGTGTGTAAAACCATTTAACTGTGTGAAAAAAATGAGCTCAGGCACGTTTAAAAATGTTATCTACAAAATGTGTTTAGAAATCATATATATCTAATATATATATATATATATATATATATATATATATATATATATGTGTGTGTGTGTGTGTGTGTGTGTGTGTGTGTGTGTGTAAAAGGAATTTGGCGTTGAACGACCTTCAATGGTTGATATGCGACAAAACCGAACCAAACCATTATACAAAGAGACCAAATCAAGCTATTTGCTTACAATGTTACACAGTGACCTGAGAATAATCTCGATTACGTGTAGCTTTTCGTGTGACGTCATCATGACGTACACACGCCATATTGCCGATATTAAAAGACTATTTTAAGACTAAATTAAAAAATGAAATAAAATAAAATAAAACAAAGATTTATATTTCTAGACGCTCCTCACGTTCTAGAAAGAATGGGTTGTGTAAGAATAATATTACTCAACTTCTTATTCAGTTTTACACAATTGGATTTTACCTTCCCCATTCATTATAAACTCAGAAAACATTATGCATCTGTCGTGACTCAAGCCGAACTTTCACTGTTTCGAAATAATTAAAATAGTATTTTATACATTTTCCAACAAATTATAAAACAATAAGAGTTGCAGAGTTAGAAGATCAAATAAAGGACTTATACTTAAATCAAGTTTCGTTTAAAAATCTTTGATAGCCAATCATCATAAAAATCTTTGATAGCCAATCATCATCATAATCATCATTACCAGAGCGTGTCGACAGCATGGATTCCCTTGACTATCTCTCGCCATCTGTCACTATCGGCTATCACTATTGGTAAGTCGTCTAAACAGAACCGAGAGTTGATGATTGTAAGTTTTTTGCTGGTCGGCCAAAACTGTTGTGTCTATGTGCAGCGGGTGGAGACCCCATGGTTAACGTGCTGGACTGTGACACAGTAAGAAGCGAGTTCGAATTCCAGTAGTTCTATCACGTTCACTTTCGGATAAATCACTTTAAGAAAGGTATTAAACCCCTTATTACCACAGTTATGAGTTAAATAGTACTTCTACTCATTTTTAGATTTTTGTTACATTTCGATACAGCCAGACTGACCACTGACTTTGTGGGGCATAACTTTCCAACAGTTCACTCCACTGTGATTATTGTGTGTGGTTCTATCTTCTTTCATAAAAATCTTATCGGGGGGGGGGTCCTTGTGGTGTAATGGTTAAAGCGATGGACTGCGGAATCGTAGTATGCGAGTTCGTACTCCAGTCGCGCTATTACGTTCACTTTCGGGCAAATACCCTTGGGAAAGGTATGAACCCCCTTATCCTCCCAGCTATGGGTTAAATAGCACCACTACTGTTCTTCTAGGAGAATAGCTTTGGCATTAAATAACCTACAAATGTTGATATGCCATTGAACAAAGAAACCAAACCAAACCAAACCATAAAAATCTTGGAGATACATCCTATCCTCTCGATTAGCGCACCCTGTCGGTGAAACTTAGAATATGCTGACTGTATAACTAGCAGAGGGATAAGACTTCCTAAAAAAAGGGGGTGTTCTTGTTATGATACTCTACATCTGATTATGAGGCTTCAGTTGTAGAGATCAGAGGAGTATGGAGTACTCTTTCATTGCTATTACTCTCAGGTCCACTCTGACCCGGAATAGTAGTACTTGTTAGGGTCCCGTTTATGGGTCAAATAGATCTGTTTAAAAATTATTCTTATTCGATAAGAATACTTGATACCATACAACTGTAAATTATTTGTATTAAGAAAAGTTACTTAAAGCTAATTAAACTATTATTTATTTAGGATTATTTACCGGTCTATTGGCCTAGCGGTTAGAGTGTTCGCTAATAGCCTGGTAGATTGAGGTTCAATCCTAGGTCGAGTCATACCAAAGACTCAAAAAATGGTACTTGATGCCTCTATGCTTAACACTCAGCATTATAAGGCATGGATCAAGAGTAAAGTGGAGTAATCCAGGAAAAGGAGTAGCGCCCTTCCCTACACCTCGACGTAGTAGCTATTGAAAAAGGAACCTTCGAGTCACCCTCGACAACTTATTAGTTACTTGAAGCCATACAACTGTGTGCAAATTTTTTTTGTATCAGACAGGAATATTTGATATCATATAACTATGTGCAAATACTCTTAAGAAACAAAAAATGTAAATATAAAGGTAAAATGAACGCGATTTCCTAAACTTTCGGTATAAAATAACCCTAGACGATTTGACATGCAGCTAAAATCAATTAACCAATCAATCATATACTGTATATACTCGTGCAATGAACGACTTTTTAAGACTAAATTTTTACCTAAATACAAATGGTCGTTGATTACATAAGATGTTTTTTGAAACATCAAACTTTGTTTCTATGGTTAAGCTTGCTGTAACTACGACCCAAAGTGTCTCTGAATAACCTATTAGTTAAAATGATAAATTTTTTACTTGAAATTGCTTTCTATTTATAATACCTGTGCATATATGTACAAATATTATGAACAGTAAACAACATTGTTTATTTACGGTATTGCGCTGATTTTGATTGTATTACATTAATTTTGAAAGTACAAATAAGTTTTAAATGTTTTCTCTTTAGGTCATTGGATGTTGAAGAAATAATTTTGTGGACTAGCATAGCCAAAAATTAGTGGTCGTTCATTCCACGAAATATATGATAAAAAATAACTTTTTGTGGCTAAATATTCGGGGTCGTTCATTACACGAAGTCATTCATTACTCGAGTGTGTATATATATATATATATATAAGTTGGCGACCGTAGTCGAGGGTGACCCGAAAGCTTCTTTTTCAATAGCTACTACACCAAGGTGTAGGGGAGGGCGCTACTCCTTTCCCTGGATTGCTCCACTTTACCCTTGATCCGTACCCTATAATGCATAGTGTTAAGCAAGGAGACATCAAGTACCATTTTTTGAATCTTTGGTATAAGTCGACCTGGGATTGAACCCAGGTCTCCCGGGCCATTGGCGAACACTCTAACCATCATGCCAATGTCCGGTATATATATAAGGATTATTATTATCTAATTGAAGCCATATAACTGTGTGCAAACAAATAAAACTAAATAGAAATAATTGAAATAATTACTTTAAGCTATAATTATTAGTATTAGATGAAAATACTTGAAATCATATAATATGCTAGTTATTTGTGATAGATAGGAATGCTTAATGTTATATAACTGTGTGAAAAAAACTCTGATGAAAGAACTACATAAAAAAAATGTTAATATGAATATACAATGAAGATGATTCACAAATCTCCAGGCATAAAATAACTCCAGACTGGTTGATATGCCATAAAAATTAATCACTTATTCAATCCAAAGCAGGGATTTCTAAAGTGAATGATATCATTTTCCCCGTATGGTAGTAGAAAGATTTAAAAAAAAAGAAAAAAAAAAAAGAAAAAAACAAACAAACAAAGAAGCACCGAGGAAAAACATGGATTGAAGTAGTTAGTGAGGTGTTGTTGGGACTCAAAGCTATTTTTTCTCGTGTTCAAAACCAATTGAAATAAAATTATATATATATATATTATCAAGTGTTGACCAACGAGAGTTGCAGAGTTTGTAGATCAAATTACAGAACTATCTTAAGTCAAGTTTAAATATGATCTTTGATAAGCCGATAAAAAATAAAATGAAGAAACAAAAACACTTGTAGGTAGGAAAGTTGTTTCTTACAATAACACCAGAACGCTCTCTATGTCAGTGTGTGTAAGCGACGATTTGTTTTTGAGCTAACTCATCAACTATTATAATATTATTTCCATAGAATTCATTCTAAAGTGGATCATTATGAATGTTAACAAATCTCTCCAATCAAAGTCACTTTTAAACTATCTTTGTCAATTTCTTTTGTTTAAAGCAGTTATTGTTAAACTGCGGCTCGCGGGCCACATGTAGCCAGCGGTGCTTTCTAAATGTCCCGCTTAATTTCACGAGGAAAATAATGTTTATTAAACAAGAAGGTTTTAAAAATATGACACGTTTATAATTTTCTTTTTCTCTGGAGAAAGGTTTTTAGAGTTTTTCTTTCTTCGTTTCGTTTTTCTTCTAATCAATAAATTAGAAATCAATCTCACTGATTGTATGGGGTGTCCTCGTGGTGTAATGGCTAAAGTGATGGACTGCGGAATCGTAGTACGCGAGTTCGTACTCCAGTCGTGCTATTACGTTCACTTTCGGGCAAATACCCTTGGGAAAGGTATGAACCTCCTTATCCTCCCATCATTATCATCATTATGACGTGCGGCTAGCACGGATATCCCTGACCCTCTCTCTCCACGTCTCTCTATCATTCATCGCCTCCGGCAGGTCTTCAGGGTTACATCCCGTATCATCACATAGCTGCTGTATGAATGTCCGAGCTGGTCGTCCTGCTTTTGATTGGCCATATGCGGGGGTCCACAGGAGCACATCACTTACGATCCCATCCTTGCTTCTCCAGCTGTGTCCGGCATGTCTGGTTCGTCTAGCTTGGATAGTTTTCGTGATAGGTGGTAGGTGTCCGTATAGTTGGCGCCTTGTAGGGTGTTGCTGCCAGGACTTGTTCAATATTGCTCGCGACATTCTTGTATAATTGCCGTCGAGCTTCTTCTCCAACCGTTTAGTCAGCGTCCAAGTAGTGCATCCATAAAGCACATAAATTCAGTTTTGTGTGCATTGACATGGAGTCCAATGCTTGGAGCGGCTCGTTCCAAACTATGCATTAGTGTTTCGGCTTGGTTGGGTGTATTGACCAGTAGCGCTATGTCGTCGGCGTAGTCGGCGTCGGTAATTGTTTTTGCGGGGTACCTTCTGCTTCTTTTCTTTGTCAGCTCAAAGCCGTTTTCCCTAATGTTATCGATCGATGCCCTAAGTACGTAGTCTAGACAGATGATAAAGAGGTATGGGGCAAGCGTGTCCCCTTGTAGTACTCCTGCTACAATGTCGAAGTAATCTGTGTCTCCATCCGGTGAACGCACTTTCACTTTGGTGTTTCTGTAGAGAGTCATTCTTGCTGCTACGGTTTCTTCTGGTAGGCCGTATGCTAGTAGTATTTGTTCCATCTTCCCTCTGGGAATGGAATCGAAGGCCTTGGTAAAATCGACAAATAGTAATGTCGCCTGTAAGTTTTTCGCCCTCACGCCTTCTAGGATTCTACGAATGGTCCTTATCCTCCCAGCTATGGGTTAAATAGTACCACTACTGTTCTTCTAGGAGAAGAGGTTTGGCATTAAATAACCTAAAAAGGTTGATATGCTATTAAACAAAGAACAAAAAAAAATCACTGCTTGTATGTACATTTTTATCTGAACGTTACCTTTCAATTTAAAAAGGGCAAATGAAACGATTTGCTTGTCAGATTGTTGAATATGCACCAATATTTAAAAAAATAATTGTAGTAGATTTTGACAAACGGATTATGAAAATATTCTATTTTTTCTTCGATACATGGATCATATCCATATTGAATATATTGATTGTTTAAGTCCTCATTTTTTTCTTTTAATTATTCCATAATGTATCACAACATCAGCGTGTGTTAATCCCATTGATATCAGTCATAATATTATACCAAGACTTCAATTTTCTTTCAAAGAAAAGATATTTTCGCCAAAGAGAAAAAAAGGGAAGAGTCTCTGTGGCGTACTGGCTAACGTACTGGCCTGTGACTTCGTAGTAAATGAGTTCAAACTCCAGTGGCACTATTACGTCCATGTTCGGATATATACCCCTGGGAAAAGTATAAATCTCTTTGGCTTTGATATTCAGTAACTCACAAAGGTCATTATGCCATGAAACAAAAACAAAAAAAAAAACAACCTGAGAGACAAAAATAGCTTTTCCCTATTTCTAAAGTAGATGATTATGCGTATGATCTTCTCTTGTGAAAATAGTTAAGATACCTTCAATGAAAAATTATTTTGAAATTTCTAAGTAGTACAGCCCACCTGATGAGGGGCCATGTCTCATGCGGCCCGCTTCTCGGAAAATGATGTCCAGGCCTGGTTTAAAGAATTCATTGTATAAACACTACTTATTTTAAGTTCTTTCTGTTGCATTTTTTTAAACTCAAAACTTTTTAACTGCGTATATTAGGTGCTCTGTGGACACCTCCATCTTTAAGGAAGTAAAATTAGTATAACTAAGTTAAATCGTACAGTTTAATTTGTTTAAATCTGTATAAACATATCATCATCATCATCACGTCGCACAATCAGAACGGATATCCCTGACCCTCTCTCACCACCTCTCCCTATTGTCCATTGCTTGGTAAGCTAAATACATTCCAACAATTAAAACTCTAAAGCATTTGTTAATCAACAGGTTTATTAACAGCCAGGAAAGAAAAAAACGACAATTCCCCAAATATCGGACTATATCAGGACGGATTAGCTTCAATAAGAGAATGGAACCGGAAGTCATCTACCGGTGACGAGTCTTAAAAGTGTACCCTAAAACGCAAAAGCCGTAAGTTGAGATAAGCGATTGAGACTGTGGGGGTTTAGGAATTAACAATAAAACTCCCAACCGGATGTTGACTCGTCGGCTGCCACATACAAAATGTATAAACGCGTCGCTACGCATCGGCTCCACGCACCCCATCTGGTTAGAAATCAGAAAAAAAGAAAAATGATAAAAATTAAAGCGGCCAATGGGAAGCGGTCGCGCTAAAAATGAGAAGGATTGTGAAGTGACGAGTTTGGAGCCGGTGGGGAGAGATAAATACTCGGGATTTCTGTGAACCGGGTGAGTGAGGACAAAAGAGACCCAAGGAAGCACATAGATACAGTGATCAAGCGAGAAGTAATGTCCGCCATCGAGTTAAGAGCTGAAACTACTTTTCTGCTAGTTCCACTACCTGACCATAAAAGAAAGAAAAGAAAAGAAAAGAAAAAAGGAATAAGTACTCTTTAAAAACATTTTCCCCCTTTCCCCCTTTTTCCTAATATCTGACTTTCCACCACTTCGAAAATTTACTACTTGTAAAAGGGAACTTCTGAACATTCAAATCCAAGTTGACGCTTTATTGTTTTATAAAAATTGTTTAAATTTTAGATGTTCCTTGTTTGTCTTGTTTTAAATGAAGTTTTTCTCATTGTATGTTGTAACACTCCTAATCAACCAAAAGGCCATAAGACTCTAATCTCTGGTATGGCACTTCATTATAAATATACTTTTATATGTAATGATAAAAGTATAAATTTGTATATATGCATAAGAGATATGAATTTTGAATGTGTAAAATATACAACTTTGTACCTCAAACTTAAAAAATGTAAAGTTAGGTAGAAGTAATAATTACAAGTTAGTACATGTATTAAGAAAAAATGTAGTAAGAAGATAATAACTTTCTCAAAATTAACAAAAAAAAAGATGTACCTAATGTCGTTTTGACTTTGGGAGTGAATTTGAAAATTTCCACAAAATCTTGTCTGTGAAAGGCTTGGTCAGTAACGAAAATTTGTTGAACAGTTCATATCTTGGAAGGGTTACATAAATATCTTCTTAGTAGGTAAAAAGGGTTCTTTTCCTGTTGATATAACAGGGATTTTTCTTGAAATTGTCTTTAGGAGAAGGTTGAATTCTTCTGTTGCTATCAAAAGGTGCTTCCATGAAAATCTTCTGGAGGAAATATTGTTGAAAGATATTTGAACCGAATAAAGATAGTGAGAATTTTGTTTATCTTCCTGGGTTATTAAAAGGCGGCCCTCAATAAATAGACATCAGTCGCATGGTTAGTGACGCATCAAATTAAAAAAAAAAAGGTTTCTTCTTGAGGGTGTTGACTTCTACAGGACGATAATCTCTCTCTCTCTCTCTCTCTCTCTCTCTCTCTCTCTCTCTCTTTGCTGTAAGATCTCATTTACGGATGATCAACGATCCGCACTAATTCAGTCAGAATTCCTTTTTCTATTCTTTTTCTTTCTTTTTGGTGTAAAATATTTCTTAACCAATCAGCTTAAGAGTTACAAAATTAATTCTTGTCTTTTTTCAGTTTGTTAAATTTAATTTTTGATTTTTTAAAAATTTCTCCTTTTGTACAAAGTTTCGACTACAACTACAGAGAAATAATGGACAAAAAAGTTCAGCCGATATCTTAGGTGCATTTTTGCACCCACTTCCTTACAAGTGAATAGAGATTCAGTTCCAGGTGAAATTTTTAGAACAGAGGGAGCATTTATTGTTATTTCTTCAGGCCTTATGCCAAACTAAGCTTAGTAAGGAATTCCGTTGTGGTGTAATAGCTAGAAAGTTGGTTTCGCAATTACATTGCTACTGAGTAGTAAGTTCGATCCTCACCGAGTGACCTATACTTGCGGACTAAGTTACACTTAGCTAAGTGCAGTTCGCATGGTATGTATTTGCCCAACCCCTCTGCCTCTGACAAGATGTAACACGAGTTCAATTTTTGATTGAGATACAACTGGTTTTAATCCATGATTTTCCTTACCCTGAATCGGTCACCAAACCGAGGCTAAATAACCCAACTGCCTTACTATTTAACCATAATTGGGAAAAGAACTAATGGATTCATGTTTCTCTTAAGGACGTTAGCGTGAAGTGAATCGTAAACAGTCTCGTCCTTGATTTGAACATTGATTGATTGATTGGTTAATTTTAATAGCATTTCAACCCATCAAGGGTTATTTTATGCTCAGATGTTAAGGAATTGCGTTCATTGTACATTTGTATTGACATATTTTGAGTAGTTGTTTCTAAAGGTTATTTTGCGCGCAGTAATATGATATCAAGTATTCCAATCTAATACAAAAAATTTTCTCACAGTTATATTATTTCAAATATTCCTATCTAATACAAATAATTACATGGTTTCAAGTGATTATTTATATTGAATCATAGTCATTTGTCTGTTTACAGTTATATGGGTTCAAGTAACTAATAATAATCCTTAATAAACAATTATAACTTCAAGTAAGTATTCTTAATATAAATAAAAGTAAAGTTGGCGACCATAGTCGAGGGTGACCCGAAGACTCTCTTTTCAAAAGCTACTACACGTGACATCATGATGATGTTGAGAGCGCTACTCCTTTCCCTGGATTGCTCCACTTTATCATTGATCCCTACCTTATAATGCTGAGTGTTAAGCAAGGAGACATCAAGTACGATTTTTTGAGTCTTTAGTATAACTCGACCTGGGATTGAACCCAGGTCTCCCAGGCCATTGGCGAACACTCTAACCATCATGCCAATGCCCGGTATTTGCAGATACTTGGTATCAAGTATTCCTATCTGATACTAATGTTGTTTAAAGAGATCTAGTTGACCCATAGATGGAACTCCAACAGGTAGTAACACTCTGGGTCAGAATGGACCTGGGAGTAATGGCAATAAATGGGTACGCTATACTCCACAGATCTCCAGAACTGAAGCCTCATTATTAGATACAGTTTACCCAGGACACTCTTTTTTAGAGAAAACATTACTCCTCAGTAGAGGATAAACAATAAGCGTATTGTAAGCCTCATTAACTGAGTGGGATTTGAATTTGGATCACCGATCCCATTTTATATATAAAAAAAAGTAAAGTTAGCGACCATAGTCGAGGGTGACCCGAAGGCTCCCTTTTCGATAGCTACTACACCAAGGTGTAGGGGAGGGCGCTACTCCATTCCCAGGATTGCTCCACTTTACCCTTGAACCGTACCTTATAATGCTGAGTGTTAAGCAAGGTGGTATCAAGTTCCATTTTTAAAGTCTTTGGTATGACTCGACCTGGGATTGAACCCAGGTCTCCCGGGCCATTGGCGAACACTCTAACCGCTGGGGTTGTCGGATATATTGTCTAAGGGGTTGACAGTACGACGTTTTGTTTACAATTGCATCTTTTTCAAGGCAATCAACAGTGATCTATCCTTTCATGACCCAGAAGAGTATCAAGACGTCTTTCTTTACTGACTGCTGAGCCCAGAACTATTTCTTTAACAGATGGTCACTGCGTATCTCCTTCATGAACTGTCTGGTCAACACAAGCTTGTAGTGGCAAATACATGTTTGATCCATTTGTAAAGATTTTTTATCATCAGAACAATCTTCTCCATACACATCACATATTCTTTTGTAAATTGTACATGGTTTGCACTTCTCAGCCACCAAAACTTTGATGACAGACTTCTGTTCAAGCTTGGAGCACTCTAACTTGCCGGCATTTTGAAAGGCCTCAAAACAAATATTTTTGCGAGATTAGAATAATTTTTGCTTATAAACAATACCAAACAACACAGAGTTTACAGATATGAAAAAAAGATTCCGAAAAAAAAAATGTATTTTGCTTTTATAAAAAAAACAACAACAACAACAAACAAACAAACAAAAACTAACAAACTGAATGACCCTTGTACATTATAGAGTTCTGAACTGACTACAAGATATGCACGAGGGTAAACATGACATGAACAAAGTAGTACTGTCATCTATGGGACGAGGTGAAAGATGAAAGGATGACTGAAATAAACAAATGATAGCGCAAACAAACAGATGTACTTTTATACACGGAAATATAAAAGATGCATTTTTTGGAAGAGAACTTTTTAATTTCGTTTTAGTCTGTTTCAAGAAGTCAAAAGGTTTCTTGTTTAAAAGATTGATAAAATCTGTTAGAAAATTATTTGTATTAAGAATAGTTACTATGGTTGTAAATCTAAGGATTATTACTTGTTACTTTAAACCATATAACTGTGTGCACACAAATTATTATTATTATTAAATTGAAATAATTACTTAAAACTATGTGTGTATGTATTTACCCTAGACCTCCACCACGGGCAAGAAGTGACTCAAGGTCAATTTCTACTGCTGTGTGGATGCACTACATGGACGCTAACTAAACGTATGGAGAAAAAGCTTGACGGCAACTACACAAGAATGTTGCGAGCAATATTGAATAAATCCTTGAGGCAGCACCTCACAAAGCAGCAGCTGTACGGCCACTTACCACCCATCACGAAAACTATCCAAGTTAGACGAGCCAGATATGCAGGACACTGCTGGAGAAGTAGGGACGAACTCAGAAGTGACGTACTCCTGTGGACCCATTCACATGGACGAGCAAAGGCAGGAGGACCAGCTAGAACCTACATACAACAGCTCTGTGCCTATACAGGATGTAGCCTTGAAGACCGACCGGAAACGATGGACGATAGAGAAGGGTTGCGAGAGAAAGTCAGGGAGATCTGTGCTGACGGATATAGACGACTTGAAGGTTGGTTTTTATATGTCGTATCTGAGTACCACCGCCACTTTTATTAGGGATTGAGGAACAAAATTCGTATCTGAGTACCACCGCCACTTTTATTAGGGATTGAGGAACAAAATTCGGGCACTTGTAATAAAAGTAATATATTATGGTTTAATATTTCCCCATGCCAAACAATATAAAACAATTCACGGTGAATTAACAACAAAATATTTATCCCCTTGGCGAACTTAATAGATAGATAGAGAAATTACAAGAGATTAGCAAACCTTTACGAGTGCGTTCGAGTCTCATTGAGTGCCCCATTCATATAGCCTTGAGCCACATCTATGCAAAAAAAAAACCTTAATAAAATTACTACTTTATAGAGAAAGTAGTGATGCAAAGACGTACGTCAAAACGTTGTACCATACGTAGTATGACACGATGTTTGTTGAGGCAAAAACTTCTCTTCCCTTTCATGAGATGTACACAATCGTGCGTCCTTCTTGTTGTCGAGGCCAGAACGAAGAGACAGACTTTCAACTTTGCCACTTGTCTTATAATGTTACTTTGGTCACGCCACTGAGCGGCCATTCGAAGTACTATTCTGGAAGGCTAAGAATGTAATCCTGACAACTCATTGCCTAACCAAGGCTAAAGAACACAGGTTGTTCTACTATATCTTTTCTAAGAGCATTAGCATGAATATCATTGTGTATGAATTATTTGTATTTGGTAGGAATACTTGAAACTATATAAGTATGCGAAAATTATTTGTATTAGATAGGAATACTTTATATCGTATAACTGTGTAGAACATTATTAAATTGGAATAGTTAGCTGAAATTATAATTGTGCATAAATTATATAAATTATTAGACTAGCCCATTGGCATAATGGTTAGTGTTCGGTTAGGGTCCTGGATTCCAGGGTTCAATCCCTGGTCGAGTCATACCAAAGACTCAAAAAATAGTACTTGATGCCTCCTTGCTTAACTTTCAGCATTATAAGATACGGAACAAGGGTAAGTGGAGCAATTCAGGGAAAGTAGTAACGCTTTCTCCTACTCCTCAGTGTGTAGTTATTGAAAAGGAAGCCTTCAGGTCACCCTCGACGATGGTCAGCAAACTTACTTAACTTATAAATTATTATAAGATTGTATTGACAATAGTTACTTGAAACTATGATTGTTTATAACGGATTATTATCATTAGTTATGGGAAACTATGTAACAATATGCAAACAAATGATTATTAAATAGAAAAAAATTAATTGAAATTATAATGGCGTGTAAATTATTAGTCTTAAAAACACATATAACCATATAACTGTGCGAAAATTACTTGTATTAGAAATAGAATATAACTGTGTGGAAACAAATGGTTATTGGCCAATGAAAAGTGCAATTCAAATGAAAAAAATGCAGTGGGACATTAAAAATGAAGTCCATTCTAATCTGAGGTAGAAGTAACTGTTAAAGTCCCTTCTATGAGTAAAATATATCCGAAAATTTGTAGTATTGGATAAGAATATTAGTTGTCTAAATTTCTGTGACGAAGCTTGATGATTTTTATCATTAAGAGCTTTCACACTATTGTCTTCATCTTTGTTGTTATTTCCACAACGTTTCGGCCGATATGTCCTTCGGCCTTCTTCAGGTGTTTGTCGAACTCGGAAACCTTCACGGAACTTCGAACTACGTCCTTTATTGAATCTGTTAGTCATTAACCGGGTGCAAGTGTTAAGTATTCATGTATTGTTACTAACCTGCAGTCAAGATTTAACCTACAACCTCCAGATGATTGTCTCCTTAGAAGCTTAGGGAACCAACGCCTATAACCGTTACGCCATGTGTCCTGCTGGATAAGAATATGTGAACTTATATTACTGTATACAAACAAATGATTATTAAATAGAATTATTGATTTTAGGAAGATTCGAAAACTAATGGTTATTATTATTAGTTATTCCAAACTATACAATTGCTTGCAAATTATTGGTGTTTAATGAGAATACTTATGACCATATAACTGTGTGTAAACAAATGATTAAAGGCAAATCAAAAGTGCAAATAAAGAGGAAAAAATGCAATGAAACATTGAAAATAAAGCTGAACAAATCAACTAACCAATCTTATCAGTGGTAGTAGTCTTTTTTAGCTAAAAGGTAATTCTAGTTTTAGAAAACATTTTATCTAAATTCTTTTTATCTACCAAACCCCATTTTGCCAAACGAAAAGAAAAGTTGTTGATGAATATAGAATAAAAGGAAAATGGATTAATTTATATTTTTTGTTGAGTTTGATTTACTTTAGCCGACTCTATAAATAGAATTTGTACGTTTTTTTAAAGGAATAATTGTCTTTATCCGGCCCAGAGATCTAGTTTATACTTCAATTCGACCTGCAAAGTCAAACCAGTCTTAAACCTCTGACCCAATAGGTTACCGGATATGAAGATAAAGACGAAGATTGTTAATTAGATACCGCACAAAGAGACATTGAGGATGGTCAATGCATTTGACGAATCTATATATCTATCTATCTCATCCTGTTCATATTTCTCTCTCTCTCTCTCTTTATATATATATATATATATATGTGTGTGTGTGTGTGTGTGTGTGTGTGTGATTCTAATAAAATCTATTTCATTCTATTCTAATTTCTCTCTCTCTCTCTCTCTCTATATATATATATATATATATATCAAATCGTACGGATAAACGGGTTCCTTTGGCTATCTCGTCATCCATCCCTATCGGCGATCGCCGCTGTCGGTCCTATAGACGGCACCTAGTGCCAGCACAGTGCTGATAGATGTAAATCTTAGCTGTGTTTGGGTGGACGAGTTTATAGTAGAATTTCGCTTATGAGTTCGTCCCTGTTTCGCCATTAGTACCAGGCATATATTTTTCGTCTTACTTTGATGATCTGTGAGATGGTGGTAAATGACTGCTATTTTATGGAGTGCTGCTCCCAGAATTTGTTCAGAACAACAGGCAGCATCCTTGTGTAATTCCCATCTAGCCTTTTCTCTAAACGTTCAGGTAAAGTCTGAGTGGTGCAGTCATACAATAATACTGACACGGCTACAGCTTAGACGAAATCTCGATTTATCTGGGAGATCAGGTTTCCATATAGTCGATAGCCTGTCGATAGTATCCCATGCTTTACCAATGCGTATGTTGGCATCACATTTAGTAGACGAGATAATTCTACCGAGGTATGTGAACTAGATTACTAATTTCAGTGGCCTGTTATTTAATGTGGAGATGGCCCCATCTTGTTTAAAACATGAACTCTATTTTATTTGAGTTTATGTTGAAACCAATGCTTTTTGTTGCCTGCTCCAGGATATGCTACAGAGATTCGGTTTAAGCAGGTGTATTTGCGATAAGCGCTAGATCATCTGCGTAGTCTGCATTCGTAAAAGTTTCTGCTTCTTGCCCTTTTGTTTTAGTTTAAAACTATTTTCTTTCATTAGATCAATTGACGTTTGCAGTACCAAATTTAGGGAGATTATGAATTGAAATGGTGCGAATGTATATTCTTGCAAGACTCCAGCAACAATGTCAACGAGATCATTGTTACCATCTGATGAGCAAATTATTATTTTCGCGTTTTTGTAGAACATCATTATAGCCGTAACAGTTTATTTGGAGAGAACATACACACGAAGTATTTGCAACATCTTTCCTCTGTGTATGGAATCAAATGCCTTAGAAATATCTACAAACAAGACTGTTGTCTTGAGATTTTTTTGTACGTACTCCATCGATGATTTAATATATAGACAGTATCTGAGAAGTCGTGGATCGATTTCTCAGAAAACTTCAGGTTGGATACGATTGAGAAGCTAGGTATAATAATAAACCTTAGCATCTATGGCAGTAAAAGTTATGCCACTGCAGTTCTTAGTGATTCTGAGGTTACCTTTCTTTGAGAAAAAGAGGATGCTGCTTTTGGTCCATTTCTCTTTTGTGCTTTGTTTATACACAGCGTTGAATATTTAAAATATATCGTCAAATTTCCTTGTCTTCTATACTTTAGGAGGTATTTCATCTAGACACGCAGCTTTGATGTTTTTAATTGTTTTTAGTACTGAGTCAAGTTACATATCCACACACATATACATCCACACACTCATACATATGTATAGTACGTGTGCATTTAGGTAGCAGATTTTCTTGTTGGCATGTTATATCAAAGATGACAGACAAGGATTTGGAGTTGAGTTTTCTATTAGTCTTCTTTGGTTTGCAAGTGAGATGTCGCAAATGAGGATAAAAGCTGTTTAATAATTGTAGCATGTACATACAGTTTCGACCTTCGTTGGTCATTATCAAAAGCATGGGTGCGACCACCAAATTATATTATATATATATATAACTTTATATATATATATATATATATATATATATAAAGTTCTACAAATATTTTAAATAGATATTGAAAGGAATACACATATTTATCTACATTAAAATAACTTAGAATTGTTTAATTTAAATTTGGGTATCACTGAAGCTTGATTTTAATTGCGCACTGTCGGTGGGGATTAAAATACGTCGACTGTATCCTCTCCAGATTTGTAAGCCCTTCCTCCCCAAATGGGTTGGGTGACCACTTCGAAATTGCAGGTACTGTAAGCAATATAACACCTGTGCGTCGGACGAAACGAAACTTACTCTCAAGACACGAAGAAAGCATCGGTTCCCGCCAGATTCCTGAAGTTGAGCAGCCCTAAGCTTGTTCATTACTTATATGGGTGACCTTTTTAAAACAGCTGGTAGCGCAATCAATATGAGTTCTGTGTCAGATTAAGTAAGACTTACGGCTAAGTCATAATGGTTCCAGCTAGATCACTGATGTTAAGCAACAATGAGCATGGATGACCACTTATCAACAGCATTCACTGTAAATAATCTGAAGTCTCTGTGTAAGAGTAAACAGAACTTAATAAATTGTCAGTCAGGAATAAGGCATGGGTTCTCGCGAGATCACCGAAGTTAAGCACCAATGAGCCTGTTCAATTATTAGATAGGTGACAACTTCGAAACGGCGGGTACTGTAAGCAATACGTGTCAGACTAGGGAAGACGTACAGTCAAGTCACGATGAAAGCATCGGTTCCCGAAGTTAAGTTTAACAAATAAACAAAAGAAAGACAGGTGTTAAGCAACCAGGAGCCGGCTCAGTACTTAGATGGATGATCTCATAGGTACAACAGGTACTGTAAGTAATCTGTGAGTTAGATAAAGGAAAGCTTAGTAACCAAAAATAATTCCTCTGTTAGTAAGTGAGCTAGGTAATAGACAGAATGTAAACAAAATACTAATAGATAAAAAGGAGATTTATAAAATGTTTTTCAAATAAAAGATCCAGCTGGTTTTATAAGTTAACCATGGACTTGTAACAGGAAGAAAATACTGCCACTTTCATAGATAAATAAATAGATTAGATTTTAAAAAAAAAGTCTTAAGTAAGCCAATTTCCAGTTTGGCATGTTGGGTTTTTTGTTTTTCATTTTTTTCTTTTTTGCTTTTTCTTAAAACTTTATTTTATCATTTGTTTAAGATAACCAAATGTTAGACACTAACGTTGAGTTTTGCTAAATCTGGAATCTAAAAGAATATTTTTTCAGAAAATACGAGACTATACGGATGACGTAATGTTTATGGGTGCGTGTGTGCGCGCGAGAGAGAGAGAGAGAGAGAGAATCGGGAAATTCTGAGTGAAGGTGTTTGTGTCTACCTCCTGATAAAGACGCTGAGAAAGGCACCCGTTCACTTCTCTCCTCGTCCCCTCCACAGTCAGTGTCGGTGCAGGCCTTTATGTGACCCGAAGCGATATTTGATTTGTACCTCCATCACAATCCTAGCTTTGTCGACAGGGCTTAGAAAAATCTGTGTATCCTCTACAGTGGGTTAAGACCACCACCAAAAAAGGAGGCGTCCTGAGTATGACACTAAATTGCATTAGATGGTGAGGCTCCAGTTCTGAAGATCTGAGGAGAGTGAAATTGCCATTACTCTAGAGTCCACTCTGACCCGGACTAGTAGTATCTATTAGGGCCCCATCTATGGTTCAAATAAAAGTAAGTAAAGTTGACGACCGAGGTTGAGGGGGACACAAAGGCTCCCTTTTCAATAGCTACTACACCGAGGTGTAGGGGAGGACGCTAATCCTTTCCTTGAATAGCTCCACTTTACCCTTGATCCCTACCTTATAATGCTGAGTGTTAAGCAAGGAGGTATCAAGTACCATTTTTTGAGTCTTTGGTATGACACGACCTAAGATTGAACCGCGGTTTTCCGGACCATTGGCGAACACTCTACCCACTAGATCAATCTATCAAAAAATGATTCATAATTTACAGGACCGTGTGCAAAAACTTCCCTTTTGAGAAACAACAGCATAAAAAAATGAGAATATTAATTTACAATGAACATTGTTCCCTAATCTCTCGGCATAAAATAGCTCTAGATGGGTTGACATGCCATTAGAACCAATTAATCAATCCATCGCTATAAAAAAATATTGACTATTTTCAATGTCTAACCTCTCGCACACTTGCAGGAAATTTTAAGCTTTTACAGTATAAGGTGTGTATCGGAAGTCGCGCTACCGATGAGTGAGAATTGGCTTTGTAATGTAATCGTCTATGGGTATCATAGGTCGACCTAACAGGAAAGTTAGAACAAACACGAGAATGGAGACAAGATTAAAAAAATAAACAAATAAGAAAGAGAAAAGATTTTATTCTCGTTTATGGTTGTTTGAGATGTCGTTTGTTTCTGGAATATGTCACGTTCCAGAGTTATAGTTGAGCAGGTGAGTCTGCTGGTGGCTTGTCGTGCCAACCGTCATGGATGGTTGAACCACAAACACAACTAAAAAAAAAAAAGAAAAAAAAAAAAGGATTGAAATTTATATTTTAATTTTGCAATTATTTATTTATCTATTTATTGACACAACCGGACATTGGCATGATGGTTAGAGTGTTCGCCAATTGTCCTGGAGACCAAAGACTCCAAAAATGGTACTTGGTGCCTCCTTGCTTAACATTCAGCAATATAAGGTAGGGATCAAGGGTAAAGTAGAGGAATCCAGGGAAAGGAGTAGCGCCCTCCCCTACGCTTCGGGGTAGCAGCTATTGAAAAGGGAGCCTTCGGGTCACCCTTACTACGGCCACCAACTTTACTTTCTTTTTTTTTTAATTTATTGATGGGTTAAAGAAACTTGAGAAGGGATGTGGCAAGTGTGTTGAATTTCGATACGAATATGTGAACTAGTACGTACATTTTATGATTCTGGGTTATTGCCTTCTTGATCAGATCTAGGATTTTCAACAATGCTTTGTATCGATAAATTGGTTGGTTGGTTGGTTTTTTGGTGGTTTAATGAAGCTTGAGAAATGATGTGTCAAATATAGTGAAATCCGCTACGAATATGTGGACTAGCATGTATGTTTCGTGACTCTAGTTCTTTTCTTGCTTAGTCAGATTGAGAACTTTTTAGCGCCCCAACGTGAGAGAGAGAGAGAGAGAGAGAGAGGGGGGGGACCTTATATCTTTATATATAAATGCATTCTGCCTATGATATTGTTTTGTATGTACGATTTTGCAAGCATATGTCAACGGCTATGTTAGATGAGATAATACAAATATCTAAAGTTACTCTTCAAGTGGGTGACTAAGTCTCAAAAACTGCGAGATTTTTTAAAGTAAAGAATTCATGCATTATCATTAGTAATAAAGTATGATAAATTTGATAAAAAAAACCCAATAAACACACATAAGTCCGGAGCCTGACAAAGTAATTTGCTGATTTTGCAATTATGGAATATTTGAATGTTCCTTCAATGTTGTTAATACTCACCTCAGCAATAAGTACATTGACAAGAAAATAGATAAAATTCTATTTGAAAGGTGTAGGGAAAATAAGTTTTATTTCCTAATAAATTAACATTTTGTTCCTGAGGTCAGGGCGCTGCCTTGGGTCATGGCGCTGCCTTGGGTCATGGCGCTGGAGAGGCGTTGAAATAGCTGCGATTATAGGAGATTACGTTAAAGATAAATATTTGTGATGTAAAATAAATAATTATCCACCGCTTAAAGGCCACCTTGGTGACTATTAAGCTCAATGTCGAGTCACTTATCAGTTTACTGAATTTGTCTCAATTAACCACAAATGAATAACAGAAAATATACTAAAATTACCTTTTAATAATCATCCTAGGGAAATTATGACTCTGTCAAGCGTAACTACGGATACATAGTATTAGCATTAAGTAAGAATGTGGGATTATAAATTGCTTTGTTCTTTAAGTTAAGGCAAGTAAATGGTATTGCACTATGAACATTCTCGTTAAAACTAACTACATTAAATTATTTAAATTAATGGTATAATTTTTCAAAACCGTCCAAAGGAAAATATTATGGAATAACTCAATGCTGCGCAAAAACTTGAATTATGATCTTGTAATTTGTATTCCTGAAATAAAATACTGCCAAAATTTAGATATGCAAATCGGTTAAGATAATTCTTGATGATTTCAACAAGCGGTGGGCATAACTAATTTACAGGAAATATGGCTCCAACAAAAGAACTGTCAATTGAAACATTGAAAAAGATCATAAAACTCATTCAAGAAGGCAATACACCCTGGTAGTAAGGTCAAAATTCAATATTTTGCACAATTCCCAGTGGATCACCTTTCGCCTAATCATAGCAGTCCTGTTTTAATTTGCTGTATTCGCTTATCATGTGATTAATCGTTTTATCTCTTTCTCCGTATAACGTACGCTTGCTAATCTGTTGCATATTATCGATTTTCGTTTTAGCATAATTGGTCCTTATGGCGTTTTGTGCTGCTATTAGAAGAGATTCAGTTTCTCACTTGAGATTTCCTTTTCATAGCCCTGTCCACGTCTTCTCGTGTACAATTTCGTCAGTTTGTCGCTTGAAATATCCATGCAGTTGTTTTTTTTCCTATTTCTGCTTCCTAGTTTTTGTTTTTCTATCTGTACTTATGTCAGCTGTAATTAATCTTTCTTTGCTCTTCTTAATGTAGTCTTCGAGTCCTTGCGTAGATGGGTCTAGGAAATCCTCAATGCTGGCGAGTTTTCTTCCTCCTCTTTTCCTTGGCACATATAATCTGTCATCTCTCGGATGTAAGGTCTTGTTCATAGTCATCAATTTTCTTGTCCTTCGGTCCATTTGTCGGAGGCGGGTATCCTCGTGGCGTAATGGACTGCGGAATCGTAGTAAGCGAGTTCGTATTCCAGTCGCGCTATTACGTTCACTTTCGGGCAAATACCCTTGGGAAAGGTATGAACCCCCTTATCCTCCCAGCTATGGGTTAAATAGTACCACTACTGTTCTTCTAGGAGAATGGCTTTGGTATTAAATAACCAACAAAGGTTGATATGCCATTAAATAAAGAAACCAAACCAAACCATTTGTCGGGGTTCCTCCTTTGTCCATTTTAAGAATGGTCCCGAATATCTTACAAGGAAATGTCCTGAGGTTTATCCCCTTGATGAGATTTTTGCTATAGAGCTTGGTTTCGAGAAGCTTTCTTGTTCTTCTGAGGTACTCTTTTTTTTTTTTTTCACCTTTTTTTCCATTTGTTTGACAATGTCTGCTTCTAATATTCCCAAGTAGTTTTTCCTTCTCTTCAAGAGTTCTGATTACTTTCTGGTTTGGCAGTTCTATTTATTCCGTTGCTTCTCTTTTTCCACTTTTCATTATCATCATGGCACATTTTTCAATCCCAAATTCCAATCCCAAATTGTGGCTCTATATACTTATAGTATGCATCAGGGTCTCCAGTTCTTTTTCACTTTTTTGCAAATACCTTTATGTCATCCATGCACATGGTTTCCTGTGATTTAGAAAATGTGTAGCCACCTTTACATTTCCTAAGTACATGGTTGAGTGGAATTATTGCTATAACGAATAGTAGTGGCAATTGCAAGTCTCTCTCTGGAAGATGTCTCTCTGGATTTTTACCTCTGCTATGGTTTGACCTCTCGCTGTCAATACACACACAGAAAACACATACGCCTTTAAAAATAGAAAGTTTTAACTTGGTAAAAGTCCAAAGTTCACTTTTTTCTATCTGACTGTTAGGGTTTAAAACCAATTCCTTAAGTGAGCTCATAGATTTCACTTAAGTTTGCTTATCACTGATACTAACGTTTAGAAACTCGCACACAAAACATTTTCGTGGATTCACCAAGAACATACGTTCGCTTAACTTCTGAATCTACGATACTCCATTTTTAAAAGAAAGTTTGTTCATTTATATTTCTCTCTTTTGGTTAACTACTTTTGCAAAAAAAAATTCCATTATTATTATTATTATTATTATTATTATTATCCAATTTATTTACCCCTTGAGAGTTTTTCACATCAGTGTTATCTGATGGTCTTTCACTGGAGTTTGAGTGACAGTAAGTCTCCTCAAGTCTCAAGGACTCTTCTTAGTATTCTGGCCGTTCTCAACAATGCTGTGGTTTGGATGGTCTCCACTCGGCCGCCAACTTCCAAGTCCTCCAATCCCTTTAAGAGCCCTTAGTTACTGTACCGAATGCGCCAATCACGATTGGTATAATCGTCACCTTCGTGCTACATAGTTTTTTTTTAATTCCCTAGCAAGGTCGAGGTACTTATCCTTCTTTTCACTTTCTTTCAGTTTTATTCTGTGGCTAGCCGAGAAAGCAAAGTCGACAATTTTGCAAGTTCTCGTTTTTTTTTTGTTGTTGATAACTATAAGGTCTGGTCTTCTGGCCGAAATTAGGAGATCCGTTTTTATGTCAAAGCCCCATAGGAATTTGTGGGTGTCATTCTCCAGAACAGCTGCTGCGTTGTGCATATACCATTTGTTTGGATAGTCAAATTTAAATTTCTTGCACATCTCCCAGTGGATCACCTTGTCCACCCAGTCGTGTCTAGTCTTATACTTTTTCTGTGCCAATTTGCTGCATTCGCTTATTATGTGATTGATGGCTTCGTCCTTATCACCACATAACCATCATTTGCTATTTTGTTACGTCTTATCTATTCTTGCTTTGCTTTGATTGGTTCTTATGGCGTTGTTTTGTGCTACTATTAGGAGAGATTCTGTTTCTCTTTTAAAGCTTCCTTTTCTTAGTCACGTTCAGGTTTTCTCGTGCGAGATGTCGTTTATTACTCATTTAAAGCGCCTTTAGAGTTGTTTTTTCCCATTTTTGTTTCCAAGTTATTGTCATTCTGTTGGTCACCGTGTTGTCAGTATCGTTTTTGATGGCTGTAATCAGTCCTCCTTCATGTTTTTCTATGTTCTCCTCGAGTCGTTGTATCGATGCGTCAACACTGTCTTCAATGCTGGCAAGACCTCTTCCTCCCTCTTTCTAGATGCATAAAATCTGTCAACGTCGTCTCTAGGATGTAGTGCCTTATGTATGGTCATTAGTTTCCTTGTTCTTTGGTCCATTTGTTTAAGTTCTTCTCTGGTCCACTTGAGAAAGAGTCCCGAATATCTAACGAGGGTTACAGCCCTGGTATTTATTCCTTTGATAAAGTTTCGGCTAGAGAGTTTTGTCTCGAGTAGTTTTCTAGTTCTCCTGTGATATTCTTTTTTAATTTTGTTTTTCAACTCCACTTGTTTGATGGTGTCAGCCTCCAAGATGCCCAGATATTTGTAAGTTTTGTTTTCTGTGAGCGTTCTAATCTTGTCTTGACTTGGTAGTTCCATTACATCAGTCAGATGTCGTTTGCCACTTTTCATTACTAGCATTGCACATTTTTCAATACCAAATTCCATCCCTATGTCCTGACTGTATATTCTAACTGCGTGTATTAGAGTTTCTAGTTCTTTTTCATTTTTTTTTTCGAATAGTTTGACGTCATCCATCTACATTTGATGATTGATCTTTTATTGCGATTTAGTAAGTTTGTACCCGGCTGTGCATTTTCTGAATATGTGGTTAAGTGGCATCATGGCAATTATGAATAGTAACGGTGATAATGTATCTCCTTGAAATATACCTCTTTTGATCTTTGTTTCAGCTAGGCTTCTTCCTCCTGCTATCAATTCCACTCTACAAGCTTTCATGGTTTTCTCGGTAAAGTTGATGACTTTATGTGACACTTTGTACATTTTGAGGCAGTTTATTATCCAGCTTTGCGGAACCATATTATATGCCCTTTTCGTAGTCAATCCAGGCCATAGCTAGGTTTTTCTGTATGGTCTTGCTCTCATTTATCTATGTAAAGTAACTCTGCTGTGCCTCTGGGTCCTTTACGGCATCCTTTCTACTCTTCAAGGAACAACCCGTGGCTTGTTAGCGAGCAGTAAATCTCTTCCCTTACTTGTGTTATTAATATTTTCCACATCATCGGTAAGCAGGTAATGGATCTGTTGTTGTTTGGGGCGGTTCCTTTTTTTTTTTGGTCCTTTTGTATCAATATGGTCTTTACTTTGGTCATCCATTCAGGTACTTGTGCTCCTTGTAAGCATCTGATCATTTCTAGTGCTAATTTGTCCTGAATGGGGGTGGATTTCTTGAACCAGAAATCATGTATTCCATTGTGGTCTGGCGTTTTCCAGTTTGATATTTTCTTGGGTGTCGATTTGAGTTAATCTATGTGTATTTCTGCTTTCGGGCCTTCTTCGAGCCCTTCTAATTCTTTAGTCATATTGTTTATCCATTCGGCTTTTCTGTTATATTTTTTGGTTGCCATATTTTTTCTCAAATCGTTCGGTTGTTGGGTTTCTCTTGTATCCGGTTATTGGTATGTTTTATTGTCATCTCCTCCCAATTGTTGGTAGAATTTTATTTCGTTGTTTTGGAATGTCCTGTTTTGTTTGTATTGTTTTCCCTTTGTCGATATCTTTTTAATCATCCTTCTTTTGCCAGTACTTTCTGGTTTATTTCTTCAAGTTGTACTGGTATTTTTCCTCGTGTTGCCTTTTCCTTTTTGTTCCAACATATTCCAGCGTCTTTCTTTTGGTTTATCATTTTGGCCTGTTATCGTAGATTTTTTATCTGCGTTTCCAGTCGAATTTCCCGTCCTGGTTTTGATTTTTTCATCGTGCTTTTGGAGGGGATCCCAATTTTTTCACAAACTAATTTCGCCCCTGCATAGATTAGTTCATTTAATTCGGTTATATTATTCGTTGAAATGTAAGGTAGTACTTGATTTATTTTATTTGTTTCTGTCTTGACTGTTCTCTATTCTATGTTTCTTAATGATGGTAAAGTAGTCTTTTCACTGTTCATAATTCTCTTTAAATTTTTTCGATTCACTTTTGTTCATGTGATAGTGTTTCTTTCTGTTAGGTTGTTTTTGTTTGACAACTCTTGATGTGTTTGGTACTGTATTATCTTATTTATTTGTTTCCTGGTGTATTTCTAGTATTTCAAAGTCAGAAAACCAACCCTATTTTATGGTCGGCAAGTCTTTGGCTTGTTGTCTGAAAACTAGCACATTCTTGCCAGACCTTTATCATTCTTCTCCTATATCCTCTTTGTGAAGGGTTATTATTATTATTATTATTATTATTATTATTATGAACCACATTATTATCATTATTATTATTCAAATATCAAGTTTACTTTCAGTTTCTTACAATCCATCACCAGGTCTTTACTCACGACTAAGTGTTAGGGAAGGTAGTGATTATATGCCTTCTATTTATTTACTTATTTATTCTGCTGCCTTTTTTGGGTGTTATATTTGCAGTCACATTGATAGTATTCTCCAAAGGAGATGAGCAGTTCCGCAGAATGCAATTCTTTTAATATTTCATATAGGCTGGGACTGCCTGGTATATTATCATTATTATATTATCCCTTGCGTGTTTTTCATACCAGCGTTAAGTGAAGGTCTTTCACTATAGTACGTGACAGGAAGTCTCCTCAAGTCTCCAGGACTCTTCTCAGTATTCTGATTGACCTCATCAATGCTGTAGTTTGGATGGTCTCGGCTCGTCCTCTGATTTATTATTATTATTTTACTCTTTGAGAATTTTTCACATCAGCATTAGTTGATGGTCTTTCACTGGAGTTTGAGTGACAACAAGTCTCCTCGAGTCTCCATGAGCCCTCTCAGTATTCTGGCCGATCTCAGCAATGCTGTAGTTTGGATCGTCTACGCTCGTATTCTTATCTCCAAGTTCTCTAGTCCTTTTACTAAATCCTTTGATGACTGCACCAAGAGCACCAATTACAATTAGTATCACCGTTACTTTCATGCTCCTCGGTTTTTTAATTCCCTAGCAAGATCAAGGTATTCATCCTTCTTTCCGCTTTCTTTCAATTTTACTCTTTGGTCAGCCGGGACGGCAAAGTCTACAATCCTGCAAGTTATCTTTTCATTTCTTTTCTTTTCTTTTTTCTTTGTTGATTATTACAACGTCTGGGAGTCTGGCCGAGATTACGTGATCCGTTTGTATCTCAAAATCCCAGAAGAGTTTGTGCGTCTCATTCTCCAGGGCAGATTTTGGGTTGTGCATTTACCATTTGTTCGTCTAGTCAAATTTAAATTTCTTTCACAGTTCCCAGTGGATGACTTTGTCCACCCAGTCGTGTCTAGTCTTATACTCTTTCTATGCTAATTATTGCATTCGCTTATTATGAGATTGATCGTTTCATCTCAGTCACTATTGCTGCTTTATTGGGTCTTATCTATTCTTGCCTTGATATGATTGATATGCTTTGATATGGCGTTGTTTTGTGCTGCTGTTAGATATTATTATCATCATTATTATTATTACAATCATTATTATTATTATTATTATAAGTTACTTGGAACCATACGAATGCTTGCAAAACGATTTAGGTATTAAATAACCAAATGCGGGTTGAGATGCCGTCAAAACAACAACCATCTAATCCGAACTTTACGATTGAGGACAAAATCCAAAATTCAATTGTTTTTTAACATCAGTATTAAAAATGTGAAATTTACGTTCTTGTCTAAATTTTTTAACATGAACAGCTGTAACCATCCTATTTTGTTTTATGCCAGTATCCGAACGGTCACAAGTTCAGTTCATAGGCTAAGATAAATAATTGAAGTAAAC
This sequence comes from Sepioteuthis lessoniana, assembly GCA_963585895.1. Taxonomy (NCBI): domain Eukaryota; kingdom Metazoa; phylum Mollusca; class Cephalopoda; order Myopsida; family Loliginidae; genus Sepioteuthis; species Sepioteuthis lessoniana. The sequence goes on along the minus strand of OY757928.1, from coordinate 28,748,068 downwards.
GAGCAGCACTAAATATGATATTCATATGGAATACCTTCAGAACATACACCCAAAATTAGGCTGGACTGTGCTCCAACTAAAATATTGTATTTGGTTGTTTAGAAAATATTGTCCGATTTTAATATAAACTATTTAAATTCTATTCAAACATATTATTTTAATAGTAGTTGTAGAAAAAATTCATTCTTTGTTAATTTTCTATTACTTCAGTCATAATTTAATTTTGAAGGTGCTATACCCCTAATCATGAACATGAAAAAAAAAGTGATGTATTTATTTTTCAAGCTTGGTCATAATTTTATTTTATGGCAATGCTAGACCAGGATGACACTGCAGAAGTTCATTGACTTGGGATATGAGACTTTCCCACATCCACCATATTCTCCTGATCTCTCACCCACCGATTATCATTTCTTCTAGCATCCAGACACTTTCTTTACGTCAAAAAACATTCCGTCCCAAAAAAGTAGAAACTACATTTAAAGATTTCTTGGCATCAAAACCTTTAGAGTTTTATCATAGAGGCATCAATAATCTTGTTAATTGATGGCAGAAATGCATTGATGTTCAGGGATCACATTTTGACTGATAAAACACTGTTTAAATTCCTTAATTCAGGGATAAAAGTTTAATCTAAAAATCAGACAATATTTTCCGAGGGGGTGTCTTTGTGGTGTAATGGTTAAAGCGATGAACTGCCGAATCGTAGTAAGCGAGTTCGTATTCCAGTCGCGCTATTACGTTCACTTTCGGGCAAATACCCTTGGGAAAGGTATGAACCCCCTTATCCTCCCAGCTATGGGTTAAATAGTACCAATACTATTCTTCAAGGAGAATGGCTTTGGCATTAAATAACCTACAAAGGTTGATATGCCATTAAACGAAACCAACCAAACCAACCAATATTTTCCGAACAATTTTATAATTATAAAAACGAAGCAAAGTGGTGAAAATTCTATTTATTTATACTTAAGGCCCACTTTTGTTCTGGAGGAGTGCATGGAATGCCAATCAGCGTAGGCAATGGACTAAAATCCTGAAAGAGGCTGTTTGGATTTCATTTTATGCCAGTAGCTTCGGGAAAGGCATGAATTCATCTCTTGTTTGGGTGTCAGTTATGGTAACATTCTACCAGCCTTTTGTTCAATCAATTGGAGTAGCTTGTTCTTATTTCATTACCAAATATTAGAGAATACTTTGTATTAGCTAATTTTTTCTTGGTTAGTCCATCCTTGCGATGTTGATTGTCTTTTCCCCAAAGCCAAAGTGTATATTGCACAACTGGATACAGGACTTGAACGAGATATACTTTAATTGCAAGCATTTTTATCCACTTTTTGATAATGACGTCTTGAAACCTTAGACCTAATGTCAGTTGTCTGCCTTTGCTACAGAAACAGAATATACGCTTTCTTACACTACACATATAGGAATCAACGTAGTGGAATTTATTTAGACCAAAGTTTAAACGACCAAAATAAGGATTCTAAAGTAAGTAAGTAAAGTTGGCAACCTTTAGTCGAGAGTGACCCAAAGGCTCCCTTTTCAATAGCTACTACACCGAGGTGTAGGGGAGGGCGCTAATCCTTCCCCTGGATTGCTCGATACATACCTTATAATGCTGAGTGTTAAGCCAAGAGGTATCAAGTACCATTTTTAAAGTCTTTAGTGTGACCCAACCTGGGATTGAACCCTGGTGTCCCGGACCACTGGCGAATACTCTACCCAATGAGCGATAAGGATACTAATACGACTATAACTGTGAAATATTGATAATTAGTTTCGTTAGTTTCCCAAATATTTAGACTATATAATAAAAGTCTTCTTTCTTTTTTGTCTGCTTGTACACAATAGCACCACCATTTTCATTAATTTTATCTATATTTACCTATAAAATCTTGGATATTGACTTGAAGATCCCTTTGACATGCTGCATAAGTTGCATGGGTAACATAACAGAAGTGCACCTATTTCCTTAAGTAAACTAGACGCACGTTGTTCCCCAGCCGAAATGCGGCATAAGTTGCGTGGTGGCATAACAGGAAGTGGACCTATCTCTTTGAGTAAACAGGGTGCTGGTTTTTCCCAGCAGAAGTGCCTCGTAAATTGCGTGAGGGGTATGCTCGAAGGAGGCGTGTCCACGTGCAACGTGTAGGCGGGAAGTGTAACCACGAGGATTTGAGTGGGTGTCCAGAATATCATATAACTAGCAGAGATGAGCGGACATCAGAGAGAAAGATGATCACAGAAAACAGCTGCTAGACATTACGTCGCTCTGGGCTTTGGCCTTACATCAGACTACCCCAGGTTGAAAAGTAAAGGAAAGTCTGGGATGTAGGAGACTCGCGAAAGTAGAGAAACGAGGAGAAACTAAGATGATTCGATGCCTTGAGATGGCTCGTTACCAGTTTCGTGAAAGTAGAGACCGAAGAAGAAAGGCAGAGAGTTTTCACAGAAGAACCGTACTGTCGCCCCTGTGTGTGTATGTGTGTGTATGCAAACTTAGCCATCTTCGACTCTCTCTCTCTTTCTCTCTCTCTCTCTTACTTTCCCCATACGTACATTTCGGGCAATAAAAAGAAAAGAAAAGAAGCAGATTATTTCTTTATACATCAGCGTTGTCGTCTTTCTCTGTTAGACAATAAAAGTATATATAAGTGTAATGATTATATCCATAATCCAGATAAGACTAATTTTCAGTCATTTACTTCATTTCCGTTTTTCTTTTACTTTTTTACTGGACAGTTACAATTAAGACCAAAAAATTAGAATCAGCCGTGGCCTATTACTCATGGGTGACATACAGACACTTATTTATTGGTTAGGAGGAGATAAAGACTAAATAAATATGACCGACGGTCGAATTATAGCCAAGTGAAGATGTAATTTTGGGATTTAACTGCTAAGTAAAAAAAAAAAATTAAATAAATAACGAAGAAAAAGATTAAACAAATGGCTGAAAATGAGTCTTATCTGGATCGTGGATATAATTATTACACTTATATATGTAAATATTACTTTTTAGGTAAATTTAAATATGAATTTGAAGGGAATTATTCTGTACAAGCACCTACTAGTCAAGCCGGTTGAACATCTCACTTCTAGAGACATACTTTCTTTCGTGAAGATATTCAGTAAGATAGGCACAAAGCAATAACTATTTAAAATCTGCTAACAAATTCGAAGAAAATTTTGGTCGATTTTTGCCTTCAGTTAGTTTAATCGGCTACAGTAATTTTTCAAATCAATCATCTGATTCTCTCTCTCTCTCTCTCTCTCTCTCTCTCTCTCTCTCTCTCTCTCTCTCTGTGTGTGTACTCCTCCTTAGAAATATATTTTGCCACATAGTTTAAGTTTAGTGAAAGACTTAGGGATGAATATTTTATTGACTAATTCAACCGCAAATAACTAAGACAGTGATTAGCAATTCCATAGATGGCAAAATTCGACTCTCTCTCTCTCTCTCTCTCTCTATATATATATATATATATATATATATATATAGGAGGCGGTGACAAATAGATTTAAGAATGTGAAGAGGAAAAAGGAAACGTGCGCAGGTAATGCTTGAAAAACGAAAAATGTCAGATGTTTGTAGATATGGAAATATCCTTGTATTGGCTTAACTCAAGTATCTGACCAGATGATATATGTGTGTGGGGATCTGTATGTGTGTGTGTGTGTACGCATTATTCTTTATGCGTAGATTCTAATATATATATATACATGCGCGTGTGTGTGTATATGTGTGTGTGTGCAAAGCACTGCCTATCTTGGTGCTATTAATAAAAGAGCGCGTTTCAGGTTGAGATTTTTTAATGAAATTATTTCAGCCTGAACTAACTTAACTTTGTATACACGTTTACATACGCACACACGCACATTCAATTATATATATATATATATATATATATATATATATATATATATATACCAACTCCACCGCACGAAGAGCATATACTACAAAGTCAATTTTTAAGCGAAGCTTAGCAGCTTCGAATTCAGAGTTTTCCTTCTCCTACACCCACTGCCTTACCAAATTAAAGAGCCAAGTCTGCCTATAAACTCAAGGGAGAATATTTGGATGCATACCTTTCGCAAAGGTCTTAGCACTGTGTGAAATCCAAACTGCCACGTCCAGGATTTAATTTCTGGTCACCGTGTCCATTTCCAATGCTGATAACCATTGCACCACGAGTGCCTTATATATATATATATATATATATATATATATATATATATATATTGAAATGAAAAGGTCAGCAAATGAAAACAAATTTATTATTCAGGTTAATTATTATGATTATAGTTTTTCACATCAGCTAACGCTGATGGTCTTCCACTGGAGTTTGAGTGACAGCAAGTCTCCTCAAGTCTCCAGGACTATTCTCAGTATTCTGACCGTTCTCAATGATGTTGTAGTTTGGATGGTCTTCATTCGTCCGCCAACTTCCAAGTCCTCCAGTCCCTTTAGTAATGCTTTAGTTACTGTACCAAAAGCACCAATTACAATTGGTATAATTGTCACCTGCATGTTTCATAGTCTTTTCAATTCCCTAGCAAGGTCGTGGTACTTATCCTTCATTTCACAGTCTTTCAGTTTTATTCTGTGGTCAGCCGAGACAGCAAAGTCGACAATTTTGCAATTTCTCTTTTTTTTTTTTTTATTATTATTAGGTCTAGTCTTCTGGCCGAGATCGGTGATCCGTCTGTATGTCACAGTCCCATAGGAGTTTATGTGTGTTATTTATAGGACAGGTGTTGGGTTGTGCATATACCATTTGTTGGTATGGTCAATTTGAATTTCTTGCACATCTCCCAGTGGATCACCTTGTCCACCCAGTCGTGTCTAGTCTTACATTCCTTCTGCGCCAATTTGCTGCATTCGCTATTATGTGATTGATGGTTTCGTCTCTGCCACCGCAGAGCCTACATATTCTATTTTGCTGCATCTTATCTATTCTTGCTTTTATATGATTGGTTCTTACGGGGTTGTTTTGTGCTGCTATTGGGAGAGATTCTGTTTCTCTCTTAAAGTTTCCTTTTCTTAGCCATGTCCAAGTTTTGTCGTGTGAGATGTCGTTTATTAGTAGTTTAAAACGCCCATAGAGTTGTTTTCCTTCCAATTTCTTTTCCTAGTTATTGTCATTACGTTGTCCATTGTGTTATTAGTATCGTTTCTGATGGCTGTAATCAGTCCACCTTCGTGTTTTTCCATGTAGTCTTCAGTATTGGCAAGTCCTCTTCCGTCCTCTTTTCTAGATACATATAGTCTATCAACATCGTCTCTGGGATGTAATGTCTAATGCATTGTCATTAGTTTTCTTGTTCTTTGGTTCATTTGTTTAAGTTTATCTGTTGTCCACTTGAGAAATGGTCTCGAATATCTAACGAGGGTTACAGCCCAGATATTTATTCCTTTGATAGGTTTCGGCAAGAGAGTTTTGTCTCGAGTATTTTCTAGTTCTCCTGTGATATTCTTTTTGAATTTTGTCTTTCATTTCCACTTGTTTAATGGTGTCAGCTTCCAAGATGCCCAAGTATTTGTAGGTTTCGTTTTCTGTGAACGTTCTAATCTTAGAATTAATTTTTTTTTTTATTGTGGACTTTTTGGTTTTCCATAGTCGGGTCCGTACCGAATTTTGTAATTGTCTTTAATTGGAATCATTTTGAGATGAGGCTTCTTAATTTGAGAATCAATTTTTTTTTAATTTATTGCAGACTTTTTGTCCTCATCTTGGTAGTTTTTGTGTTGTTTCTTCTTTCACTACATTTCGGCCAAATTTCACCTCTGGCCTTCTTCAGGTGATTTACCGCGACCTCGGATAGGAATGCTGAGTCTTGTAACTGTATCCCCAGTAATTATTGCCTTTCATAGTTGTTGTCTATCGCACCACGTTTTTGACCAAGCAAGCCTAGCTTGCTAACTCTTACACCACCAGAGGCGTGAGTATATATGTATGCATTGTGTGTGTGGAGGGGAGTCTAATGGATGAGTATATCATTTGTCTTAGTGTGTGTATATGTGTTTTGTTAGCTGGTGTGTGTGTCCGCACACGTATATATACACTCGCGCACACATATTTTCAAGGGATCTGAGTGGATTTACTGTGTGTAAGAATATATTTATCCATACGCACAGATGTGCTTTTAAGTTAGTGTGTGTATATATGTAAGTGTGTGCACACGAGAGAATATAATTCGGATCAGTTTAATGATAGTTTAAATTTATCTATGGAGTTTTTTTCGTTTTTTTTAAGTAATGAGTAGCCATTGATTTGGTAGATTGGCATTATTTTAAAGTGTCCGTTGCTACATCAGATATATAAAGTTTTCAGGTGTCTGATAGTTTGATGTTGTTTTTATGTAGAGAGACTCTGTTGTTCATCCTATTGTGCATCCTATGTAAATTTGGTTGCAGTTTGTGCATTTGATTTTGTAGACAACATTTTTGAATTGGAGCTTAGATTTCTAATTATTATGAATGTTGTTTTAGGGCTTTCGAAAATACAGGGTTTTACTTCTATGATTAAGTTACCTACATCACATCTTCTATTTTTTATTTTTGACACCATTCATTGTGTGTTCCTAAACTTTTTTGATGAGGTTATCGTTTGCTTTTTATCTATTTTTTAATTATTTATTTATTTATTTATTTTTTGCTGTGTTTAATATGTTTTTGATTCTATCATTGTTTTAAGTAAATCTAAGTCCTTGGTGTTTTTATGAAAAGTAAATCTAAGTCCTTGATGTTTTTATGAAAAGTTTTTGGTTGTTTCTGTTGAAGCATATGCTAAGGGTTGTTCGTTTCTGTCTTTTAGCGGTTTGTAGTAACTCTAGAGGTATTTTTTCTGCTAATTCAAATTCCTTATTTATTAATGCTGTGGGATATTCTTTCTGGTAGAGAGTTACACGTAGTTCTTTTAAGGAGAAACATAGGAGGTTTTTGTTAGAGACAATAGTGCAGACCTTTCGTGCTCGGGAGCAAGGAATGGATTTTATGCAGCATTTGGGGTGATGGCTCTTGAAAATGAAGTCTTGTTGGGTGTCTATGAGTTTTAGTGCTCAATATCTGTGAGAGAGCAAACATATCTAAATTAGTATAGTGTAGGCATAGAGCCAACGGGACTTAGCAAGAGTCAGTTTCGTTGTCATGTGATCATCATACGCTATCTTAACTTATATATATATATATATATATATATATGTCGGTGTGTATCTTCTTCTTCTTCGAAAGGCTTGTGGTAATGAGTGTTCTCGACAAGGCACTGGTCAGCTACTGATTCTAGTCATGAGTTAAAATATATCGTAATTATTTTTATATGTATAACGCGCACTCTTAACTTTAGACAACGAAATTCTGGGGTGGGGGAAATGTATAATACTAACTTTGTAGCAGCTAAATTTAACGTAAATTTGACATTTTCTCAACATTCTATCAGTTTGTCTTGACTAAAAATAAGAATTTATATAATTTACATTGTGTCATATAGGCGAGAGACTGACTCTGACCACTTGACTTCGGGCAGGCTAACTGGCATTCGTGTCGAGTGGTTGGTAAGTTTTTCTTGGCTTCAGGGTGCCGTCCCACCAGGCTTTATCTGCTTTGCATGGTTGAGTTGACTGTTCGGTGTTTGAGGCGCCCCATAAGGGGAATGCCGACGGGACCAAGTATTTTTGCGCCTGCCACGCATGAGTCCCGATTCGTGCATAGCTCCCCACATTAAAATAACCTTGTGTCAAATCCTGCCAAGTTGAAGGTTGGATAAATATTAACCACTCGCTTTTGACTGCGTGTCTACACTATCCTAAGATATATATATATATATATATATATGCTTCATCAGCCATATTTTAGTGTTCTTTATTTATAAATGAAACAAAATACATTATCGATACAAAGATAAACAAAAGGGATTAAATAAATAGGAATGTTTCCTTCATGTTTTTTTTATTCTTCTCAGGTCAGTTGAATACTTTTTGAAAAACTTTTTGTGGAAAAAAAGATTCTTTTAGAAAGCTTTTAATTTTTTTAAGGAGTTGATGTAAAAAAAAGGGGGGGACGAAAAATGTACTGGTGGCGTTGTACATCTATCTGCTGAATAAAAAATATTTTCTGATCCAAATGACTTTAATTGATTTATATATATATATATATATATACTAAAAGCACCTGCTTAATGTGTTTGATTAGCTTTGGGAGTAGGTGTCGTAGAAACAAATATATATATATATATATATATATATATATATATATATAAGAGTCTCTGTGGTGTAGTGGCTAACGTACTGTACTGCGGCATCATAGTAAGCGAGTTCGAACTCTATTTGGGCAATTACATTTAAGAAACCAAACTAAAACTATATACAACGGAACCTTGGTTATCAAACGACTCTCAAGTCGAACAATTCAAAGTTCGACCAAAAAATTTTAGTAAAAAATGCTTCAGTGATCGAACAAATGTTCGGAATTCAAACACACGAGTCGAGCCAATAAAAACGGAACGCACGCGAATGACTGCTGAAGCAAACTGAACACAGCTGAACGGCTGGCCAAATCTACCCGTGCATCATCGTTTCAGTTTTCAAACAAATCGGTAGGCGAATATAATTTTGGAACGAATTATGTTCGGCCACCGAGGTTCAACTCTGTGTGTGTGTGTGTGTGTGTGTGTGAAGCACCGACTCTTCTGGTACTATTTACCAACCCCTCCGCTCGGGCAGGATATGGCACAAGGTCAATTTTTAAGCGAAGTTTAACAGGTTTGAATTCAGAGTTTTCCTTCTCCTAGACTAGTTGCCTAACCAAAGCTGAAGAACCTAGTCTATCCTACTATTTACCCATAGCTGGAGGGAGAATAATTGGATTAATACCTTTCCCAAGGGTATTAGTGCTATGTGAAATGCAATCAGTCTCGTCCAGGATTTGAACTCGTGTCGCCGTGTCCATTTCCTACGACGATAACGACTACACCACGGGCACCTCCACCGACTCTTCTGGTACTGTGGCTCATTTCACATATAAGCAGCGTTTTAATTCGATTCACTCTGCCCTTTTCTTTTATTGTCTCCTTGTTCTAAACTTAGCAGATTTTGCACACGCGCGTTTATGTTTAAATGTGCTCCACCTTTTTTTCTTTTTCTTTTTTTTCCTAAATTCAGTTTGTGGAATGCCATATCCCACCCGAGAACATGTTGTTTATTTAACCTATAAACTCCTAGAGTTACATTTTCCAAAATAATTACTCACATTATTTACATTTCTAAAACATTTCTGATTGTTTTCATCCTTTCAACATAAAATATTTTCATACTTAAACAGCGAATCATATTTCCTTATTAGACGGACGATAGCATTTATTGGAATGTACCGTAATTATTTGTCTATGAGACGCAATATTATTCCAAATTTTTCAACCCAAAAGTTAGTTTTGTTTTGGTTTCTTTGTTTAATGGCATATCAACCTTTGTGGGCTATTCAATTCCAAAGCCATATTTGTAGAAGAACAGTAGTTGCACTATTTAACACATAGCTGAGTGAGATCAGGGGTTTCATACCTTTCTCGGTGGTATTTGTCCGAAAGTGAACATGATAGCGTGACTGGGGTTCGAACTCGCTTACTACGATGTTGCAATCCAATATAATAACCACTACACCATGCGAACTCCTTTCCAAAAGTTAAGAGTGTATATTATACACGAGAACTAGATAATTAACTTTTTCTGGCCTCATGCCTCACCATATTCAGGACGGGATGACCGAAAGTAAATCATGTCCATTGCCCAAACTTAAATGCTTTACGCCGTTACTGAGAATTAACGACTGGAAAATGTGTTTGTTAATAATTTTGTCTGTGCTAATGTGAGCTTATTTTCGCCGTAATATTGTTACATTGTTACTTTTTTTTTGTGCGAATATATTCAAGTATTTTCTCTAAAGACTCTGTATATTTTGTGTTTTAAGACACAATGTAAAGTAAAAAAGTAAAGTTGTCTCCCTTTAGTCAAGGGCGACCAGAAGGCTCCCTTTTCAATAGCTACTACACCAAAGTGTAGGGAAGGGCGCTACTCCTTTCCCTGGATTGCTCCACTTTACCCTTGACACGTACCTTATATTGCTGAGTGTTAAGCAAGGAGGCATCTAGAACCATTTTCAAAGTCTTTGGTATGACTCAACCTGGGATTGAACCCAAGTCTCCCGGACCATTAAATGTAAATTATATAAATTCTTATTTTTAGTCAAGACAAACTGATAAAACGTTGAGAAAATATCGAAATTATGTTAAATTTAGCTGCTACAAAATGAGTATTATTCATTTTTCCCCAGAATTTCGTAGTCTAAAGTTAAGAGTGCGCGTTATACATGACTGCGTGTTATATACAAATAATTACGATATGTTTTAATTCTTTTAGTCATGACTAGAATCATTAGCTGACCAGTGCCTTGTCGAGAACACTCATTACCACAAGCCTTTCAAAGAAGAAGAAGAAGAAGAAGAAGAAGAAGAAGAAGAAGAAGAAGACAAAATAAGATGTGGTATGTTCGTCTATATAGGAGGAAAGTCAGAAGCTGAACACGGCGAATATTTTTACAAGTTTTTATTATTTGTTTTTTACTCTCTCGTCTTTATGCATTGATGACTTGATTTAGGATGTATATATTTTTCTTCCTCTATGTCTTACACTTATGGATTAAGCGGATGCATTGTTGCAGTTCAATGGTTAGCAAGATGTATTCGTGGATCATTACTGCAGTAAAGAGATTGATTCTCATTGGGTGTTCCAATGCATTGCCATGGAACCATGGTTACCGAGCAATTCACATAGACCATTGCTACCGTAATGATTTCATCCTTATTGGAGGCTCTACACTTCTAGTCCATCCTGTAGCCAGAGCTCAGAATACACTATTTGTATCCTTTGCAGGGAGTTAATACTCCTTCCTGGTTTTGGGCATAACACTAAACTACATCTGAGGGTAAGTCTCCAGTTCCGGAGTTTTGGGGAATGTAGGGTATCTCTTCATTGCCATTACTCCCAGGTCAACCCTGACCAGGAGTTGTAGTACCTCTTAGCGTCACTGTTTAATCATTTACTATACTTGGAACATTATAAGGTACAGTTCAAGGAGAAAGAGGAGCAATCCAGGGAAAGGAGTAACGCCTTCCCCTTCACCTCGGTGTAGTAGCTAATGAAAAGAAAGTCTTCGAGTCGCCTTCAACTACGATCGCCAACTTTATTTACTTTATTCATATATATATATATATATAGTATTTGGGGTTAAATAACCAATACATTTAACGCCATTCTAAGTCCCTGTTTTTTAAGACATTGATGACATTCATAAACATAAAGAAAGAAATATATGAAAATTCCCCATCAAACTATTCAAAGCCTACTTAATAATAATAATAATAATAATAATAATAATAATAATAATAATACCATCAAACAAAAGGAACTGAAAGAAAAAATTAAGAAAAAAATATTTCAGAAGAATCAGAAAGTTACTTGAGACAAAACTATGTAGCAGAAACCCTATCAAAGGAATAAATACCTGGTCTGTCCCCCCTCGTAAGATGTTTGGGACTATTCTTGAAGTGGACCATAGAAGAACTTAAAAAAAATGGACCAGAGAACAAGAAAAGTAATGACCATGCATAAGGCATTACATCCCAGAAATAAAATTGACAGACTGTATGTGTCAAGAAAAGTAGGAAGACAGTGTTGACGCATTAATACAACGACTTGAAGACTACATACAAAAGCGTGAAGGAAAACTGATTACAACCACCAGAAACAATACTGACAACATGAGAACCAACAGAATGACAATAACCAGAAAACAAAAATGGGAAGAAAAACAACTGTATGGATATTTAAAACGACTAATAAGCAACGTCTAACACAAGAAAACATGGACGTGGCAAAAAAAGAAAACCTTAAAAGAGAAACTGAATCTTTCCCGATAGTAGCACAAAACAACACTATAAGGACCAATCATATCAAAGCAAGAATAGATAAGACGCAACAAAACAGCAAATGTGGTGATATAGAAAAAACCATCAATCACATAATAAGTGAATGCAGCAAATTAGCACAGAAAGAGTAAAGACTAGACACGAGTGAGTGGGCAAGGTGATCCACTGGGAATGGTGCAAAAAATTTAAATTTGTCCATATGAACAAATGGTATATGTTCAACCTAAGATCAGTCCTGGAAAATGATACACACAAACTCCTCTGGAATTTTGACATCAAAACAGATCACTTAATCTCGGTCAGACGAGCAGACCTTATAATAATCAATAAAAAAAGAGAACTTTCAAATTTATGGACTTTGCTGTCTCCTCTGACCACAGAGTGAAATTGAAAGAAAGTGAAAAGAAGGATAAATACCTCGACTTAATTAGGGAATTGAAAAAACTGTGGAACATAAAAGTGACGTTTATACCAATTGTAATTGGTGCTTTTGGTACAGTCATCAAAGGATTGATAAAGGTACTGGAGGACTTGGAAATAAGAGGACGAGTGGAGACCATCCAAACAATCGCATTATTGAGATCTGCCAGAATACTGAGAAGAGTCCTGGAGACTTGAGAAGACTTGCTGTCACTCAAACTCCAGTGAAAGACCATCAGCTAACGGTGAAAAACTCTCAAAGAAGAAGAAGAAGAAGAAGAAGAAGAAGAAGAAGAAGAAGAAGAAGAAGAAGAAGAAGAAGAAATTACAGCGACCAGAAACAGCAACGACAATATAAAGATAAATAGAATAACAATAACTTAGAAACGGAATTGGGAAGAAAACTGTATCGATATTTCAAGTGACAAACAGATGAAATCTCACATGAAATGGCTAAGGAGGGGAAACTTTGGAAAAGAAAATGAATCTCTTTTAATAGCAGCACAAAACAACGCCATATGGATAAAACACAATAGCAAATGTGGGTTATGTGGAGATGAACACAAAGCGATTAATCACATAAGCGAATGCAGTGAATTAACGCAAAAGGAAGTACAAAACTAGACACGACTGAGTGTAGAAGGTGAGCCACTGGGAATCGCGCAACAAATTCAAATTTGACCATACTACCAAATGGTATATGCACAAACTAGATTCCGTTCTGGAAAATGAAAAACACAAAATTCACTGGGATTTTAAGATACAAAAAGATCACCAAATTCCGACAAGAAACTAGAGAGATTTTTTTTAAAAGAGAGAGAATCTGTCGAATAGTAGATTTTGCCGTCCTGACGGAGCACAGAATGAAAATTGAAAAAAAAAAAAAAAAAAAAATGAAAGACAAGTATTTGGACCTTGCCAGAGAATTAAAAAAGCTATGGAACATGAATGTGACGATGATACCAGTTGCAATTAATAGAACGGTCTCCAAAGTCTGTGTAAGGGGGCCGGAAGAGTTGGAAATTGGAGGACGAGACGAGACCACTCAAATTACAGCATTGCTAAGATCGGATAGAATACTAAGAGAGTCCTAAAGACTTGAGAAGACATGCTGTCACTGAGACTCCAGTGAAAGACCATCAGAAAACGCTGATGTGAAAAACTCGCAAGCGAAAACTTGGTTATGTCTAAGAAAAGGAAGCCTTCAGAGAGAAACTGAATCTCTTCTGATAGCAGCACAAAACAACGCCATGAGGACCAATTATGTCAAAGCAAGAATAGACAAGACGCAACAAAAAAGTAGATGTAGATTATGTGGTGATAGAGATGAGATGATCAATCACATAATAAGTGAATGCCGTAAGTTAATGCAAAAAGAGAATTAAACTAAACACGATTGAGTGGACAAGGTGATCCACTGGCAATTGTGCCAGAAGTTTAAATTTGAATATACTATTAAATGGTATGTGCACAACCCCGAATCTGTCCTGAAATATGAGACGATCAAACTCCTCTGGGATTTTGATATACAGACGCATCACCTAATCTCGGTCAGAGGACTACACTAAATGATAGTCAAAAACAGAGAACCTGACGAATAGTGAAATTTGCCATTACGGTTAATCTCAGGGTAAAACTGAAAGAAAGCGAAAAGAGAGATAAATACCAAGACCTTGCCAGAGAACTGAAAAACTGTGGAACATGAATATATGGCAGTGGTACTAATTGTAATTGGTGCGCTCGATACAGACACCAAAGGATTGGTACAGGGATTGAAGGACTAGGAAATAAGTGGATGAATGGAGACCATCCAAACTACTGCATTATTAAAACCGGCCAGAATACTAAGAAGAGTAGTGAATATTTAAGGAGACTTGTTGTCACTTAAATTCCTGTGATAAACCATCAGCTAGTGTGAAAAACTCCCCAAAGAGAATCATAATAATAATAATAATAATGAGGTGCTGCAGTAGACTGCCGAAATTCTATCAAGAACTCATGAAAGTCGAGATGAACATTTGACATAACAATCGCATAAACACGAATAAATTTTTTACAATGATAAGATCAAACATAAAAGTTGGTTTGAGTGGGTTGTAAACAGGCCATCTATCTTCACCCTGTAAATGGATCAACAAATCCTTTATACCTTACTGGATCCAACCTTCTTAACAAGGATGAGGTTGTTTGGAAGTCTTTGGAAGTCGCATTAGCATTCTCTACACAGATGGAAAGCCTATCAAGTAATAGGGTCCTCAGTCATCATCATCATCATCATATCGCGCTGGTAGCACGGATATCCCTGACCCTATCTCGCCACTCCTCCCTATCGTTCATCGCCCTAGGCAGGTCTTCAGGACAGCATCCCGTATCCTCACATAGCTGCTGAATGTATGTTCGTGCTGGTCGTCCTGCTCTTGCACGGCCATGTGTGGGGGTCCATAAGAGTACATCTCTTATGAGTTCGTCCCTGCTTCTCCAGCAGTGTCCTGCATGCCTGGTTCGTCTAACTTGAATAGTTTTCGTGATAGGAGGCAGGTGGTCGTACAGTTGGTGTCTTGTGGGGTGTTGCCGCAGCATTCTTGTGTAATTGCCGTCTAGCTTCTTCTCGAGCCGTTTTGTTAGCGTCCATGTAGTGCAGCCATATAGCAGTATCGATATGACCGCTGCCTGGAAGAAACTGCGTTTCATTTTATCGGTTAGGTCTGATTTCCATATAATCGATAGCCTATTGATAGCTATCCATGCTTTCGTTAACCTGGTTTCGATGTCCTTTTTGGTTGATTCGACGCTGCTTCCTAGGTATGTGAATTTGTCTACTAGTTTAAGAGGGGTTCCTTCTAGAGTGGAGATGTCCCCCGTTTGATTATAGCACATATATTCCGTTTTGTGTGCATTAACATAGAGGCCTATGCTTGTTGCTGCTCGTTCCAGACTATGCAGTAGTGTTTCGGCTTGGTCAGGTGTATTTGCCAGTATCGCTATGTCATCGGCGTAGTCAGCGTCGGTAATTGTTGTTGCGGGGTATCTTCTGCTTCTTTTCTTCGTGTTTCTCTCTTCTGAAAGAGTTGCAGATGCCCATGTTATGGAATTTTATGGAAAAGTTCTTGGACGCGACAATGAATCTAATGACATCGATGCTCGGTTGATGCAGTACTGTATTAAAATATTTCTTTTGCAATTGGAAGTTTTCATTGATTTTAACGGTATGTCAACTTGTCTAGCGTTATTTTATGCCTAAAGGTTAGGGAATTGCTTTCCTTGTTCGTTCATATTTACAGTGTGTAGTTGTTGGTGAAGATTTTTTTTTTTTGGTAGACGATTCGAATAAATACTAATAATTTTTAAACAAACTTACTTGACGAATTAGATAGGATCCTTGCAAGTATTCCCACTCTGGGTCAGAGTAGACCTGGCTGTGACAGCAATGAATGGGTACTCCACACTCTCCAGACCTCCTGAAATGGAGCCTCATCTCAAATGCAATTTTGTGTTATACACAGGATACTCTTTCGAGAGGGTCATACACAGGACATTCTTTTGGGTGGGTCTTACTCCTCTGCAAGAAATAGTCAATGTATTGTAAGCCGCAGCAACATGACGGTCATAGAAGTAGTAACTTTTGAATTTTCATTTTTAATACTTCGCCTATAGATAACACTTTGAATAATCAATCTGAATTATAAAAAGCTTTTACCTTTATCATAAGTATTATAAGTGTGTGTGTGTGTGTGTTTCAGAGATAAAATGTAATTATGATAAAAGATCTTAATTTATATATTTTAGAGTGGAATTACAATTGCCTATATTTAAAAGGTAATGAAAACTGATCAAATGTTTCAGAACAATTGAAAAGGAAATCAAATATAAACACATTAGTTAAAGAAAGAATCCTTGTGGTATAGTGGTTAATGGGCTGGACGGTGATATCGTAGGACAGAAGTTCGAACTCCAGTCGCGCTATTATATTCACTTTCGGACTAATACCCTTGTGAAAGATGAGAACCTCTTATTCCCCACTAGCAATGGGTTAAAAGGGACCACTACTCTTCTTTTACAAGGATAGTTTTAACATTAAATAACCCACGAAGGTTGATATACCATTTAACAATACCATATTTACCGATTATGTATAACAAAAATCTAGAATGCCATACATACAATAGGAGGTGTACCTGACTAAATAGTTATCGTCACAAGAAGTGGACTCAGTGATACAGGTTCAAATCCGAGACGATATTTGTCGTGCGACCCACGTATGCGCAAATATGGTTCAAAGACTTTCTTAATGTGGGTTTAATGTGGGTATCAGGTGCAGGGCCGTAACCCAGACACACCCGACGGCTCGAAAAATGCCTTGAGCCCTGTCGGCATTACCCTAAAAAAACGCCACGGGTGCCAAGCGATAAACCTAGCCCCACCCAGAAGGGTTAGAAGCTATAGAGGGATTGGCAAATACATATACAGAATAATTGAAAAGTAACTCCCTATTTTAGAATATGTATAACTTATTGATATATTATAGTTAAGAAATAAATAATACGAATTGTAAAATAAAGAGTTACTTTTCAACCATCCTATATATATATATATATATGTGTGTGTGTGTGTATATATATATATATATATATATATATTGTCATTCACAGACAGACTATTTCGTTGTATCACAACTCTTCAGCGTGGCTAGACATGTAGGACGCTTGAAACTGGGATCGAAACCCGCCCAACTTTACGTTAGACTTAGTATCATACCACTCAGCCAGCAAGCGAGCTAAGACAGCTCGGCAATTATAAGGCATTATGTAGTAGCTTTCACATACACACATTCTTTTGAATATCTATATTACAAAGAATTAAAAACTGAAAAGCTGCGGTAATAATGTCTTTCGCTCACGTCTACAGATTAGGTTCTTCTGATGACTTAGTAGGTAAGCTGGCCGAACGCAATCGAGGGCGATCCGAAGGCTCCTTGCTCAACTGGGGCTGTAGAATACACCGACTGCACCTCTACAGAGAGGTAAGACCCCCTCCCCAACGAGCGTCCTGATATGACACTAAACAGTCTGATGGTGAGGCTCCAGTAATGCTGGAGCTTTGGAGAATGCGGAGTACCCCTTCATTGCCATCGCTCCCAGGTTCACTTTGGCTCGGAGTGGTAGTACCTGATAAGGGTCCTATCTAGGGGTTAAATAAAATAAAACTGTGGTTTGAGTTTACTGGTTTTGGTATTTAAACTGCGTATTTATGCAAAATTGGATTGTTTAAAATAGAACTATTTTGACATTTAAACTGCGTACTCATGCTAAACTGAATTGCTCGAAATAGAACTGTTTTGGCCTCTAAACTGTAGTTATGCTAAACTGAATTCTCTGAAATAAAATTGTTTTGACATTAACTCTGTTTATTGCCCATTCGGTTGGGGTTGTAGAATACACCTACTGCACCTCTGCAGTGGGGTAAGACTACCCCCAACGAGTGTCGTGGATATGTCACTAAACAATGATGGTGAGGCTCCAGTAATATTGGAGCTTTGAGGAATGCGGAGTAGCCCTTCATTGCCATCGCTACCAGGTCCACACTTGCCCTGAATGGTAGCACTTGATAGATCTCTATCTATGGGTTGAATAGAATTAAACTGCACACTTATGCTAAACTGAATTGTTTAAATTAGAACCGTCTATTTGTATAAAAATGGATTTGGCGTTAAATAACCTACAAAGGTTGATATGCCATAAAAACCCAACCAATCAACCAACTAAACTGAATAGCTTGAAATAGAAAATGTTTTTGACGATCAAACTGTGTACTTACGCTAAACTGAATTGTTTAATATAGAACTGTTTTGACATTTAACTGTGTGTGGACAAAGTCTATATTTAAACTAAACTGAATTGTTTGAAATAGAACTGACTATTTATATAAAAATAGATTTAGTGTTAAAAAAACCTGCAAAGGTTGATATGCCATAAAAACAACCAACGAACCAACCAACTTACGTTTAACTGTTTTTGACATTTGAACAGCCTACTTATGTTAAAGTAAATTGTTTGAAATAGAACTGTTTCTACAGTTTACTGAGTGTAAACAAAAACTGTACTTATGCTAAACTGTACTGTTTAAAATAAAACTGGTTATATGTATGAAATTATTTTGGCATTAAATAACCTAAAATGGTTGATATGCCATAAAACCAAACCAAACTAAAATATAAAATGCGTTTACAAATCATATATATTTAATAAGTATATATGTAAACAAGATTTGGCATTAAATAACCCGTAGTGGTTGATATGCCATAAAACACAACCCACCACCACCACCACCGAAGCCTCCCTTGTCAATAGCTACTTCATCGAAGTGTGGAGGAGGGCACTACTCATTTCCCTGGATACTCCTCTTACCCTTGATCCGTACAAAGAGGTATCAAGTACCATTTTGAGTCTTTGGTATGACTCGACCTGGGATTGAACCTCGTTCTTCCGGGCCATTGGTAAATACTCTAACCATTATGCCAATGCCAGTGAACCGGTGACAACGTAGTAAGAAATGAAATTTTCTCTTATTTTAAACGTAATTATCTGTCATTTTAATTGGTTTATGTCTAAAATTATTTTTTTAGCTCTTAGATATTCAATATTGATATCAATTTTTTTCCCTTGTGGGAGTTTTCGTTAAGGTCAATTTTTCTCAAGAAACTCTAAACTGGTTGTTTTTTTTTTTTCATGATAACGACCAATTTCAGTCTGCAGACTTGACGGCTTCAATTTTTCTCCTCGATAATTTGTCTGTTTGACTGGTTTCGTACGAGTGGTGGTGGGGGAGAGGAGATATATTCCTTGGGGGATTTTTCTCCTCCGGGTGATATTTTCTGAAGGGTGATATTTTCTTGCCACCAATTACACGACTAGTACAGACATACACACAGGCATAAACACACACACATGCACATACACTCTAACACGCACATACATATACAAATACATAGATGTCACACACACATAAAAACACATACCCACATCAAGAAGCACACACAAACACACGCATACATACACATAAACAAGCAGATGCACACACATGATTACACATACACAAACGCACACATAGACACATATAAGCATACAAAAAAAGCACATTTTCCCACACAAACATGTACATACACACACATAGAAACACATAGCCCAGTCGGCTGAAGCACACAGAGTATACTGACTGCCTCTCTGCAGAGGGGTAAGACCCCCTCCCAACGAGTCTCCTTGATATGACAAGAAACAATCTGATGGTGAGACTCCAGTAATGCTGGAGCTTTGGGGAATGCGGAGTACCCCTTCATTGCTATCGCTCCAAGGGCCAATCTGCCCCGGGGTGGTAACATCTGATAGAGTCATATCTATTGGTTAAATAGAACTGTTTGATATTTAAACAGTGTACTGATGCTAAACTGAACTGTTTGAAATAGAACTGTTTTTACATTTAACTGTGTGTAAATAAAAAACTGTACTTATGCTAAACTGAATTGTTTGAAATAGAACAGTTTTTAAATTTAACTGTGTGTAAACAAATGACTGATATTTAATTGAATTGTTAGTGATACATAGCAATACTTAAAACTGTGTACAAACAAATGATTAATAGTAAATAGGATTATTCTTATTAGATAGAAATAAGTGAAAGCATTTAACTGGGTGGAAAAAAATGAGCTCAGGCTCATTTAAAATATTATCTACAAAATGTTTTTGAAATCATATATTTGATATATATGTACAAAGTGGATTTGGCATTAAATGACCTACAGTGGTTGTTTTACCGTAAAACCCAACCAAACCAAACTATATATAATCAATATATATGCATAAAAAGGATTTGGCATTAAATAACCTCCAATATTTGATATGTCATAAAACTAAACCAAACCAAATCCTATATATATTTTATATACGTGTATAAAAAGGATTTGGCATTAAATAAGCTGAAATGGTTGACATAGCATAAAACCAAACCAAACTAAATCATATATATATTTTTCATATATGTGTATAAAAAGGATTTGGTATTAAATGACCTCCAATGGTTGATATGCCATAAACCAAACCAAACCAAAAACTTGAAACTGCAATTGTTTACTAAGGATTATAACTAGTTTCTTGAAATCATAAAATTATGTAAAAAGAAATGACTTATTAAATAGAAATAATTACTTAAAACCAACCCTGAAGACCTACCGGAGGCGATGGATGATAGGGAGAAATGGCGGGAGACGGTCAGGGATATCCGCGCAGGCGGCGCGACATGATGATGATGATGATGATGATATTGAAATAGATGATACCCTATAACTGTAAATCATTTGTATTGAGAATAGTTACTTGAAGCTAAAATTATTAACTTAAAATTATTATTAGTTACTTGAAACTGTACAACCAAATGATTATTACTAAATAGGAAGAGTTATTTTAAACCCTATAATTGTTGACGAATTATTTGATAGGAATATTTGAAACTCTACAACTGTGGGCAAATTATTTGTATGAGATGTGAATATTCGATATCATATAACTATCTGTAAAAACTCTTTAGAAACTACTGGAAAAATAAATGTACAATGAACACCATCTCCTAAGCCCCTAGGCATAGATTTTTCCTTAACAGGTTAAGATGGCTTTAAAGTTAATCAATCATATAAAAGTTCTTTTTTTTTTCTCTCAACTTTTATTATCTTCCATTGATCACCATCATTATCAAGTCGCGCTGTTAGCACAGATTTCCCTGACTCTCTCTCGCCAATTGACCCTATTATTCATCGCTACCGGCAGGTCTTCCTGTGTCTACACAGAACAGTTGTAGGTAAGTTCTCGTCAATCTGTCAACACTGGCACGTCCATGTGAAGGGGTCTATAGAACAACGTCACTCATGAGTTCGTCCCTTCTTCTCCTGCAGTGTCCTGCATGTTTTGTTCGTCTTATTTGAATGGTTTTAGAGATGGGAGGTAACTGGTCGTACAGCTGTAGTTTCGTGGAGTGTTGCTTCTAGAGTTTATTTAATATAGTTCGTAGCATTCTTGTGCAGTTTCCATCGAGATTTTTCTCTAAACGTTTAGTCAGTGTCCATGTAGTGCACTGACACAACTACTGCTTGGAAGAAACTCCGTTTTATTTTATCGGATTGATCAGACTTCTATATGATCGATAGACTATTGATAGCAATCCACTAGGCGCATATTGTGAGATGTGTGAGAGGAATTGTGTAATTTGATGTACTTTGTTTCATTTTCTGAATTTCTCCAATGCTAGGTCAAATAACGATCAACTCAAGAGAGAATAGACATTGAAAAACAGTTTCGTTGCAGGATGTCAATTCCTTAAACGATATTTAAAAGAATGTTAATTTTCACAGCAAGAAATTTAGTTTCAGAAAAACGTCATGTATAAAAGGTGGAATTTTGGCCATCATCTTCAGATCAACCAGTCAAATTGTACATAAATCTTTTCTTCAACAGCAATAATAATGAATAATCCTTTATCTACTTTGTTGCTTGTCCTCTTAAGTTTAAAACGATAAGTCATTATGAAGGCAACCAATATCAAGCGTGAATATTTCAAAGTTGGTTGCAGTTGAAGAAAGTTCCATTCATATTCACCATCTGCCTCTACATTAAAAGAAGGAACAAAAGAAACAATACAACTAAAAACGAACACTTATAACAACTTTTTTATTATTGTTTATTTTTAAAAAAAATCAAAGTTCTCATCTTCTCTTTGTTATTCAGTTTTGTATTTTACCCATATGCAAGTTCTGTGCTGTTGAAAAGATTGCCTCTTCTGTTTAACATACCACCAGAAATGCCACATCGCCAATTCACAGTCATTTTTATTATTCTACTGATTTTCCTTATATCTTGGCATGATTGGGGGTGGGAGAATGACATTTCTTTTCATCTTCGTTACAAATCAAGTTCAAAATGCCACTAACCTTTTTCTTTATAGTATTGTTAGGGTTAAAAGTAATGCAGAATTATATGATATGGAATTAATTTTTTTGGTTGGCTTAATGGATTTGGGGTTATAGTTGGTTTTAAGTTCCGAAATTAGTTTCGCGTAACAAACATTGAATTACCATTTATATATATATATATATATATATAGAGAGAGAGAGAGAGAGAGAGTGTGTGTGTGAAAGTGAGAGAGAGAGAGAGAGAGAGAGAGAGAGAGTGTGTGTGTGTGTATGTGTGTGTAAAACATTGAATTACCATTTATATATATATATAGAGAGAGAGAGAGAGAGAATGAAAGTGAGAGAGAGAGTGTGCGTATGTGTGTGTAAAACAGTGAATTATCATGAGTATATATATATATATAATGGCCAAAACACACACACACACACACACACACACACACACACACACACACACACACACACACACATATATATATATATATATATATATATATATATATATATATATATATATACGAGGGTCATTCAAAAAAAAATTTTTTAAGCAAAATTATATTTTTTCAGAATAATTTTTTCAGAACTCTAAACTAAGCGTTTTTGGTAATTGGTTTATAGCAAATATTCTTGTTTTGAGGTTATTCAGAATGACGGCAAATCAAATAGTGTATTTCAGGCTTGAACAGAGATCTGTCATCAAATTTTTGGTTGCTGAAAAGAGCAAACCGTGTGAAATTTACAGAATGATGTATGATTTGTACGGAGAAGCATGTTTTAAAAATGTTTACAAATGGGTTGAACATGGGTTTGTCACAATGAACCTGAATCGTAAAGACAGTTTACGAGGCGGAAACGCGCTGACTCTCCAGTAAAGAAAAGTTCGAGGCACAGCGGTCAAAAAGACAGTCATGTTGACCGTCTTCTAGGACATGAAAGGGCCCATCACGGTAAACAACGCTTCCTATTGCCCACTTCTTTGACTAAATTCAATTTATTTATTGAATAACTCTCGTATGAATATATATATATATATATATGTGTGTGTGTGTGTGTGTGTGTGTTCGATATCAAACACAAATATAAGAATTTAAATATAATGGTAATTAAAGGACAGGATAGATTTAAACAAAGCTGTCTGTCCCTGGTGCGAAGTTTGAATATATTTTCTGCTTGACTTTGTGGGTGAGGATTTTATGTGTTTAAGTACAAGACCACTGAGAGCCAAAGAAGCTAAGCGTTTAAAGGGGTAAGATGTGTTAAACCATTTTATCGGAATCATTCAATGGTTTTGAAGAGAATGTTTACGCCTAGAGACTAGAGAATCGCATTTATTGCACGTTCATATATTTTTGTGTCGTTGTTTCTTAAGAGATTTTTCCACACAGTTATGTGATATCAATATTTCTCTCGAAAACAAATAATCTGCAATCACTGAATTATATATATATATATAATGGCCAAAACACACCACACACACACACACATATATATATATATATAAATACGAGGGTCATTCAAAAAGGTAGGAAATTCTTTTAAAAAAGTATTCCAATCTAATACTAATAACTTATACACAATTATATGGTTTCAAGAAATTATTTCTATTTAATTATAATCATTTGTTTGCACACAGTTATATAGTATCAAATAACTAATAATCGTTAGGAAACAATTATAAAGTAAGTAAAAAGTAAAGTTGGCAACCTTAGTCGATGGTGACCTGAAGTCTCCTTTTTCGATAGCTACTACACCGAGATGTAGGAGAGAGCACTACTCCATTCTCTGGATTGCTCTACTTTACCCTTGATCTTTACTTTATAATACTGAGTATTAAACAAGGCGGAATCAAGTACCATTTGAGTCTTTGGTATGTCTCGACCTGGGATTGAACCTCAGTCTCTCGGATCATTGGCAAACACTCTACTCACTATTCTTGATACAAATAATTTACAGTTATAAGGTATCTACGGCGTCTCGGGCGGCGAAATGGTTAGCAAGATAGACTAACAAACCTTCACGGGTAAGTTTGAGTCTCATTGGGTGTACCATTCACATGAACTTGTACCACGTCTAAACAAAAAAGCTTAGTAAATTACTACATTTGTTTCGTTTGGTTTCTTTGTTTAATGGCATATCAACCTTTGTAGGTTATTTAATGCCAAAGCCATTCTCCTAGAAGAACAGTAGTGGTACTATTTAATCTATAGCTGGGAGGATAAGGGGGTTCATACCTTTCCCAAGGGTATTTGCCCGAAAGTGAACGTAATAGCGCGACTGGAATACGAACTTGCTTACTACGATTTCGCAGTCCATCGCTTTAGACATTACACTACGCAAATTACTACAGTTATATGACATAAAGTATTCCAATCCAATACTAATATTCTAGACAAATATATTTGACCCACAGATTAGACCCTTATAAGTACTACCATTCTGAGTCATATGAACCTGGGAGTCATGGCAATAATGGAGTGCTCTACGCTCCCCAGGTCTTCAGTACTGAAGCCTCATTATCAGATGCAATTTAGTGTCATAGCTTGGACGCACCTTTTTTAGTGGGGGGTTCGTTTAGCTCTCTGCAAAAGATACAGTCATCGTACTCTAAGCTCCGCTCTTGACTTAGGGTTAAGGGACTTAAATATTAGTTTCATTAACAATGCAATAGGAAAGAAATTTCTGAAACAGAATACATAAGGCATGACCCGGTATTTCAACAATAAATAATTTCTCTAAATCTCAAATAATTTCTCTTTGCTTTAATAAATCTGAGGTATATTCAAAAAGTATCGAGTTGGATGGGTGGGTGGGTTGATTGGTTGTTTTACGGCATATCAACCTTTTCTGGTCATTTAACGCTGAATTAAATAATTTTGATAAAAGTTTCAAACTATTCAGTTTAATATAAGTATAGTCTTTTATTTACACACAGTTAAATATCAAAACAGTTCTATTTAAAACAATTCGGTTTAGCATAAGTACACAGTATAAATGTCAAAAACAGTTCTATTTAAAACAATTAAGTTTAGCATAAGTACACAGTTGAAACACACAATTAAATGTAAAAACAGTAATTTCAAACAATTCAGTTTAGCGTAATTACACAGTTTAGTTCTATTTGACCCATAGATAGGACCCTATCAGGTGCTACCACTCCGGGACAGAGTGAACCTGGGAGTGATGGAAATGAAGGGGTACTCCGCATTCCTCAAAGCTTCAGCATTACTGGAATCTCACTATCAGATTGTTTAGTGTCATATGCAGGACACTCTACAGAGATGCAGTCGGTGTATTCTACAGCCCCAGCCGACTGGACCCAAAAAGTATCGTGATTGATACTCTATTTACTGAGACAGAAATGAACAAGGAAGTTCTCTTGGCATCTAACACACTTTTCCATTGGTCAAAGCACCTCTGAAACTCATAAAAAGGATTTTGATAATAAGGATAAAAATTTATAAAGGATGAAAACTCATAAAAAGGAATATGATATTCACATTATATCAATAGTGTAAATATCAAATTTTTTTTTTTATACTCTCCTGGGTATGAC
The DNA here is from genome assembly GCA_963585895.1 of Sepioteuthis lessoniana. Taxonomy (NCBI): domain Eukaryota; kingdom Metazoa; phylum Mollusca; class Cephalopoda; order Myopsida; family Loliginidae; genus Sepioteuthis; species Sepioteuthis lessoniana. The sequence goes on along the minus strand of OY757928.1, from coordinate 28,722,162 downwards.
ACTAAACTGCATCATGTGGTAAAGCTCTAGTTGTAGAAATCTGGGGAATATAGATTACTCCTTCATTATTATTACTCCCATGTCCACTCTAGCCTTTTTCAGAAAATTCAGAAAATAAAACAAAGTACATGGTATAATATATTGCACAATTCCTCACACACATCTCACAATATAACTTGATTAACAATGAAAGATAGGAAAAATTAAGGAAAAAAAAAATTTATATGATGGAATAATTTCAAAGGCATGTTAACTTGTCAAGGAATATTTTCTGCCAGGGTTTATGAGATGGTATTTATTGTACGTTTATAATTTGTGTAGCTGTTACTAAAATGTGGTAGTACTCGTTAGGGTCCCATCTATTGGTCAAATAGATCTCTTAGGGTCCCATCTATTGGTCAAATAGATCTCTTAGGGTCCCATCTATGGGTCAAATAGATCTCTTAGGGTCCCATCTATGGGTCAAATAGATCTCCTAGGGTCCCATCTATGGGTCAAATAGATCTCTTAGGGTCCCATCTATTGGTCAAATAGATCTCTTAGGGTCCCATCTATGGGTCAAATAGATCTCCTAGGGTCCCATCTATGGGTCAAATAGATCTCTTAGGGTCCCATCTATGGGTCAAATAGATCTCTTAGGGTCCCATCTATGGGTCAAATAGATCTCTTAGGGTCCCATCTATTGGTCAAATAGATCTCTTAGGGTCCCATCTATGGGTCAAATAGATCTCCTAGGGTCCCATCTATGGGTCAAATAGATATGTTTAAAATCATTCGTATTCGATAGGACCGTATGCAAAAAAAAAAAAAAAAAAAAAAAAAATTAAAATAAATAAATAGATAAACAAACAAACTACGAAACAACTACACAAAAACTAAATATGTAAATATAAACATACAATAAAGGCTATTCCCTAACCTCAAGGCATAAAATAACCCTAGGTGAATTGAAATGCTGTTAAAATCAATCAATGCTTTTGATGTCTTCAACGTCCTCAATTTTTACTATGAGATAAATTATAGTCTAGGAAACGAGAAAAACTTGCAGGGAGTTCGATTTCGTGAGTGGAGAGTATAGCACTGGCATAATCTTGTGTTTCACTAATAAATGCTAATCAAAAAGTAACGATACAGACTTCATAATTTTTTTTAGATTATCACTGACTCGTGTGAACTTCATCTAGGCGTCTAGACATTATCATTTTACGATATAAATTACTTAGTTGCACACACGTCTTCATTCGAAATTTTTAATTTCTAAATTTAAAAACATTAAATCTTTAGTCACGAAACTTTTTGATCACACCCCATAAAGCAAAATGAAGCCGAAGGAAAAATTGGATGTTTTTCTTTTCCTATTCTTATTTACAGTCTGAATTGCAAATAAGTTTTTGCAGTGTTAAGGAATGTGACATTAGAAGAAAATGTGTTTGGGATATTAGATTTTGTCTAACTCTGCAAAATTTTCTGTTTCAACCACGAAACCTATTTTAAACTGACAATATTATCCCGTATTATTCTCACTGGCCTCATGAGAGGCGTAAAAAAGAGAAAAAATGAGTTTATAACTACACCACAAATTATATATATATATATATATATATATATATATCACAAATAATTACTGTCAAAAATAATATTCTAGAAATGCTTCACAATAGCTAGTAAACCAGTCTACTGCATAATGTATGTATTTGCCCAACCCCTCAGTGACAAACAGGGTGTAACACAAGGTCAGTTTTTAAGCGGGGTGCGGCTGGTTAGAATACAGAGTTTTCTTTCAATTAGACTGGTTACCTAACCAAGGCTAAGGACTCAATATATCCTACTATTTCCCCATAGCTGGAGGGAAGAAATGAATTAATGGTTTTCCCAAGGGCATTATAACGAAGTGAAGCGTAAACAGCATTGTTCAGGAATTGAACTCTGCTCGTCGAAAATATATATATATATATATGTGTGTGTGTGTGTGTGTGTGAGTGAGTGTATATATATATATATATATATATAACGAAAGACTAAAAATGTCTGAAGACATCGTGGAGGAGAAGATCCGAATCAATTTTAAACCACCAAATCGTGACTGATCCTACATTCATTATTTCACGTAGGTTTTATCAGACACAATTAGCGTTTTCATGCCAATCTCTCTCTCTCTCTCTCTCTATATATATATATATATATATATATGGTAAAGATGTAAATAAATCCGACAATATGAAAATGTACAAATATGAACAATAGTTTAAAACTTAAGAAAAAATATGAAATTGTTTTAAAGTTTCTCACCTTTTCGTTTCATGTAAATATTTATTCGCCCCGATGAAAATTTAAAAATCTAAGCGTTAAATTTTGGCAAATAATTCAAACTGTGAATAAAATTATCATGAAGATTTTATGGTTTTTCCTATTTGAACATTTTCGTATATATATATATATATATATATGAGGAAGAGGATTCGTTAGAATTGAAGATTGCGTAGATGTAACAGTTTAAAAACTGAGGGAATACACTAAAAAGAATAAAGAAAAACCAATTACAGCAGCCAATAATAGTAATATCAATATAAAGACAAACAGTAAAACAACAAAATCTAGAAAGCAAAAATGGTTAGAAAAACAAGTGCATGGATACCTCAAGCGACAAACTGCCGAGATTGCACACAAAATAACCAAGACAATGCAAAGAAGAAGAAACCTAAAATAGAGAAACTGAATCTCTTTTAATAGTAGCAGAAAATATTGTCATAAAAACCGAGGCAAAAATTGATTATATGCAAAAGAATAGCAAGTGTAGGTTATGCGGAGACAGAGATGAGACGATTACTCATATTAAGAAGCCAATGCAGCAAACTAGCACAAAAAGAATGTAAGACAAAGAACGATTGGGTGGATAAAAGTGATACACAGGGAATTGTGCAAGAGATTAAAATTTGACCCTACAAACAAATGGTATATGCACAAACCAGAATCCGTCCCAGAAAATGAGAAGCATAAAATTATCTGAGATTTTGAGATACAAACGGATCACCGAAACCCCGACAGGAAGTCAAACCTAATGTTAATGAACAAGAAAAAAAGAACTTGTCATTAAGTAGATTTTGCTGTTTCAGCTGGCCTGGCCACAGAGTGAAAATGAACGAAAGCAAAAAGATAGACAAATTCTTGAATCTTGTCAGAGAACTGAAAAAGATGTTGACCATGAAGCTGACGGGGACACCAGTTGTAACTGGCTCACTTAGAACTGTCCCCAAACGCATGGAAAGAAGATTGAAGGAATGAGAAACCAGAGGAAGAATCAAGACTATCCAGACTACAATATTGTTAACATCGTCAAGAATACTCCGAAGAGTCCTGTAGACCAAAGAAAACTTGCTGTCACTCGGACTCCAGTGAAAGACCACCAACTAACTCTGATGTGAAAAACTCGCAAGAAATAATATAATAATACGGGGCATGGTTACGAAAAGAGTACTTAAAAAAAACAACTGAATCTCTAATAATAGCAATACAAAATAATGCCATAAGGATTAATTATATCAATACAAAAATTGATAATAGGTAATCCTAATCCAGACTTCAAGCTCCTTAGTGTACATCAGCTGTCACTAGTTGAATAGATCTAATACCAACAGATGACGGCCGAGGTTTACAAGACCGAAATATCGTAATAAAAATAACGTAGACGAAAGAAATTTCAGTTTAATCTTTAAAAAAAAGAATAAAAAACAACTCTCGGTGAGGAGTTGCTATGTTTTGTAATTTAATATTTAATTAATTGATTTGTTAGTGAATAGAAATTAAATATGGTTACAAGGAATGCATCAAGTAAAAGCTCTTGTGCATTTTAACATTATGTTAGGTTGTTTAAAAAATACTGACCGATTTTAGTATGAACTGTTTCAATTCTGCTCTAACATCCTTTCAATAGTTATATAAAAAAATGCACATTCCTAATGATTAAAGTGTCCTCTTTGGTAATTTTCCGTCACTTCTTTTAGAATTTGACTTTGAAAGTTATATGCCCCTAATCATGAACATGAAAAGAAGTGATACGTTTACTTATTTATTTTGCATGAGTTAGAGCTTGCTCATAATTTTGCTTCATCACAATCCTCGCACACATGCCAGGATGACACTGCAAAAGTATTATATATCAGGAGAAAAAAGACAACCCTTATGTATAAAAATATAATGTTTCTTTTCCTTTCTTTTCTTGTCTTTTATTACGAAAGGTACGAAAGTAGTTGGGTTAAGGAGAGAGTCAGAAACAGCCAAGATATATACAGAGGGAGATGTGGAATCTTCAGAGAACTCTTCTTCCCCGCTCTGTTTCTATGAGAGTGGCACAGGGCCAATTCAAAACATTTAATCATCGCTCCTTCTTCAATCTTCTTTTGGAAGACTAGTACAGTTCAACTCAAAATACCTAATCATTCCAGTTTCTATATGTTTCTCTACTCATTTCTGACTTTTCTTCACGGTTCTCTGTATTATCCCGAGGCAGCATCTCTAAGTTTTTCAATTAGAGGGCCTACTCGAGGCAACCCTTTCTTCCTTCTTTTAGGAGCATACTCGTTTTCTACTTTAGCCGGTCTCGTTCATTTCAGACATTTCTCTATCTCTCAACACTTGGCCATATGACACAAGGCTAGCGTCCAGAGAGCCATACGTCTACTCTCTCTCTCTCTCTTCCTTTCTCTTCCTCTCTCTCTATCTCTCTCTCTCTCTCTGCGGGTCGAAAATCTTCAGTCGCTTTATAACTTTCGGGACACCCACTCACCTTGTCACTCTTCCTTCCGGCATACCATCCACGCAATTCACGTGGCATTTCCGGTCTTTTTTGTTTAAATTAAGACACAGATGTACATCCTGTTTTGTAACTTACGCGGCCAGTCAAAAATCAAATATCTATCAGGAGCTCACCGACTTGTGATATGATTGGTTTAGTTTGGTTTGGTTTGATGGCATATCAACCATTGTAGGTTGTTTAATGCCAAATCCTTTATATATATATATATATATATATATATATATATATATATGTGTGTGTGTGTGTGTGTGTTCGCGCGCGCGTATTAAATATGTGATTTCTAAACACATTTTGTAGATAACATTTTTAAACAAGCCTGACCTCATTGTTTTACACAGTTAAATGGTTTAACTTACTTTTACCTACGAATAATTCTATCAACTATTAATCCTTTGTTTGCACACAGTTTAATGTTTTCAAGTATTGCCATGTATCACTAAAAAAATTTCAATTAAATATCAGTCATTTGTTTACACACAGTTAATTGTAAAAACTGTTCTATTTCAAACAATTCAATTCAGCATAAATACACAGTTTTTTTTGTTTACATACAGTTAAATATAAACACAGTTCTATTTCAAACAATTCAGTTTAGCATTACTACACAATTTAAATGTCAAACAGTTCTATTTATTCCATAGATAGGACCCTATCAGGTGTTACCACTCTAGGCCAGAGTGGACCTGGGAGCGATGTCAATGAAGGTGTACTTAGCATTCCCCAAAGCTCCTGCATTACGGAAGCATCGTTATCAGACTGTTTGTGCCATATTCAGGACACTCATTGGAGGAGTCTTACCCCTCAGCAGAGAGTCAGTCGATGTATTCTGGGCCATTGAGATATGAGATTTTGTTATATCCACCATATTCTCCTGATCTCTCACCCACCGACTACCATTTTTCAAGCATCTGAACACTTTTTACCTTAAAATAAAAGGGTTTCGAAACTGCATTTAAAGTTTTCTTAACATTAAAACCTTTAGACTTTTATTGTGCAGGTATAAATAACCTTCTAATTCGATGAGAGAGATGTGTAGAAGTTCAAGAATTGTATCTTGCCTGATTAAAACACTGATTAAAATAATTGTATCGGAATTAAAAGCTTCTTCTAAAATCGGACAGTATTTTTCGAACAACCTAATATTGCAAATTAAATCCTTCACTAAAAACGTCAGTTTTTAACTTTTTATGAATTAATACACTAGGAACAAGCTCTTTTGTACCATTAATAAACTCCAAAACTTTTGGTGAACGTAACTCAACCAGTTCCAACGGTGTGTAGTAATAGAAAGATACCCACACTCTAAAAAATTATTAGTTGGTTGGTTGTCTGGTTGGTTTATATGGTATAGCAACCATTATTGGGTTATTAATTGCAGAAATCAGTCATTTTTTGAAAGTAATTATATGGTTTCAAGTAACTATTTCTTTATATTTCTCTATCTATAATTATTATAAAAACAATTAACACACACACACACACACACACACACACACATATATGTATGTGTGTTGTTTTAGTAATAATAATTATAAGTTTTATTGAATATATGTTATTTTTTTAGATAATACTGAAAAGTTTTAATGGATGTATATATATATATATAAGTTGTTTTAATAATACTACAAGTTTTATTAAATATACATAAGTTAATTGAAATCATATATTAACTTGAAGTACTTGAAAGCATATAGGTGTATGAAATCATTAATACTAGATAGGAATACTTGAAACCATCGGGGGTGTCGTCGTGGTGTAATGGTTAAAGCGATGGACTGCGGAATCGTAGGACGCGAGTTCGTACTCCAGTCGCGCTATTACGTTCACTTTCGGGCAAATACCCATGGGAAAGGTATGAACCCCCTTATCCTCCCAGCTATGGGTTAAATAGTACCACTACTGTTCTTCTAGGAGAATGGCTTTGGCATTAAATAACCTAAAAAGAGTTGATATGCCATTAAACAAAGAAACTAAACCAAACCAAACCAAACCTTGAAACCATTTGTGTGCAAACAAAAGATTATATTTGGAAGAGGGTCATTCGTGGTGTAATGTTAATCGCCAACTGGCTGTTTGTAAAACTCAAAAGAATGCTCCAAGGAAAGAGATTTGGCTCCAATGAAAAAATGATATCAGAAACTGCGACTTATTTTGAGACCAAAGATAAATCGTTCAACAAAAAAGGCATCGAATTGTTATAGAAGCGTTAGAATCAGTGTATCACCCTAGGAGAAGACTATGTTGATGAATAAAGGCGGATTTTCCCCAAAAGTTGTTTTATTACTTCGGTCCGGGACTTAATGAGTGATGTCGATAAGAATAATTGAAGTCAACCATTATGTGAAAATTATTTACTTGAACCCATAGTCATTTTTACAAATAATAATTATTGGTTACTTGAAACTTTATAATTGCTTGAAAAAATACTAACTTTAGCATTTAATAACCCAAGCAGAGTTGACATGCCATAAAATCAACCAACCCAACCGATTAAACCAACATTACCCGCCTAGCAAAATAAAGTATAAATTAATGATATTGACTGTGCATTTTTACAGGGTGGAACGATAAAATTGTCGCACTAGAAAATACGACATGATTCCATTTCCGTTTAATGAAAACCAGTTTTTTTTTTTTTTTTTTTTTTTTTTGTTGTTGTTGCAGACCATCTACTAGTTGGCCAGTTGTGTACAAATCCCAAGAGCGATAGGAGCCTTCTATCATGTCTGAAAGTGACACAATGCTTAACGAGCCAGATCGGAGATGCACCGCTATAAAACTCATGCTTTCTACCGATTCAAGTTATGACCATTGCCAGCACCCTCAAAATGCAAATCCGGACGGTTCAACGCTTGAGGGCACAGCTCAACGCATCGGACGGCCCTTTGGAGGTGGTGGAGCGGAAGGACACCGCCAGGAAGACCCGGACCTAGGAGTTCATCGAAAAGGTCCAGGCAATCATTGATGAAACTCCCCAGCGGGCTATTCGGCAGATTGCCAGAGATTTAGGCGTCTCACACACAACTGTGAATGCATGTGTGAAGGAGGACTTGAAGTGTAGGTCCTACAGGCGCCAGACAAGCTAGATCTTGACTGAGAAGACAAAGAACCTCAGGCTAATAAATTCCGTCAGGCCTCCCTCCTCCCCCGACCTGAACCCGCTGGACTACTTCGCTTGGTCATACGTCGAGAACATCACCAACATGACCTTCCACAACACCAAAGCCAGACTGATCGCCGCCATCTGCCGAGTATTCGCCAAGCTCCCCACAGCACTTGTGGAAAAGGCATGCTCCTAGTTCCGGATCTGTATCGAGGCGGTGATTGAGGCTGAAGGCGGCTACATTGAATAGATGTCAGCTCTACTACATAATCAAGTTACATGAATGGATTTTTTCAATAAAAGTTTTAAAATAAAGCTGTAGTGTTGTTTTCTTTAGGACGACAATTTTATCGTTTCACCCTGTACATAATATAGCACAAATGTGAATGTAAGTGGTTGGTCTCATGTCGTCAAATCCTACTTTTAGTTGGTTCATTTCGCGACTTTAGCAACAAAAGAATCAACACATTGCTCATTTAATCAATCAACATGATACCACATTTGCTTTATGACACGCAAACTATATTCCTAAGTTAAAAACATACTAATTAAACTATAGAAACAATCATACGAATGGATAACGATGAAAGAAGGAAAACCTCCAAATTGAAGCATAATAGTAGGGAGTTGTATGGACTTGTTTTCCCACCTAAACAGGCGTAGGATGGGGTCTTAAGATATATTGTAAAATCTTGGACGTAAATTGACTATAGTGTACTCATTGATTAAAACACTTTCAATACATTGTCGTGCTAACAAGTCATTATTTTCATTATAATATCGTTCATGAGATCGAAATTATGGTTTAAAATGTTACAATGGTGTAACATAGCATTAAGCATGTCATTTGTTTTCAGGTCGCAGCGATGTTTATCAGTCACTTTTTAAAAACTTTTCAAAGTTTACTTTCGACGAATATTTAGCGCATTGCTCATGGGCTATTTTGTAAATTCCCACTTCGTATGCGATATTAGCTTTTTGTTTAATATTGAATATATTTCTAATTGTTTTAGGTGTGTGTGTGTGAGAGAGAGAGAGAGAGAGAGTGTGTGTTGAGATGTCTTAGATTTCTTTTGAGTTTGGTGATTAAACTGTATCTTGGTAATATTATCCACTTAGTGTTTGTGCAATAGTTTTTAACTTTCTTTCTTTCGATTTGTTTAAATTGTGAGTCTTTCTTTTAGCCTTGTATATAAAGTAATTAGGATAATGTAGAAGATTAAAGATGTTTTCTTTGCAACTTCTTTTGGTAGATATTCAGGGTTACAAATTCTAAGGGCTCTTAGAAATAAATCTATAATTAAGTTTCAAAATGGATACTATTAGATTATCATATGCTACCAAACCTTACAGTAATGGAACTCAGTAGCCAAAAATAAAATGGCAGTTCCTCTGTAACCGAAATAAGATTAAATAAATATACTGAGTGAGCAAAAAAAAACACACACCTTGCTGAGCATGCTGAGAGTCTGAACCGAGCAAAATTATTGCATTGATATTTGCCGAGTAACGGGTGGTATAACACAACTACTCAGCTGCTGGCACCGTTCACCTTTCCCATTGTGCATTCTTTGTTGTATCGTGATGTCGATCGGTCCTACACGGTGCTGTTGCAAGTTTACAGTTTTTGCAGGTCTTGCCGAAGGTGCACAAAGCCGAGGCAGCGGTCACAAAAAGAAAAGAACAAAGACAAGATTTGAAGGACTGGACTTGCTCACCCCCTCCGTGAGCAAGTCCAGTCCTTCACGGAGAGTGTGAGAGCGACACTTCAGGACCTTTTTCTAATCCTGCTTCGCCCCATCCCCGCACTCCAGCAGTGTCCCGAATGTCTGGTTCGTCTAACTTGGATAGTTCTCGTGATGGGAGGTAGGTGGCCGGACAGCTGGTGCTTTGTAGGGTGTTACCTCCAGAACTTGTTCAAAATTGCTCGCAGCATTCTTGTGTAGTTGCCGTCAAGCTTCTTTTTTTTTTTTTTTTAGTTAGCGTCCATATAGTGCATCCATATAGCAGTATCGATGCGACCGTTGCTTGGAAGAAACTGTGTTTCATTTTATCGGTCAGGTCTGACTTCCATATGACCGATAGCCTATCGATACCTGCCCATGCCTTTGTTAGTTGCGTGTTGATGTCTTTTTCGGTTGATGAGACACTGCTTCCTAAGTAGGTGAACTTGTCAACTAGTTTCAGATAGCTATTGCCTTGTGTGGAAATGTTGCCCGTTTGATTAAAGCAAATGTATTCCGTTTTGTGTGCATTCACATGGAGGCCAATGCCTGCGGCAGCTCATTCTAGACTATGTAGTAGTGTTTCGGCTTGGGCGGGTGTATTTGCCAGAATCGCTATGTCATCGGCGTAGCCGGCGTCGGTAAAGGCTTTTGTGGGGTACCTTCAGCTTATTTTCTTTGTCAGCTCGAAGCCGTTTTCTTTGATTTTATCAATCGATGTTCTAAGCACGTAGTCTAGACGGATGATAAAGAGGTATGGGGCTAGTGTGTCCCCTTGCAGTACTCCTGCTACAATGTCGAAGTAGTTTGTGTCGCCATCCGGAGAACGTACTTTCACTTTGGTGTTTCTATAAAGAATCATTATTGCTGCGACGGTCTCTTTTGGTATGCCGTATGCTAGTAGAATTTCTTCCATCTTCCCTCTGTGAATGGAATCAAAGACCTTATTAAAGTGGACAAATAGTATTGTCGCCTGAAGAGTTTTGCCCGTACGCCTTCAAGGATTCTACGGATAGTCAATATTTGTGAGGTCGTGGATCTATTTCTTCGGAAGCCATTTTGGTTCTTCCTAAGAATGTTGTCAATTTTGGGTCCAATGCGGTTTCGTAGTAGGGCATTGTAACAACCGGATATAAGTAAAGTAAGTAAAGTTGGCGACCTTAGTCGAGGGTGACCCGAAGGCTCCCTTGTCAACCGCTACTATACCAAGGTGTAGAGGAGGGCGCTACTCCATTCCCTGGATTGCTCCACTTTACCCTTGATTCTTACCTTATAATGCTGAGTGTTAAGCAAGGCGGCATCAAGTACCATTTTTTTAGTCTTTGGTATGACTCGACCTGGGATTGATCCCCGGTCTCCCGGACCATTGGTGAACACTTTACTAATTAGGCCAATGACCCGGGTCAAACTTCCGGATATAGACCACCCAGATTTTGGATACTTAAAATGGCTTGACTCTAGCCCACGGTTCTCAAATACCAGTTTATAGTAGACATAAAAAAAACCTTATCATAAAAAAAAGAACATTTTCACCAAATTTGGATTTTATCGCTTTTCCAAACTCTTACTCGGACTTCCAATTTATCACCACACGCACACACACAACACACATATCCACACCCAAAGCACACATATCCCACGTATGCTTACACAATCTCCGCGCCGGTATGGCTGAATCTACATAGATATATACACACACCTCAGCAGAGATACGCCTAACACTGCATGAACACATACACCTCGGCGTCAATATCGATGTACGTGGTGTAATGGTTAACGTCATTGGAAATGGACACGGCGACACAAGTTCAAATCCTGGACGAGGCTGACTGCATTTCACATAGCACTAATACCCTTGGGAAAGGTATTAATCCAATTATTCTCCCTCCAGCTATGGGTAAATAGTAGGGCAGAATAGGTTCTTCAGCCTTGCGGAGGCAACTAGTCTAGGAGAAGGAAAACTCTGAATTCAAACTTGTTAAACTCCGCTTAAAAATTAACCTTGTGTCATATCCTGCCCGAGCGGAGGGGTTGGGTAAATAGGTTAACGTCATTGGAAATAGACACGGTCATCTGAGCTCAAATCCTGAACAAGACTGCATTGGGAAGGTATGCATTCAACTATTCTCCTTCCAGCTATGAGTAAATAGTAGGCAACCAGTCTAGGAGAAGGAAAACTCTGAATTCAAAATTGTTAAACTCCACTTAAAAAATAGACTTTGTGTCACATTCTCCTCGTGCGAAGGGGTTGGTAAATACACACACACACACACATATATATATATACATATAACTATGGCCAACTCGCAACTGTACACATACATAGATATCTATGTACCAAGTAGTCCACAGTGTCGCAGCGGATGACTATGATACCAACCAATACCACATGAAACTTTTTGAGATCAAGCAAATGTAGCCACTTATGTGTAAGAATACTCTAATAAAGTTACATTCTCTTTACTTTTGAAATCAAGAAGTGTACTTATTTTAACTTGTTACATATTTATATTTTCCGTTACAGAGTTTCAAAGTTGTAGAATTTAGTAGTAAATAATACATAATGAAATCCATTTTGATTGTAGCGGGTATTTAAAATGTGGAAGGTATTTCTATTGCATACTGTATAATGTTACACAAGAAATAATAATAAACTTGCGCTATTTTTGATTTAGAAGAAAATTAAATTTGTATTAAAAAATTGTTGAGATGTATTCATATGAGCGATACACACACACACACACTTTCTCTCTCTCTCTCTCTATATATATATATATATATAAGGATGTTTAGAAAATAATTAAATTTTACCAGAGAGGATATAAAAACAAATGGAGTCTTTTTGGTGTATAGACTAAAGTGCTGGACTGCGACATCGTATAAAGTGAGTTCGAACTCCAGTCGCACTATTACGTCCACTTTCGAACAAATACCCTTGGGAAAAGTATGAACCTCCTTATCCTCCCGGATATGGGTTAAATAGTATCACAACTATTCTTCTAAAACAATAGCTTTTGCATTAAATGACCCACGAAAGATAATATGAAACCAAGCTAAAGCTAAAACTAAATCTAAGCTAAATTTATCTATCGTCATAGAGAGAGATATTATATGTATTTATCTAAAACCCTCCGTCACGACCAGGGTACGACACAATGTTAATTTTAAGTGGAATACAGCTGGTTTGAATTCATTTTTCTTCTCCTAGACTGGTTGCCGAACCAAAGTTAAAGAACCCAGTTATCCCTACTATTTGCTCATAGCCAAGATGGGATAAAAAAAAAAGATGGATTCATGTCTTTCCCAAGACCATTAGGGCGAAGTGAAACGCGAGCAGCCTCGTCCTGGATTTGAACTCGTGTCGCCGTGTCCATTTTCTACGACGATAACTGCTATGCTAAGCGCGCCTCCTGAAGCGCAAGAAGTAATTTATATGTATCCAATCCCTCCACACGAGTAGGACGTGATACAAGGTCATTTTTTTAGCGGAGTTTAACAATTTTGAATTCAGAGTTTTCCTTCTTCTAGACCGGTTGCCATAGGAAGGTTAAAGAGCTAAGCCTGTCCTACTATTTACCCAAAGCTGTTGGATTTATACCTTTCATAAGTATATTAGCGCTATATGAAATACAAACAGCCTCATGCAGGAATTGAACTCTGGTTAATGTGTCCATTTCAAACAACAGCAACCATTACATTAAATACTAAGATGCTTGTAGTAGTTGTTTAGTTCCTGCTTGCATAATCTCCGTTATAATTGATTAAATTTCACTGAAAGTCTGGTATGTTTGGTACATTTTCCTATTACTACAAAAGAATGCTACGAGCTATCTTGAACAAATCCTGGAAGCAACACCTCAAGAAAAAAAAAAAGCTGTACGGCCACTTACCTCTTATCTCAAAACCCATCCAAGTCAAATGAAAAGACTTGCGGGACACTACTAGAGAAGCCAGGACGAACTTATAAATGACATTTTATGGACCCCTACACATGGACTTGCCTGTGGTGGCCGACCAGCAAAAACTTACATCAGCTCTGTGCGGACATTGGATGTACTTCGGAAGACTTACAGGAAGCGATGGCGGATAGGGATGGATTGATGGATAGAGAGAGACAGAGAGTCAGGGAAATCCATACAATCAGCGCAATGTATCATGAATTACTGGCAATGCATCAAGAATTATTTAAATGCTGATGAATGGGGTGTACGTGAACCATGACCCATTAGGTCATGGAAATGACGTACCGAATAATCCATTTCATTATTCTATCGTTACTTGACAGTTCCAATTTAGGATACGAATGAATTTTCACCTAAACTTTATAGAAATTACCAATGTTTAAACCAATGAAAACGTTTAAGGGTAGTTGAAGTTGTTATTAGTAGTTAAGTAGTTTAGTTAATTGCTTATGGCATGTCAGTAACGGTGAAATAGCATTTAGAAGATGTAACTTGTCTATCTTTTGCAAGAATTCATAAGGTCTACGATTGACTTTGGTATGCAAGTAAAGAACAGTTGTTTTAGTTACTGAGCAAAACTGCTAAAAAGAACAGATGTTTTTATTATTTCAAGTATATGCAATGAAAGTCCATGGCCCTTTGAAGTGAAAGACATACTAGTACTTTAACATAAACACAATAGTAACAGCAGCCTGGAGATATGAAAAAACAAAAGTATATTATCCCCCTTGTCTGCCAAAGAGTTCTGCTAATAGCCATTGGGTGACGTTGTAAAACTTGTATATAAATGCAAGCGCGCGAAACCTCGCTATCTTACTACATACGTCATGCTGGGCACTTCTGGTGGTGTAACGGTTAGCAAGTTAGACTAGCAAACCTACACGAGTGAGTTCGAGTCTCATTGGGTGCCCCATTCATTCGGCCTTGTGCCACATCGAAGCAAAGAGCTTTGTAAATTACTACTACATACGTCATGCTGGGCACTTCTGGTGGTGTAACGGTTAGCAAGTTAGACTAGCAAACCTACACGAGTGAGTTCGAGTCTCATTGGGCGCCCCATTCATTTGGCCTTGTGCTACATCAAAGCAAAGAGCTTTGTAAATTACTATACTACATACGTCATGCTGGGCACCTCTGGTGGTGTAACGGTTAGCAAGCTAGACTAGCAAACCTACACGAGTGAGTTCGAGTCTCATTGGGTGCCCCATTCATTCGGCCTTGTGCCACATCGAAGCAAAGAGCTTTGTAAATTAATACTACATACATCATGCTTTAAAACAGACCTAAGTAATACCAACTGAACAAGGAAATTTTGCCCTCAACAAACCTCTTATCGCATTGAACATGGCATCATAAAACAATAAACTTTTTAAGCATGCGTCTTTTTAAAAAAAAGCATGCAGAATAGTGGAATTTGCCGTTCTGGCTGACCATAGGGTAAAACTAAAGTAAAGAGAGAAATAAACACTTAAACCTTGAAAGAGAACTGAAAAAACAATGGAACATGAAAGTGACGGTGATACCAATTGTAATTGGTGCGCTCGGTACAGTCACCAAAAGATTGGTACAGGGATTGGAGGACTTGGAAATAAGAGGACGAGTGGAGATCATATAAACTACAGCATTATTAAGATCGGCAAGAATACTAAGAGTCCTGGAGACTTGAGGAGACTTGCTGTCACTCAAACTCCAGTGAAAAACCATCAGCTAACACTGATGTGAAAAACTCTAAAGGTGTAAATAATAATAATAATAATAATAATAATCCATTCCAGAGAATGAGACGCGAAATTCTCAGGAAGTTTGAGATGTAAACGGACTACCCAATCTCCGACAGAAAAAAAAACAGACTTAATGTTGATTAACAAGAAAAAAAAGGACTCGTCATTCAGTGGCTTTTGTGATTCCGTGGGACCACTGGGTAAAATTGGAAGAAAACGAAAGGATAAACAAATACTTGGAACTTACCAGAGAACTAAAATAAAAACTGAAACATGAAGCTGATTGATATCATTTGTAGTTGGTGCGTTTGAAACGGTCCCAAAAATCTTGGAGAAAAGACTGGAGGAATTGGAGATCAGAGGAAAAATCGACACCATTCAGACCACAGTATTAAGATCGACTAGAATACTCAAAAGAGTCCCGAAAGTCAGAGAAAACTTGCTGTCACGTAATACTTCAGTGAAATCCTACTTGCGTTAGCTGGTGTGAAAAACTCACAAGTGAAATAATAATAATAATGATGATAATCTTGCCTAGCCGTTTTTAAAAAGTTGTGACATATGAAGGTGAAAGTCATATACCAATTATTGTCCGAGCACTTAGAACAGTCTCCAAGATCCTGGAAAAGAGAATGGAGGAACTAGAAATCAGAGCAAGATTTGAGATTGTTGAGACCACAGAATTGCTGAGAACGGCAATAATACTAAATGTCTGGGAAAACCGAGAAGAATTGCTGTAACTCGGACTTCAGTTAAAAACACCAGTTAAAACTGATGAGAAAAATTCTCAATAAGTAATGATAATATAGTTAATTCGTAGTTAATATTAAAGGTCTGTAAAAAAAACAAAGTTTGATTTTAAAAAATGTTGGATATTACACAAGAATGTACAGCAATTTTCCAGAATACTGTAATAGACATTGTTGTGCGAGTAATAAACAAATAGAGTGAGAGAGGGGGGGGTAAGATTTGAAGCAAACGAAAAGAGGGGGTAGAAAGAGGGTTGCAAAGTAGCCGAGTGTGACTGTATATCACCTTTATCTTACTGTCTGAGAAACGGGCATAAGTTTAACAGAAGCTGTAAGCTACTGTGTGGGATGGGGCAAACATCCTGCTGTGAAACTTGGTGATATGGGCCACATTCCTGGCCCCAGAGAAAACTTGAGAAATTCAATCTGAAATCTACAGAATAATTGAAGACAGGTTTGTTTGTTTTTATGCGGGGGGGGGGGGGGCGTTAAAATAAGCTAGGATCAGTCTTATAAGAATGCGACTACAGGATGAATAATTCGCGCTCGCGTATCATTCACGGTGAGTGTGGCATAACTAATATCGTCTTAAAGAAATGGACTCGGTGACCTGAGTTCAAATCCAGGACGAGGCTGTTTACGTTTCACTTTACGCTAATGCCCTTCGGAAAATGCGTAAATCCATCTTTTCTCCTCCTACCTGGCAATGGGTAAATAGTTTGCATTTACCCAACCCCTCCGCAATGGGCAGGATGTGACACAAGCTGAATTTTTACCCGGAGTAAAGTTGGTTTGAATTTAGAATTTTCCTTCTTCTAGCTTAGTTGCCTTAACAAGGCTAGATAACCCGGTCAACTAAGAACGGATATCTTGGGTATAACACTAAACTACATCTGATGATGAGGTTCAACCTCTGGAGACCAAAAGAGTGCGGAGTACCTGTTCATGGCCGTAACTCCCACTTTCACTCTGATACGAAGTGGTAGTACTTGTTAGAGGCCCATCTATGTGTCAAATAGATATGTTTAATGGTTATTCGTACTGGATATAAATATGTGAAACCATATATAGGAGTGCAAACAAATTATTATTATTATTATTATTTCCTGTGAATTTTTCACATAATCGTTAGTTGATGGTGTTTCACTAGAGTCTGAGGAACACCAAGTTTCCTCAGGTCTCCAGCACTCTTCTCAGTATTCTGGCTGATCTTAGTACTGTTATAGTTTGGATAATTTCGATCCATCCTCCGATTTCCAATTCTTCGGCGCCCCTTTCCAAGTCCCTACGAACCGTTCCAAGTGCACCAATTACAATTGGTATCACCGTTACTCTCATGTTTCACAGCTTAGTTTAGTTCTTTGGCAAGGTCTAAGTACTTATCTCAATTTTCGGTTTCTTTGACTTTTACACTGTGGTCCGCCAGGACGGCAAAAATCCACTAGACTGCAGATTTTCTGTTTTTTTGTAATAATCACTAGTTCTTGTCTTCTGACCTGGATTAGATGATCCGTTTGTATCTCAAAATTTCAGAGAATTTTATGCATCTCATTCATCAAGAAGGATTCTGTTTCGTGCATATACCATTTGGTAGTATGGTCGAATTTCAATTTCTTGCACAATTCCCAGTAGATCACCTTTCCCACCCAGTCGTGCTTAATCTTTTCCTCTTCCTGTGCTAATTTGCTGCATTTTCTTCCAATGTGAGTAATTGTTTTATCTCGTTCTCCACAACCTACAGTCGCTATTCTGTTGCGTATTATCGATTCACACTTGCTATTATTATTATTTGATAACTTTTATTTGTTTGCACATAGCTGTATGATTTCAAGTAACTAATAAGAATATTTAGTAAATAATTAATACTTCAAGTAACTATTCTTAGTATAAATAACTTAGAGTTATATGGCATCAAGTACCGGACATTGGCATGATGGTTAGAGTGTTCACCAAATATTCCTATTGAATATATATAATTTCTAAACACTTTTGGATGGTGGGATCTAACTCTTCTATAGGAAGTACCACCAGCCCCGTCGGCAAGTCGGGTTTTTCTGCCGGTGACAAATCGAGTCTAGCCAGATATGTAGGGATCGAATTAACAATAAAACCTCAGCATCCAACTTCAAATGGAAATCTATCGGTTGTCCAGTCCTATTGCACACATTACTCTTGTAGATCTTCGTACTTAAACAGATTTTGTTGATGTGCCCACTCAATGTTTTCTTCAAAGGGAACCGTTAACTCAATAATGTAAACTCTTTTCGGGTTAACTGACCCGATCACAAGATGGGAATATATCGGTAGTCTGCTGGGACTGAATAATAAATAAATAAATACAATAACATACAAATAAATAGATGCAAAAGTAACGATTTCCCTGGAGACTTCTGACAGGAAGCGAAATCGTCGCATACCTAAAAAGAGGGGCTTCCTGGCACCAAAGAGAAATCCTTTCTTAGTAACATATACCACCTTGGTTGAAATAGACGCACCTTTTTATCGCGGCTGCCAGTAGGGAACGCACATGCCTGCTGAGTCCTTTAGTTAGCAATGTGTTGTGTCTCCTGCTAGTAGAAGCCTCTGCGGAACGTATCCACTGAGCACAGAGACACATGGTGGGCGTCAAACCTATAATTTACGAAAGATAATTCCATTGTGTTCTTCAAACGGCTATTTCTACTGGTTTAGGAAAACAATCTACACCACTGAAAATCGTAACACCCAAATTTGAGTCAAAAGTTATAATCCTTTTCCTTACGTCCTTAATTCCTTTTACAGCTTCAACAAACAAGAAGATAACGAGTGAATGGCGTCAGAAGAAAAGAAGTCGGATACAAACCTCAGAATCTTCCAACAATACTTACAATATACATATACCCGAAAAACCTTTCAAGTGCCCCATAATGGGGTAAGAACAGTTTAGTTTGGTTTGATTTGGGTTGGTTGGTTTTACGGCATGTCAACAGTTGTTGGGTTATTTAATGCCGAACTCAGTCATTTGTGCAAGCCGTTATATGGTTTCAAGTAACTATTCCTATTAATAATAATAATACTTTTGTTTGGACACAGGAGGTTTCAAGAATTCCTATCCAATACTAATAATGTGCATACATTTATTTTTTATATAATTTATGCAATTATGCTATTTCGGTTAACTTATAGATATTTGATAAAATTTATTAGTATTATAAAAAAATTAATTTATACATATATATACGAGGTACATACGATAAGTTTCCAGACTTTTTCGTACGGGCATTTAAAATTGTCGTAGACTCTTGAAAATTCACTATGTTATTGCTATACATCTTATGAGTTGACTGACCGATTTTTATGATTTCAGGTTTAAATGAACAGCTACAGCAGCAATTAGAATACACCCTACTAAAGCCTGATTGTTACAGCTGGTGAAGTTCAAAAATGCAATCTGACACTTTAGAAGAACGATATGCAATAAAATTCTGTTTTAAACTTGGAAAAAAGGCCACAGAAACGTATGGAATGCTTCAGACTGCTTTTCGACCATCTTGCAGGGATCGAGCATCAGTTTTTCAGTGGCATAAGAGATTCAAGGAAGGCAGGGAGTCTGTGAGGGATGATGAGAGGTGTGGGAGGAGTAAGGAAGTCAATACACAAGAGTTGATTGGCCAAAGGGTTAGAGTTACTATGTTGAGGTTTTAAGGGAGTTCAGGAAGAGATTCCATCTGAAGAGGCCAGCACTCTTCAAATCGGATCAGTGGCATTTCCACAAGGACAATACACCAGTCCACAACTCCATCCTTATCACAGACTATTTGACCAAGATGGGCATCAAGACAGTTCGTCACCCTCGCTATAGTCCAGACCTTGCTCCCTGTGACTTTTGGTTATTCCTAAGCTCAGCGGCTGTCGTTATGAGACAATTGAGGAGATGAAAGACGCTGTGACGAAGGTCATTGACACGCTCACACAAGAGGACTTCCATGGGACCTTCCAGAAGTTGTTGGAACGGTACAAGTGCATTGCAGCCGGAGGAGATTACTTCGAAGGGGACTACAGTTTCATGTGTGTACAATCAATAAAAGAGCCCATACGAAAAAAAAGTCTGGAAACTTATCGTATGCACCTCGTATATTCAATAAAACTTATTTTTTTACTCTTTTATGAGTTTTTCCACACTAGCCTCTCAATGGAATGTGAGTGACAGCAAGTTTCCTCAAACCTCCCGGACTCTTCTCAGTATTTTTGTGGATCTTAATAATGCTGTTATTTCCAAGTCTTCCAGTCCCTGTACCAATCCTTATTGACTGTACCGAGCGCACCAATTACAATTAGTATCACAGCACTTCCATGTTCCTTACTTTTTTCAGTTCCCTTTCATGGTCTTGGTATTTATCTTTCTTTTTGTTTTCCTTCAGTTTTACCTTGTGGTCAAGCGGAACGGCAAAGTCCACTATTCGGCACGCTTGATTTTTTTTGTTGACTCTCACTATGTCTGGTCGTCTGGCCGAGATTAGATGATCCGTTGGTATCTCAAAATCCCAGAGATTTTTGGGCGTCTCATTTTCCAGGGCGGATTCCGGGTTGTGCATATACTATTTGTTCGTATAGTCAAATTGGTCAGATTTAAACTTCTTTCACAATTTCCAGTGTATCACCTTCCCCACCCAGTCGTGTCTAGTCTTATACTCTTTTTGCACTAATTTATTGCATTCGCTCACGTGATTGATCGTTTCGTCTTTGTCACCATATAGTCTATATTTACTATTTTGTAGCGTCTTGTCTATTCTGGAATGTAACGCCTTATGCATCGTCATGCGTTTTATGGTTCTCTGGCCCATTTGTTTAAGTTCTTCCCTCATCCACTTCAAGAATAGTCCCGAGTATCTTACAAAGGGACAGCCTAGGTGTTTACCCCTTTGATGAAATTTATGCTATATAGTAGTTTCCTCGTTCTCCTGAAATACTAATCTTAAAAATTTCCTTTCATCTCCACTTGTTTGATGGTGACCGATTCCAATATTCCCAAGTATTTGTAAATTTATTTTTCTCCGAGAATTCTGATCTTTTCTTGGTTTGGTAATTCTATAGCTTCCGTCATTTGTCGTTTACCGCTTTTCATTATTAGCATGGCGCATTTTTCTATGCCAATTTCTATTCCAATACCTTTACTGTATATCTTCACAGCCTGTTATACGGTTTGCAATGCTTTTTCATTTTTGGCAAACAGTTTGATGTCGTCCATGTACATCTTTTGCGATTCATCAAGTTTGTGCATTTCCTATGTGATTCAGTAGCATCATCGCTATCACAAATAGTAATGGTGATAGTGCATCTTCCTGGAAGATACCTCTCTGAATTTTCACCTCAGTTAAGATTTTTCATCTTGCAGTCAATTCCACTCTCCAGTTTCTCGTGGTTTTCTCGATAAACTTTGACTTCGCTGGATATCTTGTACAATTTGAGACAGTCTATTACTCAGCTTACCATATCGTATACCTTTTTGTAGTCAATCCACGCCATAGCTACATTTTTGGGTCTCGTTTTGCTCTCTTTGAGGATGTGTTGACCAATGTATAGTAGATTTCCTGTTCCCCTTGTTCCTTTGTGGCATTCTATCTGTTCTTCGGGGAACAGTCCGTGGTTTATTTGCAAATAGTACATCTCCTCCTTAATTTGTTCCATTAGTATTTTTCACATCATCGGTAGGCACGTTATGGGTCTATAGTTGTTGGGGGCAGTTCTTTTTTACTTCTGCTCATCTATTTGAGTGTGTCTATTTCTTTTAGGCATGTATTCATTTCGATAGCCAGTCTCCTGTGAATTAAAGTGAATTTTTAAAACCAGAATCCTTGTATGTCATTATGGTCTGGCATTTTCCAATTTGACACTTTTTTGAGTGTTGCTCACCTTAGGTCCTTCTTCGAGTCCTTCTAATTTTTTCCCTGTTGTTTATCCAATCGGCTCTTCTGTTATGTTCTCTTTGTTCCCATACTTTGCTCCCAAATTTTGTTTCCTCGTTATCCGGTTGTTGGTATGTCTCTGTGCATTCTCCTCCCACTTGCTGATAGAATTTTATTTTCGTTGTTTTGGAATGTCCTATTTTCTCTGTATTGTTTTATCCTGTCTCGATATCTTTTTAGTCTTCCTACTTTTACCAATACCATCTGATTTATTTCCTTGATTTGTATTTTTTTTGTCATACTTGTGTGGCTTTTCTGTTTTCGTCCCAACCTATTCCAGTGTTTTTCTTCTGTCTTCTTATTTTTGCTTGTTGTCGAAGATTTCTTATTTGTTTCCAGTCTAATTTCACATCCAGTTTCTATTCGAATTCTTTAGGGAAACACCGATGTTTTCACAGAATAATTTCGCCCTAGCATAGATTAATTCGTTTAATTCCGTGATGTTGTTCGTTGACATATGTGTTAATTCATTTATTTTTTCAGTTTCTATGTTGACTGTTTTCCAGTTTTGGTTTCTTAGCGATGGTAATGTAATCTTCTTTTCAGACATAATTCTCTTTATAACCTCTATATTCATTTATTCTTCTTGTGATAGTCTTTGTTCTGCGTACTTTGGGTGTGTGTTGTTTCGATTGTTATTACTTTGCGGTTCATTTCGGTTAGAGTCTTGTTGTTTTTCAGTAGTGTGTCGATCAATGTATTCGGGTCGTGTTAACTTGATTCTCTGTTTATTCATATTTACCAACCCCTCCGCTCGGGAAGGATATGACACAAGGTTAATTTTTAAGCGGAGTTTAACAGGTTATGAATTCTCCTAGACTAGCTGCCTCACCAAGGCTGAAGAACCTAGTCTGTCCTACTATTTACCCATAGCTGGAGGGAGAATAATTGAATTCATACCTTTCCCAAGGGTATTAGTGCTATGTGAAATGCAATTAGCCTGGTCCAGGATTTGAACTCGTGTCGCCGTGTTCATTTCCTACGGCGATAACCATTACACCACGGGCACCTCCTAAACTGTTTATTTGTTGGTGATTTCAAGGTCAGAAAATTAACCTTTCTTTATTATTGTCCTAATTTGGTCAGCGAGTTGTCTGAAATCTTGCGCATTCTTCCCAGATTTCTATCCTTCTTTTTCTATACTCTCTTTGGATAGAGTTTCTCCTAAAATAACAGTGAAGTGAAAAGTTTGCTGTCTTCCTTAGTCCATTAAGTGGTATCTGCTTATATGATCAAGATTCATAATATATCGTTATAATGTATTACGGGCATTGTCGAAAAGGATTGTAGAAAAATGTAATACAAAGCCACTGGTGTGAAGGTTGGTTGGTTGTTGTTTTGTGGGTTATAAACCCTTATGTGTTATTCATTTTATCTTGTTGAGTTAGTGTTTGTTCAATATAGTTTGGGTGTGTGGTGTTTCGATTGTTATGAGTTTACGTTTCATTTCGGTTTGATTGTTCTTGTTTTTTAGTATTTGGTGTGTCGAGTTTTGTATTAGTGTTTCGTTGTTTTGATTCCCTATTTACCTTTTGGTGTATTTCTAATATTTCAAGGTCAGAAAATCAAATTTTCTTTATTATCGTCCTAACTTGGGCAGCAAGTCTTGGGCTTGTTGTCTGAAATCTTGCGCATTCTTCCCAGATTTCTATCCTTCTTTTTCTATACTCTCTTTGGATAGAGTTGCTCTTAAAATAACAGTGAAGTGCAAGTTTGTTGTCTTCCTTTGTCCATTTTCTGTGTTGGTGTCTCTGATTTGTGTGGTTACTTAGGTTGTCGTTCGTGTAACTGAAAAAAGAACAGCCACCATTCGGAGGATACAGATTGGGTCCCCTATGTTGGCTATCAGAGGAGCACCTGCCAATCATGATACCTAGACCTGTTGTGTGTGTACCACGTTGTGTAAAATTTCGATTTGTCATTTTTATCATGGGTCAGAGATGTGACCAAGTACTCTTTCAGTGAGAGAACTCTTACGCGGGTCACAAAAAATTGGCTATTTTTGTTTTCTCATCAATAGACGCCACCGTCATAGATGAGTAGAAATAGTTTCCTGACTTAACTATTTGAATCTGGCCGTAGACCTATAAAGTAAGAACTTCATAAGTGAGACTCGCTGTTGACCCAACTTTGGATTCATCCGTTTTACTTCACATCCACTATGCTGCTTCCCATGGCTTCAAGTAATATGTATTCAGAGAATAAATTTCCCCCTCTCCTTTCCTTATTATCACTATTATTATCATTCTTCTTATTATTAAAACAGTTAACGTATATATATATATATTAAATAAAACGTATTATCATCATCATTATTATTGGTAGTATTATATCAAAACAATTAACTTATATATATTCAATAAAACTTATTATAATTATTATTATTATTACCAAAAGAATTGACTTAAATATATTCAATAAAACAATGTTTTACAAACACTTTTAGTGCAAGTAAAGACTCCTTCAAGAAAGTGATCTTGAGTATTACATTAATCAGCATCTAGTGATGGAACTGAAGTTTTGGAGTTCTGGGATTGTTGAGTTACCCCTTCAATGTCATTACTCCCAAGTCAACTGAGATCTTATCAACTTATCAACATGCAAATAAATCGAATCACATTTTCAGAACTATAGTTTATTTTACAAGCGGTTATATGGTTTCAAGAAATTTCTTATCACCTAACAACAAAGAGAAAAAAATGACTTTTTATTTGCAACTAAAAGAAAATTTATAACTGAATTCCGACTCCTGAATTCAAAATTAAACCATCAAGTTTTTTTTTAGTTATAAACATTTTAATGTTTATTTTATATTTTTCCGCGTGCCATATTACATGGTATATAAGAAAGCAAACTTGAGTACTCAAACTCAGAAAATACTTTATTACATCATATTCTCATATTAACACATCAGTTTATCTTATTTGGATGGTTTGTGAGATGGGATGTAAGTGGTCGTACAGCTGCTGTTTTCTGGGGTGATGCTTCCGAGATTTGTTCAAAATTGCATCAAGTATTCTTATGTAGCTCCCATCTAGCTTTTTCTTCGTATGTTTCGTTAGCGTCCATGTGGTACATCCATACAGTAGTATGGACACAGCTACAGCTTGGAAGAAATCCCGTTTAATCGGAAAGATCAGATTTCCTTATGATCGATAACCTGTCGATTGCAGTCAACACTTTCATTAAGTATATGTTGACATCACTTTCAGTAGATGAGATATTGCTGCCGAGGTATATAAACTTGTCTACTAATTTTAGAGGCTTGCCCCTTAAAGTGGAGATAACTCCCCGTTTAAAACATATGCGACGTCTTTCTACAGGTTCCTACACATGAACATTTCAGTGTTGGCCGACCAGCAAGGACTTACTTACAATAGCTCTGTGCAAACACTGGATGTAGTTTGGAGGACCTATCAGGAACGATGAATGATAGGGACGGATGAAGAGAGAGAGGAGGATTCTGTTCTATCAACGCAGTTGATGATGATGATGATGATGACATGAGCTTAAAAATAAGAATTTTAACAAGCAAAAAACAAGTTCTTTGGCCTCAACATATTCTACTTAAACATTAGTATATCGTGTTCCAAAGTGTTTAAAACATTTACTTTTGCGCTTGTAGGAGGTGCTGGTCTCCCGCTGTAGAGACCAGCAGTAATCACCCATCATATTTCAGTTAAAGCGCCGATGGTATATATTTTCCATTTGTGAAATATCGTGATGGGATCTTTCTTCATGCTCATAACTTTTCCCGCCCATATTAGGTAGAAAAAATCGAAATGAGAAAGCAAGAAATGACATTCTAAGAGACATTTTACAACCCATTTACTGATAGACATTTAGGATGATGCCTGCTAATTCAACATCCTTTTCAGCTCTATTGTTTCCAAGTAAGTTCTGCACAACCAATACAAATAACTCCCAAACAAATAGTAAAAAGGAAAAGTTATAAATACTTTACTACACTATTGTTGCATTCAGTGTTAATGTATTATTATTATCATCATTATACTCCTTTAGAGTTTTTCACATCAGTGTTAGCTGATGGTCTTTCACTGGAGTTTGAGTGACAGCAAGTCTCAAGTCTCCAGGACTCGTCTCAGGATTCTGGCCATTCTCAGCAATGCTGTCGTTTGGATAGTCTCTACCCGTCCGCCAACTTCCAAGTCCTCCTGGCCTTTTAATAATCCTCTAGTTATTGTGCCTAATGCACCAATCACAATTGGCACAATCGTTACTTTCATGTTCCACGGCTTTTTTAATTCACTAGCAAGGTCGAAGTACTTATCCTTTTTTTCACTTTCCTTCAAATTTATTCTGTGGTCCGCTGGGACAGCAAAGTCGACAATTTTACAGATTCTCTTTTTTGTTTTTGATCATTATGAGGTCTGGTCTTCTGGCCGGGTGTTATTATTGTTATTCCAGCGAGTTTTTCACACAAATTGTCTTTCACTGGAGTCTGAGTGACAACAAGTCTCCTCAAGTCTCTTGGACTTTTCTTAGTATTCTAGCCGAACCTCAACAATGCTGTAGTTTGGATGGTTTCCATTCGTCCTCTTATTTCCAAATCCTTCAGTCCCTGTACCAATCATTTGGTGTCTGCACCTAGTGCGCCAATTAAAACTGGTATCACCGTCACTTTCATGTTCCATAGTTTTTTCAGTTCTCTAGCAAGGTCTAGATACTTATATCTCTTATCGCTTTCCTTCAGTTTTACTCTGTGGTCAACCGGATATTATTAATCTTCTTGAGTGTTTTTTTTTTTAACATTAGCGTTAGCTGATGGTTTTTCAATGGATTCTGAGTGACACCAAGTCTCCACAGATTTCTAGGACTCTTCTCAGTATTCTGACCCATCTCAACAATGCTATAGCTTGGATGTTTTATCATTATTATTTACTCCTTTAGAGTTTTTCATATCAGTGTTAGCTGATGGTTTTGCACTGGAGTTTGAGTGACAGCAAGTCTCCAGGACTCGTCTCCAGATTCTGGCAGTTCTTAGCAATGCTGTCGTTTGGATAGTCTCTAGTCGTCCGCCAACTTCCAAGTCTTCCAGGCTTTTTAATAATCCGTTAGTTATTGTGCCTAACGCACCAATCACAATTGGCACAATCGTTACTTTCATGTTCCACAGCTTTTTCAATACTCTAGCAGGGTCGAGATACTTATCCTTCTTTTCACCTTCCTTCAGATTTATTCGGTGGTCCGCCGGGACAGCAAGTTTTATTATTATTATTATTATCATTTATTTTCCTTTTCGAGTTTTTCACACTAGCCCCTTTACTAGTATTATTATCATTATTATTGAAAATGATAATAATTTTTTTTTTGCTGTCTCTTTGTATTGTTTGGATTTTGATCGTACTGCTACAACTATTATCTGCCCAGTCACATGTATTTTAAGACAGACGAAACGACGATGACGACAACCTCTTGTTTATTCACACCACTTTTAACTGGTGATTCTGCATTTCACCGTAAGCCCCCAAACATTGACATATTATGTGACCAAGTATAACTGGACACTATACGTAACTTCAAATCATAATATACTGGTAACATTTTCACCAAAAATTTGGAATTAGCATCCACTATTTAGTTTAAAACATTTTCACCTCAGTAACAAAATCTTTGTAAACCATTTGCTAACAATCATAACTTCATGTAATTATTATCATTACAAACAATTTGCACAGTTATATGGTCATGGAGTAGCTCGTGGCGTAACGGTTATCCTTGAAGAAAGTGAACTCGGCTACCCGAGTTCAATTCCTGAACGAGGCAGTCTGCACCTCACATAGCGCTAATACACTTGGGAAATGTATGACTCCAACTATTCTCCATCGAGCTATGGGTAAATAGAGCAGACGAGGCTGTTTATCCTTGGTATGACAGTCGGTCTAGAAAAAAAAATCTGAATTCAAACTAGTCGTTGACCTGGAGAGAGATGGGCTCCGCTACATGAGTAGTGTCCCACGAATAAACCAGGTGACTGGACCAGTGAATGAAAAAATAAATATGGTTTCAAGTATTCCTATTTGATACTAATAATTTGTTCATGGCTATATAAATGTTTTTAATATTTTCGTTTATTTCAGTTACGCCCTGCGAACAGAAGAGCGTTCAAGACATTGGTATTCAACCCCGGTTGGCACCCTGTGGAGGGACAATCGATTGTGGGGACAGTCATGTGATTGTGGTAAGAAATGTTACCAATGAGGAACATTTGGTTAAAGTCTTCCAAATTGTCTGCAATCGCAACCATTCTTGCGATTTGGCAGTTGCAACAGACATACGCGAATGTGAAATCGAATATTACTGTCTGAATGGTAAGTACCACAATTAAACCTTTTCTTTTAAAACTTTTTGGGGAACCTTTTCTTTTTAAACTTTTTGGGGAACCTTTTCTTTTTAAACTTTTTGGGGAACCTATTCGTTGGAGGCCCGAGTGATGTGAAGGCTATCTCGAAGAAAATGGACTTAGCAAAGCAAATTTAAATTCTAGGCGAGACTGTTTTACTTTGCACTTATGCCTTCAAGAAACGTATGAAAATATCGCTTCTCACTCACCTCCAGCTCTGGGCATATATATATATATATATATAATATGCGGCACAAACTATGATAGACACAGACTATACAGATGATCTACCGTTTCTCACAAGTACAACCAGCCCAATCTCAATCCCTACTGCATAGCCAAGAACAAGCAATAGAAAGTATTGGCCTTCACACGAGCGCAAATACAACAGAGATAACGTGTTTTACACATGAAGGACCCATCTCCACTGTAAGTGGTAAGCCTCTAATATTAGTAGACCAATTCACATACCTCGGCAGCAATATCTCATCTACTGAAAGTAATATCAACATACATTTAGCAAAGGCATGAATTGCTATTGATAGGCTATCTATCATATCGAAATCTGATGTATTTGATAAAATAAAACGGGATTTCTTCCAAGCTGTTGCTGTGTCAATACTACTTTATGGATGCACCACATGGACGCTGGCCAAACGCATAGGGAAAATGCTAAATAGGTACTACACAAAAATACATGCTTTTTTAAACAAATACTGTAAGCAATACCCAACAAAAAGCAGTTATATGGCCACCTGCCTTCCACCCAAGTAAAGCATGGGGGACACTGCTAGAGAAGTAAGAACGAATGTATATGTGACGTTCTCTAATGGACTCTTACACGTGGTTGACCAGTGAAGACTTACATCAGTTCTGTGCGGATAATGGACACTGTCTAGAAAACCTACCAAGAGCAATTTATGATAGGGATTAGTTGCAAGAAACAGTCAACTCCGTGCTGTCAGCACGACTTTATTTTATATAACTATCATTGATACAAATAATTCCAACACTTTCACTCGTTATTAAACTGAGTTATAAAAATAGATGTTATAACACAGACATAGCTTTAACAGCAGAAAATATACCAACAATACAGCATTGACAAAACATCTATAGCTAATCAAGGATGAAACCAGCAAAAATCACATAAAAAATCCTATAATAAAATGTAATATTGAGAAAAATCACAAGCTTTTAAAGAAGGTAACAATAGCTGCAGATTGTGTCTGAAAGGAAAATTATACATCCTAGATTTTGAAAACAAATTGTTGACCAAAAGAAGCGAATTGATATCAAAATGTAGACAAATCAATAAATTTTTCATGTCATTTACAACCTGATTCCATATTCATTCTCTTCTCTTTGGACAGTCCTATTGCTAGATATTTGTATATATTCTTTCCGTTTTTGCGTGAGACGTTTACTTCCATCTCAACACATGACTTAACATCACTACATATTTTCGACTGATTGGCTACTTTTTCGTCTGATGATTTTTGCCCACCACAAAAAAACTTAAAATAACTAATATTTTTTTTGTGTTGTATACCTGCTCTGCTATAGTAGTATCAAGTACATTTTCTTGCAAACTTTTTCTCATTTCTACATATATATATATATATATATATATATATATATATATATATATATATATATATTGTCCCTTTTTAATCATATTTACTACCCCTCCGCTCGGGCAGGATATGATACAAGGTTAATTTTTTAAGCGGAGTTTAACAGGTTTGAATTCAGAATTTTCCTTCTCCTACACTAGTTGCCTCACCAAGGCTGAAGAACCTACTCTGCCCTACTATTTACTGGAGGGAGAGTAATTGGATTCATACCTTTCCCAAGGGTATTAGTGCTATGTGAAATGCAATCAGCCACGTCCAGGATTTGAACTCGTGTCGCCGTGTCCATTTCCTACGACGATAACCATTACACCACGGGCACCTTTTCATATCTATTTATCTATCTCAGTATGTTCATATCTATATATCCCCCTGTACCACCTCCTTTATCTCTCTAAAATATTTCTCTTCTTTTATTTCTCTTTCTATTTCAGACACATTCAGTGATACGTGCACGTATGAATATTTCAACGGTATCTACATGAAATTTGTTCTATCGGACAATCCTTTCCCCCAATGCTACAGATCCGATGGAGAAGCTTCCACAGGTGACTGTTCCTTTTATCCACCTGATGTTCCGAGAAACAACTGGCTTCTTCTACAGGCCTCATATCCGGTGAGCATCAACCAAGAATCAAATGTCACAGAACCAATGGAATCATTTCGGAACTACAATTACCCACACAATCACAAGACATCTACGTTAAGTCATGGAATTAAATTTAACTGCCAGGCGACGATTTGGCTTTTGTATATGGGTAGGTAAACATTTTTAAAATTTTAAATCAGTTAAAGGCAATTAAAATAGGGCATCCAGTGAGAATTGAACTGCCTAATCTAATAATAAGAACATTAAGTTTATAAGTCCTAAAAATTCACTCAGAATTGTCCAGCAGGACACATAGCGTAACGGTTATAGGCGTTGGTTACCTAAGTAAACAATCATCTGGAGGTTGCAGGTTCAATCCTGACTGCAGGGGGGTAACAATACAGGGATTCTTAACACTTGTATCAGAACAGGCAACGTAGTTCGAAGTTCCGTAAGACATATTGGCTGAAACGTTGAAATAACGATGAAGACAATAGTCCGAAAACCCTTAATGATAAAAATTCCAAATAATAGTCAACAATCTTAGTGTCCTTACCATTACACCACATGGAGAGCCAAAAAATGCTTTGTATTTGCTTCATACATTCTTCGTAAGGCTTCATTTCGTTTTCATATAATCTAAAATTTTAAATAGTTAAATGATAGATGAGTTTTTTGTGACTTTATTTCAAATTGAATGAAGATTTTTGATCTAACGGTATAATCTTTTCAATTAGGTTTTGATTTTAAGTACAATAAGTGTTCGCCAATGGCCCAGGAGACCTGGGTTCAATCCCAGGTCGAGTCATACCAAAGACTTTAAAAATGGTACTTGATACCACCTTGCTTAACACTCAGCATTATAAGGTACGGTTCAAGGGTAAAGTGGAGCAATCCTGGGAATGGAGTAGCGCCTTCCCGTACACCTTGGTGTAGTAGCTATCGAAAAGGGAGCCTTCGGGTCACCCTCGACTATGGTCGCTAACTTTACTACTTACTATTCTTTAAACTGTGTCTTGTGTTTTGAATAAATACAAATAGTATATCTACCATATTGTTTCTGTTGTAGTATGCTGTCAACTATATTCTTTCTATTGTAACGTAGATGTATTGCAGTATGCGGTCTATAATTTCTATTGTAATGTACTGTCTACCACGTTGTTTCTATTGTGGTATGTGGTTTACCTCATTGCTTCTAGTGTAGCCCTATTCAAGAAAGACTTTAAAAATTTTAAATCAGTAAAAATCAATTGAAATATCAATGCATTTAAACTGTTCGTACATTTTGTGAAAGGGTAGTGAAGGTTACTTATTCACTTCAATCGAGTTTGAATGCTTGTAATAAACTGAATTTAAATCAGACGTTTATCTTTCAAGTTCAATGACCTACAGGTAGATTCATGTATGTATTTACCAACCCCTCTCTAAGGGCAAGATGTGACACAAAGTCAATTTTCAAAGCGGAAGTTTGAATTCAGAGTTTTCCTTCTCCAAGACCGGTTGCCATACCAAGATTAAAAGCTTAGTCTGCCCTACTATTTGCCCATAGCAGGTGGGAGAATAGTTAAATTCATAACTTTTTCAAGGGTATTAGTGCTATGTGAAATGTAATCAGCCTCGTCCAGGATTTGAACTCGTATCGCCGTGTCTATTTCCTACGACGATAATCACACTCGAGACAAAACGACTTAAATACACAGGTAGATTTGTACAGGTGACCAATGACTAACAATACTGAAACAATGATTCACAGGAAGACTCATGACTCAAGTGCGTAGGTAGACCATATACAAAAATATGGTCGACTGAGATAGACTGCATACTATATAAATTTTAAAATAAAACCAGCTGAACTCGAAGAAATTCTACAGTGTATTTAATCATTATTATTTATAAATAATATCAGTTATGCAGGATGTTCACAAAAGAAATAGACAGTCATACCATCTTTTTTTTTCTGAATATAAAATATTGATTCTTACGACATAAACTTGGTGGAAAAACACTTGAACTTAATTATTCGGCAGTCCTAAATGTTCCATTGTCAGTCAGACGGCCAGAAAACTATACTTCTTGGGTAAATAGTAAAGCAAACAAGGCTACTCTGCTTAAAAATGGATATTATGTTGCACCCTGCTCACAGCAGAGAGGTTTAAGTAAGTACATACTCTTATTACTTTGGTTTAGTTTATTTGTTTAATGGTACATAAACTCCTTATGGTTTATTTAATGCTGGATTTTAATTCGTTTGTAAATGTTTGATTATAATCATAACTATTTTTAATAATATTTTCAATACTCCATTGCATTTTTTGTTTGCGCTTTCTAGTAGTTCTCTGCTTAAAAATTAACTTTGTGTCAGATCCTACACATGGCGGAGGGGTTAGGTAAATGCACACTTAAAACCTTAGAATTGCTTATAAAGAGAGAACTGACAAGGGTTGACAAGCCTAAAAACCAACCAACCAACCAAATCTCTAAATTCATCTTTTACATGAATGCTAACAACTCTTCTCACAGTTATATAAGTTATGAATCCAATCGTTCTCCCTCCAGCTATGGGTAAAATAGTAGGGAAGACTAGGTTCTTCAGCCTTGGTAAGACAACTAGTCTAGGAGAAGGAAAACTCTGAATCCAAACCTGTTAAACTCCGCTTAAAAAATTGACCTTGTGTCATATCCTGCCCGAGCAGAGGGGTCGGTAAATATAGTTATAGAAGTTATCTTTGCACAGCTGAAGAAATTGTAGAATTATTCATCCCCAGCATGCACCGTGTCAGTGGAGCTTAAAATAGGCTGACTGTATTTCCTGCAGCAGAGTAAGATGCCACACACATACACACACACCACAAAAAGCTCTCCTAGATATAACACAAAATTGTACCTGATGGTGAGGCTTCAATCCTGAAGCTCTGAGGAGTGTGGGGTACCCACCTTTTTTGCAATTATTCTGACCTGGTGTGTTAGTACGTGTTAGGGTCCCATTTCTGGATCAAATTCGGATACAGGACTTGACCTCAGTTCCAGAAGCTTTTCAGCCTGAACATGTTTGTCTACAGTCAGACTTGCTAGTCATATGAGATCTCATGACAGCAAACAACTACAGGCTCGTTTTACACAGATCCTTCCACTGTAACTTTTCTGTAACAAAGTATGTGGGTCGACAACAAGTCTGAGAAGCCATATGAGAGTGTACAGGGTTAATGTTAACATCAAAATAACTTCTTTTGCTTGTCACATATGTGGCAGGGCTTGCCAGGATGAATTTGGCTTGAGGAATCACATCCACTCCTACTGAAACTTTTAGTGGAATTGAGATGGCCTTCAACTATAAAGAAGTGGTAGTCACTATATATATATATATATTATAATATATACATATTATAAGAGTGTTGGTTGTCACTAAATCCCTTTGTGGGTATGTGTTGAACCAAGTGCAATATAATATGAAGAGTGCTCAATATCTAGGATAGAGCTATTATATAATAATAATAAATAAATATACATTAGATATATATATATTTAATTCATAGAATATAGACTGCAACCCAGGGTTTCATAGAGTTTTTTGCAAAACAACAATCATCAGGCAGTTAAGAAGATGGAACCATCTTCTTAACTGTCTGATGATTGTTGTCACAGCCTATATTCTATGAATTAAGTACATATATATATCTTCTATGTCACTTACCACCTGATTGATTTCAAAATTTATTTCAGCTGTACTTGGATGTTCAGATTTCTTAAATCAATATATACTTTTTTTCTTAAATCAGTATATACTTTTTTTTCCATGTCACATAAATAAACATCATGATATGTAACAAATTCCTCACACCCTAAATACTGTTGACTAGTTACTCTTTCTCCTATTTCTATATGACAATTGTGTGATCCATACAAAACTTTTCTGATTTGTATTTTATATTCCTTTATATATATATTGTGTATTGTGCACTTTTTCTCTTTCTTGTAGTCTCAAGCAGCTGCGATGAAAATTTTGACGCTTTATTCCAGGACCCAGATGAATATGACATTGCACCATCTCCAAGTATGTATACCGTACCGTCAGATATCCTCTACAACACTGTATCCTCGACATCTACATCTTTGGGTGTTGCTTACTCTGAGAATGGTAAAAGCAATAGGTGGATGTCTTCCAGAGGTAAAGGAATATAATGACACTTTCATTTGACACAAGTGAGATCAATGACACTAATATTAATATTATTACATAGAGAAAACCCCTTTTAACATTTGACTATAACCATAAGGAAAATAACATTTAACAATGCCTTCAGATACTTTAACTCTTAACCATACTGATAAGTTTTTCTGAATTTTTAAAATGAAGAATTATCGCACTCAAAGTCATATCTGAGTTGTTTTTATAGTCACAATGTTTTTGTAATTATACCTTTTTGTCAATCAAATTCTAAGAATTAACAAAAAACCCAACTCTTTCTTCAATCCTTTTGTATAACTTATTCTAATTCAACTGTCCATGAACAGACAATGGCAAAAATTACACAAAACGTATCGCTCACAAATAAATGGCCTAATGCCTGACTAAGCAGTGTTACCAATAAATAAGTATAACTGTACCAATTATCTTTAATAAAAAAAATATAATTTTCTCTAAAATCAATGATATCAGGATTTCATTATATCTAGAAGAAGAGCATACTATCAAAGCAGATATTATTAGGTAATATTTAAGACCAAACTCTACAGCACTGAAACTCTCTAATCTAAAATAAAATTGTATAGGTATATATAAAGGATGTACCAATATTTTGGTTGCTATATATTCATATTTTTTAATTTCATTTTCAATACTGTAGAGTTTGGTAATAGATGATACCAATCTATTTTGATTGTATTTAATGTTCTAGTAGAAAGAATAAAATCCTGGTATCTTTAGTTTAGTAGAAAATTTACTTTTTATAAAAAAAGAAGTTGTTTCAGGGGTATTAATTCATGCCCAATACAGCATGAGAGAGCACTGAAAAGTTCTTGCACAAACCAAGAAAGTAGTGACTTGTATTTATCATTTATTTTTTAACACTGTATACATTTCATGGCTCCTTCTTGATCAGATATAGATTTTTTCAGCACTCTCTTGTATTCTGGTTTAGGATTGACCAGGACATCCTGAGGACAAATAAGAATTAACTGAAATGAAATATCCTTAAAGTAAGAACAATGGAATGAGAAAAATCTACTTCTATAATTAATTCCTAATTCCCAAAAGACATCTGAGGAAGGTGGAAAAATATAACAGCTGAAACATTATGACTATAACAAACAAGATGAAGATTCTAGTTTGAGTAACTCAATATATATCACGAGATATACAGGGTGTTTCAAAAAATTTCATATCATTTAAGATGAATAAGGTGTTTCAGAAATATATATATCATTTCAAACTGGAAGTAAATAATGGAGTAAAAATCAATGATATAGAGAATAAATTTGATAATAAGGTAATCCAAGCAGGAGAGATTTATTGAGAAACAAAGTTGACAATAGAGAGTTTCGGTTCTAATGAACCATCATCAGGACTGGGAGGGTTGATATTAGTGATATTAAATCAACAATAGATGTTTAAAAATCATACAAAAAACCTAGGGAAAACCTATATATCAGCAAAGTTGGCCGTTTAATCAGTAAAACCAGCATTTGTTTTTAAAATTGTCATGTGATTTTTGGAGAATATTTAGTAGAATTTATATGTTCCACTTGTACATTGAGAAAAATTTCATTCTATATTTTAATAATTTGACCAATTCTTGTTCAAATGATCTCAAATTTTAATGATTTGACCAATTCTTGTTCAAATGATCTCAAATTTTAACAGCATGGGTAGAAACAACTCAAAATGTTGTGTTTAATGTTTGATATTTCATTTCTTTCGGGTATATAAATGCCATTCATTGGAAAAGAAATGGCATTTAAATATTAAACATAGAATGTTCAGTTGTTTTCTACACATGCTATAAAAATTTGAGATTATTAGAATGAGAACTGTTCAAGATATTACATTACAAAATGATATCAATTTTTCTGAAACCCCTTGTACATCACAAAAATTAAATTTTTTAAAACACTCTGTATAACACTCAAGTCATAAAAAATACTGACATTTACTAAGATTAACTTGTCTAGCACAAGGTTAAAAGTGTGGAGCACCCACCCAGTGAGGATATAACTCACTGTATAATAGTAACAGTCAAGCACATTAACCACAACCTCAATGCACCCAAACTAGAAATAAAATAATATCTAATTATACATAATTCAATTTATCTTTACTGGTCAGACTCTTTCACATTCACTACCTTATTAATTGTGAGGCTTGCAAAAAAACTTTGGGGGTTGAATAGAGCCCAGTTTGCTCAATGTATAAACATTGCTACATGACTAAAAATTTACTTGTTTTTCTTGTATTTTTAAAGGTTTTGTAACCTTTTGATGAGTTATAAATAAACTACTATAGAATTTTTTTGTGAATACAATTGACCTTTTTAGCTTGAAAAAATCTCAACAAAACTAGGGATGAAC
Source organism: Sepioteuthis lessoniana (assembly GCA_963585895.1). NCBI lineage: Eukaryota > Metazoa > Mollusca > Cephalopoda > Myopsida > Loliginidae > Sepioteuthis > Sepioteuthis lessoniana. The sequence goes on along the minus strand of OY757928.1, from coordinate 28,684,994 downwards.
TTAAACAGCAGGGCTAAAATCCAAACCTTTACCCCAGAGTGGTCAACCAGTGGAACAGTATTCCTAATAATCAATATACACCACTTACCGTAACTCAAGCAGACAGCCCAAAACATTTCCAACTTAAACTTATGCTTGGTGAATAAATTTAACAAATTAATCCAGAAATAAATAAATCAAAATTGTAATACAAATTAAGTATCATATCAATGCTATATCACATGCTGTTTCCAACAGGTGATGCACTGACAATAAACATAAACTAGAACATCATAGTAGCCTATTGTATGGTTGGGGATAGACCTATACAGCAGGTATAGGTTGAACTCAGATTTTTGAGCAAAAAATCTTGTATGCCAAGTTTACTTCTACACTGTAATTTATGATAATGAATGACTTTGTTTTATACCAATACAAACTGATCAAAGTCTCATCCTTTATGATTTTAAAAAATATCCCTACATTGGTTCGTTTGAATCTGTTATCTTTGTTTTTTTATCACAACATTTTGACTATTGTCCTCACTAGTTTTCCTCAGTTGCCAAGACATTGAGATACTAATAACAAAGATGAAGAAAGACTCAGAACTCTAAAAAGAAAGGTGGTTGAAATACACAGATAAAAACAACAAAGATGAGGAAACTGGTCTAAATTAATCAATGTCTGATAGTAACAACTCATTTAAGGAATCCGTAAAAAATTATTCTAATTAATCATCACAGGTGTGCAAAAAGGTAAATGTGAATTTAATACTTAAACCCATTTTGACATTAAATAATTTTATAGGGAGAAACACACACACAAAAAAAGAAACAAAACAATCTGATAACTTTTTCTATTTTTTTTGTTCCTGAAATAGAAATTAAGACAAACAACTCAACCAATCAAATAGCTTCACTCAAATAACATCAACCAACGATTTGTCAAATAACGTCAACCAATCAAATAGCTTTACTCAAATAGTCCACTGAAAAATGGCCCTGTTTTATGGTATATATAGAACGTATGTGACTATAACTAATCCTCATTTCAGCTGACTATATTCACTAAAAATATGTCAAATCTTGATATTAGTTTATGAAAAGATCTGAGATTTGCATATATTATCCAAGATGATTTTTCTAATCACTTCTGGATTTTAAAGAAGAAGCATCCAATCTGCACTCAAAGATAATTTCATTCATTCTCATATATCATAAACACAGTTAATATATAAGTCAATGAATATTGAAATCAATTCTATCTGAAATATTTTGTTTAGCCTCAGAATAAACAAGGGGACAAATGAAGAGGTTTTCTTGGCCAGTAAAAATAAATTATTTAACAATTAACATAATGCTGCCCTATCTAGGGCTTTTTTGGCAAAGACATTTTGGTGCCAGATATTTTAGAGCCATTCTTTGGCAAGGGACTTAGTGGCACTTGCAGTTTGGTGCTAAGAGTATTAAAGTAACAATACTAACTTTAAATCTAACATTCATATTTCTTATTAAAACCAAAACTGATTTTAAGTAAATATTTATTTGAATGAGGATATTTTGATACTAAATATGGTAAATGTATAAAATTGAAATTTGTGTTTATGAAGCAAAAATTACAATTTCACCAAAGTGCATGATGCCATATATACAAAAAGCTTTTTTTTCTCTAAAAGATCCAGTACTAAAATGCAAGTGCCACAATGTTTGTCATGAAAAATGAGAGACTCAAAATGTCTAATTCCAAACACAGCATGCAAAATATATAATCTTAACAGATTTAAACCAATCAAATAACTGCAACAAATAATATCAACCAATCAAATAGCAACAAGAAATAATATTAACCAATCAAATAGTAGCAAGCAAATAAGATTAACCAATTGTATAACATCAACCAACCAAACAGTATCAATCTGATAACACCATTGTTTGTAATATATCATTTCATAGGAAAGACAAAAAAAAAAATCACTAAATTTCTTTTTAAATTCCAGACCATACCTAACTAGTTGTAGCTACTGACTAAATTTAGTTATGTCTGAAACAAGATCAATAACAATGAACATCCACTGAAGACTGAACTCACTACACCAGCAAACTCAAAAGATAAACTTGATAGCTAACAGAAAAATGATATTTATTAAACTAAGTTTGGTTCAAAGTCAATTGAGTAAAACACCCATTTCAGGTCAAAATCAAGACAGCAGTAAAATTTCTTCAAGATTATCTTCTAACAACACCATGTTAAAACACACACATTTCTAAAGCCTAGCTTACACTGTCACAAAAGCCAGACTTGGTTCTTGGCAATCAGTCTAGGAGAAAACTCTAAATTCTAACTAGCAGTATGTTGTTTAGAACACGACCTTGTGTCACATCTTCTCAGTGTTGGAGGGCTTTGTTAAAATCAACTCTGTCACAAGCACAGAATAGTTAAGCACCCAGTATGGACCAAGTTCACTACTCTATGAATCTGTGAACTATTGGTCTACAATAGAGGCACCACTTTTGATGAAAATCATTTGCAAGAAATAACAATAAATATTTTGACAAAAAAGTTTTTCCGTATCACCCATAATTAAGTGACCATGAGTCAAACTAAGCTTTGTTAATTTTTTTTAAACCAAAGAAACCAAGATTTTTTTAATTTCTAGTTGAACAGTATACAATTAAAGTGGATATTATTATGTAATATTTATTACCAAACTCAATAGCATTGAAACTCTCTAACCAAAAATAGATTGCCACATATTCATATTTTTGATAATGCTGTTGAGTTTGGTAATAAATAATACCTAATGATATCTGTTCACTAGGAATGTTAAAATCCTGGTATCTTTCATTTAGAAGAAAACTAACATTCTATTTAAAAATTGTTAGGAGTGTACTTATTCATGGATGATTCTGTCTGAGGGAAGACCGGAAAGCTCTTAGACTAATCAAGAAAGTAATGACCATTAGTTATCCATTTATTTCTTAACATCCTGTATGTTTCATGGCTCTTGTTCAGGCTAAGAACTTTTCAGCATTCTTTTGTATTCTGGATCAGTGGAAGACAAGCAAGCAACATCAAAAAGATAAAGAATTAACTAACATGAAATATCATTCAAGTGTGAATCAAGTGGAGCCTCAGAGATGTAGTAGCTGGACTGAAACATCATAGTGAGTTCAAACTCCAGTCATTCTATTGTGTTCACTTTTAGACTAATACTCTTGGGAAAAATATGAACCCTTTTATCAACCCCAGCTAGGGGTTAGATAGTCGCACTACTGTTCTGATACAAGGATGACTTTGGCATTAAATAACCTACAAAGGTTGATATGCCATTAAACAAAGAAAACAAACCATAAACAAGTATGGATAGTAGAATTTAAATGGATTTATTTCTCGTAGAACAATATACAATCAAAATGCATATTATTAGCAATTAATGATTACCAAAGTCAACAGCAGTGAAATTCTGCAATAAAAAAAAAATGAATATGCAGCAGTCTAAAAATAAGTGCACTCCTTATATATATCTATACAGTTTTATTTTTGGTTTGAGAAGTGTTGCAATTTTTATTTATGGTCATTTTCTCAATCTTATATGGCACACTGTCCCACAAAATGGCAGGCTATATATATATATATATATATATATAAGGGTTGGCTGAAAAGTTCATTGCCTGACCAAGAAATTCTCATGGAACGTGATCAAATGAGGTTTATTTTTCCAAATAATTCTTGCAGTTCCCACACTTTTTTCATTGATCTTGCTGTGTATAGATCTCATTAGTCAAAAAAGTCGTCATCAGCAGATATGACATCATCATATGAATTTTTCACCCCACCAATGTACATATAAGAAGTACTTGTGGTATAATGATTATTGTAGTAGAAAATAGATATGATGACCAGAGATCAAGGCTGTTTGCATTTCACATAATGCTAATACTCTTGGGAAAGGTATGAATCAAACTATTCTCCCTCTAGCTATAGATAAATGGTTGGGTAGACTGAGCTCTTTAACCTTGTTATGGCAGTGGATCTAGGAAAAGGAAAACACTGAATTCAAACCTGTTAAATTTTGCTTAAAAATCAACTTTGTGTCACCTCTTGCTTAAAGTGGAGGAGTTGGGAAAATACATCCATATACTTATCAAAAAAGAATTGACCCCTCAAACATCATGCTCAGTGGGAGGGTTCATCTATAATAGTGAAAATATAATAAATGTGACTGATATGAGCCCTTCTCTCTCACTCCAGCAAGGGGTTAAATAATGACAGTAGTGTTCTTCTACAAGGATGGATTTGGTACTAAATAACCCATGAAGGTTGATATGCCATTAAATAAAGGTACTAAACCAAGCCAAATGTGCTTGAAGGTTTGATATACATACAAGACCAGTTTAGTAACTACAAAAAAACAGGTGGTTTTAGTTATTTGCAATCATCTATGACTATAAACAAAAAAGTTTGGGTAAACAGGCCAGGCTTTGGCCAATTTATCCAAACTTTGCTTATTACCAAATGATACCGGCATCAAAAAAGTAAGATCTAAAAAAGTTTGGCTTGAGGTTACCCTTACTACACCTGGGCTACATGCATATATACTTCAAAAGCTGACATGAATAACTGGTTTATGTTAAAAGTTCTTCAACTTACCAAGCTGTCTCCATCTTAAATAGCACACTGTCCTACTATATTTTAGTTTGGTTTGGTTTCTTTGTTTAATGGCATATCAACCTTTGTAGGTTATTTAATTCCAAAGCCATTCCCCTAGAAGAACAGTAGTGGTACTTTTTAACCCATAGCTGGGAGGATAAAGGGGTTGATACCTTTCCCAAGGGCATTTGCCCGAAAGTGAACGTAATAGTGCGACTGGAGTACAAACTTGCATACTATGATTCCACAGTCCATCACTTTAACCATTACACCATGAGGACATCCCCTATATTTTGGGAGATACTCATAGTTTTCTATCAATTAATATTTCTTTACAACATCAGTATCTTCAGCACCTAAAATGAATTTGTATAATATATTGAGAATTTAAGAGTAAGTATACATATATATGTATATTTGTTTGCTGTATAGACCTGGTATTTACTAGTAATAAAAAGAGAATATTTCCTTTAACACCTTGAGTAGAAATTAAAACCTTTCATGTAGAAAGAGTCATTTCTTGAATGACTAGCTGCTTTGAATAGTAATACTATTGTGAATGGCTTTATGAGATGAAGCATTGTCAAGCATTATCAATTTTTGATTAGTATTTCTTTCATTTTAGCTTTTATATATATGAGTCATTTAAAACATTCTAAGCCTCATCCAGATTTTACATTTGTTCTACCTTTGTATGGAGTTCACCTGCAAAGAAACTTAGACAGAAATCTGAAAATGAACTTTAGCTCTTCTTTTTAGGTTAGACATAGAACTATATATATATATATATATATATATATATATATATATATATATATATATATAATCTGTGGATGAGTTTTTTAAAATTTATCTTAGATGAAGCCATCTCAATCCCTATCATTGATATTTTTGACTAACATTACATTTCATTCTTAGTTGCTATTATCGGAAATAAACTTGGTATGCCAGGTTCAAGTCTTGGATGAGGCTGATGGTGTTTCACTTTGCACTAACCCTCTTTGGAAAGACATGAATCTTTCTCTTCACCTATCAGTTATTTGTAAATAGTAGTGTAGACTGGATTCTTTAGCCTTGGTATGGCAACCTGAGTGAGAGAAGGTAAACTCTGAATTCACTTCAGCTGTACTCTGCTTAAAAATTGACCTTGTGTTGCATCCTACTTGTAGCGGATGAGTTGGGTAAATACAAATATATTGATGAAATTCTTTTATAGAATTTGTCAAGTTTCACTTGTAATATATGCCCAAGATTTTGATGATCCTGTTAATGAGGAGATCCACAAGCAAAATGTTGGATCACTGGGATCAACTGAAAACTTGAATTTAAAGATGTGTCAGGTTTTATAAATAATTATTCCAGTTTTATCTTTTCTAAACAATGTGTTTCTGGCCACTAAAATCATTCCACGGTCAGTGTTAAATCCTGTTCATGTCACAGAGCTGTCACAGCTGTATTGCTACAGCTACACCCCCTCTTTACCAATCACATCACTTAGGTCATCTGGTTGAGTCCATTTCTATAGATATCAGGGGTAGGAGCAAATCAATCCAGTGTACTACTGTCTTTAATTTTTTTGTCACTAGAGTTTATTTTTATTTGCATGTTAAATAATAAGTGATGCATTTTGCTGAATGTTTTTACTTAACACTAACAAAGTGCATGTCAGCATTAACTAACTCATTATAAATTGATTTTTATGATTTATATTCATATAATACAAGAATTCCCAAATTAACCAGTTTCAACAGGGATATTTTGTATAACTTTATTTCAATTGATTGATTTTAATGGTATGTCAACCTGTCCAGGGTTATTTTATATATAAATGTTAGGGGAACTGTATTCATTGTACATTTATATTTTCATTTTTGTGTAGTTGTTTCTTAAGGGTTTTTTGCACACAGTTATATGATATCAAGTAGTTCTATCTAATATAAATAATCTATACACAGTTATATGGTTTCAAGTAACTAATGATAATCCTTAGTACGTAATCATAGCTTCAAGTAATTATTCTTAATACAAATAATTCACAGTTATATAGTTTCAAATAGAAGAAATATTTGATATTAATAAATTTCAAAACAGATCTATTTGACCAATAAATGGGACCCTAACAGGTATTACCACTCCGAGTCAGAGTGAAGCAGATTCAATGAAGGGGTAGTCCACACTCCTCAGAGAGTCAGAACAAGAGTCTCTCCATCAGATACAGTTTAGTATTATATTAAGGAGACCTTTTGAAGAAAGGGGTCTTAATCTTCTGCAGAGGATACAGTCAGCCTATTCTAAGTCCCATCAATATAGCATATGGAGGAGATGAGTAAACACATATCTTCTACAATTTTGATAAGGATCAGTTTCATTCAAAGAGTTATTTAGAACTACAGAAATCGTTCCTTTTTGTTGCTCCACAATGTTTAGACTGCTATTTCTATCTAATACAACTTTGAAGTAAGCAAGTTCAAAATCTAGTCATGTTATTATATCTACTTTCAGATTAATACCCTTGGAAAAGGTATGAACCCCCTTATTCCCCCCAGCTATGGTTTAAATTGTATCACTGTTTTTCCACAAGGATGGATTTGGTATTAAATAGCCCATGAAGCTTGATATGCCATTATAGAAGCCAAACCTGTTTGATACAAATAATTTGCTGACAGGATGGTGTGACATTATATCAGTGATCTATCTAGTCAACCACTCCAAGACAATTATTACTTTCACTATCTTCATGAGCTCCCAGGTCCACTTAAACCCAAAGTATGTAGTACCTGTTAGGATCCTATCTATGGGTCAAATAGATCTGTTTAAAAATTATTCCTATTCATTTTTACTGTGTGCAAAAAAAAAAACCCTTAAGAAACTACTAAAGAGACCTCTAGGCATAAAATAACCCTAGATGGGTTGAAATGCCACTAAAATTAATCAATCAATCGCTCAATCAATTACCTGACTCAAACCATAGGGATAAATTATTTTGACTCATAAACTTTTATAGTTTTGTTTTATTTTCATGCCTTAGGATGTTGATTTAGACAAGTCTTTATGTTCATAATAATGTTACATGAAGAAAAAAATAATGTAGCTAGTTATTTTGCACCTATGAAAATCAGCCCTAAAAAGATTACTGGAATCTTTTTAGGTATAAAATAACCCTAGACACTTTCACATGTTGTCAGAATCAATCAATAATATGTTTAACCTCAGTTTACAAAAAAAGAAAAAATAGATTGTAAGTGTTTTTAATATTTAAGTAATTTTTGCTCCTTTTTATAATATTGTACAGGTAAGCATTTTCCAAAAAAAAATTATATAGATGTTTGTGTGAAATATCAGGGGTAAATATTTTGTGCTTCCTTATACAGTCATAAGTATATAATTGCTAACAACAATGGCCTCACGCCCAAGTAATGAAATAACTTATCATCAAGCTGGGGCTCTTAGAAAATAATTTTCCTATTACAAGACACAATATAAAAGTATGTTTTAGTAAAGTATGTTTTAGTTTTTTCAAGTGCCCCACACAATTTGAATAAGCATTTTGACAAAGCAGAGACAATGATCTTATCTGAAACATACTTGACATGACATGAATTCTAGTTTATTTCAGGGTCATAAAATGATCACTTATACAACTTAATCATTCTGTCAAGCTTTTCTTTCATTTTTATTATGAGACAACTTAAGACACTTACCTTCTGTGCTTCTTGTGTGGGTGAGTCACCGATGTACTCAGATTCTAAGGTTTTTATTTCTTGTTGGGAGGGAGCAAGCACAAAAAAAAGTGCCAGGACACATACTTAATATGTAAAGAAGAGGTGCTCATAGTGTAACAGTTATTATCATAGGAAATGGACATGGCAATCTGAGTTCAAATTCAGAATAAGGCTGTTTACATTTCATATGGTGCTAATACATTTGAGAAAGGTATGCATCCAACTGTTCTCTCCCCATCTATGAGTAAGTAGTAGGGCAGATTGGACTCTAATCTTGGTATGACAACCAGTTTTGAAAAAGGTAAACTTTGAATTCAAACCTGTTAAACTCCACTGAAATATTGAGGCAGAGGGGTTGGGTAAATACATACCAAATATCTTTAAATTCATTCTTCATTCTTACTTTACATTTAAAACAGTGGTGATTCCAGGAGTATGGATTTTTAGATTCAGCCTGAAGATCTATTCTCTTAAGTCTCTATCTATTTCAAACCAATAAAAATTCTCTCAGAAAAAGTCATTTGTTCTTGACTTTCATAGGACTCAACATCCTGACAGCCCTGCGAGTGATGTTAGAATGTGCTGACTGTATCTCCTGAAGAGGGGTGTTCTGGGTACGACACTAAATTGCATCTGATAGTGAGGCTTCAGTTCTGGAGATCTGGGAACTGTGAAGTATCCTTTCATTGCCATGACTCCCAGGTTCACTCTGATCTGGAGCTGTAGTACCTGCTAAGGCCCCATCTATGGGTCAAATAAATATCTTCAAAAATTATTTGTATTTGATAGGACTGTGTGCAAAAAAGAAATTCTGTCATTAATGCTTATATTTAACTCCTGACCAGACAACCCCTTTCTTCCTCATTTTCAACACATTTCTTTAGTAGACTCATTAGCAATGCATTTATATTGTGCATATAATAGCATTATTTTGTTAGTAATGCTTGTATCACATTCTGACCACTGACAATCTCTTTCTTCCTGATTTCTAATGCATTTCTACATTAAAATCACTTATAGTGCATTTATATTATATACATGGTAGTGTTATCTTATCAGTAATCGTTACATTAATTTTTGGCTAATGACAAGATTTTTTTCCAGATTTTCTGTGTTTCTACAGTAAAATTATATTCAGTGCATTTTTTTAATAAAATCATTAGCAATGTATTTATACTGTATATATATATATACATATATATATTAACCATATCATTTTAGTAATGTTTGCATTAATTCCTGGCCACTAACAACTCCTTCCTTTCGGATTTTCAATACATTTCTACAGTAAAATCATTAACAAATACATTTGCATTATATATATAATAACTTTATTATCAGTAACATTTGCTTTCATTCTTGACCACTGACAACCTTTTTCTTCTTAATTTCAGTGCATTTCTATTGTAAAATTAATAAAAATGCATTTACTTTATATATATTCTGTCATGACTGCTTGCATTAATTCCCAACCACTGACAATTTTTCTTCTTGGTTTTTCATGCACAATATATAAATTGAATATTTTGATTTTTTTTAGATCAAAATTGCAAAATCATTGATTTTTTTTCTATTTTACCAATACAGAAATATTTACTTAGTACATGAAATAAATAAATCTAAGCAGAAAAATGAGAAAGTGGTTAGGTTAGTAGGCAACAATAAACAAAGATAAAATTTTGCCACAATATATCAGGTTCCAATGAATAAGAAAATCAACAGCTTCAGAGGCTTTGAGACCCAGTTTAAAACAATAATTCAAAATTGTCAAAATCTCAATATGTTATTTGCCATTACAGCATCTTAAAAATATGCACTATAATAATAATAATAATAATAATAACTGAAAGAATGTGAAAAGAAGGTTAAGTACCTCAACCTTGCTAGAGAATTGAAAAAGCGGTGGAACATGAAAGTACTGATTGTGATTGGTGCTTTTGGCACAATAACTAAAAGATTATTAAAAGGCCTGGAGGACTTGGAAATTGGCAGACGGGTAGAGACTATCCAAATGACGGCATTACTGAGAATGGCCAAAATACTGAGAAGAGTCCTGGAGACTTGAGGAGACATGCTGTCACTCAAACTCCAATGAAAAACCATCAGCTAATACTGATGTAAAAAACTCTAAAGGAGTAAATAATAATACTGCAATTGTTAATATCAACCAGAATACTGAGAAGAGTCCTGGAGACTTGCTGTCACTCAGACTTCAGTGAAAGAACATGAGCTAATGCTGGTGTGAAAAACCCACAAGAAAAAAAGGACTAGTCATCTAGTGAATGTTGCTGTTTCAACAGACCAAATAGAGAAAATGAAAGAAAGTAAAAAGATAGACAAATACTTGGATTTTAACAGATAGCTGAAAAAACTGAAATTTGCAGGTGACGGTGATAGCAATAATAGTTGGCACACTAGAAACAGTCTCCAAGGGCTTGGAAAAGAGACTGATGGAATTGAAAATCAGAGGAAGAATCAAGATCATTCAGACTGCGGGATTGTTGAGATCAACTAGAATACTTAGAAGGGTCCTGAAGATCTGAGGAGATTTGCTGTCATTCACTCCAGTGCAAAACCACTAGCTGATGCTGGTGTGAAAAACTTACAAACAGTGAAATAATAATAATAATAATAATAATAATAATACAAGATAAGGCATGTCTGAGTGGAAACAGTGATTCACTGAGAATTGTGCAAGAGATTGAAATTTAACAATACTATAAGCGCAAATTAGTATCTATCCTAGAAAATGAGATGAATTAAATTCTCTAAGACTTTGAGATACAAACGGATCACAAACAACTAGCTGCAAAACCAGACTTAGTATTAATCAAAAAGAAGAAAAGAATTTATCATCTAGTAGAATTTACCATTCCAGCAGACCATAGTGTGAAAATAAAAGAAAACGAAAAGATAGACAAATACCTGGATCTTATTAAAGAGCTGAAAAATTCTATAGAACATGAAGGTGACGATGATACTGATTGTAGTTGGTGCTCTTGAAACAGTCTTCAAAGGGCTAAAAGATAAATTTGGGGAATTGAAGATCAGAGGAAGAATCAAGACCATTCAGACCACAGCACTGTTAAAATCAGCTAGAATACGTAGAGTCCTAGAAACTTGAGGAGACTTGCTGTCACTCAGACTTCAATGGAAAACCACCAGTTAAAGCTGGGTTGAAAAACTCACATAACATTAAAAAAAAAGCCATCTCTAAGATAAGATTTGTGGATGAGGAAGACATTAAAAGTAATACAATGGCACCATTTCAAAATATTTCAAATAAGGAGTTTCAGAAGCGCTTTGATCAATGGAACACTCTCTGGATTAAGTTTGTGAAATATGAAGAGGAGTATTTCAAAGAAAATTAATGTTTCATTAACAGTTCATTTCCGTCCTGGTAAATATGGTTTCAGTCTTAATACTTTTTCAATACACCTCATATTTTGAAAAAAAATTAACATTTCATTTATTATCTATTTCTGTTTTGGTAAATATGGCTTCAGTCTCAATACTTTTTTTTTTTTAAATTCACACAGTGGAGTCATAGATAGCTTTTAGTTTTGTACATGCAATAAGCTTTGGAGTAAAGGTCTGTAAAAAATGAAAATACTTTTGATGCAACCTAATATATATAATAATGATATTAATTAAATAATCTTTATATGTCTAAATTAAAAAAGAAAAAATACTATTAATACAGTCTAAAAATATCTACAAATTATTATAACTAATGATAAGCACTTTAATCTAATTAACTATATGTGATTTAATAATTAACTTGTCATTATTCTTACCTCAACTCTTCCAAATTCTCGAATAGTCTTGCTAAAAAATCAGCAAGTAATATAGTCACTTATGAGAAAAGAATTACAGTCTTTTAGAAGAGTGTACAAATATTGAAAACTCTTACTTACCTTGGATAGCTAGGTAATTACAAACAAGTGTATTAACACACACACACACGTTTTGATGATTTGTGTTTTATAAAAGAAAAAGAAAATGTTGAATATACCAAAAAAAAATTAAATCATCCAGAAATATTGTTTTATAAGAAATTGTTTTTTGTGTGTGTTTTCCAACAGATTTTATCTTGAAAGTGACGGCAGGAATTGCTGGTGGCCTGACTTTACTTACCTTTTCAGTTTGTGTTTCTGTACTTTTCAAAAAGTGAGTATATTTTGTCCTTATCTTTCAGGGAAAAAAAACATCTACACAAAACAACAAAATTAAAAAAAAAAAAACTGCCTTAAAATACTGTATTCCATAGCCTATAATGCCCCTCAGATATACAGAACCTGGCAATTGTCCTCCCCCCAGCACCCCACCAAGGTCAAACACTCTCAGAGGTGGTAATTGATGGCTGAGTGGCAATGTTTTTGAGCCAGTATGTGATGCTGGTTGATTAATGATTTAAAAAAATAGTAGTCTGAGTGTTTTAGTTACTTTTAACTTTTTCAGGGTTACTATAAAACTAAAAAAAACAAACAAATAGTATATTTTGAAGGTTTTGACATTTAGAAGCCCTTCTTTTGGCAACTTCTGCAACTTTAAAAGAAATGAAGTTTTTTTAGAATTGCAGTCAAACCATAGAAACAGACTGATGTGTTTTGAAGGTCTTGACATTTAGAAGCCTTTTTTTTTTAAAGGGTTTCAAAAGAAATTAATGTATAAGAGTTTTTCTTCCTAACCTGGAAAAATAATATCTGTTAGTGTCCCATTTATAGGTCAAGTAGATCTATTTAAAAACTGTTTCAATTAATTAGGAATACTTGATGCCATATAACTGACCAAATTATTCATATCAAGAATACTTACTTGAAACTATAGTTCTTTACTAAGGATTATTGTTATTAGTTACTTGAAACCATATATCAGTGTTCAAACAAATGATTACTAAATAGAAATAATTACTTGAAACCATATAATTATTAGTATTAGATAGGAATACTTGAACTCATACAACTGTGTGCTAAGTATTTGTATTAGATAGTAATTCTTGATATCATTAACTGTGCGCAAAAAATAAAAACTCTTAAGAAACAACTATACAAAAATGTAAACATAAACACACAATATATGTAATTTGTTAACATTGAGTCTCAAAATAACCACAGATGGGCTTATAAGCAATGAAAATCAATCAATCAGTCTAATTAAAAACTGACCTTGTGTCACATCCTGTCCATGGTAGAAAGGGTAGATAAATACATACTACGCTATAAGACATTATTGGTAAATTATATTCAACTTAATACTTACTTTTAAATAAATCTTTTAGGAGAAAAGAAGAACACAAAGCCAAGTCAATTTTCAATTGCACATATTCAAGTACTTATACACATATATACATATATAAACCCAAACAAAACCACAATTAAATTAACGCTTAGCTTTGGTATTGATGTTTCTTTTTGAAGAATAGTTGACTTCAAAATTATATTCCTTTTTTTTTTGAAACGTTGGTTAATTGAAGCGATGTCCTTTAAAAGTGCTATCTTTCCATGTTGAAAAGTTTTTGTTGACTATGTCTTTTAAAAAATGTCTGCTTATTTATTCATAAAATTAATATATACACAAAGACAGCTTTTCATTCTCAACAAATAAAAGACGTCCTTTTAATTATTCATAAAAATTAAGACTTGCGAGAAGTTATATTTATTTTATGTATTTATTATTTGTTATCATTTATTTATTTAGTTTAATTTTACTTTGCAAAATTATATTGAAGGAATATTTATTTCTAACAACATATAACCAAATTGTCAAGGGCTAATTTTCATAACACAAAACATTTTTGTTGTTTTAACCATTTGTTAATCCTTTCCCCACACAGATTGGATGTATATCCCACTTTGCTGGCAATGTACCTTTGATTTATCTCTGTATAATGACTTCTTTTTTTTTTTACTGATAATTTTGAAAAGTTTGACATTAAATGGCAATACAGAGAATAAACTTGTGAAAAAAGGTTTTTAGTTCCAGTTAGCTTACAAATGGTTGGTATCAAGTCTCAAGTCAATAAAGATTACTTAATTGATTTTCAGCATTAAATTCAGATCTGACAAGATACTCCTTACTAGAAGGAAACATCATTTTGAATTTCACTTCTAGTATGGCAGGAGTTTCAGAAAACAAAGTATTCCAATGAATAAGGCAATTGCAAAAACTTTTTACAATGAATGTGGTTTTTTTTAAAACGATTCTTCTATTTTCTAGACAAAAGCTATTCCCTATGAAAGAATATCAGCTAGTTAAAGAACAATTATGTCCAATTAAGTGATAGTATTGATACAATTTGGAGATAGTATTTCTCTTCAAGTGTGGCTGAAGTTGCAGATGCTTCTTCTTAGAACAAATTGACAAATCAAAACGTGTAAAATCGAATGTGACAAGAAATTCATTTTATAGTTGAAATTCTTTTGTCTTTCTATGATGATTAGAATGAATCTTAAAAATCATAAGGCAGTAAGTAAAAATAATTTTTGAATATTACAAAAGCAGTGAAAAAAATGAAGAAAATATCTACAATTTTTAAAAGGTAATATTAGAAAGTATGACATTAAATGGCAATATAGAGAATAAACTTGTGAAAAAGAGTTTTTAGTTCCAGTTAAGTCACAAATTGTTGGTATCAAGTCCCAAGTTAAAAATTACTCAGGCCACTTCAGTATTAAATCCGAAGTTAGGCTTTCTTTAGAATACTAATTACAACATTTATTTTACCCAGAATACAATGTTGATGGCTATTTATTTCAGACAAGAAATTGTTTATAGTCTATACTAAGTGAATAATCCAGCAAATAACTAATTTTTTTTTCACAGGTCTTCCAAGAAAACACCAACATTAACCCCTCCCGCACCATCTGATCCAGAAGTAGATGCTGATTCCCAAAACTGCGCCCCACTTGAGACCAAATCAGAATCAGACACCTCTGATGGTGAGGCCATGTATTTTGTGATCGAGCCAGAGAAGGATCCTCATGCAAAAGAAGAAGAAGAAGAGAACACCTACAACTCCATTGATGAACTCCTGCCCAAAATCCGTCAGGAAAACATGAGACGTTTGCACAATCCCATGAATAAATGGGACCTTCCAGACAAAACCGTATCTACAATCATTGAAGAAGACATGTATGATCACATTTCTGAAGATACAATCCAGAGAAACATGTCTCAAGACTTTAACACGCATGGAAGCCGTAACAGTAATTTTAGCCAATCTTCTTGGAGAAGAAAGCCAAGTACATCACACCAAGGTTCAATTTGTGAAGATACTCAAAGCAATGTTCCTTTGATTCCAAGCTCAGGAGATGAGTGGTTGGATACCCCGAACAGTACCCTGCGCAAAGGATCTGGAACGTATGATACTATTTTACAAAAGAACCCTTCGGCTTCACTAATTGACACAGATAGTGAATCAGATTCAGATGCAATATACGAGCAAGTGGACGAACTATGCAAAAAAAGTAGTAGCTATTATGGTAGCGTACGACCCCCACAACAAGACATTTATGAATCTGTGGATGATTCACCCACCAAAATGGGTCGATGCTCAACATTTCTCCCACCACGCAATGAAAAAACTTTTCCCCCGCATAAAAATATGGACGCTAGTCTGTCCAATTGTGACACCAACAGTCAGGAAAATGTTGAAGGAATTTATGACCACTTAAATGAAAATTGGGACATGAAATCATCAAGATTTAGCCAAAATACAAATGATGGACATATATATGCACACCTTGGAGATAACTTTGGTTGAAAATTCAATTGTCCTTAATTGTAAATATACATTAAAAAAAAGAAAAGGAAGAAAATTAATGTATTTATACTAAAAACAATTTAAACATGATTTTACTGAAAGTACCATATTTGATGGTTTATAAAAAAATTGCCTCTAATTTACATTCAATATTAGCATATTACCCATCAAGAATTATGGTATCACATATGAATCAGTATTATCAGCCTACGATCAGAATATTGATATACCCTGCCTAATGTCACTCCCTGGCACACTTGCCTACAATCAGAATTTCACTACTGGGCTTTCTGGCAAAGAACTGTGTAAAATATCTTTTCCTACCCCACTTCCAGCTATGTTCTTTGCATTGTGCCGGATATGGTGTAACTATTTACATTTGATATTAATGATTGATAATAGATATATCTATCTCTGATTGTTCATGTATATAGTGTTTATTTTACAATGTTCATTATCTCTCTTTCTTTCTTGCTCTCTCTCTCTCTATCTATCTATCTATATTATTTTGTTCATACATATCGATATCATAACATTCATATTCTCTTTTTCTCTCTCTCTCATATTGTTCACATATATCTATCTCATAATGTGCATTCTCTACTCTCCTCTCTCGATCTCATATTGTTCATATATATCTATTTTATAATGTTCATTCGCTCTCTCTCTCTTCCTCCCTATTTATCTCATATTGTTCATATATAACTATCTTATAATGTTCATTCTTTCTCTCTCTCTCTCTTCTTCCCTATCTATCTATCTATCTATCACATATTGTCCATATATATCTATTTCATAATGTTCATTCTCTCTCTCTCTTTCTGTTCCTCCCTATCTATCTCATATTGTTCATATATATATCTATCTCATAATGACCATTCTTTCTCTCACTCTCTTCTTCCCTATCTATCTATCTATCTATCTATCTCATAATGTTTGTTCACTCTCTCTCTCTTTCTCAGTATTTATTATCTACCTACCTCTCTATCTATCTGAAAATGTTCATCTCTCTCTCTCTCTCTCTCTCTCTCTCTCTCTGATTGTCTATCTCACAGTATTCATTATCTACCTCTATTTTAGAATGTTCATTATCTCACATCATCTTCTTATTTATCTTCCGCTCTATATCAGAACGTTCATCTATCTATCTATCGATCTATCTATCTATCTATCTTGCAGTATTTGTTATCTATTTCCTTCTCTATCACAAAATGTTCATATCTATCTCAGATTGTCTATCTCGTAATATCAATCTATCTATTTCAGAATGTTCATTATCTCACTGTATTTGTTCTCTATCTCTCTCTCTCTCTCAAAATACTCATTATCTATCTATCTATCTATCTATTTCACAGTAACCATTATCTCTCTATATCCCTCTCTATTCCTCTTCATACTACTTATATATACATATATAGATATAATGAACAGTGTGACTTTTTCTGTTTCTTTTTTCCCCCATCTTTAATTTTTGCTTGAATGAGAGTAAGAACCAAGTGGTATATCCTGGGACTTCTGCGAAGGATCTGAGGACAGCTCCCTGACCTTCAGGCTTTAATTAATACACACCATCTGTTCCTCTTCTTTGGCCATATACTCATCTTCAAGTAAGACATAAGAACAACAAAAAAGCCTGGGCCTGGAGATTCCAGCTTCAGAGCACCACCACCCAATTTCACAAAGGGAGGGGGAGAAGTCTGATGCCTTTGTGACACATTACAGTATTACTGAGTTAGACTAGGTACAAGTACTGATACCTATGCGACACTGGTTGCAGGGACCAGACAATTTTTAACCCTTTCCTACATGGATGAATGTGGGCTCTCATTTCAAATTGTCTATGTGTCACATTCCATCCCTGTGAGGAGGTAGTTAAATATAGGACCAGAGTGTAGTATCTGTTCCCCAGGGAAATCTAATTAGATATATTACAAGAAATATTCCAATTTAAATAGTTATGTATATACATATTTACAGATCTGTTTTTTTTTAATTTTGTATTAATGTTTTAGGAAGTATAGATAGATATGTGAACATTTTAAGATAGACATGAACACATTGAGATAGATAGATAGATAGATAGATAGATAGATAGATAGATAAACTAAGATAGGTAGGTATGAAGAGAGTAAACTAAACTAGATAGATAGATCAGAAGTTAACTGTCTTCATCTGCAACTTATAGATTTTAAGGTAACTGTAAGATTTCCTCAAGTACAGATACTGCACTCTAATCCAAAGTATTTATTTACCCTCCTATCAAAGCAAATCTGATATATGATCAGTTTTTATGAATTCTTTTATCATTGGCTACCCTATACTTCTAATCTTGCGCCAAAGTAGTCTAATTTTAAAATGACTAGAGTATGGCACATAATGCAATGATTTGCAAGCTAGGCTAGTTGACAATTGTTAATGAGTTTGATTCTCACTGAATGCTCCATATTTCTAGCCTTGTACCAAACTAAGCTTCAAAAACTACTTTATCCAGACTGACAGTAAAAATCTACAAAAATTAAGTTCTGTTTGTCTATAAAAAATAATGCTCCACTTTAAAATTATTCTATTTTTAGAAATTTTATTCTTGATTTTTATTTAAATGAAGGTTTAGTTTTACAGTATTAGAAAAAAAAGACAGCCAACATAAGTGACAGTCCATTGTTTTTCACAATGACCTTTTTCAAACTCTGACAACTGTCAACAAGGACTAATCACAAATTAAGATATCAAATCAAGGAAAAGAAAATTCTAAGAAATTCCCTATTTTTTAAATATTTCTGAGAATTTTCTTTTTAGAAAATTATGACTTTTCACTACAACTGAGAGGACTTTGACAACAATAATCAAGGAAAATAATCACTTCTTATGTGTGTTTAAGTCATTGAAATTTCATTAAACTTTGTGGCAATAATTAAAAAAATGGTTCAGTTTTTTCATTTTTTTTTTGTTCAATAATGTAATTTTAAAAAAATCTAAAGTCAGAAATTTAATTCTTTTTAAAAAATGATTCTATTGCAAACATAACAAACTACACAAATTAATTCTTAGAAGCTTGAGAATTGACATCTCCAGGCTTTTCTATCTTGCATTCCTGGTTTTAAAAAAAGCTGAAAATATAAAATGTTGTAATCTGATAATTAAATCTGTTAAATAGCAGATTATAACATTTTATAAGCAATAGTAGTGTAGAAATGGGAATTCCCTGACTGGAATTCAGGTTGCTCAGAGATGTGTATTTTTGGGTAGTGGACTTGAATTTTACGGGTTGAATTTTTTTTAAAGCTAGTCTTGGAAACTAAAAGTGGAGAAACTTTTATCTGAAGGATGTTTCAAAATACTGAGATTAAAGTTTTGATTAAAACTCACTTGTCTCAGATTGTATATAGCATCTATAACAGATTCATTTTGAATATACATATGATCTTCGTCTCTATATATGTAGGTATAAACTGACAGGCCTTGATGTGACACAAAGTTGGATATCCAAAAAAGAACATTGTTATAGATGAATTATAGTAGAGTTATAAGTAAAGTTGGCGACCATAGTCGAGGGTGACCTGAAGGCTCCCTTTTCGATACCTACTACACCAAGGTGTAGGGGAGGGCACTACTCCTTTCTCTGGATTGCTACACTTTACCCTTGATCCATACCATATAATGCTGAGTGTTAAGCAAGGAGGCATCAAGTACCATTTTTTTGAGTATTTGATATGACTCAGCCAGGAATTGAAACCAGGTCTCTCAGGCCATTGGCAAATACTAACCATCATGCCAATACCGGGCCATTGGTCTAATGAGTAGAGTGTCTGCCAATGGTTCGGGAGACCGGGGTTCAATCCCAAGTCGAGTCATACCAAAGACTCAAAAACTGGTACTTGATGCGGCCTTGCTTAACACTCAGCATTATAAGGTAAGGATCAAGGGTAGTAGAGCAATCTAGGGAAAGGAGTAGCGCCCTTCTCTACGCTGAGGTGTAGTAGCTATTAAAAAGGGAGCCTTCAGGTCACTCTCGGCTAAGGTCGCCAAATTTACTTACTTTTATAGTATAGTTAAAACTCTCCCTGATGGATACAATATATATAAGGTGGATCCAATAAGAAACCAAACTTATCAAATAAATAATCATTTTACCTACAACTTAATGAACATCTTTTCCTAAAAATAGACCTTTTCACTGATATACTATTTCTAGCTTTAAAAATTGTTTTGAGAATGTGTGCTTTTTCCTGTCTCTTTTATCATATGAAATCTATCTTTCAGGGTGGATTTCAGCTTTGAGAACAAAAAACGTCCACAGGGAAGAGTAGGAAAACTAAGAAAATGAGTTATCATGGGCTTTGCCAAAAATTCTCAGTATGATTGTTGTCCATTGGAAGATCATTTTTTTCTGATTTAAAATGCTGGTACCACAGCAGTAGTGTATTTTACGACCAAAACCCCTAGCTAGGAGGGAGTAAGCCTGCTTGGAAGCCCAAGAAGGGAGGGTTTTATATATTTTCTATGAAAACTACTGTATGAAAATTGATATGAAATAGAGTGGGACTTCTCCATATCAGAAATTTGTAGTGGGGTCATAAGACTCTAACACTGGTCCAGCAGATGATTCAAACAATCTTCTCTATAAGTCTATCTCAATATTAGAAAAATCTCCATTAAAGGTTTGTTTTTTGGTTTTTTCATTGTTTGACATAGTGAAAAAATATACACTATACACAATTTCACTCTTGCACGTGTGGTACCAATACTAAGCAATGTGATGTGAAATTTTTTTTTTTTTTCTTTTTTCAAATGTCAAGGTAACTGTTCCACAACATTTCAGTCACAAGTATACTTAAATGTTTAATTATTTAAGAAGTTTGGTTTATAACGGAACATGCCTCATATGAGAATTCTAATAAAATTTACAATATGCTGTCATCCTTAACACAAAAGATGCTGGCATCTTGAATTTTATTTTCTAAAAAAAAAAAAGAGTTACCAACCTTTTCAGCCCAAGGACCACAAAACTTAATTCAGGAGGACTTAGGTGTGATTTTAAAAGGACAAGAAAAATCTGCTAAATTCATAAAGCAACAATCATAACCTATTAATGTGAAATTTGATTCTGTTAGCAATCATAAAAAGATGTAATATCGGGGTTAAATGAAGAGCTTGACAGAAGGAGCACATCAAACAAGTGATAATTTGACAGTTGAAAATACAGTGTACCCTTGGCATGGTTCATTTTGAAGAATAACTGTTCACAACACTATGTAGTTCCAAACATGCTAATTACTTGCTGAGTGTGGGTGGTAAGGTTGGGAAATTGCAAAGATGGAAGCATGTGGTTCTTATAGAAATCAAGGATATGGCAAGCAAGAAATTTGGACAACAAATCTTCTGAACAGTGAGTATCAATGAATTCCATTTGTAGTTTTGATAGTACTTTTTCACAGTTGATATCAAGGGCCACACAGATGGGCCTCAAGGGTGGCATGTGGCCTACAGGCTGTTGGGTTAGAGACTCCTGGTTTAAGATATGAAATGTTTGGAAAAAATGTTCTCAATTTGGATAGCATAATTGGAAGCCAGAACTTCATTAGGCTGTATCCAAATTTGTGTTGTGTTGGGTCATGTTATATAGGGGTCAGCTTCTATCTGCATGTCAGATACATATTCTCTCTCTCATACAAATACATACATTCATTAAAATGCATCAATTTTATTAGATGCAAATACACTAACATAGAAAAATGAAGGCAAAAACATACTGATATTCTACATACAAAAGCCAACACACAGTTGCAGTATTATACTATGTACATATCAGTAAAATTTACTTCAAATAAAAGACACTGACAAACACTTCATAGACATTTAAATAAATATCTAAGAGAGTAGTGTTTAATGAGCTAGTCTTCTTAACTATTAAGAAAGAGTTCATTCCTTACAGGGCACTCTATAAAGTGGCCTTGTGCTAATGTTGGCAAAGACCAACAATATCTAAATGAATGTGTATATATAAATAATAAAAATTTCTCATTTTTATGTCTTTTTTTAATCATTTTATGTATAAATTTGTCAATAATGAAGTGATGAAAAAAATGTTCAACATTACAAATAAATTAGTAAATTTATTCAAAATAGCATTTACATCATTTTACAAATTGTTCAGACTGATATCCACATCCTTCTTAGTTTTATCACTCAGTTTGGGTAGATGAATTCTTTGGCTTAATCTATATCATTTCAAAAGTTGTTTTGACAAACATCTTCAACCTTCTTGGTTTTATCACTCTGCTTGGGCTGATGCATTCTTTGACCTTTCTCATTGTCTGAAATTCTAATATCAATCATTTATATCAATCCAAAAGTTGTTCAAACTAACATGCTCATTTTTCTTGATTTATTATTCTGCTGGGGCAGATGCATTCTTCACCTTTTCTCAGTGCCTCAATTTCTAATATATGTATTTACCCATCCCCTCCACTAGTGAAGGATGTGATATAGGGTCATATTTCAAATTGAGTTTTACAGGTTTGAATTCAAAATTTTCCTTCTCCAAGACTGGTTGCTGTAGCAAAGTTAAAGAGGTCAGTATGTCCCACTATTTAACTTTAGCTAGAGCGAGAATAGTTGGAACCGGGACATTGGTCCAGCGGTTAGAGTGTTCGCCAATGGCCCGGGAGACCTGGGTTCAATCCCAGGTCGAGTCATACCAAAGACTTTAAAAATGGTACTTGATATCACCTTGCTTAACACTCAGCATTATAAGGTACGGTTCAAGGGTAAAGTGGAGCAATCCTGGGAATGGAGTAGCGCCCTCCCCTACACCTTGGTGTAGTAGCTATCGAAAAGGGAGCCTTCGGGTCACCCTCGACTATGGTCGTTAACTTTACTTACTTATAAGTTCAAGGTGAAATACAAACAGCTTTGTCCAGGATTTGAACTTAGTTCACCATGTCCATTTTCTACAAGGATAATCATTACACCACAAGCACTTCCTTAAAAGTTTTTGAGACTAACTTGCTCATCGTTCTTGGTTTTATCACTTTGTTTGGGAGGGTTCATTCTTTAGTTTTCTTTATTGACTGAAATTATAATATCGTTTATATCATTCCACAAGTTATTCAGACTAACATGTTCATCTTTCTTGGTTTTATCACTTTGTTTGGGAGGGTTCATTCTTTAGTTTTCTTCATTGTCTGAAATTATAATATCAATCATTTATATCATTCCACAAGTTGTTCAGAAATATACGCTCATCTTTCTTGGTTTTATTACTTTGTTTGGGAGGGTTCATTCTTCAGCTTTTTTCATTGTCCGAAATTATAATATCAATCATTTATATCATTCCACAAGTTGTTCAGACTAATATCCTATTACAAATATTGTGATATTGCTCTGCATTTTTGTGCAAAGAGCACTGTAAAAATTTTCTAAATTAAAAATATTTCTATCATTAAATTCTAATCATAGATTTCATGTGTATATATATATATATATATATATATATATATAAAAACCAAATATCTTTCCCCTGAGTGTGTTGTTGATTTTCAGTTTTCAGTGATAATAATGGTTAAGTAGGTATCTCTCTGATGAAATAAAATGAGAATTCTTTCAAACAGAAGCCATGTTGGTACTATTGTATGGTTGCACCACTTGGATTCTAACAAAATACTTAGAGAAAAAACTAGAGGGGAACTGCACAAGAATGCTGTGTGCTGTTTGAATAAATCCTGGAAGCAGCATCCTTCTAAATAGCAGCTGTACAGCCACTTACCTCCCATCTCATAAACCACCCACATAAGACAAGAAAAATAAGCTGGGCACTACAGAAGAAGCACAGAAAAACTCATAAGCAATGTTCTCCTAGGGACTCTTACACATGTACATGCAGTGTTGACTAACCAGCAAAAACTAACATTCATCAGCTCTGTGCAAACACTGGATGCCATTCAAAAGACTTGCCAAGAGCATTGGCCGATAGGAGAGTTAAGGGATCCTATACTGTTAGCACCCCTTAATAAGGATAATGGTGATATTTATGATGCTTTGCTTAGTCTGACACACCACCAACATAAGACAAGAAAAATAAGGAGAGTTAAGAGAGCCTATACTGTTAGCACACCTTAATAATGATAATGGTAATATTTATGATGCTCTGCTTAGTTTGACACACCTGCCTTAGTTTGGTTGTAGTACTATCTTACACTTTTGACAAATAGATTGTAGATTTTCATTTGAATAGGTTTTTTCCTTTGACCAAAAAATATATATAACTTTCTGAATGAATTTTTAGGCTTTTTCTTTCTTTTTTTTGTTTTTGTACCTCCTACCTAAAATGACAGAAATTTAAAAAAAAAACAATTATGCAATTTTTATTATAGGATATAGTCAGGTAATGAATAACTTTTTAAGAACAATTTTTCACCTTAAAAACAAAGGGTCATTCATTAAACGAGCTATGTTTTTGTTTCTCAGCTTAATCTTCCCATAAAGGCTATTAGTTAAGATAATAAAATGTTTACTTAACATTGTATACTACTTATAACACTTGTGCAAATGATATGTACAAATATTATAAAAAGTAAACAAAGTTACATAAAAACTTCATTATTAGCAGATCTTTATTTAGATCTGTTGAGGCAATGTCATGTTGTTTTGGTAATAAAAATGTAAATAATTCCTCTCAAGTGTACTTAATCAATTACATATGTAATTATTCTATTATCAATGCTATTGTGTATCAGTGGTGGGGTTGTAGTATGTTTGGAAAAGCCAAGTAAACATGGAAGCTACATCAAGGTTTAGACTACATTGCTTATTTACAGTATTGCACTGATTTTGATTGTATTGCATTAGTTTTGAAAGCATAAATGAACATTTAAATGTTTTCTCTTTATATCATTGGATGTTGAAGATATATTTTTATAGGTTAGCATAGCTAAAAGTTAGGCATTGGTCATTACTTACAATAGATGATAAAAACACATTTTTGTAGCTGAAAATAAGGGGTCGTTTATGACACAAAGTTGTTCATTACTCAAGTATATACAGTAGATAATTCTTTAAACTTAAATCTATTTAATTTAAAGAATAAAAAAAAATGCATTTATCTATCTGGCCAGGTTCTCTGATCTTCTATCTGGAACTTCTTCAGGTGGTTTTGGGTTTATCTTGGTCTCCATATCCATTTTTGTTCTTATAAATGGACACAAAGACTTTGATTTTCAATGTCTTTATTCACCCAAATTCTCATGTCAACTGCATAACTGGAGAAATAGCCATTTTAGGCCTATGTTCATTATAGTGCCTGGACTGCTCTCATGACTGAACTAACCAATTAAAAAAGGTCAGCCAGGTGTCAAGTCTTGTCTGATATATCACTGGTTATTTTCCATAATTCTTCTTCCTACAAATTACTGGTTAACTTTTGAATTCATATATTTTGAATTCTACACTTATATTACACAATTAATAGGCAATCTATTCATTTTGTAACAATATTTAATACCATTTAACTAATAATTGTTAAACTTAATATCAATGGTTAATCTCTCATTCCTAGAACCCCGCCCCCCAAAAAATTGTTGTGCCTGTTGAAATGTCTACTCTATAGTTCCAGAGTCAGAGTGGTCATAGTTTTTGTGACTAAAACTTACACAAAATCATTCTTTACTTGAGTATATATATGTGTTTTTTGTTTTGTTTTTCCTTTTATTTTATTTTTTTTTTTTGCAGTTCCAGCCAATGACAATTCAAAATGACAAAAATTTAAAAAAAACCATAATTCAGTTTTTATTTATTTTTTGTTTCATTCAAAAGATTTCTTACAGTAAAATGAATGATAGAGTCTGAAATGGTGGCAGGAAGCTGAGAAGACGGGAAAGAGACACGTGCAAAAATAATGAGACAACAATGAACCTAGAGACTCATGGGATATAAGCATGGCCGGAAATGACTGTCCTAGTTTATTGCTTTGCTTACATCTCTCATTAGCTTTTACTTGAAGCTCGTTTAAAATATCTGCAGACTTCCACAAACTTGCAATGTCTAATTTAACTATGTTTGGCTTTTCTCAACAGCTACAGAGTTACATGAAGACCAAAAGACCTTGGCAGAGGAAATTATTATTTAGACAACGTGACTTAAAAGTCGTATCTTTAGGGGAGATTTTTTACACTGTAGTTTAATAATGGAAAAAAAAGTTTTGCACAAATTTTTATCCTTCTTACAAGAGTCGACCCAGTCACCCAGCAACCAAGTACAAGGGGAGCTGTTTATCTGAGACACTGCATTGAGTAGGACTTTCCCAATACAAATGAAGAAATACAAATAAAAAAAACTCAAAGTATGTATTTACCCAACCCCTCACCCATGACAGGATGGAACACAAGGTCAATTTTTTAGCCAATTACAACTAGTTTTAATTCAGAGTTTTCCTTCTAGACTAGTTGCTTAATCAATGTTAAAGTATCAAGGTTGCCCTAATATTTACCCATTGAACAGAGGGATTCATGCCTCTTCCAAGAGCATTAGCACAATTTGAAATCCAAACAGCCTTGTCTGAGATTTTTACTCAGGTTGCCAATTCCATTTCCTATGACAATAAGGTGCATAACAGTTATATTTACCCAACCCCTCCGCTCGGGCAGGATATGACACACGGTCAATCTTTTTAAGCAGAGTTTAACAGGTTTGAATTCAGAGTTTTCCTTCTCCTATACTAGTTGCCTTATCAAGGCTGAAGAACCTAGTCTGTCCTACTATTCACCCATAGCTGGAGGGAGAATAATTGGATTCATACCTTTCCCAAGGGTATTAGTGCTATGTGAAATGCAATCAGTCTTGTCCAAGATTTGAACTCGTGTCACCGTGTCCATTTCCTGTGACAATAACCATTACACCACGGGCACCTCCACGAGGTGCATAATAGTTATTCCATTTCCTATGACAATAAGATGCATGGCATAATAGTTATTGTTATAAGGAATTGGACTCAATGAACCAAGTTCAAATTGTGAGAAAGACTATTTATGTTTCACCTTATGCTAATGCCCTTAGGAAAGGCATGAATTTATCACCTCTTCCTGGGCTCCTTAGCTTTCTAAAGAGGATTGGTCTAAGAGAAGGAAAAACTCTGAATTCAAAACCTGAGGAGTATTGTGCAGAGAACCTGTGAAACATTAATACATCATTCTTCAGTTATTAACTTATCCAAAAGTCCAAAAGTGAAAGTAATAGCGTAATTGGACCCTGAAATCGCTTTCTAAGCCGTTGAAGTCAGTACATTAGCTACTATGCCACAGAGACTCTTACTATATGTACTGTGTATTTACCAACCTTTTTGCCATGAGTAGGATGCAACACAAGTTCAGTAAATGCACAGGTGTCTGTGCATGTATGTGTACAGGTGTCTATGGATGTATATATGTTAATTTTTGAAGAGGAGTGCATGCAGAACTGTCTGCAGAAGTGAGAAGATTTCAAATGCTAACAGAACCTTACAGACATACACTAAAAAGGATTGCCCAGTCGGCTAGGGCTGTAGAATACACTGACTGCACATCTGCAGAGGGGTAAGACCCCGCCAAATGAGTGTTCTGAATATGGCACTAAATAATCTGATGGTGAGGTTCCAGTAATGCTGGAGCTTTGGGAAATGTGGAGCACCCCTTCATTGTCATTACTCCCAAGTCCACTCTGGCCCGGAATGGTAGCACCTGATAGGGCCCTATCTATGGGTTAAATAGAACTAACTGCATACTTATGCTAAACTGAATTGTTTGAATTAGAACTTTTTGACTAAACTGAATAGCTTGAAATAGAAATGTTTTTGACAATTAAACTGTGCACTCATGCTAAACTGAATTGTTCAAAATAGAACTATTTGCATAAAAATGGATTTGGCATTAAATAACCTACAAGGGTTGATATGCCATAAAACCCAACCAACCAACCAAAAGGGAAAGAAGATGATAAAATCCTCTTGATTAAATGATTCAAGATTCTTTACTGCTATGGTTTTTTTTGAAGACTGTGAGAATTCATTGAACCAAAATATATTCTTCATTGTCAAAATACTGCAGTTCTCATTCAGTCAAGTTGTCATTTACTAAGATTACTTTGACACAAGGGCACACTTATAGAGCACTTAGTGAGAATCAAAAAAATTAATGATGATCAGCAAGCCTAATTTGAAAACCAATAAGGAAAGAAATACAGGGTGGAATGATAAAACTGTCGTCCTAAAGAAAACAACACGAAAGCTTTATTTTAAAACCTTTATTGAAAAAATCAATTCAGGTAACTTGATTTTGTAGCAGAGCTGACATTTATTCAATGTAGCCGCCTTCAGCCTCAATTACCGCCTCGATATGGATCCGGAACTG
>OY757928.1:28381501-28651501 GCA_963585895.1 Sepioteuthis lessoniana | reverse complement strand
CTTAAAAAATGTCAGAGCAAGCAAACCTACACGAGTGAGTTCGAGTCTCATTGGGTGCCCCTTTCATATGGCCTTGTGCCACATCTAAGCAAAAAGCTTAGTAAATTTCCAGAGCAAGCAAATAACACTTATAAACTTGGATGAAAATGAACAATTTTTATCAATTTAGCACAGAGCTTCTCAAAGTGGTCCATATAAATCCCCGGGTGTGAATATAATTTGGGCAGAATACATGAAAACACAGGATTCCATAGAGGATGAATTTACTAGTTTGCATTAATAAATGGCATATAATGAGATGACTGAAAAAACTATAGCAAAATATTCCAAATTTTGTGCAGCTCATGAGCCTTACTAGCTTTTCAAAGTTTGTATATAGTGGAATTTGGGTTTAGTCAAGTGCATTATTTACCAAGTAAACAGAAAAGAACTTTGAACATAGAATGAACTGATTTGCCACACAAATTTACAAACCTGCAATCTAATATTCATGATCTCCTCAGCGCTCACCAAACCAATCCTTCCTATTAGTTTGGTTTGGTGGGTTTTATGGCATATCAACCTTTATAGGTTATTTAACGCCAAATCCATTTTTATTTAACTAATCAGTTTTATTTCAAACAATTCAGTTTAGCATGTGTACACAGCTTGTCAAAAACATTTCTATTTCAAACAAATCAGTTTATTCAAGCAGTTATATAACAATTCAGTTTAGTATAAGTACAGTTTCAATGTAAAAAAACCCAGTTCTATTTCAAATAATTCAGTTTAGCATAAGAAACAATTGTTTGGCATAAATATGCAGGTAGCATAAATCATTCCATTTACTTTTCCTCATTTGTTTACACACAGTTAAATTATTACAAGAGTTTATATGTAACAATAAGAATTTAACAGTCATTCGTTAGCACACATTTGAATAGATATGTATGATATCTTAGAGATCAATAATTCAAAAAAGTGACTGAGCTTATAAGTTTGCCGAGAGTTAAGTGGTTTTAAGTATTGTAGTTTTTGATTCTTTCTTCAAGATAAAGGCTGGCAACTACGCGGTCTGTGTCGCTATCCATACTCTCTATACTATACGTCCTTTGTAGAGGTTTTGTTGGTTGTTGAGAATTGGATTGTTTGGTTGTTATAGGTGACTTTGTTGTTGAGGGTATCTTGAATGTACTTCCTTGTCTTTCCTTATTCACTTTGGTGTTCATTTGTATTTTCGTAGTTTGGCTAATGGGGAGTTGTGATTTTTGTTTCAGTCGTTCAGGTCTTATGGGAGACAAGTTTTTTAGTCTATCTTTAATGATTTTTGGTGGACGGATTGGTGATTTATGTAACGGCTGTTTTGATGGAGATTTTGCACTTTTAGGAGTAGTTTGTGTTAGAGTGATAGATCCTACGTGTGTTTTTGTTTGAACTACAACATTGGATCTCTCCCCATTCGCAACTTGTTGCTGAGCTGGTGCTTGGTAAAATTCATCCGAATGTAGTTTTTTCAGGTGCTCCTGAAACATTGGCCAATTATTAGCTTCCAGCTTGAGCAATTTCTCCACAAGTGTTCTATATTTGGTGTCGTCATTGATTCTATCCGCCCTTCATGCAACGGAGGCGTAGCTGCTTTCTCCCATATAGCTCCCAACAATTCTCCTAGCTTCCAGAAAGGAAACATTCCTCTTGTGTTTGACCTCAATAATTTCTTTTTCTTTTTGGTAAACAGTACAAGTTCTTGCGTAAGCCAGATGATCTTGTTGGCAGTTTGCACATCGAATTTCTTTTAAACAATCTTCCTCTGCAGGGTCCGGGGCCTTTTCACCGCATTTGGAACATGTCTGTCATCCTCTACAGGTTTCCCTGTGGTGTCCAAATTTCTGACATTTAAAGCACCTTAGGAGAGCTCGGACATACTGCTCAACTTTCTCAAGACAATAGCCGATCTTCACATCTTTTGGAGTTTGGGGCTTATTAAATGTTAGGATGTAATGTTGGTCTGGATTCGTTGTTCACCTTTTCTAATGGAAATTCTCTTTATATTTGTAACTCCCTGTTTTCTCAGGGCTGATGCTATCTCGTCTTCTGTAGCTAATGCCAACTCTCTACTCCTGATAACTCCCTTGGAAGTGTTGAGTTTCTTGTGCAGATACGCCCTGCATTTGGTCGTATGAAAGGTTTTTATTTTTTAATATGTTTTCTGCCTGTCTCCGGCTGTCTACTTCGACAAGCAAGTTACCATTCCTTGTTTTCTTAACATTTTTTGGACTAGCTCTTGTAGATATCACTTTTTCTATAAGGAAAGGTGAGAATTTGGCTAAGCATACCTCCTCCAAAGATTCAATAACAATGAATCTGGGGAAGTTTGCTGCCTCATTCTCTGAGTCTGATTCTGAGAGGTTCCGTTTAGTTTTTTTGTTTGAAGACGCCATATATCCTGTATATTTTTCACTGGCCCTGCGCTCTTCCACCCACCATGGAGTTCAACTTGTGTTGTGAATAAACCAAGGGGGTAACCCATTTGCCTTCGTTGAGACGTGGGATACGCGACCAGTATACTCGAGTTGAGGGTAGGCTTCTGAACCGTTGCCAATTTCTCAGCGCTGGTCAAATTCCTATTCTCAACACAATTGACCCTTAGCCACCGCCTTCTAGCAACTAACTGATAAGGGTTGGGAACTTGCTGCAAGTGCAGATTTAAAAGTACGGTCGGGATAAAATATATAGATGCTAGGGCTTGACATGACCAGCCGATTGATCGGATCGGGCCCAATCCGACCACCTGTCAGACCAAGTAAGGGCCAAAGTGACGTGTTGCAAGCCATTGACCACTCTGTCACCAGATCAATGACTGCTCCATAGCGTCCTAGCGCCTTACAGGTCACTACCCACGGCCAACAGGTGGCCTCATTGGGGGGGTCTTACCCCTCTGCAGAGGTGCAGTCGGCGTATTCTATAGCCCCAGCCGATAGGGCGGTCCTTTCTATTAAAAAATATTTCAAGAATTAAAGGTCTGTTTGCATTTATAGTTACTGATTATTTTCTCATGTAAATTGTATTACACTCTGGTAAATTAGTTGTGTTTTGTAATTTAATATTTCATTAATTTATTTGGTATGAATGGAAATTAAATTTGGTTATAAGGGGTGCATCAAGTAAAAAGTTTGAGAAACCCTGACTAAGCATATAAATAATGAGTGTCTATGTTAGTAGTTATAAACCTCTTAGAAAAACATTCAAAAGAAAATATAACAAGTTCAAAAAAAGCTTATACCATTGAATTACAATAATTAAATCAAATTATCTAGGTTAATGTCATCATACAAGAACTTAAAAATAAATATATATATATATATATATAACTGGGCCATTGGCATAATGGTTAGAGTGTTCACCAATGGTCCGGGAGACCCAAGTTCAATCCTAGGTCAAGTCATACCAAAGTCTCAAAAAATGGTACTTGATGTGCCTTACCTAACACTCAACACTATAAAGTACAGATCAAGGGTAAAGTGGAGCAATCATGGGAATAGAGTACCACCCTCCCCTACACATTGGTGTAGTTGCTATTGAAAGGGGAGCCTTCAGGTTACCCTCGACTATGGGTGCCAACTTTATTTATTATCTATTTACTTTGGGTAAAAAATATCAAAAGATGTTAATGTGTACATGCTCACTTTCTCTTTTACTAAATTAGCAGCAGCTGAACACTCTGCATACTTGTCAACTGTACCAAATTTACTTCATGTCTCATCAGAAAGTTTCATATCATTATATTGGAACAAGAGATTACTGCAAATCAAATTTTCCCAAATTTACTCTATGTCTCATCAGAAAATTTTATAACATTATATTGGAACAAGAGATTGAATTTTGCATATCAGAGGTATAGATTTTCAAAGCTGAAAAGCAACTTATAAGTTTCAAGTGTTCATTACAATAGGTATAAATTCCCTGAGTTTCCCTAAAGTACTTTATAATACAATTGAAATAAATATGTTAAACTTAATGAATAAAGATACTTTAAATTTTGTAGTGTATAATATTATACAGTAATCAATGTGTACATCGCTTCTAAGGTTACATGCTGTTGATCACTAAACAACTGATAATGATAATCAATTAAGAATAATAATTAATAGTAAAAAGGATCTTAATAAATAACCTATTTAAAGAAAATTATGAATAAAGAAAATTTTTTTAAACTGTAACCAAGGAAGCCCTTTAAAATTATCTAGAGGAATGTTTAGAAATATAATTTTTTAAACAATAATTCCAAGCAAAAAATTTGAAGGTCTGTGGGGATATCCTGAAAAATCTATGTTTCAATTTATTTACTTAGCATTGTAAGAAATGTACTCATCAACCCAATTTCAAATCCTAGATGAAGCTGTGTTTCACTTCAAGCTAATGCCCTTAGGAAAGGCATGAATCCATCTGTTCTCTCCCCAGCTATGGGAAAATGGTAAGACAGACTGGTTTTTTTTTTTTAGCTTTATTATGTCAACCAGTCTAGAAGGAAAACTCTGAATTCAAACCAGCAGTATTC
This sequence comes from Sepioteuthis lessoniana, assembly GCA_963585895.1. Lineage (NCBI taxonomy): Eukaryota > Metazoa > Mollusca > Cephalopoda > Myopsida > Loliginidae > Sepioteuthis > Sepioteuthis lessoniana. Next base: position 28,646,967 of record OY757928.1, on the reverse strand, counting down.
CACTTAAAAATTGACCTTGTGTCACATCCTGCTCATGGCAAAGAAATTGGATAATACATACTTATTTGATTTTAAACTTAATTTTTTTTTCATCAGCTCACACCATCTGGAAATTCAAGATTAAATCTAAGCAGAAATTTGATAAAAACTCTCAACACCCAAATCTTCCCGCCTGATTTGCTTTCAATAATAAAGAATTATCAAAATATTAGTCCAAGTTTTCCCATAATGCACTGGGGAATTTAGGATGGGCTCAAAAAGGCTGAAATGAAAATTTATGCTGTATTATGTTTATCTCCAACTGTATTCTCATAAAGAATTGGCTTCTCTTTCAGAAAGAAGAATTTACTGGCCTTATACACACAGAAGCTATTAATACAGCATAAAATAATATGGCAAGTTGATCTTTATATGCCCCCAACTCTTTTTCATATGAACCCCAAATATTACGGAGACACTCAGAAAAAAAAAAGGAACTTGATAATTGAAAGAATATGTTGATGCCTTTTCATTTTTCGTTATTCAAAAACACTTTTGTAACTTTTAGGTTATGACAGGAGTTTAACCAAACCAGTGAAATACAACCACATACAAGAGTGTATATATGTACATATACAGAAGAGTCAGTTTCTCATCTATGTGATCATTGCACCAAACGCTTGGTCTGACAATCACATTGTTCTATGCTTACGCTATCCTTACCTAGATATATATGGTTTATTGCTGATATTGGGCACTCTTTATTTATAAATATAGCAAACTATATATATATACATAAATATACATATATATAGTTTTATACAGGGTTACAAAAAAGTCACTTACCATTTGAAAAATTGAACAACTTATCCAAATAAAAAAGGTAAAATTTTTCTTTTAATTATATTTATTTTGACTCTGGGAAATTACTTTGAACTAATTCTGGAAAATAGATTATAAATAAAAAAGTTATTTATTCTTTGAAAATGGTTAGTGACTTTTGCCCCTGCCTATATATATATATATATATATAGATAGATAGATACTTCAATATTTCAAACTATAAAATAAAACAAAACAGGATAAATACCCTTGACTCCTTTTGCCGTTCTTTAGCTGGTTATTAACAACTGTTTATCTTAGTTTATAGTAGAAAATATTCATAAAACTCTGCACTTTTGTACACTGTATTTTACTGAATTAAAATGGTTTTAACAGTAAATTTTTATTAATTTGTAATTATATATATATATATATATATATATATATATTCCATACTTCTGGTGGTATTTCATCAAGACCTGTAGCTTTCCAGTTTTTGATTTTTCTTAGTACTATGTCGAGTTCTTCTAGTGTAAACTGTCCTAGTTTGATGTCTAGTTGATTACAAATAATTTTCGTGAGAGTTTCATCAGTAACTTTGGGGGATTTTCCAAGCAGATTCTTGAAATGTTGTTTCCACAGGTGTATTCATTCCTCACTGGCAGCATTTAGTTAAGCTCTCACAAGTCTCTAATCTTATTGATCTGGTCTTGGATATAGTCTGTTTGTTCTTTTAGGTACATGTTATTTAGTTCCCTATGTGCCTTCTTAAGTTTCTGAGCGTTGGCGTTAGTTGGATTTCTCCTACTGCATATGGATGCGGTTTTCATATAGTCGCTAATGTCTCCCAGGAAAGTCTATGTTCTGATCTTAGTTTGGTTGGTATGCATTCAGCCGTTGCTTCTATGTGAATTTTGACAAAGTTCTCATATTCATCATTTGAAGTAAGGGTTTCTGATATCTCCTGAAGTGCATTGAATTCGTTTCTTAGTGCTATTGTATATTTATTGCTAAAATCCATACATGGACAGTTATCAATTGGCTATCGGTCATATAGAAGTCGAACCTATCAGACAAAATAAAGCACAGTTTTTCCAAGCAGTGGTCGTGTCAATACTGCTGTATGGATGCACCATATGGACACTGACTAAACGTATGGAGAAAAAGATTGATGGCAATTGCACAAGAATGCTGCGAGCTGCATTGAACAAATCCTGGAGGCAATATCCCACAAAACAACATCTGTATGGCCACCTACCACTCATCTCAAAAACCATCTAAATTAGGTGAAAAAAACATGTAGGACGCTGCTGGAGAAATAAGGATGAACTCATAAGCAATGTACTCCTGTGGACCCTTTCACACGAACAAGCAAGGGTTGGGTGACTGGCAAGAACCTATTTACAACAGCTCTGTATTGATACAGGCTGTAGCACGGAAGACCTGCTGGGAATGATGGACATTAGAGACGAGTGGTGGGAGAGGGTCAGGGAAATCCATGCTAGCAGCACGTCATGATGATTATATATATATATATATATATAGATAGATAGATAGATGCATTTTCTCTTTTAAACACATTTGATTAAATAAAACAGATGCTTTGTTTCAGCCTATTTCATGGTTGTTCCTTTTAACTCTTCATGTGAGTCAATTGACATCTGAATGGAATGAATTGAAAAAGGCACAATATATATGTGAGAGAATGACAACAACAACAATGCTTGATGCATTTAGAGCAGAGACTTAAAATCCTAAAATTACAATTAACATTGCAGTACTTCAGTTTCATGTGTCACCACAAGACAGACAATTTCATATTTATGAGGAATGCATGCCTGACAAAAAGAACTCTTAATTTGGAGACAGACAGGATACAGAAAATTTGATTTTAAAAAAAAAAAAGGTAAAATTTTTGCACACCCATATATATACATATATATATATTGTCATCCACAGACAGACTGATTTGTTGTATCACAACTCATCAGTATGGCTAGATACGCGAGATGCTATATATATATATAGTGTTCCAAAAAAATCAATAAATGAGATATAAATCTGAGGAACTACATAGTGGAGGCAAATGAAACTAAACAGGGTTAATGTTGAGTAAAAGTGACAGATATGTCCAACAATACATAAAAGTAAAGAAATGGCTTTATCCAAAATTCTTTATTAATAGAAAAAGAATAGGTTGCTTCAGAAAATCTTAAAATCATCTCTCTCTCTCTATATATATATATATATATATATGAAGAAAATAGAAAAAACAATAATCCTAATTAGATAAATTTATTTTTGATGTAAAGCCAATGTTAAACATTTTGGTTTTAATAACCTTCATCAAATAACACACACACACATATATATATGATAAAAATATGTGGAAAGTTGGATAAATCAAACACTTAACTCCGATTTAGATGAGTGATATTTCACTCTTTTTATTCCAAAGAACTTTTTCAAACTGAAACAGTTTCTGAGTTTTTCTATTTATAAGCAAATGAGGAATTGATAAGATGTTGGAGAGGATATAGGTGTAACAGGAAGAAGAGAAAGGGTTTAAAGTCAAATGTATCAGGTTTCATTAAAGATTTTTTGTTTTAAAGGTGGAAATAGTTTTAGTGAGCTGATGGAAAAGAAATAGGGTAAAGTGGAGGGGAATGTGATGTCTCAGAACTTTGTCTATAATGCAATGTCTAGGTGGCTAGGGGAATGAAAAGGGGAAAGAGAAAGTGATAAGGAAAGAATTCTCAAAAGTATGGTAGCACAGAGTGGAGAAATTTCTTTTTTATCCGTTTTCTATTTTGATATTGTTTTCATGTAGTATGATGTTTGCCAGGTATGGTGAGATATGATAAAATCCTGGACGTTGTCTTATATGGTTTGTTTTGGACGTTGTCTTATATGGTTTGTTTTGGAAATGACCGCAGATTTTAGTAGTCTGCAGGGCTTTTTGCAATGTACGGGTTTGATTAGTGTGGCTTGAGAAAATTGAACACGTGTTTGAGCTCTAACATGTGGGAGAAAATCACACTTCCATCATCATTTGTTTTGATTGATTGTTTGTGTTCATAGATTCTTTTTTCTAGATTGCGTTGAGTTTTGCCGATATAAACTTTGCATGGGATGGAGTATATGCCTACGTGAGAGGTGGTTTTGTCGTTGGTTTGTTTTGAGATGTTTGTGAGGTTTTTAATGGTTTGTGATTTTTTTAAAATGAATACTTTTCATATTTCTAGAAAGAAACTATTTATAGAATAAATAAATGATTTTCCTTTGAATTAATACATAAAATTTTTCACCTGAAAATAAGGACAGATTTTAAATTCTTAGCTTATCTTTGTTGTAACATTTTTATATGGTAGAAAATAAAATGAATGAAACAAATCTTTAGAAAATTATTGATTGAAAAATTATTTGGTAATTGAGCACTAATTGTAAAAAATAAAAATTTATTGGAGATCAAAAAAAAAATCATGAAAATGTTTTAAACCTTTCACCAGTATAGGGCTATATATCTTTATATATTATTTTAAATGTAAATTAAAAAAGAATAAAAAACAAAAAAAAAACATAAAATAAAAGAATGCTTTTCAATTGAATTGATAGATGAAATCTTTCAAATGCAAATAAAAACGCATTTTTTATCCTTAGCTTTCTTCTCTCTCACTCATTAGTGTTCCTAAAATCCTTTTAATCCAGTCATAGACTGGTTACTTTTCATATATATATATATATATATACACACACACAATTCTAATATTTATGTATAAAAGTAAAGTTGGCAACTGCAGTCGAGGGTAACCTGAAAGCTCCCTTTTCAATAGCTACTACACCGAGGTGTAGAGGAGGGCACTACTCCTTTCTCTGGAATGCTCCACTTTACTCTTGATCAGTAACTTATAAATGCAGAGTGTTAAGCAAGGCGGCATCAAGTACCATTTTTTGAGTCTTTGGTATGACTCGACCTGAGATTGTACTCCAGTCTCCCGGACCATTGGCAAACACTCAACTGATTAGGCCAATATATATATATATATATATATATATATATATGTATGTATATATACACACACACAGTATCACCCAATAAGTATAGACTGACAACTTCTTTTTATAAAAGTTAATTTTCTTCTAAACCAAAGATACCACAATTTTATTATTTTTAGTGGAACATTGTCCAATCAAAATGGATAGCATTAGATCATATCTATTACCAAACTCAATATCATTGAAACTTTGAAACCAAAATTTAAAATAGTAACATCTCTGTCAGCAGAAATAATCTCTGGTTATAAGTAATCAAGTGAATCTTTAATTCTAATTTACACTTGTTCCTTTCCTTTCCATTTGCTGGTGGGTTTTCAATACATCCCCGCCCCTGCCAGATTCTCAGATGAAATCACTGAACCTCTCCACCATTTTCTCTCTTTGTAACATTTAAAATTTGCTTTTTTTTTTCAATTCAGTTGAGCTGTCAAAAAGACTATCAAACTAGGCAACCTGTTTGGTCTTGATAACATATCACTTTTAACCTCCCCCTCCTAGGGTTTTTTTCCTAATTTTCTAGGTCAGAAATATTTGACCTAGTAATGCTTTGAGTGCTCTGAATTTGACTCTCTGCAGGGGTTAGGGTTAGCAGACAGGAGCCCAGGTTTCAAATTCAAATTGTGTATCAACCAATGATTACACTAAGTTCCTTTTGTACTTTACACACACTCTCACTCCCTGGTCATATCTTTTGATGTCTTTTAATTGATCCACTTGAACCTCCCTAGGTCACTTGGTCTGTAATTGAAGGGTCAGCCTAAGTAAAAGAAAAATACAAACAGCAAAATTATTCATACCCTAGGCCTCCTCCTTATCATCATCATCATAACAAAATTATTGTCAAGAAAGTCAACATCACTATTGTCTATTTTTTCAAGGGCATGAATTTAGGGGACTGATTTGCATAAGAGAATAAACCTGCAGATTAGGTGGGCAGCTGATGAAGTTCCAAGGAGATCAGAGAGATGACAATGTTCCAAACATGACTCTTTAAATTACATAAGAGTGAGTCAAAAGCTTTGCAATATTTTGGTAAGAATTAGTTTGAGGCATGTATATTATGTGACAGAAGTTCAAGCCATGGGAATTTCCTGCTGTGGTTGGTAGTATCATGTTAGTTGGTGCACTGATGTGTTGTACCTTGCTTCATCCCATGTGCAATTTGAAAATCACATAGATGAATAAGCAACATAGTCTAATTTGAAGCTTAATGCTTTATGAGTTTGGACTGACATAACACCATGGAAGCAGACAAAAACATTTGTTGTGCAAAAGGTGGAGGCAAAGTTGATTACAGTACATTAACCAGAAATTTTACTTGGAGTGCAAGAACCTCAACAATCAGACAAGGTCAGGTGGGTCTAAAACTGTGGATTCTGAAGTCATGCTCCAAGCAAAATCTGGCAAGTAGCAATTGGAGAGTATCAGGTGAGCTCAGCATCTCACCATCAAGTATTGTTCTTCACTTTCACAACATCAGCAAAAGCATCTGCAGCTGCCAAATTGTCCCATGTACTACCAAAATACAGTAAAACATTTGACTCACCCAATTACTTTTCCCAGAAGGAAATAAACAGCAGTTTTCAGTAAAAACACACACAAAAAAAAAAAAAAAAAAAAAAATTAAATCTGTAATTAAAAATAAAATTGCATTAATACACATAAGGTGTGCATTTACTTTGAGACTGTTACACATTCATATTTTTGGTTAGAGTTTCAATTTTGTAGAGTTTGGTAATAAACAATACCTAATAATATCTGTTTTGAATGTATAATGAAATAATAAAATCCTGGTATCTTTGGTTTAAAAGAAAATTAACTTTCTATAAAAAAATCAGTAGAAGAGTATTTATGTATTGGTGATACTCATATATCTTTTATAATCATATATATATATATATATATACACACACACAAAGTATTGGACAATAAAAAACAGACACTGAAAAAACTTAACCATTCTTAGCAACATATTTTAATGAAATGGGTTAGACATATCAAGGAAGTGATTATTTTCATTGCTTGGAAAGGAGTATCACCCTCCCCTACACCTCAGTGAAGTAGCTATTGAAAAGGGCACCTCTGGTGGTGTAACGGTTAGCAAGCTGGACTAGCTAACCTACACGAGTGAGTTCGAGTCTCATTGGGTGCCCCATTCATTCGGCCTTGTGCCACATCGAAGCAAAGAGCTTTATAAATTACTAAGGTTGCCAACTTTATTATTGTCAAAGCCCATCTCAATTGTGACTGCATGACGAAGGTTTCTATTCGTTCAGTACTGCACTTAGTATAGATGATTGATTTTGATATATATATAACTGACTTACATGCACACATATATATATACTTATGTACATATATATATATATATATAGGGTGGAACAATAAAACTGTCGTCCTAAAGCAAACAACACTAAAGCTTTATTTCAAAACTTTTATTGAAAGAATCAATTCAGGTAACTTGATTATGTAGTAGAGCTGACATCTCTTCAATGTAGCCGCCTTCAGGCTCAATCACCGCCTCAATACAGATCTGGAACTGGGAGCATGCCTTTTCCACAAGTGGTGGCAGGAGCTCGGCGGATGGAGGCGATCAGGCTGGCTTTGGTATTGTGGGAGGTCACGTTGGTGATGTTCTCGATGTATGACCAAACGAAGTAGTCCAGCGGGTTCAGGTCGGGGGAGGAGGGGTGCCAGTGAGAGAAGGGTACAAAGTCGTAGCACTCCTTCTGAAGCCAAACCTGGGTCTCTTTGGACTTGTGGGCCAGCGCCGAGTCCTGCTGCCACACCCAGGGTCTGCCACCAGCCACCTGATTGTACCAGGGGATCACCAAACTCTTCAGCACATCCAGGTACACTTTGGTGTTGACTTTAAAGCCAACTTTGAAGATGTGAGGTGGCATGATGTGGCCCTCACTTGAAACCACACCAAAGACCATAACTGTAGCCGGAAATTTTGTTTTCATCACCTTGGGCACGTCCCTGTTATTCATGGCAATCCAGATTTGCATTTTGAGGGTGCTGGAAATGGTCCTATTGTCATAACTTGGATCGGTAGAGAGCATGAGTTGTACAACAGCGCATCTCCGATCTCACTCATGGAACATTGTGTCACTTTCAGACATGAGAGAAGGCTCCTATCACTCTTGGGATTTGTACACAACTGGCCAACTAGTAGATGGTCGGCAACAAATAAAGAAAATCGGTTTTCATCAAATGGAAATGGAATCATGTTTTCTTTTCTAGGGCGACAATTTTATCATTCCACCCTATATATATATATATATATATATATATTCTCTTTAAAAAAACAACAATCGGTCACATTAAGATAATAAATTTATTTGCATCCTGTTAAAAGCATTCATATAAATCAGTGCTCTAAAAAATTAACAGGACTTCTTCAGATCAAACAAGAAATGGATTCTTGAATAATATATTATATATAAATATATGTAGATAGATAGATATAATTGATATATATATAAGGAAATGTACAAAAATATATATTGGTGTAGTTTTGATGAAAGAAACATTGTTTTTCCCTGATGATGACTTCTAACTGATATAAAGATTTATCTATTATGATTATTTTATTCCTCACACTTAAAAAAATTCTAATAGAATGTTTTTTGTATTCAAAATTTTAATTCCTTCTCACACACACACACACACACACACACACACACACACACACACATATATTTTTTGTTGCAGGTCTAAAGAGAGAAAGAAATATTTTAAAATGAGTAGGTCAACAAAGAGATTTGTATTTTTAAGGATTTTTTTTCCTTTTTTCTAACATACATGTATGTTTCCAGCTTGTTGCTTTTGTCAGAACATATATAGCACAAGGCCTTGTTGCAAGGGATGTTTCAGCATATTCTGAGCCTCACTAACAGGGTGGTGTTTGAAAAGTCATTTAGTAAAGAAAGAGTGAGTGAATCACTGAAAAATGTTATTCATGGTAAGTGGTTTTAAGTTATGTTATATATATATATATATATATATATATATATATATATATATAAACACTTGTAATTTAGACTGAAAACATTATTCTGCTTCTGAAAACATGCTTGCTTACTTTTTAGCAAGTTTTTTTGGTATATTAGATACTTTCTTATATTTCAATGACTGTAAATAAATTTTTTTAGCCAAGTAGAAAGTAAAAAAATTCCTGCAAGTTGCAAAATTACTAAATTAAAGAAAGATCTTTAAAAAAAGAGAGAAAATGTTTAGCAACTGTTAGAAATTTATTTTTAAAATTATGAAGATGAAATTGGACCTGACCATTCCAGTTTCTTCCATTCCATTTGAACCAAATAAAGATTTTTTATTAATTCTTTCTCAAAAGCTTTTTGGCTGAATTTCCATATTTGAAAGAACAGACATGGAATTAGCTTAAGAATTTTACAGGATTTAAAATGGGAAGATTAAGAAAAAATAATATATGTAAAAACAAAACAAGTGTTTTAATGCTGACAAATGTTCCTTTCTTTCACTTAAAAGCTACGTTTCTTATAACAAGGTTCATTCATAAACAATGTAATACAGTTAACCAACACTACAAGCAATATAGTGCTGAATAAATTTTAAATACACTGAAATGATTTTCCTAACATTGTACAAACAAATAATACTGGGAGCCTTTACAAATTTTGAATAGCATTTATTTTATTTAATTTTTGTTGCTTTTCATCAAAACTGCTGAGATTGATTGATTTTAACAGTATTTCAAACTGTCAAGGGTTATTTTATGCCAAGGTCAGGGAATCATATATATTGTATGTTGATATTTACCTTTTTTGTGTAGACGTTTCTTAAGAGAATTTTTGCACACACTTATATATCAAGTATTTCTATCTAATACAATTTGCACACAGTTGTATGATTTCAAGTATTCCTATCTAATACTAATAATTATGTAAAAAGTAAAGTTGGTGACCCTAGTCAAAGGCAACTAGAAGGTTCCCTTTTCATTAGCTAATACACTGAGATGTAGGGGAGGTTGCTACTCCTTTCCCTGGATGGCTCCACTTTACTCTTGATCTGTACCTTATAATGCTGAGTTAAGCAAGGCAGCATCAAGTACCATTTTTTGAGTTTTTGGTATGATTGACCAGAGATTGAACCCCAGTCTCTCGGACCATTGGCAAACACTCTACCCACTAGGCCAATGTGCCAGTGTTTTCAATTTATTATTTCTATTTAATAATAGTCTTTTATTGGCCCAGCGGTTAGAGTGTTCGCCAATGGCCCGGGAGACCTCGGTTCAATCCCAGGTCGAGTCATACCAAAGACTTTAAAAATGGTACTTGATACCACCTTGCTTAACACTCAGCATTATAAGGTACGGTTCAAGGGTAAAGTGGAGCAATCCTGGGAATGGAGTAGCGCCCTCCCCCTACACCTTGGTGTAGTAGCTATCGAAAAGGGAGCCTTCGGGTCACCCTCGACTATGGTCGCTAACTTTTTACTTTATACAGTTATATGGTTTCAAGTAACTAATAATAATTCATATTAAACAATTATAGCTTCAGTCTACTATTCTTAATACAAATAATTTAGCCATACAGCATCAAGTATTCCTTTCAAATAATATCTATTTGACCCATAGATAGGAACCTAATAAATACTACCACACCAGGTCAGAGTGAACCAGGGAGTCATGGCAATAATGGGATACTTCACAGCCTCCAGATCTCCAGATGCAGTTTAGTGTCATAACTAGGACACCCCTTTTTTTTGATGAGGGATCTTGCTCCTTTTCAGGGAACACAACATATTCTAAGCCCAGCGAATATAGCAATGTAATTTGGATATCCTCTTCACTTCCTGTACTAAAATTTACTTTTTACATATTTATCCTTTAAATAAATCACAAAACTACAGATTCTTCCTTTGATTCAAATGGACACACCATTTTAAGCAAATTTTAGCCCTTAGAAAAAATTCTCTTAAGACTCATCAACTTTAAAGATTCTGTCTCTGAAACATTTGCATTTTCTCCCTTCCAAATGTTGCCAATTGATAATTGGTCTCATATCTACTCCTCTACATTCAGTAATTGAAATACATCCACAACCCAGATCTCAAGAGATAATTCCTTGTCCTGGGGTGAAGTGGTAGGTGGCACTTTGGAAGATGGGTAAAACAAACATACCCATCAAATGAATATTTTATTAATAAACATTTTCTAAATTGAAACTGATGTGGCAAACAAGATTAATGCTTTTTAGGATTTCTGATTTGTACTAGATGGGAAAGACTATTGGCCATTTTATTTTTTTTTTCTCTTCAGCTGTAAAAACATTGACAGAGGCCATTGTAAGTCTAATGCTTCACTGGTTGGTCCAGACTTTTAACATCATCTGCTGGAATAATTTAATGAAAAGGTGCTTCCAGGTCTTTGATGGGGAGAAATCAGGCATTTTTCTAAATTAGGGAAAGCTTTTAAATTAATGTTCCTAAAGTTTTCTTTAAGCTATTGGCTTTTAAGAATAAGAATCTATATGACTATGCTGAAATCTCTGTGTGTGTGTCTATCCAATGGCTAGATTTTTAGTATGGCTGTTAACATGATCCCAGATTTCAATGTAAACTATTCAAAACTAACCTCTGAGGTCATTTGGGGTTATCAAATGATAAAAATACCATTTCTTGCTGAATGAAACCATTTTGCCATGGTACAATGGTTAGCATAGTCCAATAGAACAATTATTACAATAATAAAAATATAGAATATCTAATAAAGAATTGACTTTGGATCACTTGAGTGACTAGAAAATTACTGATAATGAGTATTATTCTTACTAGGTGCCTCATATTTCTGGCCTTGTGTCAAACTAAGCTAAGTTTAGTAAAAGACCTTCGATGTCTCATGTGGTGTAATGGTTAGAGAGCTAGGCTAGCAGTACATTGTGAATGAGGCTGATTTTCATTAGGAGCTATATACTTCTGGCCTTGTGCCAAACTAAGCTAAGTTTAGTAAATTACTATTTCTAAATAGCCGCCAAAGGCAACTTTAAAGTAAATTTATTTTAACATGTTTCTATTTAAGAAGATCTAAATTTCTTAATGGATGTAATTGCTTTATACATCAATAAACCCACAGATGAGAAACACATTTGTTTTACAAAACAAATATTTATTTTTTTCAACAGGGTCTCTTTCTTTGTCACAGCATTTAATCTACTGCTGAAAATTAATCACAAAGATCAAATATTATATATGCTCTATTGGCAGGGCTTGGAATATACTGACAGTATCCCTTGCAAAGGGGTATGACCCTCCCAAAGTGTCCTGGGTATGACACTAAATTGCAACAAATGATGAGACTCCAGTTTTTGAGTTTGGGGGCGATTGGAATACTCCTTCATAGCCATTACTTCCAGGCCCACTCTGATTTGGAGTGGTAGTATCCGTTAAAGTCCCATCTAGAGGTTAAATAGATTTGTTTAAAAATTATTCGTATTTGATAGGAATGTTGGGAAAAAAAAATCTTTAGAAACTACATAAATATGAATGTAAAATGAACATGATGCCCTAACCTCCAAGCATGAAATAATCCTTGATAGGTTGACATGCCATTAAAATCAATTAAACATTTATAAATTGTAAATTTTAAGTTAGGTCACTTTTTTCAAATCAAAGAATTTTTATTAATATATTACTAAAATTTTCATTTGGTTGGGTGGTTGGTGCTTTATGGCATATCAACTCTAGTGGGTTATTTAATGGCAAATCTTGTTTATATATATATATGTGTGTGTGTGTGTGTATGCTGAATTATGTATCATATTCACCATAGTATTTCTGTACTGCAGTAGCCATGACAACAAATGGCTATATGCCTTGTAGTCAGAGAACTGTGAGATAGATAGCTACTTTGGACTCCACTCTCCGAAAAACCCTCACCCAATATAAGGGCGAGGGTTTTTCAGAAAGTGGTTTATTTATCTGTCTTTACTGAGAAGGATGGTTGAATTTTCATTTGTTCAATGGTTTCCTCAGAAGCAAGCAGGTTCCTGACTTCTTAGTGAATGAAAGATATTTTTCTTGTCACATTAAGACTCACCAACACCAATGCAAGAAATTTCGGTTTTGCTTTTATTTGTCTATTGATAATTAATCAAAATATGATTGATTCTTGAAGCAAGAGGGTGAAAGGATGAGAGAGGCTGACAATTAGATGTTTCTTTTTCCTTGCTTCTGATACTAACTAGACACATCAATTTGGAAAATCAAAATTTCTGATTGTTCAGAATGATGGTCAAATATACTATCTCTTGCTCAAACATACACTATCCCTGGTCAGTTGGCTACCCTCTCTGATGGTCAAATCCACTCTGACTTTAGAATACTGTTTGACCTCAAAAACCTTTGCCAAAATTTTCAATCAAGCATGAACTTCAAAAGATGGCTGCTATGCTGTTTGGAATTTGTTATTCATTTTGTCTGTATGTGAGCCAACTGGGGATTTAAACAATTCATTAAACCAACCATTATCATCCACCCACTGACATAATGTAACATGATATGTAAGCAAATAGTTTGCAGGTAATTTTATTTTTGTAAGTTAGAGCTCATTTGCTTGCACATAGTTATATGTTTTCAAGTATTCCTAACAATAATAATTCTATTTAATATTAATCATTTGTTTGCACACAGTTAAATGGTTTCAAGTATTGATATTTAACATTAGTAATTCTATTTATCAAATATTTCTATGTAATATAAATAATTTGCACAGAGGTTCATGGTTTCAAGTAACTAATAATAATAATCCTTAGTAAACGATTAAACAATTCTATTTGACCTATAGATAGGACCCCAACAGGTACTACCAATCAGGGTCAAAGTGGATATGGCAATGAAGGTACTCCCCATTCCCCAAAGATTCAGGACTGGAGCCTCACCGTTAATGCAGTTTAGTGTCATACCAAGGACACTTGTTGGGAGGGGGTCTTATTCCTCTTCAGAGGTGCAGTCAGCATATTTTACAGCCCCAGCCAACAGGGGGAGTAAAATTTTTCTTATGTTTGCATGTAACTGTAACCCAGCAAGAACGGCACATAATAGCAAGATTTTTATTAGAGCCTTCGATTCCATACACAGAGGGAAGATGGAGCAAATCCTACTAGCATATGGCCTACCAAAAGAAACCGTAGCAGCGATAATGATTCTCTACAGAAACATCAAAGTGAAAGTATGTTCACCAGATGGAGACACGGAATACTTCGACATTGTTGCAGGAGTACTACAAGGAGACACACTAGGCCCGTACCTCTTTATCATCTGTCTAGACTACGTGCTTAGGACTTCGATTGACAAAATCAGAGAAAATGGCTTCGAGCTGACTAAGAGAAGAAGCAAAAGGTACCCCGCAAAAACAATCACGGACGCCGACTATGCTGATGACTTGGCGTTACTGGTGAATACACCTAATCAAGCAGAGACACTACTGCATAGTCTGGAACGAGCCGCAGCTGGCATTGGCCTCCATGTCAATGCACACAAAACTGAATATATGTGTTACAACCAAACGGGCAACATTGCCACACTAGATGGAGCCTCTCTGAAACTAGTAGACAAATTCACCTACCTAGGAAGTAGCATCTCATCAACTGAAAAAGACATCGACACACGACTGACGAAGGCATGGACGGCTATCGATAGGCTCTTGATCACATGGAAGTCGGACCTAACCGATAAAATCAAACGCAGTTTCTTCCAGGCAGCGGTTGTGTCGATACTGCTATATGGATGCACTACATGGACGCTAACTAAGTAGCTGGAGAGGAAACTAGACGGAAATTACACAAGAATGTTGAGAGCAGTATTGAACAAGTTCTGGCGACAACACCCCACAAGACACCAACTATACGGACACTTGCCCTCCATCACGAAAACTATACAAGTTAGACGAACCAGACACGCGGGACACTGCTGGAGAAGCAAGGACGAGCTCATAAGTGATGTACTCCTGTGGACCCCCACATATGAATGTGCAAAAGCAGGATGACCAGCACAAACTTACATACAGCAACTATGTGAGGACACAGGATGTAACCCTGAAGACCTGCCGGAGGCAATGAATAATAGGGAGAAGTGGTGAGAGAGGGTCAGGGATATCTATGCTGGCGGCGCGACATGATGATGATGATGATGACTTATAAAGCTCTAGCTTAAAAAAGAATGCAATTTCCAAATGAATAATAGTTTTGAGTAGTCTGTGTATTAGAATTGTTCATTCCTTTCTAAATAGAAATTCACTATCATCATAGACTGATGGTAACTCAATAGGTTCATGGGTCATCCAGTTATTCTGTATATTTGCTGTTTTAAGAACATTTTCAGCAATATATATTTTCAGCATTCTTAAGGCTTGGTTATATCTTTGTAACTCATTTCTTTCATAAATATTGTCCAAGACTGCTACTACCCACAGCCCTACCTCCATAAAAAAAACATTTTGGTATTTGATTCCATGACCTAGTTAAACAGTAGTGGTCTTACTGAAATGATGAAAAAGAAAAGTACTGACTTCTAAAGAGGAACAGGGGAGAGAGAGAGAGAGAGAATGTAACAAAAAGAAATAGAGAAATGAAAACATTAGAAGTAAGAGAGAAAAAGAGAAATGATAGCTAGATATGGAAAGTGGGATGAGGACGCTAGAAGAGATAAGAGAGGGAGAGAGAATATATATATATATATATAGAGAGAGAGAGAGAGAGAGAGAGAAAATGAATAAGATTACTAACTAATTACGGATTTTAAGAGATAATAGGAGAGAGAAAAAATAAGAGAGAATGAAAGATAATTAGCTAATGAGAGGATGATAAAGATAAAGTGAGACAAATAATGTCAGAGAGAGGTAAGGAGATTGAGAGTGAGAGTTAAATGTACACAACAAATAATTAGAGAGAGAAAATAGAAGAGATAACTAACTACAAAGAAACTGAAAGAAAGAATGGGAGAGAGATAATTAGAGAGAATGAGATAACTTCCTGATAAGTGAGAGATGAAGAGACTGAGAGAGATAAATAATTGACACAGAGAGAGAAAGAAGTAATGATTGGAAGCAATAGATAATTAAAGAGAGACAAAAAGAAGAAATAACTAGCTACTAAGGGATTGAAACAGAGAATGGGAGAGAGAGAGAGAGAGAGAGAAAAGAAGAGACTGGAAGAGATTAAAAAAATTGAGAGAGAGAGAGAGAGAATGAAAGAAATAACTAGATAATAATGAACTGAGAAATGAAGAGACTGAGAGATGATTAGAAAGTGAGAGATAGAAAGAAAAAAAGGAAAGAGTTAAGTAGCTAATAAGGAATAGAGAGAGAAAAAAATGGGAGAGATAGATCATTAGAGAGAGAGAGAGAGAGAGAATGAAAGATAAGTAGCAACTAAGGGATTAAGAGAGTGGATAGTAGATAAAGAATGTGCGAGAGAGAATTAATGATTAGAAAAAGAGAGACAAAGTGAATGAAAGAGATTATTAGCTAATAAGGGATTGAGAAAGAGAAAATGTTAGAGAGAGGTAAGGAGATTGAGAGTGAGAGTTAAATGTACACAACAAAAGAGGATTTCTGCTACTTTAAGTGCATCAGTTTTGGTTGTACAGTGTATGGAAGACCAATTAGAACAGGGCTGACAAAAGATTCAATTCCTGACCCCAGACGTAATAAAAGACAAGGGCCAAAGGAAAGAAAAAGGTAGCACTGTTTTATATGTTTTTTGCACAATTATTAGTATCACTTTAAATATATATATATGTGGCAAAAGGCCAATTTTTAAGTAGAGTTTAACAGGTTTGAATTCGGAATTTTCCTTCTCCAAGACTGGTTCACATACCAAGGTTAAAGAGTCAGTCTGCCCTACTATTTACCTACAGCTGGAGGGAGAATAGATGGATCTTTACCTTTCCAAAGAGTATTAGAGCTATATGCAAACAAACCAATCTAGGATTTAAACTCAGGTCACCGTGTCCATTTCCATTACACCATCAGGTAAATGTCACATGTACTAACATCTTATCACATAACTATACCTCATGCAACATAGCAGCTTGATTAGCCATTGTTTTCACATTTCCATCTGAAGATTGAGTAAAATACAAAACTCAAAGGACTTACAGTGACCATAATTTTACTAATAATAGACTTTATACCTGCTCTGCTCTTATAGCATCAAGCACTCTTTTTATACAAAAAGTTTTTTTCATTTGTAGTTTTATGGGCTTCCCAAAATATACAAACTTAATACTCCTTTAAGACCTATTCTATCAATGGTCAGATCTGCCTAACACAGCCTTGCCAAATAGCTGATATACTAGAGTCAGTTGTACAACTAAATTCCCAACATTGCATTAGTAACTCGTTAACCGTTGCATATCAGATTAATAATATATCCTTCGATCTATAAAAATGCATTCTTTTGCTCCTTTGATATGGTGAGCTTATATACCAATGTTCCACTTAAAACAATCGCCATCAGCACCAACACCCTATACCATAGCCACTTGAACCCCTCTCCTATTCCAGAACCTATCTTTCTGGAACTGATGTACATTGCCACTAAAACATGCAATTTAGTTTTAATAACACCATGTACTATCAAACTGATGGAATCAGTATGAGAAGCCCCCTTGGAGTTGCATTCGCAAACATCTTTGATGGGTTGCAGGAAGGGAAAATATTCAAATCACCAACTTGCCACTGTTCTATAAACGGTACATAGATGACACGTTTGTGATTTTCTCCTTGAGGTTGGAAAGTAGATGCTTTTTCAATACTGTCAAACAACTACATCCTGCGTTGACATTCAACAGCAAATTTGAGCATAACAATAACTTAGCTTTTCTTGACGTCTTAGTTGAGTGCATGAATTTTATCTTGCAGACATTGATCTACCATAAACCTACATTTACTGGATCGTACACACAGTGGGGCTCATTTTACCCTCCAAGATGTAAAATCAATTTAATAAAAACCTTATCCACCAAGCCTTAATGTTCTGCTCCCAACCAAAACTTGCTTATGAACTCGATTTTATAAAGAAAACTTTGTTGAAAAATGGATACCCTGAGGATGTAATCACCAACACCATTAATGCCTACAATTCTCCACCAAACCAAAATTTGGACCAGAGAGGTGCCCTGTACATCTAAAATTTCTGTGGATTAGCAACACCTCCATGCAGCTATTAGAACAAATTAAAAGATCAGTCAACCATTGTTTCAACTTAGTTAAATTAAGAGTCGTTCTTGAATCTAACGTATTGTTTCCCCCTATTCTCAAAGATAGTGTGACCACTCTCCAAAAAAAGTTCTCTCTTTTACTGGTTTACATGCAAATGCAATATTTGCTTTAATCGCTGCACTAATCAATGTTTAGAGATTAAAATAAATCAATATATTCCATTGAGTATCCAAACACTACAATGCTGAATAGCTATAATTCAAGTTCTGTCATTGGCCATCATCTATTGACCCAGAAGACCAGCGTATGCAAATACAGTTCCACTATGTTTACCATCTTGGAGACATCAACATATGAACTGCAGCTATCCATTCTGGAAGCATTACTGATAAAAAAATACAAACTGGAATTATATATCCAAAAGCAATCCTCAACTCCATTGCTTTTTAATAACCTTCTCAGACCATCGGAAGAAAACATCATTAACCGTACCAACTCTGCTGGCTTACAATAATTTTTTCAATGTTTTTTCACCTCTCCTGGATTTTCCTTTGGTTGCAACCCCATGCTAACTTCCTTTAGTACAAAATTGATTGTCACTGTCAATTCTCTGAAGAGAAGTGGCCGAAAGAAAGAGCTCGCTTTTTAAGGATTTTAATTCGTTTTTATGATTTTAAAACATTCTTAATACCATGCACTTGCTTTTTAAAGAAATATCTAAGTTCTACAATGATAAATATATATATATATATATATATATATATATATATATACACACACACACACACACACAATCCAACAGAATTATCTTCTGGATTTAAAATTGCAGTCATGCTGGCACGAGTAGTAGTGAGGTATGTCTTTGAGCAGCAATGTCATTTCACTAGCCATCATGAGGGACAAAACAAAATAACTAATACAAAGAGATAACCCTAGCAAAACGGAATTCAGTAGATACATAATTGTGCCCACAAATTCAACACTAAGCATAATTAACATTTTTTTTAATCGAGCCATCAAAAACTAATCCCAAACAATTAGGAATTTAATTGAAAAACCAAACAAAACATCAAGAGCAGATATTTACATTATAATTCTGCTTGTCCATTCATTTGTACATTATGCTCATCCACATACCCTTCCTGCAGCCAAGTGGGATATTCTTCCACAATCCTTCTTGACTATGTGAATGACCTAACCCATGGCATCACAAGAAAGATAGTTGCAAATATTTAAGAACAATAAACAAATATGCTCACCCCCCCCCCCCCAAAAAAAAACTATTTGTTAAACAGATTCTTTTTAAACTCTAAAATTTAAAGATTGTTCAATTGAAAAAAAAAAAGACTTGTTTTTCAAATGAAAAATTAAACATTTTTCATCATTTTTTTCTTTCACTGATTTTATTCATTTCTTTATCAGCCTCCCTCTTTACTACAATAACTATGTATTAAGTATTATATAGATTGTTATTGTATATTTTTGTATTATCTACTGTAAAGGCCATAATAGGATATATAGGTAATAAAATTGCATATCGTCCTTTCTTGCTTGAATAGCTCCTCTTGGTTTTTTTCATTCCATGGAATTTCTATGGGTCTTTCTAGTTTATATTATCCCCTATAACAATTGTAAAAACATTTATATCAGAAAAACAAATAGATCTCTAAAAATGTTTTATATGAACTAAATCATGCTAAAACAGACCCAAATTTTAATTTAAGAGGCTCAAGTGTTACTTTATGAGCATAACAATATTGAACTTACAGAATCCTCTGCAATCTCTATATCAAGCAATAATCAAGGGAATCCATGCTGTCAACATGATTTGATAATGATTCACTTTTTGGTATATTTTATTAAAGATAACAGAAGGATTTAGTATTTAGCTTTTCATTCAGCTTTTATTGTAGGTGAATGAGATGTCATAATTTCTATCTCTACATTTTCAAACCAGCATCAATGGTTTACATGTTCAGACAGGACATCATCTGCACATGATGAACATGCCCATTTAAAAATTTCTTGAGCACAGAATAAATTCAGCACTCTACAATGCAGATAGTAGAAAGCACTCATACTCAGACTACACTAACAGAGACTTGAGAGAGTTTTAAAACTACCTACAGCCACAGTTACAATATCTCATTCACCTACAAAAAAGCTGAATAAAGACATAAACACTAAATCCTAGTCCGTAGTCTTCAACAAAATTATATATAACACATCACTCAATAAGTCCTAGGCCTGACATAGATGGCATCACTAATAAAAAATCCATTTGATTTTTATAAAGTACTAACCTTCAAATGGCACATATCAAAATTTGAGCCCAACTGATTATTAGTTTACAAATTACTTAGTTATTTAAGTGAAGCTACTGTTGCAAATTTTCAAAACAATGGAAAAATCTGAATTTCATCTGTTGATAAAGCATTGCTTTCTGATGGGAAAAAATACTGTTCAAGTAAAGCAATGGCTTGATAAGTGTTATTTGGACTCTGCTCCATGGGAAACAATGATTAAGAGGCGGTAAGCTGACTTTAAATGCAGTCGTACAGACACAAATGATGCTGAACACTCAGGTTGCTCAAATTCGGCAGTTTTCCTGGAAAAGACCAAAAAAACTCTACAAACTCATTTTGGCCACTTGTAAATTGAAGTTGTGTGAGATAGCAGAGGAGTTGAAGATATCAGAAGGCAGTGTATTCACCATTTTGCATGAACATTTGTCAATGAAAAAGCTGTGTTCAAAGTGGGTGCTGCACTTGCTCACAGTTGATCAAAAACATGTTGACGATTCAGAGCGTTATTTGGAACTGTTTCAACACAACAAAAAGTAGTTTTTGCATAAATATGTGACAATGGATGAAACATGGATCCACCAAATTGACAGTCAGCTGAGTGGACAGCAGCAGGTGAAAGCTGTCCAAAGCGACTAAAGACACAAATATCAGTAGGCAAGATTTTGGCCTCAGTATTTTGGGATGTGCAAGTTATTTTGTACATCGATTACCTTGAGAAGGGAAGAACCATCAATAGTGAATATTATGTAGCATTCATTATTGGTGCATTTGGAGGAAGAAATTGCAAAAAGAAATGGCCACAATTGAAGAAAAAAAGTGCTCTTTCACAACAATGGAAAAACTACATGAATTCCATTTTGAATTGCTTCTGCACCCACTCTATTCTCCAGATTTGGTCCCCAGTGACTACTGGCTGTTAGCAGACCTCAAAAGAATGCTCCAGGGAAAAAGATTTGGCTCCAATGAAGAAGTGATATCGGAAACTGAGGCGTATTTTGAGGCCTAAGACAAATCATTCTACAAAAAAGGCATCAAATTGTTTGAGAAAGATTGGAATCAGTGTATCACCCTCGGAGACTATGTTGATGAATAAAGTCAAATTTTGACTAAAAGTCATTTTATTAATTAGGCCCAGGACTTATTA
The DNA here is from genome assembly GCA_963585895.1 of Sepioteuthis lessoniana. Taxonomy (NCBI): domain Eukaryota; kingdom Metazoa; phylum Mollusca; class Cephalopoda; order Myopsida; family Loliginidae; genus Sepioteuthis; species Sepioteuthis lessoniana. The sequence continues at coordinate 28,625,456 of OY757928.1, read as the reverse complement.
AGTGATGTGTTATATATCATATATGAATATATAGACACACAAACATACACTCAAATTTTATCCATACACCATTATAATTTAATTCATATCTATTAGTTAGGAAGTCCACTAAATTGTTCATATTGTTTTTCATAGAATTCAAAGTTGTAACACCAGTAGTGCTTCATCATGACTACAACTAAATATGAGTAATAATCAAATGTTAAAAATTTTGCAATATTTTGTTAATGTGAGGTACAATTCAGCAGCTGCTGATACTTTTGTTAAGATTATAAAGGTGATGAACCACACTAGACAGTAAGATACTGAATTTGCCTGATACTCTCTAAGTGCTACTCACTAGAATTGCCTCTATGGCTTGGAGCACAGTCTCAGAATCCATGCTTCTATGCCTAATTGACCTTGCCTGATTGTCAAGATTCTTTAAACCTGAGAAAAATTTCTTGGACTATCTGGTTATTGTACTGTGATCAATTATAATTTTGCACATTTGGTTTTGGTAACTTTCACAGTTATCATCATCATCATCATGTCATGCTACTTGCACGCATATCCCTGACCCTCTCTCGCCACTTCTCCCTATTGTTCATTGCCTCCAGCAGGTCTTCAGGGCTACATCCCGTATCCTCACATAGCTGCTGTATGTATGTTCCAGCTGGTTGTCCTGCTTTTGCTCGGCCATATGTGGGGGTCCATAGGAGTACATCACGTATGAGCTCATCTCTGCTTCTCCAGCAGTGTCCTGCGTGTCTGGTTCGTCTAACTTGGATAGTTTTCGTGATGGGAGGCAGGTGGCCGTATAGTTGGTGCTTTGTGGGGTGTTGCCGCCAGGACTTGTTCAATATTGCTTGCAACATTCTTGAGCCCAGTATAAACTTATAAAGATTAAGCTCCCAAATTAGACCATGTTGCACATTCATCTGTGCAGCTTCCAAATCAAACACAGAGTGAAGCAAAGTACATGTCTTCACACCAATTACCACAGTACTACCAATCACAGAGAGTACTGAACATGGCTTGAACTTAAGTTACATGATATACATGCCACAAATTAACACGTACCAAAAAAATATAAGAAAATTTTTGACTCAACCTAGTAAGTAAAGTCAGCGACCTTAGTTGAGGGTGACCTGAAGGTTCCTTTTTCTATAACTACTACACAGAGGTGTAGGGGAGGGCGCAACTCCTTTCCCAGGATTGCTCCACTTTACCCTTGATCCTTACCTTATAATGATGAGCGTTAAGCAAGGTGGCATCAAGTACCATTTTTTGAGTCTTTGGTATGACTCAACCTGGAATTGAACACCGGTCTCCTGGACCATTGCCGAACATACAACTCATTAGGCCAATGGCCTGATTCAGTAATAGAAACCCAAAAAAGACCAACAGTTAACAGCTGATGTGAGAGTTTCACTCTTCAGATTAAAAAGAAATTAACAAAACAATATGAACTGATCAATTAAAAAAAATAAGATCAAGTTTTACAAAAATAAAAGATAATTTATTTAGAGTAGACTGATTAGTAGATCAAAATTTTTAAAAATACTTCATAAGTTCTTAAAAAAATTTGGAGGTAGATTCCAGTTCCATTTGAAAGTTATCCACTAAAAATATTAACAAGTCAATGCAAAAGAAAAAAAAAAGGTTAAAGAACAAAATAGAAGTTTCTACATGTAAAACTAACTTTGTAGGTAAATGTCATGAATATCAATTAAAAGATTTAGAAGCCAATTTATCTTGTATGGACGAACAGGATATTGTGAATTAATTTAGATTTTAGTGAATATTAAGTAAATACAAACTGTAAGATGTTTGCCATTGCTCTTTGTGTGATTGATTCTCTATGTGAATCATGGGCAAACTGTGATACTTACTGAATGGCCTGCCAAAGACTTCAGTTTTTATACAGAAAAGATCTTTTTACCAAAAAGCGGGGACCCCCCCCCCAATTTTTTTCCTATTTCTAAGGCAGTATGGTCTTCAGCCTATTTCTTACGCATATGGTTTTCTGTAGTGAAAATGTTTGCGGTATCTCCCATGTAAAATTACCTTTAATTTCTTTAGTAGTGTGGCCTGCCAAATATGAACCATGTCTTATGTGGCCTGCTACTTGAAAAACGTTGGCCATACCTGTTCCATGCTAAGAGCTCTTTTACAGACACACCTGGAGAAGATGAAACTTGCTAAACTAACAAATAATTAATTAAAGCAACAAAAAACATTTAAAAAACACCTTTGTAGGTAATTGATACTTATTTAATAAACTAGAGAAATGAGCTGTTTTGTTAATATTTTAGTTTATTTCTATCATTATGATGAAAAAAAAATCAACATTTTGTTCGTTAATCATGATTCCTAAAAAAAATAAAACCCAAAAAACATCTGATTCATATCTTTTAATTATTTGTCATAGATTTTTCAGGAAATAAAACTTCAGGAAATAATATAAATTTATAGTTAAAAATTGTTTATTTGGTGAAGCATACAAATGTCATGAAAAATACAATTTCTACATTTAACTTGTTTTTTTGATAGGGACACAAAAAAAAGTCACAGCTGAAGTGTTGAATCAAAAGGGAGAGGGGAAGCAACTCTGGTAGGTAGCTGCTTACAGTTGTAAGTTAAGACCAAAACAAGCACTGGTTTAAAGATAAAAGGAAAACCTTTCCAGCCACAGCAACTCTCTTGGTGGGAGGGCATTAACAGTTATGAAGGGATCAGTAATCAAAATTTATTCCACAAAGAGGGAGGTGTTGTGGTGTGTGGAATGATCCAAGCTCATAAAGAAACCAAGCTGAAGCTAACAAAGGATATAGTAATTGGATACTTACTGTATACTGTATTTCCTTACTTGTACATTTATTCCAAGAATAAACACCTATTATCTCATGTGTATCTTTAATTATATTATTAAGATATAACAGGAAGAGATGACTTGAATATGCTATTTTTTCTAAATTCTTATTCTAATCATGTTAAAATAAGGATTCCATTTTTAATCATATTAATAAAGAATATACCTGTATAAAGAAAAAAAATTTTCACATTTACTTAAAATTCAATTAGAACTATAAACTTTATAACATAAGAGTATACAATTTCAGAGAGAGGTTGAAGAAAGTGAGTGGGGATTGAATAATAAATAAAAAAACCAATAACATAAAAAAAAATAAAAATTTAAAAAATAACAATCTCCTCAGAGGCCTCTGACAAGAAGAGCAATGTATGCATACTTGAAAATATGGGTTTCCTGGTAGCAAAAAGAAACTCCTCAGATCCCTTTAAACACCTTGACTGAAAGGACAGCTATTTTACTGGTTCAGGAAAAACATTCCTCTCGACAAAATAATTGTAAACCTGGGAATTAAATTTAAGTTTGAAAGTATCCCCGTCTATTTTCCATCATTTTCAGCCTGAACAATCAATAAAAGATAAGTGAATGAGGATAAGAAAAAAAAGTAACTAATTTCATAATCTTTCCCAACACAGCCAAACCTTCTTCTACCCCATGATGAACCCAACATGATTTGAAAAAAATATATTCAAATTAAAAGTTCAACAAGAAAACAAAAACTTCCAAAAAACATCAGGAAACATGTTACCACCAATGAAAAATGTAAATGAACAAAGAATCAACACTACCACTTAGTATTGTCTCACCATTCTTCCACAACCAGTGATCAAAAATGTCCAACAGCTGGAATTCACATACAAAGAACAACACACTCTACAAGCAAGCAAATTAAAAAAATAACATGATTAACTAACTTTATTATTTTTTGTGGTTGTTATATTCATCCAAATTGATAAAAAAAAAAAAAGAGAAAAGAACAATGACATCAAAAAAATTGCCCAGGAAATGCAAGAGTTAGATATAACTCACTTCAGAAGGACAGTTACATACAATTTAAAAATCCTTCATAACTAAAGAATTAAAAACATCTGCAAACCAACAGAATATGAAAACCTTTGGAAGCTCCATATTCAGGGCCATACAAATTCATAAAAAAAAGAAGAGAAACATTTTATCATAGAAATATTGATTAGCAATTAGTTTCAATTGAAAAACTGAAACCAGCAATATTCAACCATGTCCATGATAGAAATAAAAACTTAAAGCCCAAATAATAAAAACACTATGGAATACACACTATCTCCAACACCTGCAGCTAGCAAGACACACTACAGAAGCCAATTGTCACATGCTCAGGCAGACGTGTTCATTTTAGAAGAAATAACGATCACTTCTACTATATATATATATATATATATATATACACACACGGGAAGATACTGTCTAGCCACACTGATGAGTTCTGAAAGAACGAAACAGATCTGTCTGTGGATGACTATAGAGATATATATACTCCCCTACCCCCGTGGGGTTGAGTTCTCCAGCGAAGAAGTAATCGTGTTGCCATTAGCGTCTATTGCAAGCCTCTTTGTTTGAATTGAGGTCTCGGCTACCGTTGGTTGAACGGATGTATGTAAACAATAGTAATTGTGATTTATAACCGTTTAAAATTTACTTCACTGCTAATATCTCCTCGTGGCTGAATGGTTAGAAGCTTGGGTTGACGTTTGAGTCAACCGGGTTTCGATCCCAGCTACGGGAAGATACTGTCTAGCCACACTGATGAGTTCTGATAGAACGAAACAGATCTGTCTGTGGATGACTATATATCAGTGGCGACTCTAGCCTATTTTTGTTACTCGTGCCCCCCACCCCCGCACTCTGTCAACTTCAGTTCCCAACCCGTGGTCCGTGGACCCAAAGTAAGTCATCATAGTTGCTATTGCATGATTCTCCATTGTATAGCACAGATTGACAAACCTACCTTGCATGGTGTTTTTTTTGTAAACAATCAAGATACTATATAATTTGTAGTCTTGTTAATACAGTAGATAAGATAATTTTTTTTTCCTTTTAAAAGTATAGAAGAAAAGAGATGTTCATTACTATGACGAAAAAAATATGTTTATTAGAATAAAGAAACTGATGATAATATACACAGACACAGCTAGTAGTTTCAATTTCGCTTAAAATAAAGATTATTTGTTGAAAATGTATTCAAATAAACAAATTTTAGTTACAGAATGTAATATATGCAACATTCATTAAAGAAATAGACATCTGTTAGTGAAAAAACGAATTAAAACATGCCGTTTAACCAACATTTACCATAGCGATGATGATGACGTCGGCGACTGCTCTAATCTGCTATCCCCCCCTCTCTCTCTCCCTCTCTCTCTTCCCAATATATCTATCAACAGTCACACGTGCTAAGATTTTTGAGCACAGTGTAAGGGTTGCTCTTGCTATTGGCTACAGTCAAAAGTGTATTTCTCTAACATTACTGTTATTATAAGGGTCTAGTGCCTGGCACGGATCGGGCATTCAACTTTATAGCCGATTTTATGGAATGTTCAATGAATCTGACGGTGGCCAGACAAAGACCATCCGTTCAAAACAGCATCGTTGTATTATTCCCAGATATATTTATGAACTTTTGGCTACTTAGTTATCGAAACTTGAATAGATACGTAATTTAATTGAGATCAGACTAAGTATGTTTGCTTGAAATTAATGGATGATTTTTAATCCATTTTGAATAACATTGACCGAGTTATTGGTCGTGCCGGGCACGAGTAGCACTAGTCCCGTCTCCGCCCCTGCTATATATATATATATATATATATAAAAATAAATTGAAAAGAATAAAACACACCTCTCATAAGAGACTGACTTTCCCTCAAATAAATCCTTACTGTAGTTCTGCTACTTTAGGTGGGGATGTACTGTGGGGACTGAATAATAAATAAAAGACCCAATAACATAAAAAAAAAACAAGAAAATAAATGAATACAAAAAATAACAATCCAAACCTTTTATACCCTATAGTTGCTAATCATATGAGATTAGTTGTTTTAAATTTGCAATAGATTTATTACTGAGGAAAAGGTATGTTATAGGCATGTTGAGTGGGGACGCTAAAAGTGTAATCTGAGAGCCATGTTGTCAGTAGTCAAAAAGATTTGAGACCCACTCCTTTAAACTCTTACTTTGAACTTGTACTTGAAAATGATTTACTTTCAGATTATTTAAATGAGGAAAAAAGAGGAATATTTACAGGAATTTAAGAAGAAATGAAAAAAGATAGAAAGGAAAATATTTTTATAAAAATCATTACAAACAATATTAGTGATTTTTATATGATAATTTTAGATTTGAGATCTTTTTGTTCAGTGGTAGTGCTGCTATTAAAAAAGAAATATTGGACCTTTGGGTCTCTAAAATATCAGCCAGGTAATAGGAACAAATTAAGAGACTTATCCCATAACCTGGGGGTGCAAATCATTTAGTGTGCTTTGGGCATGAATAGCCCGGTGGAGCCCATCCCTCTTCAAGTCTACAATTGGTTTGAATTTAAAGTTTTCCTTCTCCTAGACCAGTTGCTATACTAAGGTTAAAGAGGCCAGTCTGGTTTACTATTTACCAATAGTTAGAAGGAGAATAGTTGGATTCATACCTTTCCCAAGGGTATCAGTGCAATGTGAAATACAAATAGCCTTGTTCAGGATTTAAACTCAGAGAGCCAAATCCACTTCCAAAGGGATAAATTATTGTTGTAGAAGAAATTATACCCCTCTGTATAGAACAGACTATTCTTTTTGAATATAAGCATTGATGGTGTTGCCCCCCCCATCCGGGGGGGATCTTCCCAGTGAAACTAGCAAGCAATATACCTTTGTTTATGTAATATAATGGCCGAGGGATTTCGTTTTATGCCTTTGGGTTTAGTTAGGCTGAGAACCTTTCGACTCAGTGCATGGGTTACTTAGGTGCAACATTAACGCAAGTGAGTGGACGTGTCACTCAGAGATGTCACAATAGCCCAGATGGGAAACGGGGCTACAGAGTGCGGACGACGTCAAGCACTGGAAGAGCGCGGAGGATTTTGGGGATTTTGAAAAAGTCAGTTAGTTGAGTTGTCCTGCCTCGGAAGAAGACAGTTGGCTTTTGCTTGCTCGCTAAGCCAGGCCGGAGGCCTTGAGATGGGTGCCACACGTGTTTGGGAGGCGGGGGGCAAATGGAAAAGCCAGAATAAAAAAAATGTGTACCTCTCTCCTTATGTCGAAGAACCTTTAAATTCAAAGGTAATAAAAAGTTTCGTACCTGAAGTAAGAACTCGTAAGTGTTTTTCATGTTTTGAGATTCCTATGTTCTATGTATATATGTTATGAACATCCTATGTACGTTTCACACACATCCGTATCTGGCTATGGTACATCCTTGTATATCTTGTAAAATAAATTTTTTCCAAGTACATTACTCTCTACTGACATAGAATGAAAACTGTAGTTTTTAAAAAATGGAAGAATCATTAGCAGCAATGAAAGCATTAGTCAAAAGCCAAAAGGTACAATGAGAAAATCAGTGACTAGAGCAAGAACAGTTCCAAAAAGAAAGCCAGGTGCTCATATGTCCATCCAATTTATTCATTAGTTTGTCTCCTCTTTGTTCACCCACCAGTTTGCCTGCTTATTGCATTTTGTACACTTTTGATAAACATGTAGATCCCAGAGTCTTCTAACTTGACTGCTAGGCTTGGGAATATACTAATAGTAATCAAGTAGTGTCCATCTTTTTTGTACCCATTCCACTCAAAATCCAGGAACAACCTCCTGCTTGGTAAAACAAAATTGCAGCTCCCCTCTATGGCTTGCCTCCACAACCATTGGAGGGTGTTCCTAAGGCCAGTAAATTGACCAAGTTGTCTGTGTCAGCTAAAAAGCCACCCCTTTTATCCAAGAACATCCACTTCAATAATGTTAACAAAACTGAAATGAATGTGGGTGAGCCCAAGCTATTGAGAAATGGCCTATCTCCTAGCATATTCAATAATTTCCAGTGAACGGAGTGGAATAGATTGACCTGCAGAACTACCCAGCCAAGTGACTGAAGCTCTGATCAGGGCAAACTGACTGTCTTTACCAGTCTCCCCCTCACAAGAATCTCTAGTCAAAGATATACCCCCAGGATTGAACCAGTGCAGAGACCCCCCCGCAAAAGCTGTGAGTCCTGACATCTCCCTCTCTGCCTCTTGGAGACCCAAGAGAAAGGACCCCAAAGAATATGAGCAGGGTAGGATAGAGAACTATACCCAGTATTTCTAAGGCAATACTATCTTACCCATCTCAGAGCTTGCCCAGGTCCTCAAGCCAAGAACTCTATCATTCAATATCTCAAACCTGAGGACCCGAAGACTTGCAAGTTTCAAAAAGGAAAGCTTTGAAGATCTTCTGAAAGCTTGTGGAGTCCCATGTAGGTATTTCTGCCACCATAGTTATGCCATATCGAACATCCTACTGCCCACAGAGGAGGAGGCAAATAGGGTTTACTCCTTCCACATCTGTCTGAAGAGAGAGAAGTTTCACGAAATCCCAGATTTCATAAATTACAGGAGGGCAGGTAACCTTACTGCTGGCTCTGCAAGCAGCCTGGTCATCTTCCCAAGACTTGTCCAAGAAAAAGTGGAGAAGTAACCTCAAAAACAGCTGCAGAAAGTCCTCCTGGAAGACCAGCTGAGCCGGAAAAAAAAACCCAGAAACAAGGAAGAGAGGTGAACTAAGGTGGTAATAAAAAGGAGGAAAGCTCTTGAAACTTCACAGAAATGTACCACTAAGACTCCTCTGAAAGCATCTCCTCAGAAAACCCATCCAGAAAAATCCTGTGAAGGTCTCTTTTCAGAAAGAAAAAGATGAAAAGGCCATCCAGAAGGCTACTTCTGGGCAACTGACCTGCCTCATAAATACAACATACAGAATTTTCCCAGTTGAAACCCTTTATCATCCTCTCTTCTTCCTATATAAAGGTAGCCACTGACCCAGAAAATTTTGCTTTTTGTGGTCATATGCTATCTACTAGCTAGGCACCAGACACCTGCGTCTCTTGTTTCTTATGCTCTTTGCACCAGGGTTAATTGCTCAGCCAAGAGAAAAGAAGCAGCTACTAATCTGGTCTATTTCTATGCTTCTTCCTCTCTTCATGCCTGGTTTCATTGTTCAGCCAAGAGAAAAGAAGAGCCTCTTTGTCTTCCAGCCTCTTCTTGTCTTCACGCCTGGGTTTGCTCAGCCAAGAGAGGAGAGGCATCACTAACTCTTTTCCAGTTGTGTATCTGACCTGATAACCATCTGGGTTCATTGCTGCTCGTTGCACCCTCTGGGGTTTCTACTCATAGAGAGCAGTTCACAGGCCACTCAAGCCTACTCGCTGACCACTCTAACAGCTTTGCTTGATGCCCAGGTGACTGTTCTGACAGGACCCTGCCATGCTAACCACCCAGATTGTTCTGTCGACTGTGTCAAACTCACAGACCACCATTACTGCTTTTGCCAAGTCTACCACCCCAGCCAAGTTCATTTAGGCCCTCTATGATACAGAGGTTCCCCCAACTCCTTTATCAAACTTCTCGAGCATGGCAGGCAGCATAACAGACAGCCTAAAGATAGAAATGACTGGAGTGTCTCCCCGATCAGTTTGATTAAGAGTAGATTGGGTATCCTGGCCAACCTACTCATCCCAAGATAACCAAGACCACTCTCAGCCTATTGTTTTTGCTCAAAGGCTGGCTGATAGCCCAAAAACCCAGACAGACTCTGCTGCCTGGAGACCACAAAAGAGAATGCCCAAAGATTATGAGCAAGAGAAGATAGAAAAGTATGCACAGTACTCTCAAGAGACAAATATTCTACCTATCCCAGAGTTTGACAAGATCCTCAAACCCAAAACTCTGTCCTTGGTAATCACAGACCTCAGGACGAGATGCTTAGTTGGCCTAAAACAGGAGAGCTTTGAAGAGCTCATGAAAGGAACTGGCATCCCATGTCACTACTTGTGTTGAAGAAGTTTTGCAACATGGAATATACTTCTGCCCACCAAGGAACAAGCTGAAAAACTCAAGCAGGTCAATATCGTCATCAAATATTTTCAGTTGCAACTAGAATATATGGACACCCGTAGGACAAAGTTGATGGTTAGCAATATCCCAGATACCCCACAGGCTCATTCCTGTCTTCTTTGTTGAGCAAATACGGTCGCATAAGAGTTTATCCCAGTTCAGGGTTCCATAGGTGTCATAGTCAGGGATTACTCCTTCCTCATCTGTCTTAAGAGGGAGGGTTTCACATCAATCCAGACATCATCACTTTCGCAGGTTGGCAGATGAGAGTAGTAATTGAAGGCAGATAACCTCACTGCTGGTCCTGTAGACAGAAGGGCCACTCGTTCAAACAGAAAGCAGCGAAACACCAAAAAATTCAGCCACCCCTGCTGATCCCACTGAAAAACCCACCAAAAAAAAAAAAAAAAAAAGAAACTGAACCCTGAAGGAGGATGGACTGAGGTGGTTCGTAGGAAAAAATGGCACCTCAGCAAGAGTTTCCCAGCCAGCCTCAGTATCCTTCTCCAAAACCCAAGAGAAAACCAAAAAACCAGAGGTCAAGCCCATAGAGGAATCAATCACCAAAAAGAAAAAGAAATGGCAGCTAGAGACATCTGTCAGGAATGACCCACAAGAAATTCCAGCCCTGTACTACTTTGCCAAAAGACAGGACAGCAAAAAAAAATGTATAACCCCCACCCACTCCCAAAAATAACACTGACACCACAATTACCCAATCTCTTGACTTATCTGCCCAGCCCCCAACCTCATATGCACCCTTCTCCTTTAGGCACACAATGGACCAGGTTGGGTTCGCTTGACAAAAAAACCCCACACAGCTAAACCAACCATAGACAATAAATCCAAAGCCACCAAGGATCTGCAAGGAGTAGCCTTATGCTCTTCCACATATGTCAATCCTAAATATGACTTCTCACTCCAGAAAGCATTAAAGCCTCTAATTAATTTTTAAAAAATTGGCATCAAACATGTTATAAACCTGAGAAACTTTAGGGATGCACCCATGGTGACCACCTCTATCAGATTGGTTGGTAGCAACACAGAAGGAGTGTAACAGTGGCTGGAAGGGCAAGGGAAGCCAATCTTGATATGAGGTTGGCAAATTTGGAGACATCCTTAAGAAAAATGACCAATCATTGCACTAAGAGGGTCCCCATTTATATTCACCCCCACCTTTACAAAGCAATGAAGATCAGGTTCCTGCTGGATATTGGTAAGTCACCACTTTTTTTGGCACTGGTTAACTTGCACGTTGTCAGCAAACTCACCCTGGAAGACTTCAGTACCATCGTGAACACTGGGGAGGTAAGTGAAGAATGGTTTGTTTAAATGTAAGGGAACTGAAGGATCCAAGCAAGAGTGCGTGCTTGCTTGATGAACTCTCGAACCTCAGTGTTGATGTTACTGCAATGCACGAGACTCACTTCATTTGCACAGCTGACAGTCAGATGCTGGAGAACAACTTTTTGGTTCTTTCAGCATTTGGTGGACACTGTAGCATTGGGGTTCTCAACTAGTCGGATGCAGTCTTAACACAGATGGTAATCTTGTATTTGCAGATGATAGGGGGCCAGTTGATTATGACTGATGTTGCTGAGAAAAGTTTTGCTTTTCTGGGTAGTTGTAGTTCATGTGCCCAATCCTGCTGGTGAAAGATGCTCTTTTCTTCCATGTAGCCATTCCTCCATAATCTGAACCTGACAGAGTTATCTTGATCCCAAGATAGATAGGGTCAGGAGGGGTGTTAAAGGGTTGGACAGGTGTGAAAGCAGCCTGATTGACTTTATGGTCAGGCACAACTTGGTTGACAGGTTTCATCTGCATCACCCTGGGTGAGATATATTGACATGGATTGATAGTTCGCTCTCTATCCATGACACGTTTTACATGGATGGAGTGTTAGTGAGAAGAGTAGAGTCTGATTTCGTTTCTTGTCCCACATTCCACTGGGTAGGGCAGACTGACCATAGTTTGATTAGGGTCAGTTTGGGGCTAGAAAATAGAAAATTCCTGACCTGCTTGTCTCCCAGCTTGTCTACTCAACGACCATTGTTCCAATTCTGAGATGTTCCTGATCTGCCTGTCTGGACCACTAGATGAACAAGATGCAGCAACGCACAACCTTACACTATGCAAACACTTTGTGTATAATTTGCCCCCAAAAGGCTTGATATTTAAATCTTATCCTCTTCTCCCTGTCATTTGTCTACTCAATTGTCAATCACTTTTATTCACAAACTGTTTGTGAGATGCTATTTACCAACCCCTCCGCTCGGGCAGGATATGACACAAGGTCAATTTTTAAGCGGAGTTTAACAGGTTTGAATTCAGAGTTTTCCTTCTCCTAGACTAGTCGCCTAACCAAGGCTGAAGAACCTAGTCTGTCCTACTATTTACCCATAGCTGGAGGGAGAATAATTGGATTCATACCTTTCCCAAGGGTATTAGTGCTATGTGAAATGCAATCAGTATCGTCCAGGATTTGAACTCGTATCGCCGTGTTCATTTCCTACGGCGATAACGACTACACCACGGGCACCTCCAAACTGTTTGTGAGATAGACATTCACAACACATTCAATTAGAAGACACCTGAAATGGCAACTAGAAAGACTTTTATTATTAAGGGTTTTCGGACTATTGTTTTAATCTTTATGTTATTTCCACAACGTTTCGGCTAATATGTCCTCTGGCCTTCTTCAGGTGTTTGTTTAACTCAGGAACTTTCACGGAACTTCGAACTACGTCCTTTATTGAATCCACAGGGGTCGCCTGTTCTGATTCCGTTAGCCATAACCAGGTACAAGTGTTAAGTATTCCTGTATTGTTACTCGCCTGCGGTCAAGATTGAACCTGCAACCTCCAGATGATTGTCTCCTTAGAAGCTTAGGGAACTGTTACATTATGTGTCCTGCTGGACAATTCAGAGTGAATTTTTGGGACTTATAAAATTAATGTCCTTACTTGACTAGAATTACTACCATTATGTATGATTTTTTTTACCTGTGCTCAAATTATTATTTATTTTTTTTTTTTAATTATCTAGCCTTCTTAATTATCAGTTCCCATATTGTATTCAACTCTATACTTGGTCTACTCAGCAGGTCATTGTAGCCCAACATGTGCTGATTCCTTAAGACGTCTAATCCTCCAATGTTCAACCCTATCAATTATTTTGACTTTATCCCGTAAGGGCAGATGTTTTCCCTTTTCCTTCCATATATGGCCCGTCATACCCGACTTTTCAATCTCACCTCGTACTACTGCCTTCCAATGTTCTTCTAGCCTTACTTTAAGTGGGTGACCTGTCTCACCTTTGTATATTTTTCAACAACAGCAAGGGATGGAGTAAACACAGTTCTTGATCAAGTTGAATTCTGTTGGTGGCTTGAGCCAGAGAGATATCTCTAGAAAGTTGAACCACTCGTGAATACTGTCCTGATGTCATATGGACTACATATCTTTTGGATCCTTTCGGCTAGTCCTTTGACATAGGGCAGACATACCGTGGTGAGTTTTCAGGTATTGTCCTCTATCCTCCTATCTAGGCTTCTTGGAGCTGGTGTTATGTGCTCTGGGTAGTTGTTACAATGGAGGTTGTGTTTCAGACTAATCATTTCTTCTTGATATGCATCAGTATCACTACTAATGGTTTTTGCTTGATGTTGTAAGCAACAGACTATTCCTTTCTTAACTGTATATGGATGATGGGAATTGAAATTAAGGTACCATCCGGTGAAGGTGGGCTTACGGTACACATATGACCTGAATCCTTGCTCTGTGCATGTTACTAATACATTGAGGAAGGGTAATTTGTTGTCTTGCTCTTTCTCCATAGTAAACTGTATAGATGGTTGGATTGAGTTCATGTGACCAAGTAATATCTGAACATCTTCCGGATGAGGCCAGTGAATGAATGTGTCATCTACGTATCTAGACCACATAGATGGCTTTAGTGATATAGATCCTAATGCCATTTCTTCAAAGTATTCCATGTATATGTTAGCCAACACTGGTGACAATGGCAAACCCATAGCCAGTCCTTCTTCTTGTTGGTATATATCAGATCCCATCCCGAAGTAGGTTGTCTCCACACAGAATGTCAACATTTCCATTAGATTATCTATCGGAATACAAGTGCATTCTTCCAGCAAGGGGTCTGCAGCCAGTTTATCCCGTACTATAGCAAGTGTCTCATCAGTAGGTACCTTTGTAAACAGACTCACTACATCCAAACTTGCCATCTGGTTTAAAAAATGACTTGCAGTTTAGAAAATATACACCTTTTAAAACTAAAATTGAAACTTACTTTATTTTTCAATATCTAATTTTAGGTGTAATTGCTAGATAGAAACATAATTTAATTCGTAGAAAGCAAACAATTTTACACTAGACTAACATATCTGGAAATATACACATTTTAAAAGTGAAATTAAGAACTATCTTAATTATTCTTAATATCTATTTTAGGTGAATTCCCTTGATAAAAATTAATTAATTTATAAAAAAAATATCTTCATTCAGTTTTCTTGTTTACAACAACTTTATTTCATGATTGGTGTACTGGCTTACCAGAAAACTATTACCCTTACAAAAATCCGTCTTCATAAAATCTAACATTAAGGCAAACTGGCAGATATTTTTTTGTAAACTGAAACAAAAACACTTCCGATATCATGTATTTCCCTTTTTGTTTCTATTTGAAAATATATCATATTAAAGATTTCTAAGTGTCATATCTGTCATATTTCCTTTTTTCTTCTCTTTCATTTCTTTTGTAAACAAATATATTTCACATTTATTTCCTAAAACTAGCCAATCAAATGCTTTTATCATATTTTTGTTCAATCTTATCATCATCATCATGATGTTGCACTGCTAGCATGGATCTCCCTGACCCTCTCTCACCACCTGTCTCTATCGTCCATCGCTCCCGGGAGTTCTTCCAGGCTACATTCTGTATCGGCACAGAGCTGTTGTGGATAGGTTCTAGCTGGTCATCCAATGTTTCCTCGTCCACAGGAGTACATTGCTTATGAGTTCATCCTTACTTCTCCAGTAGTATCCTGCATGTCTGGTTCGTCTAATTTGGATAGTTTTTGTGATGGGTGGTAGGCGGCTGTACAGCTGCTGTTTGTAGGGTGTTGCCTCCAGGACTTGTTCAATACAATTCGCAGCATTCTTGTATAATTGCTGTCAAGCTTTTTCTCCATATGTTTAATTAACATCCGTGTGGTGCATCCATATAGCAGTATCGACATGACTGCTGCTTGGAAAAAACTGTTTTATTTTATCAGTCAGCAGAAGTGCTATGTCATCAATGTAGTCCACATCCATAATAGTTTGTGCAGGGTATCTTCTGCTTCTTTCCTTTGCCACCTTAAAACGATTTTCTTTCATTAAATCTATAGACATTCTGAGCATATAGTCTTGGCAGATAATAAACAGGTATGGGACTAATGTATTTCTTTGCAGAACACCTGCACAATGTCAAAACAGCCTGTGTCCTCTTACAATGGTATAAATGCTGATAAAATTTAATCTTATTAAAATCTGAAAATTTTTTTCAACAGAGTTTCTTTGGATATGGTTACTCAGTAGTAATAGCACTAAACCAAACAATTTCAGTTTTGTAAAAAAATTTGATGTGGTTTCATGGTGTGAAGATGAAATTGAAAAAAAAAAATTTTTTTTTTTTTAGATTAAACTGTCCATCTCTAGCTAGCAGGTCAGATAAATGTGAAAGCAGCCTGATCAACTTAATGGCCTGGCACGACTTGGTCAACAGGCTCCCTATGAATCACCCTGTAAGAAAGATGTGGATGTGGATAGATCGCCTTCTGACCATGCTAGATATTACCTGGACAGAGTGCTAGAAGAGCAGAGAGAATTTGTTTCTTGTCCCACATTCCACTGGATAGGGCAAATTGATCATAGATTAGTGTCAGTTTGCTTATAGGATACTGGAAATTCAATACCTCCTTACTGAAGATATGGGACTTCTGGAACCAGCTGGAAAAAACAATTCAGCAGGCACTAGTGGGGGCAGTTACAGGGAATAGGTGGTGGGGATCCCTAAGTATAGGATTAGTGACCTTTCTTGGTCTCAAAACGAACTATATCAGAAGTTAGTGGTGGGCTCTGCTTTGGATCCACTTTAGGAGTGTCTCAGCTGGTTGCTGGAGGATATTTGCTCCCAATGGAGTTGGGCACCAGTTCAGGCTTCTTGAACAACTCAGAGTTCTTGCTCACCTGAAATGCATTGCTCCTCTCTGAAGGACTTGGAAGCTACATATAGATGAAAGTAAAATTTGAGGTCAAGGAAAATGTGAAGCCTATTTTCAAGCTTAAAAAATGTGCCATTTGCAGTTTTGGAACCAATAAACAAGGAATTAATGCAACTTGAAAATTTGGATATCCGCTCAAAAGTTGAATATTTGGACTGGACGTCTCTAACAGTATATGCAAAAAAGAAAACTCACAAAATCTGCGTTTGCATGAATTTTTTAACCCGTTTAAATAATTGCCTTAAACCACACACATATCCATTGCCATCACCTGAAGACATTTTTGCTAAATTAAATGTCAGAAAGGTTTTCTCAAAGCTGGATCTATCAGATGCATACCTTCAGGTACAAGACAATGAAGAATGCTAAAAATTGTTGACCATCAATACTAACAAGGGTTGTATAAATTTAACTGTCTTCCATTTGGTGTGAAGGTCGTACCTAGCATTTTTCAACAAATTATAGACCCTGCTGGTTGGTTTAGTTTTTGCCATTGCATATCTTGACGATATATTGATAAAGAGTGAAAATTGAAGGCAACACTGTGAGCACATTAAAAAAAGTGTTTGAAAGAATAAAGGAATATGGTTTCAGAATCAGCCCCAAAAAGTGTGAATTTTTTATGTCAGAGATAAAGTATTTAGGACAATTATTGATGCAAACAGAAGACATCCAGATTCTATTAAAGTAGAGGTGATAAAAAGCAAGCCAACTCCAAAAAAGGTGACTACACTACAGGCATTATTAAGGCTTACAAACTATTGTGGTGTGTATGTATTAAACATGCACAACTTAAGAAAACCATTAAACAATCTACTAAAAAAGGAGTAAAATGGGAATGGTCAGTGGAATGCCAGAAAGATTTTGTCAAAATAAAAAATTCTAACTCAAAACTTGAGATTGTTGTGGCATTGGATGCAAGTGAATATGGTATTCGGGCAGTGATCTTTCACAAATTTGAAGATGGTATTACAAAGCCAGTAGCTCATGCTTCAAGAATTTTATCTGGCTGTAATTTTTTTCTGCCATGAATAAAGAAAAAGTTTAGCAATAGTTGCTTAAAAAAATTCCATAAATTTGTTCATTGTGTTGCACGCAGATCATCATCCTTTATTGTCCATATATGGATCAAAAAAAAGTATCCCGACTCATACAGCCAACAGATTGTAGAGCTAATGTAGTAATGCCCCTCTTTCTTTAAAAAAGGGTTCTGAAGGAATTTTATTTAGAGCACCCCAGAATTTTGCACATGAAATCTCTAAAAGGAGCTATAGATATTGACCACAGATTGATCATGACATTGAAAAAGTAGTGAAAACTTTTAGAGGTTGTGACCTTGCTGCAAAATTTTTGCCAGTGAAATTTCAACCATAGGCCAAAACTGACATTTCTTAGTTCAGACTACATATGGATTATGCAGGACAATTAAACACGTTATATTATCTAGTAGTTGTGGACAGTGACACCAAATGGCCTGAGGTAATTAAATGCAGAAGACCCACTTCTACTGTTACAATAATTTTTCTCCAGGAACTATTCACTTGTTTTGATCTCTATGAAAAAATTGTCTGTGACAATGGGACACAGTTCATAGAAAGTGATTTTTTAAAAATTTGTAAATCCCTAGTGATTGAACATATCACTACCCCCCCATACCATCCAAGATAAAATAGACAGGGCAAAATGTTTGTTGATACTTTCAAGACAGCCCTTAAAAAGTCCAATGGTATGGAGACAGAAGAGGGTAGGATACAGCAATTTTTGAGTGCTTACAGAATAACACCAAACCTGAACACAGTATCAGGAATGTCACCATGTGAACTGATGTTCACTTAGAAAATAAAATCAGTTTTTAACAAACTGTTGCCAGGACGTAAACAAAATGGTTCAAATGCCATCAGGAGCCCAAACAAATATTTCAGGCCTTGGGATAAAGTTTTCTTTAGGATGTTAAAGAGGAAGAGAATTTTGGGAAGATGGTATTATTATCAAAACAATTGGAAGTGTCATGTATAGGGTATGCAATGCAAAATAGGAGCACAAAAACATCTATATCAATTGTAATCCAGATTCATGGAGGATGTAACTGCACAGGAAGAAGTCCTGATGGATGTACTTTATGATATTTTTGACATCTTAACACCAACTCCTGAAATGATAGTCCCAAGACAGACCAGTAAAAGAAAAAGGAAGCAGGTAGACCCATTGAGTCCTGATCCTGAAAAAAAAAAAAATTATTTCTCAGGAAAATAATTCGAGAGGGAGGAAGAGAGAAAAGAGATGATACCCCTCTGTATAGAATGAACTATTTTATTAGAATATGAACACTGACAGAGTTAGCTGATGGCCCATCTTCCTCATGAGACTAGATAGCAATATACTTCTGTTCACATATCCTTGTACATCTCGTAAAATAATTCTTTTTCATTGTAAGTTACGATTCGAGTTATTCCAATATCCCACCCCAGTAACATTATAATAATTACAGTGAACTAAAATTTTTCATAACTATTTCATCTTTGATTTCATTAAAAAGAAAATGCACCTAATTCCATTCTTTTATTTTTGTGCTCCCACGTGCAATGCTTTTTAAAGCTCCTGGGAATTGACATCCCCAGATATAGTCATATTGGGATAATAGTAAAAAAATATTCATCCATCTGTACTGTAAGAATTTGAACTTAGAATTTTCCAAATGAGGATGAACTTAGTAAATATTGGACTGAGTCATAAATAATTTATCTTTTTTTTTTTTAAAGGCAAGTTTGTAACTGCACATTTCAAACTTCAAATATTTTGAATACAACCAGAAATTACCTAATTAAAGAGTGCCTTCATAAATCATTCTTATTTCATGGTTGATTGGGTTTTATGGCATATCAACCTTTGTCAGTTATTTAACGCCAAATCAATTTTTATGTAATTAATCCGTTCTTTTTAAAACAATTCAGTTTAGCATAAGTACACAGTTTAATTGTCAAAAACATTTCCATTTCAAACTATTCAAGCAGTTATATGTAACAATTTAGTTAAGTGTAAATACAGTTTTAATGTTGAAAAACAGTTCTATTTCAAATAATACAGTTAAGCATAAGCACGCAGTTTAAATGTAAGTATGGTTTAATTGTCAAAATCATTTTTATTTCAAGCTATTCAGTTTTCTCAAACAATTCAGTTTAGTATTAGAGTATGCTGTTCTATTTAACCCATAGATAGGGCCCTATCAGGTGCTACCACTCTGGGCCAGAGTGGACCTGGGAGCAATGGCAATAAAGGGGTACTCCACATTCCCCAAAGTTCCAGCACTGCTAGAACCTCACCATCAGATTGACAAGGATAAATTTTTGCAGCTTACCCCAAAGACAGAGGTTCATGGAAAAGTTATGCTGTGTGTATAGTGAGATCACCACAGTATTATTCATTTTTCAGTTTTTGAACTGCAATCTGACACTCAGTGCAGACTTCTACTTTCAACAGCTGTTATACATGCATGAAAACACCCAGCACTCATCAATAGGAAAAACTTGTGCTTCACCATGATAACATAATGCCACATTCAGCAAGAATTACACAGGAAAAAATATTGGATTTAGAGAGGTCTGTTCTACTCCATCTACCATATTCACCAGACTTTGCACCAAGTGATTTCCATCTTTTTTGTTCTCTACAAAATGCTCTAAATGACAAAAAAATTTCTCAAGAAGATCAGGGAAATTGCAGGGGTATTTGACAAATGCCTTTGAACCAGCACATATAATTAAGTATATTTTAAACAAGATAATTGAATCAATTTAGAGTGTGGAGGTGGGTAATTCGAGTGTATTAGGATTATTAATAGCAATTCATAGGATGAAAATACTTTTAAAGGTATAGGAAATTACCTATCTCCGCTTTGCATGGAGTTGCTTTTAGTTGTTTTAAGATTGTCTTACCCAATTCTTTTGCACAAATTTTAGAGATTTTGTAGTGTTTGGGGGTGTCGTTTTGCAATTAGTTAATAGTTAGGTTTTTTTTAAAATAATACTCCTCAACAGTTGGGGTGGGGTTTCAAATGATGCAGATTCAGAGAGGGCATTCTTTGATGCTAAGCATTTTTTAAACGTCATGTGATATTTCACTGTTTGTCAGACACACAAGGACAGATTTTTTTTCTTTCTTTCCTTTATAAAATATTTCATGTTATTAAAATGTAAGCGTACCTTTTAGTCTGTTCTGAGCGTCAAGGTGCATCTCCGGGCAATCACTTTCTCTGTTAGGAGGGAAACTATTTGCTTGGTTCCTGCCTTTTTTATGGGAGAGGGATTGCCCGGAGATGCATTTGATTGGATATTTCGCTGGTGCTACTTTGTATAAAGCCTCATGGATTTTTTTTATTTTTGGTGATTTTTTTGTTGCTGTTAGGTTCCTGACCACTAGCTGGGTCACCCTAGTGAAGGTGTATGATGTTGAAAGACCTGAAACACCTAATGATCTTGGGAAGAATATCACTGACAATGTGGTCAGGGGCACCCAAGGGTGTATTCCTTGAAATGAAACTCTGAAATGTTCAGTGACATTTATGAAGAGACTAAATGATGACCAGAGAACAGTTCTGGGGACGACTGGAGAGACAGTCGGTAGTCCAGGAAGACAGTGATTAGGGCTATCTGGGATGCTAACCCAGATAGTATTTTCCAGTAGGAGGAACCCAATTAAGCAAAAAATCAACCAGTGGATCAATCTTGGGGATCCTAAGGGGGGGGGGGAAGATGAGATCCCCAATAGGATAGATTCTATGTTATCAACCCAAAATGATGAGTGGACTATGAGAACGAAATGCATTTTTTGCAAGGAATGCAAAAACCTGAGGAGTCTTAGGATCCACCAGGCCAGAATAAGATGCCTAGAGAAAAAGAGTCAGACACAGGACCTCAACTTGGTGAAATGTAGGAGGAGTAAGGTCAAGTTTCACCCCACAGAGCCCAGTCTCTCCACATGCCTGTCTCTCAATCCCTTGACAGAATTATGAAACAGCAAATAAAGTGGTTGCCAGCAAACAACACAGAGGAATGGCAGAGATTTGACAATGATGAGAGCAAAATATTACAAGCAACATCTAAAGGAGACGCAAACAAGAAATCGAGAGCTTTAACTACCATCATTACTAGTTTTGCATCAGAGTGAATTGACCACGTTGTTGTGAGGCAGAAGAACGATCCCTACAGTAAGAACTGGAGGGAAATTCAAATAAAGAACATCCACCAAGAGTTTCGAGCCCTGAAGAAAGAACATAAGAGAACAAGTAGCAAAGACAAATTACCACTAGCAGAGCTTCGAGATGTTTTAAAGCACAAACTCAAATCTCTTCGGAGAGCAGAATGGCACAGGAGAAGAGGCAAGGAGAGGGCTAGGAAACAAGCAGCATTTATTTCCAACCCCTTCGTTTTTTCTAAGAACTAACTTGGAGATAAGTGGAGTGGTCATTTGAAATGTACAGAAGAAGAACTCAAAACTTTCCTGAGGGATACATACAGTGATTGATCCCAGGAAAGGAATTGAGCTCAACAATGACCCTTTTATGATCAGCCTGGCAACACTGTCAATAGAATTCAACTCAAGGGTACCAAGCTGGTCTGAGATACAGGAAGTTGTTAAGGCATTGAGATCAGCCTCTGCTCCAGGACCTAGCGGTATACCATACATTGTTTATAAGCAATATCCAAATATTTTGAGGCGACTAGAGGATCTTAAGAGCAATCTAGACAAGGAATAGAGTTTCTGATCAATGGAGATATTCTGAGGGAGTGTGGATTCCTAAGGAAGAGAATTCCGTAAAGATAGAGCAATTTAGGATCATCTCTCTCTTAGACACAGAATGGAAAATAGCATACTGTCTCGTCGTTTGACAAGATATACATAGACAAGTCTGTTCAGAAAGATGGTGTCCCAGGCATACCTGATTGTATTGAACATATTGGAGTAGTAACATAACTCCTAAGGGAAGCTAAAGGAGATCTTGCAGTTTTGTGGTCGGATCTGACCAATGTATATGACTATAGTTATATACTGCACAAACTGATTGAAGAGGCACTTAACAATATCATATACCAAGTGTAACTAGGAACTTATTGTGTGATTATCATGCTAAATTTTAGATTAAGACGACTGTGGTGCGGCATCGGCTTGAAAGGGGCATTATCACTGGTTGCACATTTTCAGTGATCCTTTTCGCTATCGCATTTTACATGTTGAGTCAGCTGAGGTGGAGTGCTGGAGTCTGCTAATGAAGACAGGCATGCGTCAGCCCCCAATCAAGGCTTACATAGATGACTTGATGGTGACTACTGCCTTGGTCACTGGTGGCAGATGGTTACTTAGAGGGCTGGAGAGGTCAGTTTCATAGGCAAGAGTGTAATTCAAACCAGCAAAGTCTAGGTTATTGGTGATAAAAAGGTGTTGTGGTTAATGGATTCCGCTTCAAAATTGCAGGTACTATAATCCCTACTTTGAGAGAGAGAAACCAGCAAAGAGTCTAGGAAGGCTGTACAACTGCAGCATGAAGGACACTGTAGCCATAAAGAAGACTACTAGAGATCTCTGCTCGTGGTTGACAATGGTAGATAAATCAGGTTTACCAGAGAGGTTTAAAACTTGGATTCACCAGCATTCTATCTTGCCAAGAATATTATGGCCTATCATGATATACGATATCACAATGACAACTATAATAGTTAGGGAGAAGATTAGCAGCTACCTACATAGGTGGTTGGGTTTACCACAGAGTCTGAGCAATATTACTTAATATGGGTCAACAAACACTCTACAACTTCCATTCAAGGGGCAAACGGAAGAATACATGGTCACCAAGATTAGAGAGGTGATGATGTTTAAGAACTCAAAGGACCCGAAAGTAACAAAAGCTGGTATAGGAGATGGAATGCTTCAGTTGAATTGCAAATCACAGAAGAAAGATTGAGGCACTAGACTCTGGTTGGGAAAGTAGCTGTAGATCGTACTAGAATAGGCTATTGTACAAACAAAGATATGAGAAGAGCCATGGGTGAAGAATATTGATACCTCTTCCAGAATGAGGTGAGAGTTGGTGTAGAAGAATTAAGATTTGACAAAATGGTTGCATTAGGCCAACAGGGTGCCTGGACTAGATGGGATGGTGTTTTAAAAACGAAAGTTAGCTGGTCAGACATTTGTGGTTCAAACTTCATCCAGATACGATTCCTTATACAAGAGAGGGATACTCAGTAGCTGCACAAAGGCATTAGGCAATGGACACTATCACTGGCATCATAATCAGGTACTGATGTTATGTTTTGACCTTCGACCTGGCCCAAAAAAAATGCTATTCCAAGGTGATGCACCGGAAGGAAGTGACACATTCCAATGGCCAGTAATCGAAAGAGATCGCGTGGGCGGATTAAGGCTTATAATATGGGACAAGGTGAAGGTCCCACTGTGCCAATACAGACTGATGCACTGGAAGAGAGTGACCTCTGAACTGCATGACAGTTATTTCCGCTTGATGACGATTAAACATTCGATTTCAAAGATCCAGTGGGCGATCGTGTGGGCATTGAATTATTATTTAACTCAGTTGAGTTCGAGTCCAAGAGCAGTTGCCAGTGGAATTCCAGACTGTTGGAGACGGGTTGTGGTAGGGAAGGCCACACCCGACCGAGGGGGCCCTCGGGAACCCTGATGGAGTAGACCCCAGCATCAAGAGAACAAGAAAGACACAACGTGACAGTCATAACAGTGGGGTCAAGAAATTACAGTTTATGTTCGGTCTCCAGCTCCCTCTCACATGCAACCCCTGAACAACCCTTTCGAACCCTTGCAATAAAGTGAGAGGTAAAATATTGGTAAAGAAGTCTTCCTGCGTGCGTCTGTCTTAATTATTATGTCGTTGTGGTGCTGTAGATGAGTATACAACACTGAGGGAAATTGCAAGGGTATTAGACAAATGCCTTCGAACCAGCACATACAAACCTGTCAGTAAGTGAATTAATTTTGTTATGGCAGGAGGGAATGTTTGTTCAGCACCATCAGTACAGCCCCTGATTGGGAGATATTTGTTGATTTGGATGAGCAACTGAAATTCCCTGATCATATTGTTTGGACACAACTTCAGCCAGAAATGATTCTTGTTTTGAATATGATGAAGCAAGTGATCACGTGGGAGTTGACAGTATTGTGGGAGGAAAATATGGCTGAGTCCCACGAGAGGAAGCTCACTAAATATCAGGAACTTGTTGAGCAGTGTAGGATGAAAGGATGGCAGGCTCACTGAGACCCAAATGAAATTGGCTGCAGAGGGTTTGTGGGCCAGTCGCTATGTAAAGCCTTAACCAATTTGGGGTTGGCAGGTAGGGATAAAAGGACATCGATCAGGGTAATCAGAGATGCCATGGAAAAGGCTTCTAGATGGCTGTGGATTAAGAGAGCGAGCACCTGGCAATTCAACATTTCAACAGAATGAACAATCATTTTTTTGGTGGGGGGGTCTCAACCTGGACTAAAATCATATCCTGACTATTGTGAGACAAGCGTTTTTTTTTTTTAAGTCAACATTGGGGACAATGAGGAGTTTATTTATTAATTTTTTTTTTTGCTCTCTAGGGTAAAATAAGGCTTGGCATGCTTATATATATATATAACGATACCAGTAAGTTTGCTAGTAAATTACATATTGAAGATAGGTTAGGGAAGTTTAAAAAGAAAGATGCCTATGTTCTATTTAAGGACCATAAGCCTAATTTTGAGAACAAATTACAATCTAGACTTATTAATCCCTCTAAAACAGAATTAGGAAAAGTATCAAAAATATTATTGAAAATATTGTGACTAATGTGAGAAAAGCCAGCTATAGTAGTCTCTGGATTAACTCAAATGACACCATTGAATGTTTTAAGAACATTAAAAATAAGAGCAAGGCCACATTTACCCAATTTGATATTATTGACTTTTATCCTTCAATAACAAAAATCACTCTAATCGATAGCATCAACTACGCTAGAAAATATGCAGAAATAACTGAAGAACAATACAAAATAATTCTAGCTTGTAGAAAAACAGTTCTTGAAAATAATGAATCCATGTGGGTAAAAACTGGCTTCGAAAATTTTGATGTCCCTATGGGAGGTTATGAGTGCACAAATAGCAGACCTTGTGGGTCTATATATATTAGATACATTTAGTAGGATAGTTAACCCAGGCCAGATGGGGTTATACAGTTTTGATGGATTAATATATACCCCAAATAGTGATGGCCTGAATAGCTCACATATACAAAAGAAGATTATAAGGGCATTTAAGTTCTTAGGATTTAAAATAGAAGTTTCATCAAATATTAAGATAGCAAATTTCCTGGATGTGACACTAAACCTCTTGGACAACACATATAAACCCTTTCTTAAAACGGACCAGTACCCTTCCTATATTAATGTAAACTCAAATCACCCGAAAGCCATAATTAAGCAAGTCCCCAAAGCAGTTAATATGAGAATAAGGAGATTATCTGCTAACGAGAAAATATTCCAAGACAGTAGTAAAATATATAAGGAAGCCCTTAAGAATAGCAGATTTCGGGAAGAGTTTACATACCATGAAGAATAAAATACATAATGAAAAGAATTTGTATATAAATAAAGAAAATACAAAGTACAGTCAAAAAATAGAAAAAGGAAAATTATATGGTTTAACCCCACTTTTTGTAGACTAGTGAGTATAAATGTAAGTAAATATTTTCTGAAATTGATAGATAAGCACTTTAACCATAATAACATACTACATAAAATATTTAATAGGAAAACGTTAAAAATTAGTTACTCCTGCACGAAAAATATCTTTGAAATAATCAACAATCATAATAAAGAGATAATTAGGAAATCTTATGACCTAACAAACAATAATAATAATAATAAAATGGGTGATAACGATAATAATAAAACAAATAGACATAACGAATGTAATTGTAAAACTAGAAATAAATGCCCTATGAATGGGTTATGCAATTCAGAAAATTTACTGTACCAAGGAATCATTTACCCAAAAGAAAACATTAAGAATACAAAGACTTATAAAGGGATCTCTTCGAAATGGAAGCTATGGTTCAATAATCATAATCATTCTTTCTCCCATGAATATTTGAAGAACCAAACAGCCCTATCCAAGCAATTTTGGAATTTGAAAAATAAGGGTTTAACCCCTTGAAATTCAATGGAGCCTATTGAAAAAGTCGAATATTCCAAAATGTTTTGATAGTAGACAACCTGTGTCTAAAAGAAAAGATACAAATTATGCTATACCCAGACCCAGAAAAATTATCAAATCTGAGATGTGATTTAATAGCTAGATGTAGACATAGGAATAAATTTAAACTATAGACGACAATTGAAGTGAGGTCGGACGTGTGTACGTTTCAGTGTAAAGGTGGCCAAATAAATAAACATGAGGATGAAATTTGAGTTTAAGACAAGTATTACTGTAGTCTTTGCTTATGGTTGATAGGAATTGTTGTAATCCCTTAAATTATTGTTAAATCTGAAGAATTACGTTAAAATGTAGGTTAACTTACTGTAGAAATTAAATTAGAACCTATGTCTAGTTATTTTGTTATGGTCCTGACTGGCAACGAAAAAAAACCCCGGAATAGGCCAAGACGGGGAGGAAACTTCACCACTCTTCACTCCTGTGCTCAATCTGGTTGTATTTATTATATCCATTAGGATCTGAAGAAGTCCTGTTAAATTTGGAGTTATTGATTCATATCAATACTCAGAGCAGGATGGAAATAAATTTATAATCCTAATGTGACCAGATTGTGTTTTTCTTAAAGCTATATATATATATATTTTAGACAATATTGCATGATAATGTATTGTCATAACTTATTTATTTTAAACAATATAACTGAATCAATTTGAGGTGTGGAGGGTGTAATTTGTATGTATTAGAGTTATTAATAGCAATTCATAAGACAAAATATTTGGGTTTTTTTGTCATTTCGTAATTTGTTGCTGCTAAATTTTCATTGTTAGAAATTATTTTATCAAGCGCTACTTTTATTTTAGACAGGAGGGATTTTTATTGTATAGTGGGTTTGAAAATACTTTTAAAGGTATAGGGAGTTGCCTATCTCTACTTCGCATGGAGTTGCTTTAAGATTGTCTTACCCAATTCTTTTGCACTAATTTTAGAGGTTTTGTAGTGTTTGGGGGTGTCATTGCAGGTTCAGAGAGGACATTCTTTGATGCTATGCATTTTTTTTTTTTTTTATGTCAGGTAATATTTCACCATTTGTCAGACACACATGGACGGATTTTTTTAAACATTTTTTTCTTTGGTCAGGGTCACCTGAAAAGGGAAAAAATTTTGTGGAAAATTTCTTGATCTAAAAATCAGCTGAATTTAGGAATTAACAAGCTCCCTGATTAACAGCTAGAAGTAGCTCAAAATAATGGTGAATATACTATTGATTGAAATAAATTCATTGTTAAATTATTAATGAATGAATTATATTTTATTAATACGAAAATTATTTATAACTCAAGCCAATAAGTGCGTGCGTGTGTGCGTTTTATTACTGAAATGTATGGTAAGGGGAATAAATGTTTTATTTCTTTATATTTGTTGTCTCCCTTTAATTAGTTTGTTTATAATGGACAATTGGTTTGAAACTCCTTAAAAACGATTTTGTTCCATTTTATTAATAATAAAGTTATAAAGCCGACACAAAATGAAATGTCAACGAAATTGAAAAAGGCGAGAAGTTGAATGATAACAAAACAATAAATAAAATACAGATTTGGCTTTGTCATAGGAAGAATTTAAGACAATTCAACAGAAGAATTTTAAAATAGCTTTTCTGAAAGACTTTCTGAAACTTTTTCAACTATGTTACATTCATGCATGTTTTATTCATTAATTTATTTCTTAAATTGTTATATTAAAGGGAAAACTGTGCATTTTCCCCAAAACTATATATTTTAGCATCTTTTCATCTTTTTAATCTACTTTTTAAATTCCCCATACACCCACAAACCAGAAGCATGCTTAGCATAATAGTAATTCTCATAGGAAATGGAATCAGTGACCAGAGTTCAAATCCTGAATAAGGCTGTTTGTGTTTTATTTTGCACTGATGTTCTTAGATAAGGCATGAATCAATCTGTTCTCTCTCAAGCTATGAGAGGTACCCATCTGCAGAGGTGCAGTCAGTATATTCTACAGCCCTAGCCGACTGGGCAATACACTGAGTTAATGTCAAAACAGTTTTATTTCAGATAATTCAGTTTAGCATAAGTACACAGTTTAGGTGTCAAAACAGTTCTATTTCGAGCAATTCAGTTTAGCAAAAGTACACAGTTTAAATATCAAAACAGTTCTATTTTAAACAATTCGGTTTAGTATAAATACGCAGTTTAAATGCAAAAAACAGTAAAGTCAAGAAACTAAGGTTTAGTTCTATTTAACCCATAGATAGGACCCTTATTGGGTGCTACCACTCCAGGCTAGAGCGGACCTGGGAGCGATGGCAATAAAGGGTTACTCTGTATTCCCCAAAGCTCCAGCATTACTGGAACCTCACCATCAGATTGTTTAGTGTCATATCAGGACACTCGTCGGGGGGGGATCTTACCCTTCTGCAGAGGTGTAGCCAGTGTATTCTATAGCCCCAGCCGACTGGGCAAATTATTGGATAGTAAGTTGTGTAGTAGTGGCTGGAAGTGTTATATGAGGGGACATTTTGGCAAGATGACACAGTTGGCTGATGGACCTGCATATTTATATACATGTGCATGTGCCTATGCAAATGTAAATATACAGAGTGAATATAAGCAGCCTTCACCAGATGCTATCATTGAGTTTTTGGAATGCTTCAGTTTGACTTCGATCAAGAGAGTATGCTGCTGATCCCAGTTAACTTTACATGGCATCACTGATAAGATTTTACCAGGAAGATACAACACAACTTTCAATAATTATGGAAACTCCATTAAGCCAGCATCATGAGTACCAGTGCACACTAGAAAGACTGTCCTAGATGCATGGAATAGCTACTATAGATTTACCTTCTTCTCATCTGGTTAGGGTTTCATCACTGAATGGGGCAGACATCATTATTGTCGGGCCCCACAAGGATTCCACATATAAGGAGATGCAGACACTCACAGATTTGACATCACTATCGATATGCCAAGGAAAAAATAGATTACCAATACCATACTCTGGGATGACTCAATAGAAACATCATTGTCATATAGATTACATTGCCCACTCTGGCAACAATGGCATCATCTTCAACACAGAGAAATTCAACTTAGCAAAAAAAAAGAGGTGGAATTTGCTGGATTTTGGATAACAGGATAAAACCCACTAAGAGAATGCCAGAGGCAATATTGTGCTTCCCTACACCTAAGAACATAACGAAGGTCAGATCCTGGTTCAGAATGGTAAACCAAGTGTCATACATGTTCTCTCAAGTCAAAGTAATGGCTTCCTTCTGGGAAATGCAAAAAATGAAGAACTGAAAATTTTACTAGGATAGCACATTCAATCAGATCTTTGAAGAATCAAAACAGAGAATCGTACAAGAGATCAAGAACAGAGTAAAAATCTTTGAAATCAAAAAACTTCAGCAGAACAAGGGTAGGATACTCATTGTTCCAGAAGCAGGACAGGCTTATGGTGAGAACCACTTGAAATTAATTCTAGCCAGTTCCAGATTCACTAACGATGCAGAATTCTGATATGCACCAGTAGAAGGGGAGGCATTGGCACTAATGTATGGATTAAAGGTTCACCAAATGTATATATCAGGATGCCTAGAACTGTTAATAACAGTGGACCACAAGACTCAATAAAGATCTTTTCAGACAAAGCTCTGGAAGACATATAAAACCCATGACTGTTTAGCCTCAAAGAACACTCCTTGACGTGCAAGTTCCACATAAAACATCGCCCTGGAAACTCAATGCTGCACCAGATCGCACATTGAGGTACTCTGCAACATCAAGACCAGATGGAGTAAGTGAAAAGAATACTGCACAAATCACTGACAGTGCCATAAAAATGTTGTTTAGCTCAACCTACAAGCATGACCCCAAATTGAAGTCAGTCACATGGGACAGAATTGTGCCCACAGCTGTCATGGACGATGAATGCCGATCCCTCACTGAATACAAAAAGGGTTCCTCAAGTCTTGGTATGAATTGATAGAGACGATTTGTCCTTTTTGGTCCATGAAGGAAGCATTATACTGAGAAAATAAAAATAAAATCTTCAAAATACCAAGCAAACTAAGGGGAGAAGTACTGGAATCACTCCACTCAGCACATCAAGGTGTCAATGGCGTGCTAGCAAATGTCTTGTAGCCTGTTCCAGTCTTGTACAGGTATACAATTTTGGCCAAGGCTAGACACATCCATCACACCAGAGTCCAATGTAAAATTTGCGACATTATGGTCTCATCACAACCTAGAGAACCTTTGATGCCTCCATCAAATCCTGAATTTCTGTTTCAGAACTCTTCAGATTTCATTAACTTGAGAGAGAAAAACTACATGGTGTATGCAGATTGCTATATAAGTGGGTAAAAATAGCCCTCATGTATTCCAGGAACACCAAAACCACATGTGACACACTACAGAAGTGGTTCTGTACATATGGTGTCCTAGAAGAAATATAGCCTGACAGAGGACCTTCATTCAATTCACAGGAGTAC
This sequence comes from Sepioteuthis lessoniana, assembly GCA_963585895.1. NCBI lineage: Eukaryota > Metazoa > Mollusca > Cephalopoda > Myopsida > Loliginidae > Sepioteuthis > Sepioteuthis lessoniana. Next base: position 28,594,486 of record OY757928.1, on the reverse strand, counting down.
AGCACGTTTTTGGACAAGTGGGGAATAAAAAAAATGCACCTCATCAGCCTACTATCCCCAGAGTAATGGATAGGCAGACCTAGATGTCAAAACAGCCAAGCAAATACAGACAGTAATGATAGCTATGGCCGCCAATGCCGCAAACTATACACTTCTAGCCTGGACTCTCGGACGTTGAACTGATATAAGTGAGGGATGCTGGTAGTACTGAAGATGTGGAGACTCCCAGAGTGATAGAGGTTGATAAAGACCAGTGTCAGCTACCACTGAACCAAGGGACACATCACAGCACAAGACCTCACAACCACTAAGGGACTTATCCCAACAGATGCAGGGTACATTGCACATACAATCAAAATGCCCCCGTAAATGACCACAACCTGAACAGCTTGTGGTGTTATGAGAGAAGGGGGCATGTGTAGTGGCTGGAAGTATCATATGAGGAGACGTTTTGATGAGATGACACTGGTGGCTGATGGACCTGCATATTTGAATACATGCGCATATACCTATGCAAATGTGAATATACAAAGTGAATATAAGCGCACCCGCATACCACCATTCTGTTTTTCAAAAAAAAAAAGGACAGGGCTGAAAAAGTGAATATAAGTGCACCTCCATACCACCATTCTGTTTTTTGAAAAAAAAAAGGACAGGGTTGAAAAAGGGAATATAAGCGCACCCCCATACCACCATTCTGTTTTTCGAAAAAAAAGGACAGGGCTGAAAAAGTGAATATAAGCGCACCCCCATACCACCATTCTGTTTTTCAAAAGAAAAGAAAAGGCTGAAAAATACGCCCAGTATTTCCAAGGAAATTGGATTTTACCGATTCCAGAACTAGTACAGGCAGTACAGCCAAAAGACCCTGTCCCTAACTGTCACAGACATAAGGATCAAGAGATTGGCAGCCCTTAAAAAAGAGACATTTGAGGAACTTCGAAAAGCAGCAGGAATCCCAGCTTTGCAACCTGGAATGTCCTGCTACCATCACAAGAATTAGCGACAAAGCTGGCTGGGAACAGCAGTATCACCTCTAAATACTACAGACTATAGCCAGAATACATGGGTAAAAGACGAATAAAGGTCACTGTGTGCAACATACCCATTCAATTAAGTGGGGACATGTTGGCAGCGTTCCTCAGTGACAGGGCAAGAAAAAGTCCTCTATAAACGTTCAAAAATCACCCAAAAAACAATCCCCTGCAAAAACAGGAGAAAACAAGAGTACAGAGGAAGGAAAAAAAAATGAAAATTTTAACACAAAAACAGAGAAAAGTATCACATGAGGAAATGGATACATCAACAAATCTAAAGAGGAGGGACAGCAGAGATTCTATAACAGAAAAATAGGGGGTGAAAAAACAGTGTCAAAACAAAAACATGCAACCAAAGACAATTCCACAACTACAACAACAACAACCCCAATGCCTAGTGCAAATTGTTCCAATACTACCCCAACATGCCACACCATCTCATTCCTCTGAAACCCTGAAAACCTCCCTCTATCCAACGCTGTTCCCCCTTTCTCATCCCCCAAACTGTTCTCCGGGTCTCTTTCTGAGACAAGACATCATCAACCCACAAAAATCCCCAAAACACAGCAAAGAACCAAGTCACTCTCAAAGGAAGTCCGACAAGCACTGAATGCAATTTATTTTTGCACTGAAATTCTTGATCAACCGAACATCGATCATCAAATGAAAAAAATCAGTTATGCCATTAATGTTATTAAAAACTGTCAACAATAAAATGATATCAAATCCGTATTTGTTTAGGGGTGCACCCATGGTGACTACCTTTGTTCGTCTAGCTAGCGACTGAACTAAAGAGCTTTGGCAATTTATCGAGGGAGCTAGTCGGGCGGACATGAGGCTGGCGGAGATGGAGCACCCCTTTCTGAAAAAATGTTAACACACTGTGTGGGCAGAGTCCTGATTTATGTTCACCTGAGTTTCTATAGGTCCCTAAAACTGATGTATCCCCTAGATGTCGGAGGAATTTCAAGGGACGGCCGAGTTACTACTGAATAAGGTCCAAATGTCAGCGAACACGGCAAAACATTTTTGAATCTTTTCTAAAAGTTTAAAATTCTTAAAGCCCCATCCCCAATAGTAGTTTAGAAGAAAAACTAAAAGCCTAAAGCTGCCAAAGTCACCACACCAAAACAAAACAACCAAAATGACGAAATGCCTAACATCCCCCGTCTCAAACAGTAGACCGTCTCCAAGTTTTCTTTAAATTCATTAGTAAATAAACGCTAAAAGGGAAGAGGAAGGATTTGAACTCGCACCTGCCAGCAGAAAAAATTGTTTCAATATTGGTCAGTATGTCTTTAAGTCCTATGAATTTAAAATGCTGAAAATTTTACAACATTTTATGCTGTATTCTTCTTTGTAAAATATTGCTTAAACTGTGCGTTTTAAATGTAAAGACACCCTTACTATAAACCCAAATTGAATATATGACTCTGTCCAAATGTCAGCGAACACGGCAAAACGTTTTTGAATCTTTTCTAAGAGTTTAAAATTCTTAAAGCCCCATCCCCAACAGTAGTTTAGAAGAAAAACTAAAAGCCTAAAACTCCCAATGCCACCACATACAAAAAAAAAAAAAAAAAAATTTTTCATTTGTAAAAGCTATATAATTCTTAAAGCCACCTCGGCTCCCAATGGTAGTATAGAAGAAAAACTAAAGAGCCTAGAAAAATGTCCCAATACTGCAAAAAAAAAAAACAAACCCAAAAACATTTCAGTACCAATATCAGAAGATAGGTGAAAATAAAAATGAAAGTCTGACTAAAGTACCTTAATCCTTGACTTTAACTAAGTTAAAACTTAAGAAAACTTAAATTAAAATTACCCCCCTTTTTTTTACATACACATGGGAAGCAGCATGATGTACGTAAAGGTATTTGAATAAACCCATTGACGACCAAACTCAATACCTAAACAGGTCCTGGACGTGAGTTTGACGCAGGGGCGGAGATGGGACTAGTGCTACTCGTGCCCGGCGCGACCAATAACTCGGTCAATGTTATTCAAAATGGATTAAAAATCATCCATTAATTTCAAGCAAACATACTTAGTCTGATCTCAATTAAATTACGTATCTATTCAAGTTTTGATAACTAAGTAGCCAAAAGTTCATAAATATATCAGGGAATAATACAACGATGCTGTTTTGAATGGATGGTCTTTGTCCGGCCACCGTCAGATCCATTGAACATCCCATAAAATTGGCTATAATGTTGAACACGCGTAATCCGTGCCAAGCACAAGACCCTTATAATAACAGTAATGTTAGAGAAATCTCGCTTTTGGCTGTAGCCAATGGCAAAAGCAAGTCAAAATACCGTGCTCAAAAAAATTAGCACAATGTGACTGCTGATGCCTGTCTTAGGAAGAGGGAGAGGGACCGAGAGAGAGAGAGAGAGAGGGAGAGAGAACAGATTATAGCCGTCGCCGGCGTCATCATCATCGCTATGGTAAATGTTGGTTAAACGGCGTGTTTTAATTCGTTTTTTCACTAACAGATCTCTATTTCTTTAATGAATGTTGCATATATTATATTCTGTAACTAAAATTTGTTTATTTGAATACATTATCAACAAATAATCTTTATTTTAAGCAAAATTGAAACTACTAGCTGTGTCTGTGTATATCGTAGACACATACATACGCATAAACACATGAAGAACGATTACTACTACTGCTGCAAGCAAAAGTATATGTAGTAGTACGAATAGCTGTTTGTAAACATAACCACACGTATATATTGTAAATATCAGTGATGAAATTATTGTTTCATTAATTAATTAATAAAGAACAGGTTTTGAATAAGAGTGAATTTGTTTGTTTTTTTATTGAGGAATGTTTTTTTTGTGAATTTTGAATCATAGAAATCTACGAAAAATACGGGTTTTAAGGCATGTTATATCAATACTAAGAAAACCCCTCAAACCAATGAACCTTCGTAGAATTCCGTAGTGGTACGTAAATACTTTCGTAATTTTTTTTCATAAAGGTCCTGTATGTAACTTTTTTTGCTGCATCCATCATTTCACAGCTATTTAAACCCAACTTTATTCATCAATATTACCTTTTATTCTATGGGAAATTTAATCGCCGTTTTTGGAGAACATTACTTCAGTTGCCGAAAATATTTCAGTCGCTTCACTACATTCAATTTTATTATGGACTTTATTTACGAATTCTTTGTATCTTAGAATTTTTGGATAAAATTAAGATTTTCAATGTTTCCACGGATAACTTCAACTGGTCAAGATATCATATGTTTCAAGATTCATCAGATGGAATTTACATTTTGGAAGTTCCCTGTATTTTGCGTATAATGTCACTTGAGCTAATTTTCCTGTGTTTCACGGGTAAGTAGATTATTCTCGAAAACATTAAAAAAAAAAGTTGTACTGCATTTGCTGTTAATGATCTGGATTTAAAATCAGATATAATGGAAATGGATATTGTGTTAGACCTGAAAAATAAATCGTTTGGCCAGAGAAATGTAGCCGAGAAGCGAGAAATTATCAAAGTTGGACGCCCAACTCCTTTATTGGTGAATAAGGTTAGAACTCATTCATTCCAATCCAAATGGTTTAATGAAATTGACTGGTTATGTGCGAGTAAATCTGAGGAAAAACTCTATTGTTGGCCTTGCTTGCTTTTCACGCCTAAATCAGGGCAATCATGGACTGATACTGGCTATACTGATTATAGGCATATTTTGGCTGACTGCAAAATTCATTCAAAATCAATGACTCATTTGAACAATTATAAACGTTTAAAAACATTTGGCATGTATGACATAGTCACTGCTATTAGTGAATCGGCCAAACTTGAAAGAGAAATGCACAATAAATTGGTCGAAGAAAATAGACAATATCTGAAACACCTGATAAACGCAATATTATATCTTTGCAAACAAGAACTACCATTGTGCGGACACGATGAAGTGGAAGATAGTCTTAACAAAGGTAATTATCGAGAATTATTGCAGTGTTTCTCTAAAATTGACAGTGTGTTTGCATCAAAACTTTCCGCCAAAGAAGGCTCTAAGCAATTTTCAGGTGTTTCCAGAACAATACAGAATGAAATTATATCTGCAATTTATAACGTGATTGCTGATGTTATTTACGCTGAAATTCAAAGTGCCCCATTTATTTCAGTGCAGGCTGATGAAACAACTGACTGTGCAATGCATGCACAGCTTTCGATCATTGTTAGGTATGGGAATGGATGCAAAATTATTGAACGATTCCTTGGATTTCATGACGTGAGCGATGACAAAAGTGCCACAAGATTAGCTGATGTAATCGAGAATTCTTCAAATTCCTTCAATGATGCAAAATCAAAATTGGTTTGCCAAACTTATGATGGAGCAGCCATGATGGCAGGTAAACGGAATGGAGTGCAAATTAAATTGAGAGAGAGGGGATTTAAATACGCCGATTTCATCCATTGTTATGCCCATAAACTTAATTTAGTTTGGAGTAAAAGTACGGAAAAAGTTGATGGCATTAAAATATTTTTTTCACATTTACACAGCTTCAGTAAATTCACATCATCTAGTACGAAACGGAAGAGTGTGTTCCGAAAATTTGAAATCAGCATCCCATCTTTGTGTGCTACCAGATGGTTTTATAAATCAAGTACTGTATCCGCTATAAAAGACGATCGTCAAAAAATAATGAACGCACTCGAAGATATTCTTGATCATGGCGAAATATGGGATGAAGCAACACTAAGTGAAACCGACAATCTATTGTCAAAATTGAATGATTTCACTTTCATGTTTTTTATTAACTGTTTTTATGTCATTCTTTCTCAAGCAGAAAAACTATTTGACATTTTACAGTGCAGAAAACTCGACGTGAAATATGCTCAAGATAAAATACATGATTTCATTCAATCAATATCAAACAATTGTGACAATGAACATTATGAAAATATGATCCAACAAACGATGACAGACATGGAGATATCTGACGAATCACACGCTCCACTAGCACTAGAACTAGGGGAAACCGAATCAACTACAAAAGTGTATATTTTGAAATAATTCAAAACATCATTTCATCACTAAAGGAACGATTCACCAACATAAGAGACTTTTCATATTTTGAATTGCTCGATGTGAAGAAGTTTGAAGGTTTTTCCGGTACATTCCCTAAGCAACATATAGATGTATTGCAGAAAAAATACCCTGGTATTTTTTACCTAAAATCCTTGACAAGTGAGCTCAGGTATTTGTATTCTGACAATGATTTCAAAAAATATACCTCAAGTAAAGCTATTTTGGAGATGCTTCATGAACTCGGTTTTTTGTCTGCAATGTCTGAAACTGTGAGACTGATACAACTTTTCCTTACCATTCCCGCTACTTCAGTTTCAAATGAAAGAAGTTTCTCAACCTTGGACAGAATACGATCATTTTTGAGATGCACTATGGCTGAGGATCGACTTTCATCTTTAGCCCGAATTTCAATTGAGAAGCAAATGCTTAAAGACTTAGAGCAAAGAAATGAATTGCACAATAAGGTAATAGAAAAATTTGCGGCCAAACCAAGACGCCTGGAGTTTATGCTCAAATGAGATGACCTTCTCAAAAACGCACTTGACCTGCAGACACACCCATTCAAAGGCATTTATAGATGAACACTAGCTGTGAAATGATGCAGCAAAAAAAGTTACATACAGAATCTTTATGAAAAAAAATTACAAAAGTATTTACGTACTACTACGGAATTCTACAAAGGTTCCGAGGTTTGAGGGTTTTTCTTACTATTAATATAAAATGACATAGAACCCGTATTTTTCATAGATTTCTATGATTCAAAATTCACGAATAAACCATTCCTTAATAAAAAAAAAAAAAGATTGTGAAGTGCTAATAAAAAATCAATCATTTAATTATTTTATAATTCCATGAGACAAATGACCTGGAGAGTTGTGGACTTAATTGCTAACCTGGTTAGTTGTCATTGTCATCAATTTCTTTATTCTAATAAACATATTTTTCTCGTCATAGTAATGAACATCTTCTCTTTTCTTCTATACTTTTGAAAGGAAAAAACATTATCTTATCTACTGTATTAACAAGACTACAAATTATATAGTATCTTGATTGTTTACAAAAAAACCACCATGCAAGGTACGTTAGTCAATCTGTGCTATACAATGGAGAATCACACAATAGCAACTATGATGACTTACTTTGGGTCCACGGACCACGGGTTGGGAACTGAAGTTGACAGTGGGGGGGGGGGCACAAGTAGCAAAAAAAAGGCTAGAGTCGCCACCGGTTTGACGACTTAACGCTCAGGACTGTTAGTTCGATCGGGGAACTACTGTTGCTCCTCTATAAGAGTGGCTTCTATAGAAGAGAATAAAACAGCCATCGAAAGATAACCATGACCCACTCAAACCACATACACAAACCGCATCGCTCTTCGCGCGGGTAAAAAAGGGGGGCGCGTCCTGCTGGGGTTGGAGCCCTGGCCTCAGTGTTCAAAAATAGCGACATTTAACGTAAGAACCTTAAATAGAATAGGACAACTACCAGAGCTAATAGCATCGGCCGTAGAACATAAGATAGACATAATATGCATACAAGAACACAGATACCCGCACACCGAGGATATAAAATGTCACGAAACTGGCAATGGATGGACGCTCATCACTGTATCGGCATGGAAAAACTCTGTCAACACCGCAGTAGGAGGGGTAGGAATGCTTATAGGACCTAGAGCATTAAAAACGCTAAATAGCATTGAGAAAATACAACCTAGGATGATAGCAGCTACTTTTAACGGCAACCCCAGAGCAACAATCATCTCTTGCTACAGCCCTACCAATGTTAGTGAAGAAACTGAACTAGTCACCTTCTACGATGAGTTATCCTCATTAGTGCGTAGCATCCCGAAACACAACATGTTAGTCATTGGCGGAGACATGAATGCTCAAATCGGGAAAAACGGAAAAAACAAATACAGCCTCCAGAACACGTCAAATAGGAATGGGCAACATATAACAGATTTCATGACAGAAAATAGATTAACATGCCTCAATACAAACTACCAAAAAAGGGAGGGCAAACTATGGACATACACATACGCGAACAATAGTAAAGCACAGATAGACTACGTCTTTATAAACAAGAAATGGAAAAATAGTGCAATGAATTGCGAGGCATACTCCTCTTTCGAGGGTGTGTCCTCCGATAACCGAATAGTCATGGCAAAAATACGGCTAAGCCTACGAAAAAACGCCAAATGAACAGCGACCACCAAACACTGACTGGGCCCTTTTGAACAATAGAGATATAAGAGATAAATACGTATTAGAATTAAGAAACAGATTCAAAACACTACAAGAGAAGACGGAAAAAAGTACACCAAATGATAAATATGAAAATTTCGTCAATGTGCACCTCGAGGCCTGCAGCGAAATGTATTCCAAAAAAACTCAAAGCTAAATATAGAGTCCAATGGGAAACTTTAGAGGTTAGAGAAATCGTGCACTAGTGAAAACAGCCTCCATAAACTATCGAAAAAACCCAACAAACACAAATGCCTGAAAACTAAAAACGGCACAATATCAATTAGCAGGCATTATATATAAAGGAACAGACAGAATACATTCAAAATCTGATAGATAAGATTAGAGACTCGGTGGAAGATAGACAATCTAGGATAGCCTGGCAAACAATAAACGAAGTGAGTAGAAGAAAGAGCACAGCCAAAGCAAAACTGAAAGCTGCAAACCAGCAAGAAAGAATAAAACTGTGGAAATGGCACTTCGAAAACCTACTAGGAAACCCACCGAAAGTAACACATGAACCAATCACCAGAATAATTAGTAAGCAATTGGACATTAAACTAGGACCGTTCACACAAGAAGAACTTGACTCGGTTCTCAGAAAAATTAAAAATAGGAAAGCTGCAGGGCTGGACGGGATTCCCCCGGAAGTATGGAAGACCAGACAATTCAACGACATACTGCTCCGACACTGCAACGCAGTATATAATCAAAATCCGATAAATAGATGGATGAAGGGATGCATACTCCCCTTCCCTAAAAAGGGGGACCTCGGATTAGCCAAAAACTACCGAGGCATAACACTTACATCCATAGCAGGCAAAATCTACAATGCCCTACTACAAACCCGCATAGAACCCAAAATCGACAACATACTTAGGAAAAACCAAAATGGCTTCCGAAGAAATAGATCCACGACCTCACAAATATTAACCATCCGTAGAATCCTTGAAGGTGTACAGGCAAAAAACCTACAAGCGACATTAATATTTGTCGACTTTACCAAGGCCTGCGATTCCATTCACAGAGGAAAGATGGAACAAATCCTACTAGCGTACGGCATACCTAAAGAAACCGTAGCAGCAATAACGATTCTCTATAGAAACACCAAAGTAAAAGTACGATCACCAAATGGAGACACAGAATACTTCGACATTGTAGCAGGAGTACTAAAAGGGGACACGCTAGCTCCATACCTCATTATCATTTGTCTAGACTACGTACTTAGAACATCGATTGACAAAATCAGAGAGAACGGCTTCAAACTGACAAAGAAAAGAAGCAGAAGGTACCCCGCAAAAACAATTACCGACACTGACTACGCCGATGACATAGCGATACTGGCAAATACACCCAACCAAGCTGAAACACTACTGCATAGTTTGGAACGAGCAGCCGCAGGCATAGGCCTCTATGTCAATGCACACAAAATGGAATATATGTGCTATAATCAAACGGGGGACATCTCCACTCTACACAGAACCCTTCTTAAACTAGTAGACAAATTCACTTACCTAGGAAGCAGCGTCGCATCAACCAAAAAGGACATCGACACAAGGTTAACGAAAGCATGGACAGCTATCAATAGGCTATCGATTATATGGAAATCAGGCCTAACCGATAAAATGAAACACAGTTTCTTCCAGGAAGCGGTCGCATTGATACTGCTATATGGATGCACTACATGGACTCTAACAAAACGGCTGGAGAAGAAGCTAGACGGCAATTACACAAGAATGCTGCGTGCAATCTTGAACAAGTCCTGGCGGCAACACCCCACAAGACACCAACTGTACGGCCACCTGCCCCCTATCACGAAAACTATTCAAGTTAGACGAACCAGACATGCAGGACACTGCTGGAGAAGCAGGGACGAACTCATAAGTGATGTACTCTTAAGGACCCCCACACATGGCCGTGCAAAAGCAGGACGACCAGGACGAACATACATTCAGCAACTATGTGAGGATATGGGATGTTGTCCAGAAGACCTGCCTGATGCGATGAACGATAGGGAAAAGTGGCGAGAGAGGGTCAGGGATATCCATGCTACCAGCACGACATGATGATAAAAATCATATTTTCTGCTATTAACTGCCCATACCGCAACCAACTTGCCCCATCAGATTAGATTTTTGGGATACAGTTTGAAAATTTTATTTCTGGCATTAAAGCCGGCTCTCATAAATTACAAATTTTGAAAAGTTATTTAAGAGGTTATCCTTTGCAAATAATATAGCATTTATCTATTTCTTAGGAAAATTTTTCTATAAATATAGACATGCTGTGACCTGTTCACAAATGTAAATAAATCGGACTACTCATCCCATTACAATCGGAAATGACAAAGCCCTTTTACGACCCTGACCTGTCGTTACAGCTAAAAAAAGGGAATAAATTAAAACCAACATTTACAGAACACTTCTGCCCAAAATAACTCTATAAGAATGGAATTAATTATCTTTGCTAGCCTGTATTAGGCTAAAGAAGGACTTTATTTTTACGCCCATTTTTATAGAAGAACTTTCTATTCACATAACTCAGCAGAGTGGCACAGCATTCCCTTGATATAAACAAGGCTTCCGTGGTGAAAAAATTTAGAGGTTCCCGGACTTCTCTTTATCCTTTTGACCATGTTATTGATTGCTTTTGATACCTTGCTTTTCATATCCTGTTATTTTGCCTTGTTTACTATTTTTGTCTTGTTGCCTTGATCATTGTCTTTGATTGTATTGATTGTTTGTATTGATACTGTCATTGTACTGTTTAAATGTAATTGCATGTTGTGGATCAGTATTCAGTTATTGCCGCCGTTTTTTTGTCTGGCAACTGGATGCTAGTTGCTCACCACTTCCCTTACCTAGCTCCAGTTGCTGGGCAACAGTACTGTCCCCAGTTTCCTGGTCGCAAAGGTTTACTTCACTTTCCATACATAAGTAACCTCGCAGCCAGTAGACCCATCCCCCTCTTTTCTTTTTCTTAGTATTTTCATTTTTTTTGCATTTAGCTAGGTCCCACATTTAGTCTCTACTCAGAAACCATGTTGACCCTGCTGGTTGCTACTTTGCAATCATGGACGGTTCTCCTTCTCGTTCATCTCACACTTACGACCCATCTTTGTCTACACGAGAAACTGATAAAATCGAAAAAGATGTCCTCCCGAAGCAGTCAGAAGAATGAGGGGAGCCAGAGACCCAAGTTACCAGTCTTATTGGATCGAACTGGCCGTCTTTGCGGCTCCCCTTAGAATCAGAAAGCCCAATCCAGCTAGGACAAGAGACAAAACCATCAAGCCCAGTTACATCACCATGGAAAATCCAGCAGAGAGTAATCCTCCAGAAACTGAAGCCCAGGATTGTCTTGCTGGTCATAACTGACTTAAAGACAAGGCAACTGGTTGGGCTTAAAAAGGAGGCTTTTGAGGACCTACTTCGGAAAGCAGGTGTCCCCTGCCAGTACTTCTGCCGAAGAAGCTTGGCAACGTGGGACTTCCTGCTACCCTCCAGAGAACAAGCAACCAAGGTTGCAGACTGCAAGCGGAATACTTAGGAACCCGTAGGATTCGGGTAACAATATGTAACGTCCTGGCATTCATCACTGGAGAGGTGCTGACCCTTTTCCTCAGCGCTTATGGACGCGTGGAGGAGATAAATCTTCTCAGATCAGCTGCCCAGACAGCCTACAGGGACTGTGTTCTGGTTATGTTTGACTCGGGAGGGCTTTCAGGCCATCCCTAAAGTCATTGTAAGCAGAGAGAGGCAGATGATAGTGGTTGTGGAAGGAAGACGTGTTGTTGGAGCTGCAAGCAGTTGGGGCATATAGCAAAATTTTGCCTCCAAAAAGATCAACAAAATGTTGCAACCACCACAGCTGCCACAGTTACCATGGCAACCACAGTCACCGCAGCCACTATCAGCAGTGAACCAACAAAGATGACAGAAAAAGAGTCGGGTCAGGTCCAGTCCAAAAAAGTGGACGAAGGCTGGACTGAAGTGACCCGTAAAAAAAGAAAATCCCCAAAGAAAGGGGAAGACAAGCCGGTGAAGAACGCAGAACCGGCTTCTACACTATTTGTAATACCAGCTCACATACCAGCTTTCATAACAGAACCCATGCCAGCAACTCCAGTAGCCTCGGCAGCCAAGGCTTCGGCCAAGAAAAAGCCCAGAATCAAAATAATTCCTGCAACTTCAGAGACGACAATGGATACCTCAATGAATCTGAAGAGGAGGAGAAACAGTGGAGAAGGGACCTCCAAAAAGATGTGCTCTGGGCCATCTCATCCTAAGGATCCCTTTGAAGGCCCCTCCGATACATCTCCTCAAAGTCAACCTTCCCTACAGCAAGCTCCACAGCAGCCGCCACCTTCACCTCCTCCTCAATACCGTACTCCATAACATGCACTCCCAAACAACAACCTCCCCAACAAATGGACCAAAAACAATCGCCCCAGTCTCACCATGAACGATCTCATCATTTTCCCCAACTACCAGAAACCCGTCCACATCAAATCTCTCATAAGCCCAGATCCCAATCCAATGAACGTGACTCACCAAAGAATCTTCCTCGGACTTTATCTCACCCATCTCTTAATCCATCCCCATTCTCCTTTCCAGAATTGTTTCCTGCAGAGCCTAAAACCGGACTTGAACCAATGACCCCAGATCATCCTTCATCTCAACAGAAGTTAAGCCAGAAACAAGCCAAGGCAGCAAAACGAATCAACCCAGATTTCAGCAACGAACAGTTTAGAAAGGCAGTGGCTCTATGCTCAGTAGGGCTGGAAGCAGTTGGGGACTTCCAGCTCTGAAAGGTACTGAAGCCACTGCTGGATCTAGAAAAGGTCGACAAAAAAGAGTCTGTAATCTAGTCAACTTTAGTGGTACACCCATGGTGACCACCTTTGTCAAGTCGGCTGGCAACCGTACCAGGGGCGTATGGAAATTCCTGGACACGGATTGCCAAACCGACACGGGCATAAGGTTGGCGGCGTTGCAGCACCCCTCGTTAAATCAAATGCTGAACTTTTGTGCTGGGAAGGTCCCCATTTATGTTCACCCCTCTCTTTAGAGATCTCTAAAGGTGCAGTTCCCACTTGATGTTGGTGGAGTGTCCAGGGATGGCCAAGTGACTACTAAACTCGGCACCAGCCCCTTGAGACAGGCCATCGACATCCTCACCAACGAGGATTTTCAGCCCATCGTCGACACTGAGTAGGTAAGTGTGCCAGTATGGCTTTAAATGTTGCCAGTTTAAACGCGAGGAGACTGAGAGATGCAAGCAAGTGTGCAGAACTCTTGAACCTGTGTGCATGTCGCTGCAGTGCAGGAGACTCACTTCACTTGTGAGATGGACTGCCGGGTGCTGGAGAATGGCTTTGTCATTTATTCAGCATTCAGCTGCCGCCTCAGTGCTGGGGTCTCTCTGCTAGTTGGACGCAGTCTTGATGTGATTGTTAATATAGTCTTTGCAGGTGACGGGGAGCCGGCTGCTGATGGCTGATGTTGCCGTGAAAACCTTTGAATTTCGGATAGCTGTGGTCATGCGCCCAATACTGCTGCAGAAAAATGCCCCTTCTTTCGGTTGTTGGGATCGTTCCTGGATGCCTTGAAGTGGACAGTTCTAGTGGGGGTTTTGAATGCGATCCTTGACCCCATTAAAGATAGGGCCGTTTAGGTTGCCAGTGGGTCGGCAAGGTGTGACAGCAGCCTGTTCGATTTTCTGACTGAGTTTGATTTGATCAACAGATAACATCTGGATCAAACAGGGAGGGAGATGTGGACATGGATAGGAAATTCGCCCTCTGAATAGTTAGTTCATAGTTAGAAATAGGCTAAAAAGAGTTTCGAACAAAGCTGTGAAATGTAACGCATTTATGCGTAAGGAAGAGTTGAGAAGGTTCCCTCGTTGGTACATTGAGTGCATTAACTCCCCGGATGGGCGTGTGCTGAGATCGAGCTGTGAGATATGTGTTGCCTTTCAGACGCATTTTCGCGATTGCTTAGCCTGCTGTCCTGACTTCCAGGTTCAGGAGTTTCGCAACTATTTAGCCGACATCCCTGCCTTGGGGAGGTGGAAGCGGCTAGTTGCGAAGGTGTGGTTACTGAATGTGAAGTCCGTAATGCGTTGAAGCAGGTCAGCCTTAACAAGTCGCCAGGACTGGATGGTTTACCCTACGAAGTGTACTTGAGGATGTCGCACATGTTTGTCCCTATTCTGACGAATATGTTCAACTATTGGTTTGCCCAGGAAGCCATCCCTGGTAGCATTACCAAGGGTGTGATCACATTGTTGAAGAAAGAAGGAAGGAATGTTCGAGGAGAGCTAGATAATTACAGGCCTGCTTAACACAGAGTTAAAGATTTTGGTCTGGGTCTTGGCAAAACATTTGCAGCTTGTCATTAGTGATTTGATTTGGCTCTGAGCAGGACTACGCTATGAAGGAAAGATCGATCCAAGACAACTTGCATTTGGTGCACCAGATCCTAGAGGGAATAGAAGCTGGGTGCCTGGAGGGGGGCGTCCCCCTGCCAAGACCCTTCCACTGGCGGAGGTGTGCGCCGCGTACATCTTCCCCTTGATTTTTTACCATTTGTCCTTACTACTCCTGCCTAAGGATCATCGGGTGGCGCTACAACAATCTCTTTTCAAGCTCCTTTGGAAAGGTCGTAGACAGGTCTGCTATCAATGTCCTCACGATGGTGGTCTGGGGATGCTGGATCTCGAGAGCCACCGGCTCACCGAGAGACTGACTTACCTAGGCTGATCATTAACAACAGACGCAGTGTGGAGCCTCAAGGTGAGAGTCACCTTTCCTTGCCTGAAGTCGAATCCCAAAGCTGAAGGCCGTCGTAGGCCGAGGGATGAAGCACCATTTGTGAGTGCCGCAGGGCCATTCGAAACCTTCCTCAGTCCAGTGACCTCTCTCGGTCTCGTAAGGAGCTGCACCGAGGGTTAGTGGTGAGTTCCGTTTTGGATCCTCTGATAAAATGGCTCAGCTGGTCGATGGAGGAGATTCGCTCTCAGTGGAATTGGGTGCCAGGTTAGGGCTTCTTGAACAACTCAGAGTTCTCGCTCACCTGACTGCTTGCTCAGAATGCGTTGGTCCTCAACAACTGGGCTTACAGAGCATGCTTGGCAGACATGCCCGATTGCCCCCGCTGCAGCAGTGATCTAGTGGAAACGGCTTTGCACGCCTTCTACTACTGCGAGCGGGTTCGGCCGTTCTGGAGTCACATCGAGGAGTGGATGGCTCACATCAGCCCTAGACAGCTCGTGCTGCTCGACGTTGGGTACGTTATGAATAATGTTGGCCCTCCGTTTCAGGGTGAGAAGCATGTGGTGTTTCTCATGATCCTAGGCTAGAATGGTGATTTGGCAGACGCAAAACAAGGGATTGTATGAGGGTGTAAACTTTTCTCATCGTGATGTGATCTGGTTCTTTAGACATCAGCTTAGGGTCAAGATTAGATGCGATAGAAGATGCTTGGATCACATAACATTCAGCAAAAGGTGGGTGCATGGAACAAGCCTGGTCATATGTAAGGTGGCAACGTTGAAGTCACTCCTTCCCTCCTCTGCCTGCGCATGGCGATGATTGTCCGGGTCCTTCTAGACCCCACCCCGGGCAAGTAGAATTTAAGTACTTAGACTTCTTGACCCCATCGATTAGATGTTAGTTTCTTCAAGATCCTCTCCATTCCCTATTCATTTTTTCCCCCTCAACACTTGTTAGTCCCCGGCCTCTTTTTTTAGGATCTTGACCACACATTGCTGTATTTCATGTTGTTCCATTTCCTGGCCGCACCCTTTCCCATTTGTTCTTTTATCCTGATTAGTTTTTAGGCCCTTCCCCTATAGGGATAGTCCGGCTTGTTTTTGGTCTACTCGGAGTGCCAAAAAACAGTCGACTCTCCACATCATAGAAGGGGAGATGGGAGGGAAACCAAATGGGGTTCATGCTTTGTTTACTCAGGGCTTTTTCTCCAATCCCTCATCATGTTTCCTCCATTGTATATATGTCATTTCACTTCATCAGGGTTTTAAGTAGGGTTTTCATTGAGCGAATGTGGCCTTTTTTGGTAATTGTTGCGCGTCTGGTGAATGAACTTATGGTATAAAATGATTGAATGATGATTGAGGGAGATGAGTGTGACTAGCTAGGACTTCATAGAATAATAGTTTTTTTCATCCCCTCTCCTTCTCCCAAACCTTTTGGGCCTTGTGCCCACTAAAAACATAACTTTTGTTTGTATGCTTTTTTAGAAATAAATTAGAGGTCTCAGGATGCTTGCAGATTGAGGCTCCACAAGGCTGAATCCTACATCTTTTAAGGACCATTAGAGGTCTCCTTCTGAGGGTTGGAGTATCTCTGACGGTCCTTATTGACTCGTCGAAGCAGACGGCCGGGCAGCACAGACGAAGCGGACTCCATATTTAAACACTCGGTTGGTTCCCTCGATTGTACAGCGCTAAAGCCCAAGCTAGCTTTAGCTGTCGGTTCCCTTGTCTGTTTGCATGGCTGCACAGCGCTAAAGCCCGAGCTAGCTTTAGCAGTCGGTTCCCTCATTCATTTGCACAACTGCGCAACACAAAAGCCTGAGCTAGCTTTAGCTGTAGGTTTCCTTGTCCGTTTGCAAATTTGGTACATACCAACATTGACGTCGACCAGCATCAATTACCGCAACGTTTGTCCAACCGCACGTGTCCATGACTCGACCAACATCAGATACCTGCAACGCTCGTCTAGCTGCTTCTCTTCAAACTCAACCATTACAAGCTACCAACACCAACTTTGACCACGAACGATCTGGCAATGCAGCATCCAGTCCACGTACGACATGCTGTACGGACTGCCCTACCATTGCAGCATCTAGCTCATGTACAACTCACTGTACAGGCTAGCAACCAGATCGATATACCCCCTGGTTAATCCAATATACCTCAAAAACCGGGACATCGATTTTACCAACCTCGACCAACGACAGCTACCTGCATTGAACATCCAGCGGTACCTCACAACTTGACCAACGTCAGCTACCCACATTGAACATCCAGTTGCATCTCTACAACTCGACCAACATCAGCTGCCCACACCGAATGTCTAGCTGCACCTACCATGAACTTTACGCACTTGTAAAATATGACAATAAATTGTCATCTTTGTTATATTTGTTACTTCGCCTTTGTTTCCTTCATTGTCTTTGGCTGTCATTATTCACACGCTTAAACTTAAATCATTTCCGCAACAGGCTGAATTTCTGGATATAGGTCTTATCATAAAACATATTTTCAAAGAAATTTTAGGTGCTCAATTCAGTAGCGACAATGACCTTAAGCCAGTCAAAAGTTTTCTTACACAAGTAAAGGCAGATTTGATTGAGTTGAAGACATCTTTTGACTTAGGTTTTTTTTTTTGGAGTAAAGTTCTCTCCTAGTTCAGATTTAATGAGCCATATAATTTTTCATAAATTACCTAATGTTTTAAAAAGGGAAATTAATTTGGCAGGAAATAAGTACCCCAGTCTAAATTTTATAATGCACCAATTTTCGGACATAATAAAAAAAATTAAAAAAACTGACTATACATTAACAAAGCACTTGGATAGACCCAAACTTTTCCCTCAGAATAAACCCTTTACTATTCAGGGCTTCAATTCTAATAAGATGTACCTGCAGAATTACCAGTCCAATTCATTACCTAAACAGAAGTAAACTTGCTATTTATGTTCATCTAATTTGTATGTAATATCCCAATGCAGTAGATATCCCTCAGTGGAAAGGAAATTGAGAAGATGGAAAGATCTAGGTTTGTGTGACCAATGCGCCAAACCAGATCATCCCACTGAACATTGTCAGGGTAATAAAGAGACTTTTAAGGCTTGTAAAGTTTGCAGTAAGAAAACATTATTGGGCTCTTTGTCCTAATAAAGACACTACTTCTGCAAACATTTGTTTGAGCTCTACTCTAATAGAACATGACCTACTTCTTCCACTACTTGAAGTGATAGTATATAAAAACAAAAAAAAATTGTTTGTCAGTTAGAGATCCTACTTTATCACTAAAGTTGTAGAGGATATGGACTCAACATTTGAAGAACTCCCTAAAAAGAAGTTTGATGTAACGACTTTTAGAGAACAAAAAACAAGTATTCTTGGTGAGATATTAAATTTAATAGTTGGAAATAACAATATCAGTAACATTTCACTTGAATCTGTTGGCATACAGGAGCAGGTGTGATGACAAGAAAATTAAGGAATTCCAGAGTTTTATTGTATAGAAGGGAGAATCCTTATTATATAGATATCCTTTGGGATGAAAAAAACTTCACAAGATACCTTCAAATTATGCGGTATCATTGAGTGTGTTACATAGGAGAGTGGGCTCTCTGGAAAAGAAGTGCCTGCTTGCTCATTATATAGAAACTTTTCTTGAACAAGAAAAAGAGGAAATTATATAGTAATTTGTAGTTTCTCCAGAACTTTATGATAAATTCATTTGGATTCCTCATCACCCAGTAATCAAAGAAAATGATCAGTGTTCAACAAAAATTAGGCCCATTTCAATTGCTTGTTGAAAGTAAACAGTGCACCCTCTTTAAATGAAGTGGTTTATCCGGGGATAAATTTAATGAAAAATCTGCTGGATCTTTTGATTTATTTCCGCAGTAATGAACACATATTTCTAGCTAACATCCACAAAGTATTCCTTATGATTAAGTTGAAAATTGAACAAGATAAGAATAGATTCTATTTTTTCATGAAAGATGGGGATGTTAGTCTGTTTCAGATATACTACTCTAATTTTTGGATTTGTAGCCAGTCTCTTTATCCTCAATTTTCAAATACAATTTCATTTGAAAAGTTATCCCAACAATGAATGTGTGAAAATGTTAAGCACAAGTTTTTTTTTAGGAAACTAATTGTTGCTGACAGTACTATTGTTGAGCATGATAATGGTCTTCAAAAAAATGTTAGGTTATAATTATAATGTTATAAAAGACATTTTGAAATTGAATGATAAAATAATAGATCCTTTGGCAAATACTAAAAGGAAGATATTGGCTCAAACTGCTGGGGTGTTTGATCCACTCTCATTATGTCTACCCCTGATGGTGAGAGGAAAATTACTGCTTCGTGATCAGTGGAAGATGAAGCTTGGCTGGGATGATGTAATACCTACTGACAAAGTTAAAGATTGGAGAAATTCGGCTCCCAAATTAACCACATTAAATGAATTTGAATTTCCTAGATATGTCTTTAGGGATGATTTTCCTAGTGATGTATTTGTATTTTGCAATGCTTCTAAGTCTGGCAATGGTTGTGCTATCTATCTTGTGCAAAATGGAAAACTTTCTCTGCTTTTTGCCAAATCTAAAGTTTCCCTTATGACTCAGAAGTCTCTATCTACAGTGGAATTGTTAGCCCTTTATCTAGTATTAAAGTGTTTAAAAAGTTTATTTGAAATAATTTGCTGTCTCAAGATTAAGAACATTTTTATAGCTGTAGATGCCCAAGTCATGTTAGCTTGATTGTTATCTTCAAAAGTTAATTGCAAAAATACATTTGTCAGCAACAGACTGAAAGTTTTTAATTTGAATAGGGAAAAAGTTTCTAAATATGGCATAACCCTTTGTTTCTGGTACATCCCTTCATTACAAAATACTGCTGTCCTTTAAAACATTTAAATCCTTAGATCTTGGGTGGGAGGGCCTGTTTGGATGAGAGAGGATCCTGTAGTATAGCCTGAGAGTGATTTGAAATGTCTGAGAGAAACTGATAAAGAAGCTGTACGGACTGTAATACAATGTACCACTAGTTCTGATTGTGTGAAGGAAAAGGGTCTTGTGAGTTGGGATAAATTTTCCAAATTATCCAAGTTAGTGAGGATGATTACTCTGATTTTTAGATTCATTAATAAGCTCAAGTAATCATTATCTGACTGTCTCATGATGCAAAGGCATATCTTATAAGACTAGTACAAGGACAGTATTATAAGGTAGAAATTGAATTTCTAAAAGATCCAAACAACAGGGCTGTTCCTGAACTTGTAAGCAATTTGGGATTGTTTTTAGATCAGAATAAAATCATTCTATCTTAAGCTAGGATCAATAAATCCAGTAATATCTCCTTTGAGGTGAAGTATCTACTACCCAAATATATTATCTTCACCGATCTGGCGATTGTCTGAAGCCCAGGAAAAATGTAAACATTTGGGCATCTGTTGTACTCCCTACATAATGGACTCACCCTCCTCCATAAATACACATCAACGGGAGAGTCAGAGGGGAGTGCACCAATCATTTTGTTTGGGGTACTTTATTTTTGTGAGTAAAAAGTAAGTGTGGCATTGTTATTTCTGAGTGCCCCTCTCCAAAACAACTATCATTTGTTTGTTGTTGAGGGGGGTCAAACGAAGACATTTTCTTGTTGTAGCCTAGTTATCATTTAAAAAAAAAAAAAAAACGAATATTCATTTTTTCCCTTTGTTCATTCACCACATAAATCGTTTAAACAATAACATTCGTTTTTAATCCCCTAGTTGCCTCAAGCAACTATGGAGGAGCCTACACCAAACACATCTCAAACAGACTTATTCGATGGCCTGAACAGCCACTCCAAGAAGCTTTTTCAACGCTCGGTGGCACATTCTTTGTGGAGCTCATACGACGTCGGAATCCTACGTTATCGTGGTTGCATTCACCTCACCGCCACTTCTAGTGGTGATTCACCCTCTTTTTATTTTTTACAAATCGCCTTGCTACAAGGCTGAATCCAACTTCATGTGGTAGATTCACTCTCCTTTTTTTTGCATTGATATGCACTAAAGGCTCCACTCGTCCGTTTGGCTGCGCAGCGCTAAAGGCACAGGTTAACTTTTAGCCACCACTTCACTACCTGCACAGCGCTAAGATAACACCAATCTTAGCCGCGGCCTCCTGGCCTGCTCGCTCAATAGCGCAGAGATTTGGAGCCCAAAGCCTTAGCTACCATCTGATACACCTGCACAGATTTGGCGCGCAAAGCCTTAGCTATCGCCTCGATACGGCGCACAGCTTTGGCTCGATACGTCCATACAACTTTGGCACCGTAAAGACATAGCTACCGCTCAATATGTCCACAGGGCTTTGGTACGACAAAGTCATAGTTACTATATCTCGATACGCTCAGCTTTGACACGGCAAAGCAATAACCATCATCTCTAAGATGTCCGCACAGCTAGGAGCACGATAAAGGCCAAGTTTTACTAGTTCGCTCGCTCAACCTCGTACATGCTAAGGCCTTAGCCACCAACTCCCTGTCTGTTCACTCGGTCTGCAGTACTAAGATGCGATTAAGTCTTAGCAACCATGCTTGCTCAAACTGTATGCACCAAGCTGCCAACACCGACTTCGACCACGATGCTCTTGCAATGCAGCATCCAATCCACATACGACACGCCGTACAGATGGTCCTGCATTGCAGCACCTAGCCTTCAAACGAATCACAGTACAGACTAGTAACTACTTCGACACACCTCCGGTTAACCCAGCGTACTGTCAAAACTGGGACGTCGATTCACTGATCTCGACCGACCTCAAGCTTTCCGCAGCGATTGTCCAGCTGCATTCTACAACTCAACTGATCTCAGCTTCCAGCAACAATCATCCAATCGCATCTACGACTCGAACATACCAACTATCGACATTGCCCATCTAGCTGTAGACCAAATACTACTACCACGAACTTTACACACACGTCTGTAATTTTTGACAATAAATTGTCATCCTTGTTGTATTTGTTACCTTGCCTTTGTTTCCATCATTGTCTTTGGCTGTCACTACTCGCATGCATTTAACTAAAAAACATTAGCGGGGTTGATGTGCTTATCAGCTCTGCAACAAGTGGTGACCCAGAACATGAGTACAGCCAGAGAAATGGAGGGCAGCGGTCAGTCAGACACATTAATGGCAAACATCATTGTGGCGTTACCAACCTACAACCCAGATGTGCACTCCTGGTTCCAACAGGTCGAAACCATCTTCTTCATGTTGAGGATAAAGTCTCAACACATCAAGGTGGCCAACTTGATGCAGAAATTGCCACCAGATGTCATCAGCTGGATTACGGACGATCTCGCTGAACTTCCAGAAAAAAACCCTACGACTGCCTTAAGGACATAATCCTTAAACGTACAGGCCGCTCTGAGGAAGAACGAATCAGGGACGTCCTCCAAAACATTACAATCGGAGGCAAGACACCTGTCCAACTCTTACGATTCATGAAGAGTCAGTTGGGCTCGAAGCATGTCTCAGAAACTGTCCTTCGAACCCTATGCATGGAACGACTGCCATCATGGGTCTCACAAATAATTGCTCTGATATCCCGATCCACCACACTGGATGACTTGGCTGATTCCGCTGATTTGGTGTTCAAACATTCCAACAACATCACCTCTGTACAGGCACCAACATCGATGGAGTCACAAACAATAAAAGAGCTACGAGCCATGAAGGAAATGATGGCAAACCTTCAGAAGCAGCTCGAGGAGATGAAGGTCACCCGACGACCAAGGTCAAGGGACAGAACGCACAGTCGCCATCGACGCCCTCGAACCCCTAGTAATCACCGGACCAATGACCCAGAGATTTGCTGGTATCACCAAACATTTGGGGACCAAGCAAAAAAATGCAAGCCACACTGCAAATTCACGTCGGCCCTGGAAAACGAGGAAACCGGAGGCTAACAACGACGAACCCATCTGGTAACGAGCTAAAAACATGTCGTCTTTCCTATATTTGGGACCGGAGAAATAAAATAAAATTCCTTATAGACACAGGTGCAGCTATCAGCGTCACCCTACTCAAACTACAAGCAGCCAGCGGATCCACTATAGACACATACGGTGGAAAGACACTCACCCTGAACATTGACATGCGGCATGACTACACTTGGACCTTCACGCTGGCCAACGTCAAAATGCCGATCCTTGGTGCAGATTTTCTGGCACACAACAAACTGTCGGTTCACATGAACCCGCGAACATTATCGGATACATTGACATCATAGGGACGCCAGCCCGACATAGCACCACGGGGATCGGAATCGCAGCATGCCATGGTCAGGATTATGTGGACATCCTGAATCAGTTCATGGATATAATGCAACCATTCAAATCCACAGATTCGGATGACCACCAAACGCAAAATCACATCAGAACGAGTGGTCCACCGGCACACTCCGAACCGAGACGACTCACACCACACAAACTGACTTATGCTAAGCAGCAGTTTGAACAGATGCTGAACGACGGCATCATACGACCCTCGGACAGCCCCTACGCTTCACCTCTACACCTAATGCCAAAACCTGGCGGCAACAAGTTCTGGATATGCATCGATTACAGGAAACTGATCGATATTCGGTACCCCACATCCACGATTTCGTTTCTGGACTGCAGGGTTCCCATATCTTCTCCAAAATAGACCTTACAAAGGCATACGATCAGATCCCTGTAGCTCCGGAAGACATCCCAAAGACAGCAGTTACAACACTGTTTGGCCTGTATGAATTCCTAAAAATGACATTCAGTCTACGTAATGCTGCACTAACTTTTCAGCGTTTGATTGACAAAGTCCTGCGCGATCTCCACTATGTATATGCGAACATCAACAATATCCTGGTAGCCAGCAAGGACGAAGATTCCTACAAGCAACACCTATGTAAAGTGTTCAGCTGACTTTCACATTATGGGTTACATCTGAACCTTGATAAGCGTGTTTTCAGGGTGCCCAGCATCGAATTCCTCGGACACAGCACCGATGCTGAGGGAATAACCCCTCTATGGACGAAGATCAGTGCTATCCAGGATTTTCCAACACCGACATCGATACGACAGCTGTGACATTTCATTGGGATGATAAACTTTTATAGAAGATTCATCCTGAACTGTTCTACAACTCTTCAACCTCTCACAAACTTACTACAGAGGAAGAATAGGAACATTTCACTCGAAACGGACGCCCTCCACGCATTCAATGCCGCAAAGACCACGCTAGTGAACTTCAAACTGTCGTACATCAAGGATGACCCACAAACACATCTCACCCTTACAACAGATGCATAAGACGCAGGAGTAGGAGCTGTAGTTGAACAGGGATGCAACTCAACGCAAACCTATAGCATTCTTTTCAGCCAAGCTTTCACCAGCACAGAGAAGGTAGAGTGCCTTTTCACATGAGTTGCTGGCCATATACTTAGCAGTCAAGCATTTCAGACGTCTCCAAAAAAAGCAGAGACTTCGTGATCTACACAGACCACAAGCCGCTCACAACAGCAATGAGAACTAACTCCGACAAATATACAGCTCGGGAAATCTGACATCTCAATTATTTGTTTTCCACCGACATATGCCACGTCAAGAAGGACAACACAGTCGCAGACACTCTATCCCGGACAGAAATCCACACTCTGGAGAACGACGTTCTGAGTCAGGATTTAATCGCAAAAGGACAAAAATCCGACTCAACATTACAAGAGATGAAAACAAACACCTTCCTGAAACTTCAGGAGTTCCCAGTACCTCTCAGCGATGGAAGGCTGTACTGTGACATCAGCCAGGCCAACCCAAGGCCTTACGCCCCCTCCCTGGCATTACGAAAACAAGTATTTCGACACTTACACAGATTGTCACACCCGAGTAAATGCGCGACTGTCAAACTCATTGCTGAACGATTCGTCTGGCCTAACATGAATGCAGATATCCACGAATGAGTCTCTACATGTCTGAAATGCCAACAGTGTAAAATCCTCTGGCACACGGAATCTCCTATTGGCACCTTCAGCAATCCTGACGCACAGTTTTCCCACATACACATCGACCTGGTCGGACCAATGCCAATGTATCAGGACTACCAATACCTATTGACGGTGGTGAACCGCTTCTCACAATGGCCCACCGCTGTGCCTATCAAGGACATCTCAACAAGCACTGTTGCCAAAACCATACTGAAAGAATGGATAAGTACGTTTGGTACAGCTCAAGTCATCATGAATGATAGAGGAGCACAGTTCCAATCATTCCTCTTTCAGGAATTTTCGAACCTACTCAGCGTCAAACATATAAAGACGACTGCTTACCATCCACAGGCTAACGGCCTTGTTGAGAAGTTCCACAGATCTTTAAAAACCTCTTTGGCCACTAGAACTGACTCAACAAACTGGGTGGATGAATTGCCTCTGATCCTCCTCGTGTGGAGGAATACTGTCAAGGAAGATATTGGATGTTTGCCTGCCGAACTTGTCTTCGGCACACCGCTCTCACTTCCGGGAGAATATTTCAATGTCTCCCTAGACACAGCTTCAAAGCCATCAACCCCGTTCATCCAGGAGCTCCACCACAAAATGGCGCATTTGAAATATACCCCTCCTCGACAGCAACAGACAGGTACATTCATACCACAACATCTCCGAAACTGTAAGTACATTTTCGTACGAAACGACGCTGTAAGAAAACCACTTACACCAGCTTACCAAGGTCCATTTAAAGTGATATGACACACCAACAAACACATCACGATTAGGCGCGGTGATACGACTGATACTGTTTCTATCGATATGACTAAACCAGCGTTTTTGGAGAATCAACAACACCTTCTTCCGAAAGTACTCCAATGCCATCACATCAGCAAACCCGATCTGGAAGGAAGGTCACTTTCCCTAGTAACCTAGGGACTGATTATTACTTCTAATTGATGGATGATCAATTTTCTAGGGAGGGAGCCTTGCCGCGACCTGCCCACAAACTTAAACAGATCAGATTACTCGCTTGCCTTAGAAAAATTACATCCGGGTATGGCCGGTAATGACAAAGCCCTTTTTATGACCTTGACCGTTACAGCCAAAAAAAAGGAATAAATTAAAATTAACAATATTTACGAAACACTTCTGCCAGAAATAACTTTATAAAAATGGAATTAATTGTCTTCACTAGCCTATAGCAGGTTAAAAAAGTACTTTATTTTTACACCCATTTTTCATAAAAGAATTTCCTATTCACAGAGTGTCATAGCACCTCCTTAATGTCAACAAGCCTTTTTCAACGCTCGGTGGCACGTTTTTTGCAGAGCTCATACGAGGTCGGAATCCTACATTATCGTGGTTGCATTCACCTCACTGCCACTTCTTGTGGTAGATTCACTCTCCTTTTTTTGCATTGATATGCACTAAAGGCTCCACTCGTCCGTTCGGCTGCGCAGCGCTAAAGGTACGGGTTAGCCTTTAACAACCACTTCACTACCTGCACAGCGCTAAGATCACGCTAATCTTAGCTGCAGCCTCCTGGCCTGCTTACTCGAAAGTGCAGAGCTATGGCACCCAAAGCTTTAGCTACCGTCCGATACATCCGCACAACATTGGCTCGAAAAGCCTTAGCTATCGTCTCAATACGCCCGCATAGCTTTTGGTACCGTCTCGATACGTCCGTACAACTTTGGCGCGAAGCAGCCTTACCTATCGCCCGATACGTCTGTACAGCTTTGGCACCATAAAGCCATAGCTACTATCTCGATACGCCTGCTCAGCTTTGACACGGCAAAGCAATAACCATCGTCTCCAAGACGTACGCACAGCTAGGGGCACGACAAAGCCCTAGCTTTACCAGTTTGTTCGCTCAACCTCGTACATGCTAAGGCCTGGCAAACCTTAGCCACCATCTCCCCGTCCGTTCACTCAGTCCACAGTATTAAAACGCGATTAAGTCTTAGCAACCACGTTTGCTCAAACTGTACGCTACCAAGCTGCCAACATCGACCTTGACCATGACGCTCTTGCAATGCAGCATCCAATCTATGTATGACACGCCTTACAGATGGCCCTGCATTGCAGCACCTAGCCTACGAACAACTCACAGTACAGGCTAGTAACTACTTCGACACACCTCCGGTTAACCCAATGTACTATCAAAACCGGGACATCGATTCACCGATCTCGACCGACCTCAGCTTTCCGCAGCGATCATCCAGCTGCATTCTACAACTCAACTGATCTCAGCTTCCAGCAACAATCATCCAACCGCATCTACGACTTGAACATACCAGCTATCGACATCGCCCATCTAGCTTGAGACCAAATACTACTACCACGAACTTTACACACCCGTCTGTAATTTTTGACAATAAATTGTCATCCTTGTTGTATTTGTTACCTTGCCTTTGTTTCCTTCATTGTCTTTGACTGTCACTACTCGCCCGCATTGAACTAAAAAACATTAGCGGGGTCAACACGCTTATCGGCTGTGCAACAAATGTAGCGTGGCTGATGATGGATGATTGTTTATATATTATATAATTGAATGGGTCGGAGAATGTGGCTAGCTAGGTTCCCTTAGAAAATAGAGAAAAGCATGATCGTTTCCTTCCCCTCCCTCACAAATCTTAAGGCTTAATGCCTTCCTTATTGTGAATAAGGAAATAAACGGGAGTGCATCAATCACGTGATACTATTTGCTTAGTGGACAGATAATCACTACCACAGTGGACTCTCAGCTTTCTATCAACTAACTACTGTTTAACCAGGTTCACTTGTATCTTGTTTCTGTTACTTGAATATATATGTTTTTTATCAAATCTTTTGTGTTTTCTATATCTTTCTTTGGTCAGCATCACAACAGTATCGATACTACTCTGGTGCAGTTGAGATTATACATTTATAGGATTCCCCAAGCTAGACAATCTGTCAAATTTTACTAGGCTAGTCACTTTATTTGTAAAAAATACAACTCTCTATCTTTTAAGTACCCCAAGTTAACTAATTTTCCTCACACTGGCATGGATTTCACTGGACCTTTATGGATCCAAAGAAAAGAAGACACAAAAATATACTTGCTGGTGTTCACATGGAAATTTACTAAGCTTTTTTTGCTTAGATGTGGCACAAGGCCATATGAAAGGGGCACCCAATGAGACTCGAACTCACTCGTGTAGGTTTGCTAGTCGAGCTTGCTAACCATTACACCACCAGAGGCGCCTATGCTGGTGTTCACATGCCTCAATGTCAGAGCTATACATGTTGAGATGTTGGAGGATATGGGCAGGAAATTCCTAATGTTAGCTTTAGTAAGATTTTCTAATCTGTATGTTATCCCTGAATATCTATATGGCGATAATTCAAGACTTTCATTTCTGGTTGCAATATCAAATCTGTTTTTAAATTCTTCTGAATACCAAAACAGATTTGGAATTCTCCAAATTAAGCATCTCGCTAATCCGCTATATTCCCTATGGATGGCAAGTGTAGGGAAGAAAATGATCAAAACTAATAAACAATTGTCTATATAAAGCTATTGGCAGAACAAAAATGAATTTCTTTGAGCAACTGATCCTACTGTCTTATATACAAAATGCAATAAATTCTCGGACTCTGACTTGCAGATGTTCAAATTCTGGTTTTGATATCATTTCCCCAATTAATTTTATCAATCCTTATGTCAAAGAAGGCCTAATGCTTATAAAGCAATAGAGGAAAGTGATATTTGCACTGAACCTCTTAATAGATTACATATTGTGGATTCTCTTGTTACAAGAGATTAAGTTACCGAAGAGTTTTCATAAGCTTTGGTATGATAAATACCTACTAAGCGTGAGAGAACAATGTAAAGACCTTCATCAGCAACAATTTGATAACAATATTTCTCAACACATTTCTCAATCTAATCACAACTTCGATTTCAATTCTGCAAAGATGCTCATTTACATTCATAATAAAAGACTAAGACGAATTTGGAAGCTGCTGCAATTTCACTCTGTAATTCCCTAAATACTCGTCCGGGCTTTTATAATATTTCTCCTTACTTGAGCAAATCCATTTTAAATAGATACAATATCTTCCATCTTTAGTTAATATATTCCACATATATCATAATTTTATTCTTTCTTTTTTTCATTTTCACAAAGAAAAATCATAACAGTGATGACAAAGATTCCACGATTCTGCAGTGGCGAATGATAAATTTGAAAACAACCCACAAAGAAAGAAAAAATGTTGTATAGTGGCTCGTACCATGTGACTTCCAGTATCACAGAAGAATAAAAGACGCTGTGTTTTAAGCACAGAAAGCAGAAAGAGAGACAGAGACAGCTCTGAAAGGAAATCGGTCATTAGTAAGACCAACTTCGGACGTTACATCAACAGCGCGAGACGTATAATACTAGTCGGACTGTACCACTCCAGTTAATAAATAATTAACTATTTCACTGTGTATCTTTTCCTTACCACGATACAAAAAAAAAAAAAATTAACAGAATATGCCATAAGATTAGAACCATTTTCTTTTGTTGAATTCAGCAAAAAAAAAAAAAAAAAAAAAAAAAAAAAAAGGATTTAAAGTAAAAGGTGTAACAAACTGTATCACAAATTCAATTCTAAATTGGGATCGCTACAAGACTGGGTATCTGAAGCTTTTCATCAGAAAAAGTTATTTGCATAATCCTGTGGATTTTTTTTATTTCTGCTAAAAAATTACGTTTGAATAATTCAGTTTGTCTGAATTTTTTTGTCTGTGCATAACATAGAAGTATAAAATGATGGATACATCTTTATCAAAATTATGACTAGTTCCCAAGTTAATCCAACAGTCAAGGGTACGTTTAATTTTGTTATTTTATTTTTTGTGCTGTATTCTACAGTATTTATAAATTATTAATATGGAATAGTTGGTGGAATTGTCAAAAACCCTGTGTACCACTCTGCAGCAACAGCAAACACAATGGGAAGAACAAAATAAAGCAACTCAAAAGCAATGTAAACTATGGCAACAATAACAAATACAAAGTACACAAATTTCATTCTACCAAAGAAATCTGAAGAGATCTCATTTCAAGAAACGATCAAAATCCTATCAAAAATATTCGGTGAACGTGACAGTTTATTTCACACACAGTATAAATGCTTTAATATTGTTAAGCAAGAAGACGAGGATTTCATTTCATATGCCAGTAAAGTTAACTTGCAATGGGAATTATTCAAAATTAAGGAAATTGAGGAAGACATGTTTAAATGTCTAATCTTTGTATAAGGATTAATGGCTACAAAAGATAAAGAAATTCACTCAAGAAGACTGTCAATTATAGAGCAAGATACAGAAATAACTTTATAAAATGGTACAGAAGAGTGTCAAAAGTTGATTGATACAAAACGTGACAATGCAAGTATAGAGAAAAAAAATATAGCTCATATACAAAGGATTAAGCAATGAGTCCCAAAGAAAAAAATGAAATACTATTGCAAAGCAAGTAGTGGAACAAATCATACTACAATTATCTGTTATTTCAGAAATGTAACATATGCAATGAATGTGGCCAAAAAGATCATAAAGCATCAACATGTAAAAAGGAAAATTATCAGACATCCAAAAGGATAAATATAGTGCTATCTAAAAAAGTTAATAGCAATTGTAAAAGAAAGTACATAGATGTTAAATTAAATGCTCAAACTATAAATAGTCTGTTAGATATTGGAAGTGACATATCTATAATTGATGAATTAACATGGAAGAAAATAGGACAACCAAAATTACAAAACACTAAGAAAATTGCTAGAGGTGTTTCCAGGAATAAGTTAAAAATCCAAAGGAGAATTTTACATGAATGTGTTGTTCAGCGATAAAATGCACAAGGCAAAAGTCTACGTCAATCCTGGAAGAAACTCAAACCTCTTTGGCATTGACTGGATTATACTACTTAATTTATGGGAAATACCAATAAACACATTTTGTAGAAAATTAGATGCATCAGAAATAAAGAAATTGGTACAGACAGAAAAATTTGTAATGTTATTTCAACAGATTACAGATACCATGCTGGCTGTTCTAAATTTCGCAACGGCATACCTAGATGACATATTAATAAAAAGTGAAAATTTGGAAGAACATAAAACTCATGTTAAAGAAGTATTCAAAAGAATACAAGAATATGGGTTTAAATTGGGACTGGAGAAATGTGAATTCTACATGAACAAAATAAAATATCTTGGTCAGATAATTGATCATGAAAGAATAAAGCCTGACTATAATAAAGCATAAGTTATAAGAAATATGCCTACACCAGACAATGTAATAAAACTGCAATCATTCCTTAGCTTGGCTAATTACTATAGTATGTATATTCCTAAAATGTACGGTTTAGGAGCACCATTGATGAATTATTAAAGAAAGGTAAGAACTGGTAATGGACTAAAAAATGCAAAAATGCATTCAAAGAAATAAAAACAATGCTTATTATGAGATTTAGCATTAATGCATTATGACCTGAAAAAGGAACTAATTATTGCAACAGATGCAAGCAAATATGGTATAGGAGCTGTAATATTGCATAAATTTGAGGATGGATCAATAAAACCAATTGTTCACATGCACAGATTTCAACTACCAGCAGAGAAAAACTATAGCCAAATAAAAAAAAAAAGGTCTAGCGATCATATACGCCATTATGAAGTTTCACAGGTTCATACATAGCAATGTCATGACCTGTTCACAAACATAAACAAATCAAACCCTTAAAAACGCTACATCCGGCTACAACCAGAAATGATGAAACCATCCGTAGCCCTGACCTGCCATAACAGCTAAAAAAGAGAAAAACCTACATTTTTTCAACATTAATAGAGCTTGTCATTCGGAAGTCACTCTATTAAAAATAAAGTGAATTATCTTCTATAGCCTATCTCAGTTCTGTGACAATGAGACCATATTCACTGGAAAAGAATTTAAGGATTATTGCTATTCATTGGTTATTGAGCATATGACACCTGCATACAACCCTAGATCAAATGGACAAGCAGAGAGGTTTGTCAAAAGAGCATTAAGAAAAAATCACGTGATCAAAACTGAAGAAAATGGTATACAGAAATTTTGGGCTGTATACAGGATAATGGCAAATCCGAATACAAATTCAAGTTTATCACCAGCAGAAATAATGTTTGCTCATAAAATACACTCAGTATTTGAAGGGTTTTGCCTAGTCAGAAAAAGAAAACTTACACCAAAATAAATGAAAAGGTAAAAACATACAAGGTGATAAAATTTTCTTCAGAAATTACTGTGCAGGAAAGAGTTATTGGGAGAGAGGTATCATTACAAAAAGAATCAGGAGAATGACTTACAAGATAAAAAACAAAAGAATTGAGTGTAAAAGATACATTAATCTGATCAGACCCCGATACATAGAAACAGTTGAATGAAATGACGAAGAGATACCAATGGAAGTTTAATATGATACTTTCCAAATACAACCTCCCATTAACAGTGAAATATTAATGGAGGTAGAAACAACACAAAAAGTCACTTATTCTCCACAAACATTAAGTACAGCATCAACTCAAACCTTGGTGAGGAGAAAAAGTTCAAGGAAAAGGAAAATGATTAAACAACTACAACCAAATCCCAAAAAGAAAAGATATTAGAGAAAAATTCTTAAGGAAGAATTTAGCTCAGGGGAAGGTGTTGAGATGGAATGACCTGTCTCCCCTGTAGTTGATAGAATAACCAATATAAAAGATAACCCATACACAGACTTGAGGCTCATGGTTCCAACTTCCATCAGACCCCAACAAGATTTCCATCGAGACACTCTGTCAAGACTGATTTACAACTTGAGACCTAGTACCTCTAACAATAACTTTCTAGTTTATATCTTCCACGATATAATACAAACATATTTTTTATCCTGATTGCTTATTTTTCTTGTGTTTATGATATTAGTAGAAACCAAGTTCATTTTAAAATGAAACTCTCTAATATTGTTGAAGATTAATGCTGAGAATAATCCTCTTTCTACTCGCATAATCAACACAACAGTTGTTTAATTCCCGCTACAGTAGTAGTATTGGTTGATAATAAAATATTATTTAAGACTATAATATTGTCGAGTTTTTTCCTTATTGCATGTTACTGAACATAAAACAGGGGGAAAAACTCTTATGAAAATTGTCTTTATTCATGTTTTTTTTTTAATTGTATTAATATTACTTGAAATATAAAACTGTGCCTTTTTTCATTACCAGTGAAAATGTAAAACTGTTAATTGTTTATCTTTAAGATAGCGCTTGAGAACTTTTAAGCAAATATCTTTATATATATTTTGTTCTAAATAAAATTTCTTGGATTGGATTTCTGGATTTTTTAATTTTTTCATCTAGAAAACCTTTAACTGTAGTGTCTGTATTTGTAGGCGATTTTCATTTTATCAATATCAGAATTTATCTTTTATCTGCCTGATAACTTTTAACAGTAAATCACATCCTTTTCTGCACAGAAACTATTCGTAGAAAAATTTAAATAGAATTTATTAAATTTTGACTTTAAAAAAAAAAAAGGATTATTATATTTTGCTTAAAATTGGCAATAATAATTTTTTAATTTTAATATTAGAAATATTTTTTCTTTACCATATTTTGCATAAAAATAAAAACAAAATTATCACAAATGATCATTCTTTTGTGCCTTTGATGAGAAGGGATGACACTTGATCAAGTCATTTGTGCAGAAAAGGTGCTTGAATATTCCATTATGTTTTCATTTGTATAGAGATGACATTTAACACCTTTGCACATTTGGCAATCAACAGCACATAATCGTTACTCGTGTATTCATTCATTTACATAGGGAACATGAATAAGCCTTTTTCAATGATTTAGTATAAGGCGAGAAAATATCATGAAAATGAAACACAAGAACACTGAGCAGTGTCACATAATCAAATTCTGCATCAAACTTCAGATCAATGTGAGAGAAATTTTTAACAAATTAAAACAGGGTCAGAGAAAGTTCTATCTGAAGTACAAGTTTTTAGATGGCATAATGCATTTTTGTGTGAGCAAAATTTCAGGATGTGATGGAGGCAAAAATTGTTTCACCCGCAACAATTAACTGCATTGGTGCTGCTAAC
Organism: Sepioteuthis lessoniana; assembly: GCA_963585895.1. Classification (NCBI taxonomy): domain Eukaryota; kingdom Metazoa; phylum Mollusca; class Cephalopoda; order Myopsida; family Loliginidae; genus Sepioteuthis; species Sepioteuthis lessoniana. The sequence goes on along the minus strand of OY757928.1, from coordinate 28,560,231 downwards.
TCATCCCCAAGTGCTACATTGTTGAAGGCTCTGCTGGTTCACACAAGTCTTGTAGTTTCTCATATCAGAAATGATCAACAAAGTAATTTCACGAAACTCTTTGCAGACAGAGTAAATACCAAGGTGATCAGCTAAGAACCTGACTACCCACTGTAGAATTAGACTTGGAGATCATGTCCAGCCCACATCATTACAGTGTCTGTCAATGGAACATGGAATATCTGGATGTTGCCAAGTGTCAAGCATAGAACATGGTAACCCAGGATGTTGTCAATTCAGTGTGTGAAGCCAGCTTAACCTACATCAGGTAAATGCTATCACACACACACACAATGCATTTTTAGATGGGGAAGAGACCGGGACATTAAAGTCATTTTGGTTGATCAGTACTTCACAAATTGAGGAGTTAGGCAAACATGAAAACTTTCATCAGATCTGATTTACATTTGATGGCAAGAATTATTGGTGAAGAATTAAATTTGAATCAGCAAACTCTTCACAAGATTTTGTTTTGGGCACATAAACAACACCACATCACAAGAAAGCAAAAGAAACCTAATACAAGACCATTGCTTGATTAATTTTAAGTAAAGAAGAAGAGTATATACTGTTAAAACAAATGAATAAAGTACCTTTTATATGAAATAAAATTGAAAATATCATATAGGTCAGACACTTTACCCAAATGGCTTAGCTGTGTCTCCTGTAAATTCATTTCATCAACATTTTAGAAAACAAAATGAATATTTAGATTTTACAAGGATTGTATTGGTTTATAGAAGATACTAGATATAAACTAAGTAAATAGATTAAATAACACTACATTAATTCAGGTTTTTTCTAATGAAGTATGTCTAATAAGAGAGGTAAGTTTAAAAACACTATTAGGTAAATCTGATCATGCATGTATTGAAATAGAAGTAAAAGAGAAACCAGATGGTGATCATATAAACAGAAAAAAGAGAAACTAGTTTAGACTTACAGAAGAAGGGAGATAATATTGTAAGTCTAACACTTTTGACATTAATGAAACATGAGAAGAATTAAATAGAAAGATCAAATCAATAATAAAAAATATTCCTGAAGTTATAAAATTCACTAAAAGGAGATTCATAAGAAAAATTACCTTGGGATTAATAGGCTATCCTGTGAAAATAAAAAGGAAAAGTGTGGAAAGAATTTGGAATAATACCAAGTATGTCTACTTTGAAAGTTGATTTCAATAACGTTACAATCTTTTGAGTTGACTCAGACAATCCTGTTGCACATGTCTGCCTACACAACACGCCTTCTTTGACCCCTCCACAGCTCCTTTTATACACCTGGCATAGTCTCATTTGCATAGGAACAACAAAAGTCTGCGTTACTCACACGAGATAATCAAATATAAAAGCAACTGTGTGTCATCATTTTAGCTTATTTTTTTGTTAAGCAACCAAACTATACGAAACATGCCTACATGCTTGACAGGTAAGTTACGATTTTCCCTACAGTATGAAAAACTGTTAAAATGTTTTAAGCAAAATGAATATGAAAAATTGAAACATGAAAAGAAAATTGTTAAAAAAATTAAATACAATTGTAAAATATGTAAAATCAAAAAATAAATTTTTAAAAATGTTAAGACAGGTGAATTGACAGACACATCAGTTGAAACAGCAAGTGTACAAGCAACATTGCTTAATTCTGTTCATTCTTTGGAAGAGTTTGGTTCACCACAAAAAAGTTAAAAGGAAAAAAAAATTATGAATGAACTAAGAGTTAAAGATATAAAACTATTATCATCCAAGTTTGATGTTAGTAAAAGTATAAGACATGGGGAAATACATCCTAATATACTTATTATCAAATGAAAGTTTTATCAATGAAATATGTAAATTGTTTGAGAAATGTAAAGAATACGAATTGATAAGAAAAAAGAAATTTCTAATATTACTACATAAAAATTCAGATTTAGACTTTTTGAGCTTGTCTCAGAAATATATACACAATATTCTGATCAATAATAATAACTACTGCTCGTATTTTGTCATCATAATACATAGTTGATTAGTAACCAATTTGGTCTCAAAGTGAATCATATTTGAAAAAAAAAAAAGTTATATATAATTTAAAATGATTCCTAGTTAATGAAATATATTTATATATTTCAGATTTTTAAGAAAATTTTTTTCAAAATTTCTTTGAAAATTTAAACTCCACGAAATTAATTCACATAAAAAGCTGAAGTTTTCTTTCTGTTTATAATTTTGAGAGAAAATTTATTTTGTAAGAATTTAATCTTGCTCCCCTAAATATAAAAAATAAAATCACACTTACTGACATGCCTTTAAACATCCCAATATTTTCATTTCATTTTAGAGGGTTGTAGATACTGCATTACCTGAATCTCAATGTATTTTTGTACTAAGAGATCAACTACAGATGTGATATTCTCATTGTACCAAATGCAAGGAAAGAGTTGGGGGCAAAATTAACCATTGGATGTAGTTTTTATTGTCTAGAAGCTTTTGACTTAGTAGAAAATATAAATCAATGAGTATTCTTCCTTTCCCTGCTTTCTCACATTGGCAAGAACAGCTATGTTGGTGGAAAAGAAATAAGCAGTTTAAGCAACATTGAACCTCTAAAAGAAAGGGTTAACTATTCACTAGCACACACAGGAAACAGAGCATTTTAGGTAACAGTATGAATTGAGCAGGTGATTTAAAAAAAAACACTAAAGACAGCTTTAAAGAGAGTGAAAGAGAGAGTTTAAAACTTTTTTGTTGTGCATTACTTTAACTTTTTGGTGCCATTTTCTGCCCTTTTTCCATATCATGTTTTTTGGGACGGATTACCTGTGTATGCATATTGTCCCCCACTCCTAAATTCTATTGCCAGCAAACTTTGGACTGTCAAACCACTAATTAAATAGAGACAGAAAGGTTTCTTTCCTTCCTATTCTTAAGCTTTACTTATCTAGTCTGTGTTGTTGTTGCTCTGTTGCCTGGTTTTTAATAATGAAATTTGTGTAACATTGTAAGAAAATGGTACTGAAGCATGAATAGAAAAGTTATAAAAAAAAGCCAATAACCAGAAGATGAGTTAACAGAGTTCAACTTCTCTTCCAGTGGGCTAGGTGTAACAAGATATGCTTGATCTAGCACTTCTGACCGGTCTTGCCAAGGTTACTAAGTGGTGACAGATGCTGGTTATGTTACCAACCTGAGGTGAACCCCTATAAATATATAACACAGATTTCATGATTGGGTCTCTTTTTCACTTTTGTTGGCTAGAGTGCAAGAAGGCAAACATTTGAAAGAACAGTAGTTTACATATTGCTCCAAACTAAAAATGAGGTAATGTGTTTTTTTTAAAGAAATTACAAAAGGGCCTCAATCCACAATCATGAAAATTTAAACAATTAGCACCATGAAGCAAGCATTTCTAAAAGCCATAGTCAATGGCTGCTTTTTTCCTCTTAACCAGTGTCTCTAATGTAACATTCACTCTTGGATATAGAGAGAATGGAGAGTTTTCAATCTGGGTGAGCTACCTGCCATCTCTATGTGGATAAATATTAGTGTACCATTCTGAGAATACTTCAATAAATATAAGTATACTATTTTGAGAACACTTGAATAAGTATGTGCATACTATTTTGCGAATACTTGGATAAGTATTAGTGTATTATTTTGAATACATTTGGGTAAGCTAACTTCATTAACAGTTCAGTGGCTGAAGAGTGCCATGATTTCTCATACATTTGTAGAATGTGAGACAACCATCTACAGATTATGGGACATACTAAGTAACTGAAGGGTTCCACTACAAGATAAATTAATGGGATATTCTCCCCCAATGTTTTTCTTCTAATCTACCAGCTAAAATTGGACTATGTATAAATTAAAAGGAGCAAATTGTTTGGAGACATCAACCCTTGAGAAAAAGATCATGTACAAGAACAAAAACACCATGAATTTTTAAAATTCAAAACTCAAGAAATTCAAATGCAAGCATGGTGATATGTGGCATTTCTTTAAAGTTATAGAAGAGAAAAACATACCAGGAAATACTTTTAAGCATTAATGAACAAAAACTTCATATTAGTAGAATCCACAAGACCAAGTTAAAATAAAGTTTGCAAAAATAAGGTCAAACATTATCTTTTTAGGTACTTGCAAAAGACTTGACATTATACCAAAGAGACTAAAATTACAGAATCATAACGAGACTAACTTAAAAAAAGTCAGACACATTTTTTTTTAATACATGCAAAAAATTCCAATTAGAGAACGTCACCATAAAAACAGCTAATGTCAAAATGTGCTCTCTAAGTCATATGACAGAACAAACTCAAACCCACTGGAATTAATACTCGCTCCACTGATGTTTTTCAGGTTCTTGATAATTTGTAAATCAAACAACTTAGTAAAATCCTGAATTACAGGAACCACAAATTGAACATATTAGCAGTGCAAACCATGTGAAATTTACTGAAAAGAGTGTGAAGTGACCCTCTATATTTCATTAATTAAAACAATTTATTTGAAATGTTGATAATACATGGAACCCCAACCCCAAGTCTTATAATTCTGCTTTCCTTTATTTTTGTCTTTTTTTCAAATTTTTTTTTAAAATGACATATCAGATGATTTACCAACAGTTTAATAAATCTCACATGATTTTAAAACCAGTGCAGTTATTGGCCAGCAGAAAGGGAAGGGAACAGAGATGATTACGGTGATGTGGTACTTTTGAAAAGAAATTGGCATTCAACACAAGAATGAGGAGGTGAAATGACCATGCTATCAAGACAAAGATAATCTTGACACTTCTCTTTTAACTGGTGTACTGTGACGATCCGGCGTCAATCATGATAATGGTGATAATTTAAAAATAGAAATCACAACATAAGGCCCGGGAATGAAGTCTAGACGACTGGCAGGCTTTTGAGCCTAAGAAACAAAAACTGGATAAACTGAAAAAAAGTAAAGGTCATGACCCAGACGGGGAAGCCACGTATAATTGGTCGAGACATAGAATGGTATTTACCGCCAAAAAAATAAAAACCCTAAAGGGAGATGAAAAGTCATCTTTTTACGAAGTCCAGTGAATATGAAATTCTGGCGATAGAATGACATTGTGGAATTCGTCAACTCCATTGAATAAGAAAAAAAAAGTCAACGTAAAGATATATAAAAAAAAAAGATGTGACATCATAGAACAAAGAAGAATGATGTATTTAGATTTGTTAATTGGAATTTAACGAATATAAAAAAAGGAGCAAATTCAAATGAAAAAAATAAATCCAACAGGAATCATTACTTTAGCCATTGAGCTGAGATTAACAGAAAAACCGTAATTAATGGTATAAAGAAAACCTTACAAAAAAAAGGTTAGTCGAAAAATTTTTCTTGTGAATGATAATTGCGTTCCTAAGGGAAAACTTGAATGTTTTTAAGATCTATTATAATTCCTTCTCTAAAAGAAGTTATTGTGAGGAATTCAAATGTAGTAAATACTAATTGTATTCAAATAGAAATCTTATATAACTGAAAGTTCACTTAAACTTATTTCTGAATGCAGAAATAATAATGGAGGATTTATTATCACAAATAATAATTATATTGAAGAAAATCCTTTGTAATTAAGGATTTAATCGGAAATATCTGAAGAGATATGAAAGTCCCTTGCTGTGAACAAGCTATGTCGGAGAATATTTTCTGTGTTTGAAAATTGCAGCCATTTCCAAGATGAAACGATGATAATGTACTATTTGCTAAAGGGATGAAAAAAAAAAAAAAAGAAAACAAAGTAACAACACTTCAACTTTAAAATAAATTGAAATTAGGTTGTTTCACGACGGATACAGTTAAACAACAAAAAAAAAAAAAAATAATGTAACAAAATTGGCAATGACTAACTTCATTTGGAAAGGTGAATTTTCTTTTTATCTTGACATCTTTGTATATTTTTTTTGTTTTTGCTTTCATGATTTATTTTCTTTAAAATAAAAAGTAACAAAAAAAAAAAAAATAACCATGTGTCATATTGTTTGTCTAATGCGGGATTCATTGCGCTTTCATTTATATAATGTTGTTATCTTAACCTTTGACACATTCTCATTCGTCCACACCACAAAACTAAACCTATACGCAATCTTTACACTTGACTAGTTGTACAGACTTTTATATTTATCACCAAAATATAACTAGCAACGGAAAATTGACTTGTAAAGATTGGGTGGTACGTCACTATCATCAGAAATTCTACCTGACAAACCCAGGTTTATGAATCTTGGGAAATAGGAATACATTTTTCCTAGTATCATAAATAATGTCATCTTGTGGGAAAACTATTAACATCCAAAGGTGAAAAACTGAATGCTTTTGCGATATAAAAAATTACTTTTAATATCCAAAAATGACATCCTGAATGCTTTTGAAATATATAAGGGGTGAATGAGATGAAAAAGTCTGTATAGATGGTGACTGAGTTATCTGCTCTTGCAGGGCAGGCAGTAACTTGGATTTATCTACCCCTCACTGGTATAAAAGGGGTGGAGAGAAAGCAGCCATTTTTTCATAACTGTCTGACTCAGAGGCAAACTAGCTGATCACATCTTCCCTATTTTAAACGGTGCTGTGATCAGGATTTAATTTGTAAAGAGGGGAATTTACCAAAACTAAATTGGACACTGGGCTTACCCACAGCCAGTCACCATGGAACAAGAATATTTGATATTAATGCAGCAACTCATGGAACCACAAAAGTAAAACATTGAGCTCAGAAAGGAGATGCTTTGTGGTTACCCCAACATTTTGCGGGTTAAGAAACCAGAACAACTCTCAATAGGGCTGGACAGAACAGAAGAAGAATGGGCATTGTTTTTGGACACACGGACCCGATACAAGAATATATGTAGATTAGAAGACCACGCCATAATTTGGAATGAATTACGGGTGACATGTACACCAGAAATAAATCGACTACTCTTTGAATTGGTAGGTCCTATGAGGCTCAACTCAGCTACAGAGGAGTATCTTTTACAACAGATATGACTTGTCGCAGTGAAGGGATTACACAAAGAGATTCACTGACAAAGATTTTACTCCATGGCGCAGAATGAGGGTGAGTCGATTTTTTTATCAAGATTATGTGGCTAAGCTTAATTTTGTGAGTTTAATATTAAATGTCAAAATGAACAAACTTGAAGGCAGCAAGTGGATTATTCAGAAGACATGGTTGCTGGACAGATGATAGCAGGGCTCGCCAATTTAGAGTACTAAAGTAGGATATTGGCAGAGGCAGCCTCAGTCGTCAGTTTGGAGCAGAAGTAAATATCACCAAATCTACAAGTGGGATGACACACAGTGACTATTTTCTCACCATATGTCTGGACAGAGGGTGTTTCAGGCCATCCCCCATACCATTCAATATGAGAATCAAACTATGATGGTGGTGGTCGAGGGCAGGAGGCCTCTATATTGGGCTTGTAAACAGTTAGGACATTTTGCCTGATCCTGGCCTCAAAAGACCAACAAAAATACAACTATAACAAACAAGGTAGCAGCAGCAGAAGAAACCACATCACCAAATGAAAGCAAAAATCCGAAAACTGGGGACCACCCCAACAAAGAAGAGAGGTGGACCCAGGTAACTTGTAAAAGAAGAAAAAACTCCCCAATAAAAGATACAACAACACAACCAAGAGAGGTAGCAGCAGAGTCAATATCAATAAAAATAACAAAAGCTACAGAACCCATAACTGCAATAGAACCCACAACAGAACCTACAACTACAACAGAAGTCACAGTAACTCTTTCACCATCATCTTCAAATAAAAAGAATTAACAGCACATCAACCTCTGTGGGTCATTTAATGCCAGAAGAGTTAAAGTGCTTTTGTCTTTTGTGCATGTTTTAGGTTTTAAGGTATGAATTTTAGTTATGTTTTATATTTGACTAGATTTTGATGAAGAGGTTGATTTCTTTTAGAAAGCTTAAGATTTCCTCTGGTTTGGAGTTTTTGAAGAGGTTCTTTAAATTGTTTGTTTGGTAATGTTTTGGGTGAATTTGACTAAACCTGTCACAGTTTATGAGAATGTGTTTGACTGTGAGAGGTACTTTGCATGTTGAACATACTGGGGAGTCTTCCTCTTTTAGGAAATGTGAATGGGTAATGTGGGTGTGACCAATACAAAGTCTGGTGATTATCACTTCTTTTCTATTTCTTCTATAACCTGCTGGCCATTCACCTATGGAATCTTGAATATGGTGGAGCTTCTTCTGTGTTTGATCATCCCAAGATTTTTGCCATTTCTTGTGTATAAATTCATTAATAAGTGGTTTTAGGCTGGTGTATGGAATTTTAGTATTGGATATACGTGCTTTTTTGCAGCTCTGTCTGCCCTTTCATTTCCCTGTATGCCAATGTGGCTGGGTATCCAAGTAAGAATGATGCTATTGTTTTTAGAAAGAGTGTTCATTCTATCTAGTAGTCTTGTGATGAGAGGAGTTGATGAATTTTTGCTCTGTAGAGCTTGGAGGACTGAATAGATGATGAATTTAGAGGATTTGTGATTTGCTATAATGTTCATGTTAAGGTCAATAGCTATGACTTCTGCACTATAGATTGAGGATTCATTTGGGAGACGTTTTAACAGTTCTTGGTTTTGGAAGACAGCAGCACAACCAACATTCATTCCCTATTTGGATCCATCTGCATAGATGTGGTGGTGGTCAGGGAAGTTGTTTTGGATGTTGAGAAAGTTCTCTTGGAAGGTGATGGGTGTGTTTTGGTTTTGGAAAATTTGGTTAGGTCTAGCTTTATTATTGGTTGGCTTATGGTCCATGGTGCTGTTTTGGGGAGGATTGTATTATGTATTATTTTGGGATTGATTTCGATTTCATTTAGGAGAGTTTGAATTCTTAGATTAAGAGGTTTAATGGCCTTTTCCTTATTTTCAAAAAGGTTTTTGTATCTTGTTGCCATGATACAATTATAGGCAGGATTTGGGTGGCATGAAATGAGTTTAACATAATATTGGAGTGCAAGTTTATATCTTCTCAAAGAAAGTGGGGGTTCATTAGCTTCTATGTATAAACTTTCAATTGGAGAGGTAGTGAAGGCTCTTAAGGCAATATGGAGTCCCAGGTGATGGATAATTTCAAGTTCTCTAAGATAGGATTTTCTGGCTGCTCAATATATGAAGCAGCCATATTCAAGTTTTGATCATATTTGACATCTGTATAGTTTGGTTAAGGTTTTTTTTTATCAGCACCCCAGTCAGTGTGGGCTATGGTTCTCAGGAGTTGGATAGTTTGGTGGCATTTGATCCTCAGTTGTTTAATGTGGGATGAAGGATAGTTTGGGGTCAAGAGTAATGCCCAAGAATTTATATTGCTGGGTTATGGGTATTTCAGAGCCATTTAATGTTAGAGTGGGTTGATTATGCATTTTGTGGATTTGGCAGAAATGCATGCAATTGGTTTTATTGCTGGAGATTTTAAAACCATTTTTCATGGTCCATTTTAATATCTTGTTGATGCATTGTTGTATTTTCCTTTCTATGGTCATCATGTTTTTAGAACTGTAACAAATGAAGAAGTCGTTGACATATAATAATCCATTGATTTCTGGGGGTAGGCAGGTTGTTATTTTATTTATTTTAATCATGAATAGAATCAAGATAGGATACTACCCTGAGGTACACCTATTTCTTGTTATTTTGGATCAAAGTGTATTATTTATTTGAGTATGCCATATGGCCAGGTTGTATCATGAGCTTTTTCAAGGTCAAAGAGGACTGCAACTAGATGTTCTTTTTTGATGAAAGCTTCCTTAATTAAATTTTCTATATGAACTATTTGATCTAGGGTGCTTCTTTTGTTCCTGAAGCCTTTTTGTAGGTTTGAGAGGAGGTTATTGGATTCAAGGAACCATGTTAGTCTTAGATTGATCATTATTTCGAGGGTTTTGCAGGTGCAGCTTGTTAAATCTATGGGTCTATAACTGGTTGGGTTTGTGGGATCTTTTTGTTTTTTGAGGATAGGAATGGTTATGGCTTTTTTCCATATGGTAGGGATGTGGCTAGAGATCCAGATATAGTTATATATATCTAGAAGATATTTCAAAGATATCATTGGGAGCTCTTTGAAGAGGGTGTAGTGAATTTCATCAGGACCAGGGGCCGAGTTGTTAGATTCAGATATTGAGTTTTGGAGTTCAGTTAGGGTGAAGGGCTGGTTATAACTCTCAGTATTGTCAGATGTGAATTTTATTTTGTTCTTTTCTTCTTTGATTCTGATTGAGTTAAATTGATTTGAGTAATTTTTTGTAGATGAAACTTGAGTAAAGTTTTCTGCAAACAGGTTGGCTATGTGCTTTTCATTTGTAGCTTTTGTGTTTCCTTGAGAGAGGTGATTTATTGGTTTGTTGATGTTTTTATTATGTGTTATTTTCTTTATAAAGTCCCAAATTTTTTGGGGGATTTGTATTAGAATTTATCTTCAAAATGAAGGTAGTCCAGGTGGATCTTTTAGCTTCTTTGATGGTGTGTCGGGTTTTTGCCCTTTGTTGCTTGTATTTGTTTAGATTTTCAGATGAGAGGTTTGTCTTGAATTTCCTGAGAATTCCTTGACGTTCTCTTATCATATTTTTGCACTCTTCTCTGAACCATGGTTTATTGTGTTTTCAAGATATTGTGGTTTTGCGGATGGTTTTATTTGCTATAAGGAGGGTGTTGATAAAATGTATTATGGGTTCTTGATTAGTATTTGACTCTGGGATTAGTGTGGTAAAGCAGTGTTTTTGGTAGGATTTCCAATTTGCTCTTTTGAAGTTCCATCATGGAGGTTTTATCTGTGGTTCGGAATTTTTTATTGTGGAATTTTCAATTATTATTGGGTAGTGGTCACTGCCGCAGGGGTCTTTGTACACTCTCCAATTATAATCTGTAAAGATTGATGGGTCACTGAGGGTTAGATCTATGGCAGAAAATAAACCTGAGGATGGGTTGAGAGTTCTGATTGTTGAGGCATAAATTATTTTTATTGATGATCTTTTCTAAGATGTAGGTTGTTGAGACTGCAATTGCTTGCAAGTAAATGTTGATGTTGATTTTATTTTGGGGGATAACTTTCCTAATTAGGATTGATACTCCACCTGAAGTTCTTTGTCCAGTATCATGTATGTACTCATATTGTTCAAAGGTTTTTATGGTTAGTTTGTCACTTTGTGTTTTGAAGGTTTCTTGGAGACATATGGCAGTAGGGTTGAGTTTGGCTATTAATAGAAGCAGTTCATCATAGTTTGCTTTGTAGCCACGGAAGTTCCATTGAATTATTTTATGGGCCATGCTTTTTAATCTTTGTGTGTTTGATGTTTATTTTGTTTAGGTGTAGTTTTGGTTTTAGTGTTTTGTTTTTTCATTTGGCTGGAATCAGAAATTTTACAAGTTTCTAGGCTTTTCGACCTGATTTTGAGGCTTTTGGGGTATTTAGGGTTTCTCTGTTTTGAAGGACTTCCTTGGCTGTTTCCATGAGTTCAAATTTATTTTCAGTTTCTATTAGTGAGAGTTGTGGTATATGTTTGTTAGTTTCCTTCTTCCAAGGAGATATCTTTTTGGGGGTTAGCGGTGGGCTTTCAGTATTGTCCAATGTTTTTGGTGGAAGATTGTTGGGTTTTGTAGTGATGGGAGGGATGCCGGGAGCTTGTTGTTGTTTGGGTTGAGTTATTGTTGGGTTTATTTTTTTGAGGTCTTCAGTTTTGTTGCTATATGGGTGTAGGTTCTTCTTTGGATCTGGTCCAGCATGGAGATTAGTAGTTAAGTTGTTCAAGCTTTCCCTTAATAATTCAAGGAATGTCTTTAATTCTTTTATTAGATTTGTCATATCTAAGGAGGAGGGGGGTCATTCTTGATTTTGGGTAACGTTGTTTGTGGGTTTGACTGTTTGCATAGGTAGTTGTGGCTAGAGAATTTTCAATGAACTTCCTTGCTTCTGGGTAGGATATATTTTTGGTGTGTTTTACTTCTAGAATTCATTTTTCTTTTTTCTATAATTCACATTCTTTGGAGTCTGCTGAATGATTTTGTTTGCAGTTTGCACATTTTGGGGGCTGTTGACAGTCTATATGGTTTCCAGTTTATCCACAGTTCTTACATATTGGAGGTCTGGTGCACGTTTCTTTGTGATGCCCAAATTTTTGGCAATAATGGCATCTCAAACGAGGACCAACAAGCACTAACCAGAATCATTTTCTGCACCATAGAAACACCAATCATCGACCACCAACTAAAAAAGACACTAAAACCATTCATATCAGTAAAAACAATCAATGCCCACAAAAATGTTACATACCTGTTATGGGGTGCACCCATGGTGACCACCTTTATTTGCTCGGCTGTGGCGTTTTCTTGAGGAAGCCAGTTGAGCAGACATAAGGCTGGCAGAGTTGGAGCACCCCTTGCTAAAAAAAATGGTGTCTTTTTGTTCAGGCAGGGTCCCGATTTATGTTCATCCATCATTCTATAGGGCCCTAAAATTGAAGTACCCTTTAGATGTCGGAGGAATTTCCAGAGATGGCTGAGTTACCACTGAACTCGGCACCAGTTCCCAGTGTCATCCTCACCCCCCGAGGACTTCTGGCCTGTAGTCGACAGTGAGTAAGGTAAGTGGGTCTGATGTCTCTAAATCTTGCCACTTTGAATGCAAGGGGACTGAGGGATCCAAGTAAGTGTGCGTGCTTGCTTGCTGAACTCTCAAACCTCAGTGTGGATATTACTGCAGTGCAAGTGAAGAGAGTCTCTTGCACTACAGACTGTCGGGTGCTGGAGAGAGACTTTATCATTTTTTTAGCATACGGCAGCTGGAGTAGTGCTGGGGTCTCTTTGCTAATTGGACGCAGCCTTGATGCTGATGTGAATGTTGTTTTTGCAGGTGATGGGGGCTGACTGGTTGTGGTCAATGTTGCCGTTAAAAGCTTCAAGTTCTGGGTGGCCGCAGTTTATGCGATCAATATTGTTGTGGGCTTCCTTTTTTTGACAACTGACATCGTTCGTCAGCGATCCGAAATGGTTAGTTTTAGTGGGTGATTGGAATGTGATCCTAGATCCCAAGATAGATAAGGTTGGGCAGAGAGCTAAAAGGGTTGGAAAGATAAGCACGTGCTGCAATCAAATCACGAGATACGTGATGCCTTTCAGGCGCACTTTCATGATCGCTTTGCCTGCTGTCCAGATCTCCTGCTTCAGGAGTTTCACAGGTATCTTGCCAACTTCCCCCGCCTTGAGGCGGCTGAAATGGCAAGCTGCAAGGGTGTGATTACTGAATGCAAAGTCTATGATGCGTTGAAGCAGGTCAGCCTCAACAAGTTACCAGGACTAGATGGTTTACCCTATGAAGTGTACTTGAGTCTGCCGCACATGTTTGTGCCTATTCTGACAGATATGTTCAACCACAGGTTCGCCCAGGGAGCCATCCCTGGTAGCGTTACTAAAGGCATGATCACATTGCTGAAGAAAGGTGGCAGGCATGTTTGGGAGGGACTAGATGATTACAGGCCGATAACTCTGCTTAAAAAAAGAGTTAAAAATTTTGGCCCAGGTCTTAGCAAACCACTTACAGCTTGTCATTAGCAATCTGATTGGCCCTGAGCAGATCTACACTGTGAAGGGAACATCGATCCAAGACAACCTGCAATTGATTTATGAGATCTTAGAGGGGTTAAAAGGCGGCACGAAAGCCGCACTAATCAATTTAGATCAGTCCAAGGCCTTTGATAGGGTTGACCATCGGTTTTTGGCATCTGTTTTGGAGACTGCTGGATTCAAACTGGAGTTCTGCAGATGTATTAGCATGATGTACCACAACCCTCAGGCAGCAGTGTAGGTAAACAAGGTGTTCAAAGGCGTTCGCAATCAGTTTGGCAGAGTTGCCCCATGTCTCCTCTTCTCTATGTCCTTGCTTTAGAGCCTCTGCTCCGAGGGGTTAGAGATGAGGGGGCAAATCCGACTGAGCGGTATCCTTTTTGCTGGCCCTCTTACAGCAAGGGTTTCCACATCCACCGATGATATCACAGTCTTTGTGTCCTGCCACCTGGACATAGAGGCTGTGAAGAAGGTGGTTGCCGAGCACAAATGAATAGCAAGAACCAAGGTCAACTTTGACAAAAGCGAAGGTTGGCAGCTCGGTACCCTGCCAGGGCCCTTCCGCTGGTGTGACAGACCCATCCATATCCTCGGAGTGTGGTTCGGGCCGGATCTCTAACTGGAGTGAAATTCGTCAGATGTAGAGGCTAAGGTGGATGCTCGGGTGGGAACCTGGCTTCTAAGGAGGTTGTCCTTAAAAGGGAGGGGGGAGGTGTGCACCGTATACATCCTTTACTGATCAGCTATATTTCCTCTGCCTAGGGTTCATCAGCTGGTTGCTTCAACAATCCCCCACCAGATTATTCTGGGGAGGTTGAAGGCCGATGGTCCATAGACAGGTCTGCATTCAATGTACGCGCAATGGGGATCTAGGTATGCCTGATCTGGAGAGCCACTGGCTCGCTGAAAGACTTGCATACTTGGGGCGATCCTTGTCAGGGATGCAGTGTGGAGACAAAAGGTAAGTAGGATTTTCCTTGCCTCAAGTCAAACTTGTAGGCTGATGGGCAAAACACTGTTTGTCCACAAATGCCCCAGGCCCTTTTATAACCTTTCACAGCTTTGGAAAGAACCATATCGGGAACTAGTGGTGGGCTCTGCTTCAGACCCTCTCAGTGAGTGACATGGCTAGACAGCAGAGGAGGTCCGCTCCCATTGGAAAAGGGATTGTATAACGATGCAAACTTTTCTCATCGTGATCTGATATTGTACTTTAGGCATCAGCTTAGGGTCAAGATCAGATGCAATAGAAAACGCTTGGATCGCATAACATTTGACAAAAGCTGGGTGAATGGAGCGAGCCTAGTCATACAAAATGTTGGAGTCATTCTTCCCTCCTGTTCCTGCGCATAGCGTTTACAATCCAGGTCCTTCGGGACCCCATCTCGGGTAAGTAGATTTTTCATTGTGATTCATCCCTAGTTAGCAGTATGTTGTGAGTCATTGTCCCCGTTACCTAGTTGTTAGTCTCCAAGATCTTCCCCATCCCTATTCTTTTTATACCTCAACCCTCACTCCAGCCCACTTTTTCTGAAGATCTTGGAATCTCACTTGTATAAATTCATGTTACCTATCCTTACCGTGCCCATCCCTGGCTTTTTCTTTTGTCCCATTAGATTAGGACCCCCCACCATTTAGGATAGGTCCAGCTTGTTTTCAGTGTTATTGGACATCAGAAAAGAGTCAGCCTCCATATTGTAGAAGGGAGGATTGGAGGGCAACCAAACAGGGAATTTTTTCCCTTGGTTTTTAATCATTTCCTCTTCTCTTTAGGGGTTTTTCTCCCATCCTCATCACACAACATTTTTGTAAATGAAATCATACATTCCTTTTGGGGTTTTAAGTAGGTCTACTCACAGAGAGTGTAGTATTTTGGTGGTTGCAGCATGCTTGGCGAAGAATGGCTGATTATATATTGTACTGTTGAATGGGTCGGCAAATGTGGCTAGCTAGGGCCCCTTAGACAATATAGTTATAGCATGACCACTCCCTTTCTCCTCCCCACAAAACTCTTGAAGCTTTATGCCCCCCCTTATTGTTATCATAAGGAAAATAAAGTCTGACTTAAAACATAACTGGCTTATCTCATCTTCTCAATTTTACAGGGACATGTCAACAACATAAGGAAACCAATGAAACAGCTGCCACATACTCCTTACTCTAATTTCCACTTGTTTGGCATTTTCAAGAATTTCTGCATCAAGTGAGGATGAAATGAAAAGCAACATTAACAAATGGCTAAAAACTTAGTCCAAATATTTCTATGAAAGAATACAAAAGCTTGTTTTTTGATGGGAAAAATGTGCTTTAAAAAATGGAGATTATATTAAAAAAATAAAGTAAATTTTTTTCCTGGGTGAAATAGGAGTTATTATATTGCAAAATTCACCTATTTATTGAATGACCCTCATATTATAAAAATGACCCAAACATTTGTAATATTCAACTTCCACCTAATTTATATTCAGTAACATCAAAATTCCTTCAACATGCCACTTACCAAGATAATCACACATGCAGTAAACCATGCTGATAGATTTCTAAGCATATATCACTTATAAGACGTTTTTCTTCCAAGGTACAACCCTTCAAATTCAGCCTCCTCTCTCATTTACAACAGCTCAAATGTAATTAATTTTTTGCACTAAATGGAAAAGCTGTTTGAGAATTTTATCTCTGCTTTAATAATCATAAAAAGACTATTAAGGGATAAGTAAAAGTAAAGTTGGTAACCGTAGTCAAGGGCGACCAGAAGGCTCCCTTTTTCATTAGCTACAACATCGAGGTGTAGGGGAGGGCGCTACTCCTTTCCCAGATTGCTCCACTTTACCCTTGATATGCACCTTATATTGCTGAGTGTTAAGCAAGGAGGTATCAAGTACCATTTTTAAAGTCTTTGGTATGACGTGACCTGGGACTGAACCCAGGTTTCCTGGACCATTGACGAACACTCTACCAACTAAACCAAATAATGCTTAATAATTCTTTGGATGCACATCAGTATCCAATCCCAATTCTAGGGAATCTTTTCATAAAAGTGGATGGCAGAATTTTCTTTGCAAAAATGGATTTTTCCAATGCTTTTCTTCAACTCTAAAGAACTCCTTACTACTGTGGCATGTCACTAGTATATAATCACCACTGCTCAGAATGGTATCCATGTTGTACAACTGTTTGCCACTTTAATCCTCTGATATTAAGATGTTTCTGTTATTCTTTTTTGTCATTTGATTTTGCCATCTATTTTTGTAAATAGCTAAGAAAGATGCAGGAGACTGAAATTTTGAGTATGGCTGAATGAACAAGTATTGAATCACTGATTATAGCAAATCAAATGCACTGGACAAAACACATTTTGCATATGAAAGACCAAAGGGTTCCTAAACCATCTGTCTACTGTCCACTATAGTAATAAATAATGTTTGTGGGTAAGATAACATCCATTTTTGACAAATTGCTGTCAAAACAAACCAAACAAAGACAAACCTCTATTGCACCAAGAAAACAATACATCCCAGGGGAAAAAGTATTCTACAAGGTGTTTAGAAATAACACATCTCTCTGGGAACCTGGTATGATAAAAAAAGGATTGGAAATATGGTTTACATAATCCAAGGCCCTTAGTTCTCTCATAAGAGACACTTAAATCAAGTAAGGAAACGGCCAAATTACGACTAAGCCTACGAAAAAACGCCACACAAACAGCGACCACTAAGCACTATGACTGGGCCCTACTTAATAACAGAGATATTAGAGACAAATATGTATTAGAACTAAGAAACAGATTCGAGACACTACAAGAGAAGACAGAAAAAGGTACCCCAAATAATGAATATGAGAATTTTGTTGATGCACACCTCGAGGCGGCATCAAAGTGTATTCCAACAAAACCTAGAACTAAATATAGAGTCCCTTGGGAAACGTCAGCGATTAGAGAAAAACGTGCACTCATGAAAACTGCCTCCAAAAGCTATCGGAAGAACCCAACACACACAAATGCCCGAAAACTAGAAAAGACACAATATCAATTAGCAGGCATATATCTAAAAGAACAGACGGAATACATACAAAATCAGATAGATAAGATTAGAGACTCAGTGGAAGATAGGCAATCTAGGATAGCCTGGCAAACAATAAACGAAGTGAGTAGAAGGAAGAACACAGCCAAAGCAAAATTGAAAGCTGCAAGCCAACAAGAGTAAAACTGTGGAAACAGCATTTCGAAAATCTACTAGGAAACCCACCGAAAGTAATGAATGAACGGATCACCAGAATTATCAGTAAACAATTAGACATTAAACTAAGTCCGTTCACCAAAGAAGAACTCGACTCGGTTCTTAGAAAAATTAAAAATAGGAAAGCTGCAGGGCTTGATGAGATCCCCCTGAAGTAGGGAAGACCAGACAATTTGACGACATACTGCTCCGACAATGCAACGCAGTCTATAATCAAAATAGGATAGAAAGATGGATGAAGGGATGCATCCTTCCTTTCCCTAAAAAAGTTTGGTTTGGTTTATTTGGTTTTATGGCATATCAACCTTTGTAGGTTATTTAACACCAAGTCCATTTTTATGTAAATAATCTGTTCTATTGAAAACAGTTCAGTTTAGCATAAGTACACAGTTTAATTGTCAAAAACATTTCCATTTCAAACTATTTAAGCAGTTATATGTAATAATTCAGTTAAGTGTAAATACAGTTTTAATGTCAAAAAACAGTTCTATTTGAAATAATTCAGTTAAGCATAAGCACGCAGTTTAAGTATAAGTACAGTTTAATTGTCAAAAACGTTTCTATTTCAAGCTATTCAGTTCACTCAATTCATTTTAGCATAAGTATGCTGTTAGTTCTATTTAACCCATAGATAGGGCCCTATCAGGTGCTACCACTCCGGGGCCAGAGTGGACCTGGGAGTGATGGCAATGAAGGGGTACGCCGCATTCCCCAAAGCTCCAGCACTGTTGGAACCTCACCATCAGATTGTTTAGTGTCATATCCAGGACACTCGTTAGGGGGGGTCTTACCCCTCTGCAGAGGTGCAGTCAGTGTATTCTACAGCCCCAGCTGACTGGGCAATACACAGAGTTAAATGTCAAACAGTTTTATTTCAGATAATTCAGTTCAGCATAAGTACACAGTTTAGACGTTAAAAACAGTTCTATTTCGAGCAATTCAGTTCAGCACTAGTACGCAGTTCCAATGTCAAAACAGTTCTATTTTAAACAATTCAGCTGAGCATAAATACGCAGTTTAAATGCAAAAATCAGTATAGTGAAAGAAGCACATAGTTCTATTTAACCCATAGATAGGACCCTTATCAGGTGCTACCACTCCGGGCCAGAGTGGACCTGGGAGCGATGGCAATGAAGGGGTACTCCGCATTCCCCAAAGCTCCAGCATTGCTGGAACCTCACCATCAGATTGTTAAGTGTCATATCCAGGACACTCGTTGGGGGGGTCTTACCCCTCTGCAGAGAAGCAGTCGGTGTATTCTAGAGCCCCAGCCGACTGGGCAAAAGAACTACAGAGGTATAACACTTACATCCATAGCAGCCAAAATCTACAATGCCCTACTACGAAACCATATAGAACCCAAAATAGACAACATCCTTAGGAAAAACCAAAATGGCTTCCGAAGAAATAGATCCACAACCTTACAAATATTGATCATCCGTAGAATCCTTGAAGGCGTACGGGCAAAAAACCTACAGGCGACATTACTATTTTTCGACTTTACCAAGACCTTCAACTCCATACACAGAGGGAAGATGGAACAAATCCTACTAGCATACGGCCTACCAAAAGAAACCGTAGCAGCAATAACGATTCTCCACAGAAACACCAAAGTGAAAGTACGTTCACCAGATGGAGACACAGAATACTTCGACATTGTTGCAGGAGTACTACAAGGGGACACACTAGCCCCATGCCTCTTTATCATCTGTCTAGACTACGTGCTTAGAACTTCGATCGACAAAATCAGAGTAAATGGCTTCGAGCTGACAAAGAAAAGCAGAAGGTACCCCACAAAAACAATTACCGACACCGACGACATAGTGTTACTGGCGAATACACCTAACCAAGCCGAAACACTACTGCATAGTTTAGAACGAGCCGCCGCAGGATTTGGCCTCCATGTCAATGCACACAAAACTGAATATATGTGTTACAACCAAACAGGCAACATTTCCACACTAGACGGAACCTCTCTGAAACTAGTAGACAAATTCACCTACCTAGGAAACAGCATCTCATCAACCGAAAAAGACATCGACACACGACTAACAAAAGCATGGAAAGCTATCGATAGGCTCTCGATGATATGGAAATCAGACCTAACCGATAAAATGAAATGCAGTTTCTTCCAGGCAGCGGTCGTATCGATACTGCTATATGAATGCACTACTTGGACGCTAACTAAACGGCTGAAGAAGAAGCTAGACGGCAATTACACAAGAATATTGAGTACAATATTGAACAAGTCCTGGCGGCAACACCCCACAAGGCACCAACTATATGTCCACTTGCCTCCCATTACGAAAACTATACAAGTTAAACGAACCAGACACGCAGGACACTGCTGGAGAAGCAAGGACGAACTCATCAGTGATGTACTCCTATGGACCCCCGCATATGGCCAAGCAAAAGCAGGACAACCAGCTCGAACATACATACAGCAGCTATGTGAGGATACAGGATGTAGCCCTGAAGACCTGCCAAAAGCGATGAATGATAAGGAGAAGTGGCGAGAGAGAGTCAGGGATATCTGTGCTAGCAGCACGACATGATGATGATGATATACAACTTTTATTGTAATTTGAACAAGCAAGCTCATTTTTAAAAGAAAAAGTGACACTCTAGAGTTGAATAACTCTTAATACATAAGTAACAAACATATTTTTAACCTGATTGATTATTTTTATTGTGTTTATGATATTAGTAGAAACCAAGTTCATTTTAAAATGAGAATCTCTAACAAATATCATCAAAGATTAATGTTTGAGAATAATTCTCTTAACAGCTGTAATTAACACAATTCCCACTGTATTGGTTGAAAAAAAATCATTTAAGACTATATTATTTTAGAGTTTTTTCTTAACTTATTGCATATTAGCAAAAAAAAACTGAATTGAAATACTATTTGTACAATGATCAGTGCACTTTGATCTCTAAAAAATTAAATAGTATTAACTTGTTATTCTTAAATTTGTTCACTTTTCCTTGACAAATTGTCATTGTTTTTATGTTGATATACTTTTAAAATAATAAATTCTTATTTTGTTGTTATAAAAGTTTAGTTGTTCTAACTTTTATCATTCTATTTTATTTGCCACATATGGGACACTGACAACACAAGAATAAAACTTTAAAATGCAGGTAAAAATCTAAAGACATTCAAGAACTGTATGAAAAAATTGGAAAAATGTGAAAAGGCCAATAATTATCAGAAAAATAGGAAACTGTTTGATAAGTAAACCGAGTTTTGGAATAAGCACCATTCAATCTAACTTTCTTTTAATTAGTTTTTTTTCTCTCTCCAAAGTTTATTTTAATAGTAGTTGTATGAAAAGTTTATATTCCTAATAATTAAAATGTCCTTTTTGTTAATTTTCGAGCAAAATTCTTTTAGATTTTGATTTTGAAAGTTATATGAAGGTTTTACATGAAAAAGCAACTGAAGAGTTACATTTTTTTGTATCAATTCAAGCTTGGTCATAATTTTGCTTCATGACCATGCTCAGCCATATGTTGCTAGCATGACACTGCAGAAGCTCATTAACTTGGGATATGAGACTTTGCCATATCCACCATATTCTGATCTTTTACCCATTGACTATCATTTTTTTCAAGCATCTGGACAACTTTTAACACCCAAAAACTTTCTGTTCCAAAGGAAAAATAGAAATTGCATTTAAAGATTTCTTGACATCAAAACCTTTAAAAGTTTTATCATACAGGTATAAATTACCTTATTAATTGATGACAGAAATGCATAGATGTTCAGGGATCATATTTTGATTAAAACACTGTTCAAATTCATTAAAGAAAAGTTCATTTAAAAATCAAACATTATTTTCCAAACAATTTAATACAAGCAAAAGAACAACTAGCATTATTCAACCCATCACCTGTGCAACATCAATTAACACAAGTCAACAAATGAAATAAGATAAATTTTTAAAAAGTTATTGTAGTGATATTGGATAGTGGTTGTGAAGCAAAAAAGTTTTTAAGGCTCGCTTCCTTCTTGTCACAAGCAGAAATCTCGGACGCACCAGTAGAGTCTGTCTGTCTCTTTCACTGGCAGGTCTAATTGGTCATCAAAATAAAAAAAAAATAAAACAAGTCCGACCATAAGTCTCTCCTCATTCGCAAGCTCAATTAGTAATCTTCGTAACAAAACAAAGTCTGACCGTAAGTTACTTCTCACTCTCTTCTCGTCACAACATGAGAACCCAAGCTATGCTGATGCTGTTGTTTTTATCTCTGTTCAGACTGGCCAAAATTTGTATGAAAGCATCTCTACGTTCTATAAATCACACCCTCACCTCAGGAATGTTTCCTTACTTCACATGGGAAACATGTTCTCGCCCGTTTTGGATTCTGCGGTAAGTCATTCTTTTCATTACAGGCTGTATGTAATTTGCATATGAAGGAATGGGATAGATATATAGTCTAGGAGAAAGAAATGATATACAAAAAGAGAACAGGAATACTGATCTAACCCAGATCTCCCTGGGTGAGTGAAAGTATCATTTTCTGTTTTCTTTCCTTCCTTGAATCAAGCAACGATCAACTTTTACCTTTTAATGCCTGAGCTTAGGCTGATAAAGTACCAGTTTTGACTCAGCTTTTTCTTCTGTTTCTCTCTCTCTCTTCACACCCGGGTTCATTGCTCACCCAAAGAGGGAGTCATGCCAACTCCCTTAGTTTTTGTTAAGAACATTTGTTCTGCTCCCCTCCAGGCTGCTTCCACAACCATGGAGGGTTCTCAAAAGATGTCGGAGAACATCCTGCTAGGTACAAAAGTGTTATGGTACCCAACCTGTGGACTGTAATGAACTCTTTCTGTTGTTATTAATACCGGGAGAATATTCATCTCAGTGAGTGTTCTCCCCAGCCTAACACTTTGGCAGTCAGACTGACATTCAACACCTTTTTATCTCTGTTGTATTATACTTTTGTTAATATACCTTGTTCCAGGTAAACCCGAGTTCGTGTCTTTCTTCCAAACCTTTTACTGGTCCACAACAAAAAGCCACCCCAGAGGCCTGTCTGAAAACCAACAAAGGGACCATGGCCACCCCGAGGGCCAGATCCAGAACTAGATCTGAGCTGATATCCATTGCCGATCCAGGGACCATAGCTGCCCCAAAGGCCAGTCTGATGTCCAAACCAAAGACCACAGCCAACCCAGGAACTGTGGCTGCTAGAATAAGGTAGACCAAAGACCAAAGTGTCTACCCAAAGTAACCAGAATGGTTCTCCAGTCAGTGTCATTCCCAACCAGTCTTCTTGTCACAAGAATCTGTTGCTCCTGCTCCTGCTCCCACTGCCAGTCCAACTGAACCAGCTAAAAGACAAGTTGAGAGCTCTGTCTAAAACCAGACAATCTCAGCCTCTAGGAGGCTGAGAGAGAAGGATCCAGATGAGTATTAGAGAGACAGTGGGCAATTACACCCAGTATTCCCAAGAAAATACAATCTTGCCCATCTGTGATATCTAAAACCTTGAGAGCCTTTCCTTTGTTGCCTCCAACCTCAGAACCAGGAGGCTCGCTGGATTGTGTAGAGAAAACTGCTGGTATCCCATGTAGGTATTGCTGTTGGCATAGTTTCGTCACGTGGGATATCCTACTACCTACAGAGGAACAGGCAGCCAAATTGGCAGGAGGCAATATTATTACAAAATTCTTCCAGCTCCAACTGGAATATATGGGCACTTGAGGATCAGAGTTACCATATGCAATGTCCCAGTGGACCTCGCAAAACATGTCCTGGCTTCCTTCCTCAGCACTTTGAGGAAGTGACTCCACTATGCTGCAGCTCAGGAACAGCCTATTGTGCTACACCTTTTGTATCTGTCTGAACAGGGTTGGCTTTTAGTCATCTTGCCAAATCCTGCCCTCAGAAAATCGGGGAAGGCTAAAAAGACCACATAGGAAAAAGACTGGGAAAAACAACTGAAAAATTTCCAACTTTGAAATCCGCTGATTCACCAACGCGGAGGAAGATTGTCCGAAAAGGGGACACCTCAAAATCTGAGGCCTCGCCAAATAACCAGGAGTCTGTGGCTTCTAGGTCCACTGAAATATCTGAAGAGGCCCCCTCCAGGAAATATCAAAAGGGTCAGGTGGAGGAGATCGAAGAGCCTCTGCCCACTGTCCCTGAAGACATACCAATGCCAGAGACAAGCCCTTCATTCTCCAGGAAGTCAAGGAAGAAGAAGGCAACCCCAACTGAAGATCTTCCAACTGAAATGGAGGTTTCAACACCCAACACCTTAAAGAGATACAGGGACAACAAGAAAGGACAAGCAAAAAACTACATAAAGACATTGACTTCCAGCGCAACCCTCTCAAGAAAAAAAATTGCAGACACTCAACCTGAATCACAGCATCCCCCAAAACATCCTTCCCCTCCATCTCTCCCCACAAATGCTTTTCCACTTCCTGTCTTAAAGCAGATTTTAAATCAAAAGCCCTAACATCTGGCATCAGGTCAAGTTGACCTCACTAGATGGAGAAACTTCCTAAAAACTAGTGGCCTTGTACCCTGCCGGTGCTATGGGAATGCAAATTGGATTTCCAGCTCTGGAAAGCGATTAAGCCACTCCTAAACCAACAGAAAGTAGATTATTTGCTCATAATTTTAAAGGTGCACCAAGGTGACCACCTTCATCCACTCAGCTGGTAGCTGCATGAATGAAGAGTGGTGGTGGCAGGAAAGGGTCAGTACAGCTGATGTCAGTGTAAGGCTGACAGAGTTGAAGGATCCTTCTCCGAAAAAAATGTTCTGAATAACCTTGCAATAGTTTACTGATATTGATGAAGAAAAAATAAAAATTTCTCAAAAGTCCTTCCTATTTCACTAAAATTCAATTTGGTTTTAAAAAACACAAACACTCACAACTAATAATTTTTTTGATATTAGTACAGGAAGTTATGTGGCATTGAAACTCCCAAAATCATAGATATATTCTTACATTTTTCTTAAAATGGCCTAATAATTCAATAAAGAAAATTTTGGACTTTACTGTGATGAGGTGTTAATATGTTTAAAAAACTGTAATGGCCATAAAGTCAATGGTGCAAAGAAAAAATAGATAAAAACTTTCAAAAACCATCACTTGAATTTGGATATAACATCTAAGTTAAAAACTGTCAAAACAAATATAAGGAAAATATTTTTCCCATTAATAAAAAAATCACTTGTTAAAATCTACTACACTGACCAAACTTTAACTAAAATAATCTATTGCATGAACAATATCAAAAATAAATTACTAACAGGCATAATTTTAGTATATTAAATGAAAAGGATAATCACCAGAATGGCAGATGCAACAGCAGGGGCAAAGCTGGATTCCTTTTGAATGGTAATTGTTTTATTAACAATGGAATATATAAGACCACCATTGAGGAAGAAGAAAACAATGATGGAAAGATACATCAGTACTACTAAAGTAAAGTGAGAAAACCATAACCTCAGTTTCACTAAAAGAAAATATTCCAACACTAAAAATGTATGGTAAATAAAAAATGTAATTGGCTAATCTCCCACGATAAAATGAGATATTATGGAAAAAGCCCAAGCTTTTAAAGGAAGTGGTTAACTATAGATTGAGTCAGGAAGAAAAATTATGCATCCTAGAAAATACTGAAAACAAATTGCTTGTTTTTCAGGTGAAAAATTGTTCTTAAAAAGTTATTTATCACACAAGTATATACTGTAGGTAAAGTTACCGCTTCTTATCTATTGATGGATAGTAAAGTTGTTTCATTGGATATCAAAAACCTTGACATTTTTTTTTGTGATAAGTGTTGTGGACTAGCCTATTATACTTTCCTTCATTAGTAGGTAAACTGGTCCATGATTACTTCTCAATAATTTGTTAGAAAAGTGAAACATTACAAGTAATAGTAATACTATGGTGATACCAATACTACAGAGATAATCAGTCTTACCTTTTGGAGACTAAGTGTGAACCGTCAAGGAACTCTACTACTACAACTAATTCGGATATATTAGTATACTGATACAATCTAGATCCTGGTATACAACAGATAGAGAGGAAAAAAAGGTTTTGGCAAGAAGAAAAACTCCCTCCCTTTTTTTTTCAAATAAGGGAATTAACTATTTTGAGACCAGTGACCAAATTCAAGAAGGCAATTCTTCAAGAGACCCAGCCAATTTTCCTGACTTTTCAGCAGTCTCAGGACTTGCTGTCACCAAATAAAAAAAATAAAAATAAAATAGTAAAATATTATTTAAACACACATGGCAAATAAACAATGTAACAGACATATCTTGAACAAAATGAGATATTGTGAAAAAGCTCAAACTTATAAAGGAGATGACTATAATTACAGATTGTGTCTGGAAGAAAGATTATACATCCAAAACATGCTGAAAACCAAGTGCTTGTTTTTAAGGGGAAAATTTTGTCCAAAAATTTGTCGCAAAAAATAAAAACAACAACAAAAAAAAAAAAGAAAGAAAAAGAAACAAAGAAAAGAAATGAAGAAAATAAAAGAAATCAACATTTCACTTTCCTGATCAATATTTTGAGCCAAGATGGCAGGTTCAATTCCAATAATGTCCACAACTTGTTAGGATTTTTTTTCTTCCAATATCGTTGTTTTACTCATTTGGCGATAATTTGTCTCATCTCTTTGCAAAATGTCATGAGTTTTTTTCTCTTGGTATTCTTCCTTTGACAGATTTCAAATTAGAATCTGACTACAATTCCTCAGAGCAGTTCCTGGTTTTTTCATTCACTCTTTCTATACACATCTCAAGTCCATTTCTTTGGCCTTACAATTCTTATTCCCAGAGACTCCTCTAGAAAAAAAATCAGCCATTTGATTTTGTTAATAAGTCATAAAGACACAAGTGAGTTTTTATGATCCAAGAAACATAATGACCATCATAGGGCAGAGAGTAGAGCTGCCAAAAATGAAGAGAGAATAATAGTGACTCAAGTAGAGTTACTTTCTAGCAGAGCATTTGATTCCCATTTTCAGTTATTAGTTCCTAAAAAAAAAAAAAGAAAAAAAAAAAAAAAAAAAAAAAAGAGAGGCTCAATTATTCAAATGTCAAAGGTTTTATGATATCATTATATATAGAAGGGTAAAAGGCAAAGTGCAGTTCACAATGTTTTTGAATGGCCTGCCTAATTTCACAAGGAAAATAAAGTTTATTTAAATTTTGTTTGTCATATTTCATTCTCACTTGTTTACTCACTGACTAATAGCAGATATTGTCAATCTGTGTGATTTTCAACATACCCCAGACTCAATTTGCAACAATCTGTAGTTTTAAATTTAAACAGTCCTTGTTTTGTCTTCACTCGACTCGTTCCTTTTTAGCCTGCCTCAGCGTTCTCCCCGTTCTCGTATCTCATCCGTCCGAGACTTGGACAATCCGGTCTAAGGGACGTAACTCTTGCCGCATTGCTGGTACACTTCACTAATGCAGGGATTCTGCGGCAAATCATTATTTTCGTTACAATACCTGTTTTTTGCTTCCGCTCTAGAAGCCAGACACGTCCGTGCGCGCTTCAAATGTCCAGGTATGTTGCGTCCATTACATTCACACAATCCAAACATTCAAGAGCCTTAAATTAGCATCTCGACTCAGCACACTACATCAACAAAAAGAAAATGATTGATTTAATGTCCACTTTCTGATTTTATTGTTTATAAAGACTTGGGATAATTCAACAACTAAATATACATTCTAATCATCAAGCAGGATCAATAGAATTTAACTCTCAAAGTAAGTGTGCTAAGTGCAGTAATTTTTTTTTTTAAGTAGTTTGACCCACTGGATGATGAGCCATGTCTCGTGTGGCCCACTTAACAAAAAAGGTTGCTCATACCTGTTCTAGATATCCACTGGTCATTCTCATGCATCTGTTCCTTAAAATGTTAATCCAAACAGTAGCAGTAAATTTTTTAAAAATTCTCCTTAGCATCCAGAAAAATGGAATAAACTTTCATTCTCACTTGATGACATTTTAATTCTTCAAAGAAATATTGTGTCTCAAGAGTGAAAAGAAACATCAATCTGAAAAGAAAGAAAAATTGTTTTGTAAAATAAAACAAAATAATTAGATAAAAATGAAGTCAGTAAGAAGCTTAAAAATAGTTGTTTTTTTTAAATCAATGCTCAAAAGAGAAAGAGAGAAAAAGCACCTGAGGCAACCCACCAACAAACTGAGGACATCCCTCCCCCAAAGCAATAAAACTGAGGTCATCCTACACAAGACAACCTGAGGACATCCCCACCTGAGGCCGCCTACCCAACAAACTAGTCATTCTAGGAGATTGTAATGAAAAATAAAAATTTGATATGTAAAATAAATGTTTTTTCATCATCATTATCACTATTGACTTATTGATTGACCAAAGTTTTCAGATTACATTTGATATTATTCTTGTATGGATGGTAGCTGAAATGCATTAATTCTCCTCCAATAAACCTAAACTAAAAAAACTCAACTTACCACAATTCTCTTCATCACAATTATCATTACAATCTTGATGATGATCACCTTTCTTTCTGGCCGAGACACATACTTTATCTCTTTGACATAGAAATTCATTTTCACAACATTTTACTGAATGGCTGTTATCCATGCCTGAAAAATAGTTAAAAATCATCAACTTCATTAATCCAATACAAAATAAGATTTTTTT
Organism: Sepioteuthis lessoniana; assembly: GCA_963585895.1. NCBI lineage: Eukaryota > Metazoa > Mollusca > Cephalopoda > Myopsida > Loliginidae > Sepioteuthis > Sepioteuthis lessoniana. The sequence goes on along the minus strand of OY757928.1, from coordinate 28,531,669 downwards.
TTTTATTAAGAAAAATAATTAAGAAATTTTTAAATAAACATAATATAAATTTCAAAATAAAATATATATTTCTAACAATCAAAAAATTATACTTCTAAAATATGAAATTATATATATCTCTAAAAATATTTAAAAAGAAAAAAATTATCTAAAAATGAAAATATCCTTAAAAACAAAAAATTGATATATTTAAATTCCCATTAAGTTTGTATATAACCATAAAATAATTTAAATTTTGAATTTTAGAAATTTCTAAAAATTATATCTCTAAAGATAAATAAATAAAAATTCTCAAAAAATTTTTTTTAAATATATAAAAATTCTCTCTAAGAATTAAGAAAATTAATTCTGAAAATAAATAAAAATTATCACAGAAAATCATTAAGAAAATTAAAAATATTATTCCTAAAAAAAAAAAAAAAAAAAAAAAAAAAAAAAAACATGTTTAAAAAACAACAGATTTATATATTATTAAAACTCATTGTTTGTTTGTAATCATAACCTAGCAAAATAAAAAATGGCACACTATAATGAGATTTATTAGAGCAAAATACTTAAAACATTCTTAGAAAATAAAGACATTTTCAATCTAATTTACAACTGAATGATGATTTTTGTAGTCTGCATATGCGCTAAATAACATTTTTTTTTTAATTACTCAACTGTCTATATAAGGTACTAACAATTTTTTGCTCCTTTTTTTTCATTCAAAACAATAATTAAATGGTTGGTTGGTTGATTGGGTTTAATGGCATATCAACCTCTGTAAGTATTTCTATATGGCATTAGTTTATTTAGTGAGGATAATGTTTTTTTTTTTATCATTTCTCACTACTATTTCAACCAACACAAACATAATTCTATTCAGCAATAATTTGCTTTCTCTCGATTACTTTGTTGTGTTTTCAGGATTGTAACCAAGTCTATATTTTCTGGTACAACCTGGTCTCTTTCAAGAACAACAAGACATTATCCATGTGGATGTTCTCAAATAAGTCCTTCATGTTATTTGCATGGAAATAACGCTTTCTGGTGTCATTAAAACCTTTACACTCAAGGAGAATGTGTTTGATTGTATAGGGCATTTGGTACGTCGAACACTGTGGTTGCTGTTCTTGCTTGAGTATAAAAGAGTGTGTAAGTCTGCTGTGACCAATACGCAATTGTGTTATTGTTACTTGTTCTTTTCGTGATTTTTGAAAGGCTGGGCGCCATTCTCCCAAAAAGGGTTGAACCTGAAATAGTTTATTATTGGTATTTCTATTCCAGCGTTGTTGCCATTTTTTATGGAGGAAATTATTTATTTTAGGTTTCAGACCGGTGTATGGGATGTTGTACTTGTTGGGGGTCAAATCTAAAGCCGATTTTGCTGACGCATCTGCTCTATGATTTCCTCTCACCCCAATGTGGCTTGGAATCCAGCAAAAGACGATTTCTTTGTTTGATGTTGAGTGTAGTCTGCAAAGTAGTTTGATAATAAGTGGGTGTTCTAGTTTTTTGTTGTTTAATGAAAATAGGACAGAGAGTGAGTCTGAGAATATGATGAATTTTTTGTGTTTTTCTTTCGAGATAATGTCGAGAGCCAAGTCTATTGCACAGGCCTCAGCTGTAAAAATAGAACTTTCCATTGGAAGAGCTTTTGTTTTTATTATTTTGTTTAAGACTGCTGCACATGCTGTTTTATTGTAGTCTTTGGATCCATCTGTATAGATACATAGATAATCAGGATGCTGTTGGAGGATATTTTGATGTTTTTCTTGGTAGGTGAAGGGATGTGTCTTTGTTTTATGGAGTTGATTCAGTTGAAGGTTAACTTTTGGATTTTTAATGATCCAAGGTGGTATTTGTGGCAAGATGCTTTTATGGATATTATCTAGAGGAATGGTGGCTTCTTTGAGAATAGGCTCCATACGGAGGCCAAATGATCTAATTGATTTTTCTTTTTGGTCGAAATATTGTCTGTATTTTGGATCAAAGGTGCAGTCATATGTTGGGTTAGAGGGAGAAGATTTAAGTTTGGTGAAGTACTGGAGGGCTAATTTTTCAATTCTGATCTGTAGAGGTGCTTCGTGAGCTTCAGTGTAGAGGCTGTCAATTGGAGAAGTTCTAAATGCTCCTAATACCAGTCTTAAGCTTCCATGGTGAATAGGGTCAAGTTGTTTCAGATATGATTTCCTGGCAGATCTATATACGAAAATGCCATAGTCGAGTTGAGAGCAGAGAAGAGTTCTATATAACTTAATTAGAGTTTGACGGTCAGCTCCCCACTCTGTGTGGGTAACGACTCGCAAAAGTTGTTGGGCACGGGTTGATTTGTTTTTTAGGTATTTTATGTGTGGGATGAATGAAAGTTTTTTATCAAATATTATGCCAAGGAATTTGTATTCGTTAACAACTGGTATTTCGGGGTTATCAATTTTTAGGAGAGGGTCATTGTGCATTTTCCTTAGAGAGCAAAAATGCACACATTTAGTTTTAGACTTGGAGAACTTAAATCCATTTTCTCTTGCCCATTTATTTACTTTGTTTAAGTTTAGTTGGAGTTGTCGCTCTACTATGTTCATATGAGTGGCCTGATAGCATATGATGAAGTCGTCGACGTAGAGAGCACAGTCGATTGAGGGGGTTAGACATTTTACAATATTATTGATTTTTATGGAGAAGAGAGTAACGGAGAGGATGCTGCCTAGCGGAACACCCTCCTCTTGAGGATGTGAGTTTGAAAGGGTGGATCCCACGTGTACCCTAAATGTTCTTTCGAAGAGAAAGTTTTTATGAACATCGGCAGTCTTCCTCTTAAGCCTAGATTATAGAGATCCCGCAAAATACCATACTTCCACGTCATGTCATAAGCCTTCTCTAAGTCAAAAAATACTGCCGTCAGATGTTGTTTTCTTATGAAGGCTTCTCTGATGAAGGTTTCTAGTCGTACCAAATGATCTATGGTTCCTCTCCTTTTCCGGAATCCCGTTTGCATATTTGTTATTAGACCATTAGTCTCGAGATACCACGTCAGTCTACTATTTATCATCCGCTCCATCGTCTTACAAAGGCAGCTAGTCAATGCGATGGGTCGATAATTCTGCGGGTTCGATGTATCTTTGCCTGATTTGGGGATCGGGACAATTATTGATTGTCTCCATGTTTCTGGGAAAGTACCGTTCACCCAAATATTATTATATAGCTTTAGTAGGCATTTGACCGATTCATCTGGTAGCTGTTTGAGAAACTCATTGTGTACTTCACCAGGACCGACAGCTGAGTGGTTGGATTTTTTTATGGAGTCCACTAGTTCAGTTAGGGTAAATGGCTTATTGTGTTCTTTGGAGTTATTTGAAGAGAACATTATTTTTTTCTTTTCAAGGGTGGGTTTGATTTTATAGAATTCTGTGTTGAATTGGCTGGAGGAGTTTTTAGAAAATGTTTCTGCAAGAAGATCTGCAATGGCTTTTTTACCTGTTATTTTGTGGTTTGTTACGGAGAGGTGTTTTAATTGAGTTGATTGTTTTTTACCGGCTATTTTTCGAATCATTAGCCAAACCGTTTTGATGTTAGAAGAGGTATTTAGCTTGCTCACGTAATTTTGCCAGAATTTTTTCTTGGCTTCTCTGATGATTTTACGGGCGTTAGCTCAGTGGAATTTAGAAGAGATTAAATTGGAGGTTATGGGTTCAGTGTTGAATTTCCGCAAAGCTGCTCATCGTAGGTGAATAGCCTGTTTACATTCTTTGCTGAACCAAGGTCTGTCTCGTTTATGAATTGTTGGGTTGTGTGGAATGCATGTTTTAGCTATATTTATGAGTTTTTGGGAGAATTCGGGAATAGTTTCGGTATTGTTTACTATGAGGTGTTTCTGACATTGAGAGCAAAATTCTTCCCAGTTAGCTTTATTTAACCTCCACCGGGGAAGGTCGTCGTCTTGAGGGTGCAATAATAAAAGTTATTGTTTAAGGTTAAATCAAGCTTTATTTAAATGATAGTAACATAATTATCAGTATCAAAAGCAAAATAATATTACATATCTAATTGATTTTTAATATATTTTAAAGATTTAAATTCACCAAAAGTTGAGATTACCCAAAAGTTACAAAATTAAAAAGTATTTAGAATGAAATTAATGACTAGAAACATTAATAAACTGATTTATGTAAAAATATCATTTGCACATTGATAACTATATCACTTACTGTGGTATTTAAATCCAAGTAGTAGGTCAAAATTAATGACATAAGATATTTTGTCCATCAAATATTATGGTGTTCTTTAGTTTCCAACTAAAAATTATTAGCATGAAAAGAAAAAAAAAAGAAAAAAAAACACACAACCTTTAAGAATAGATCATATCAGCAATAATTTAGATTTTGTATTTAATCTTAAAAAAGGAAAATAAGCATTAATGTGGTTTTTGAATGTACAGTTAAGAAAACTCAATGCGATAATTATAGTTTATCAACAAAATAATAATTTTTAATTGCCTTTTTAATATTTAATGTTTTACCTATCTACAAATCTTTCATTGCCACAAAAACATTAATTTTTTACTTTTTTAAATTTCCTAGTTTTATAACTGTTGGAATTTGGGTAGCCATCTCATTTCTGGTTGAGTGATACAAGATACCCTTTCTATGTAACAAGGCTGCATTAAGTCAGTCCTCTATTAATTTGCCATTGTTTATATGTGACTTAGTGGTGTCTGATTGGATAATCTACTGCTTCTATTTTAGTCACCTATCATTGGCTAGTCTACTGCTCCTACTGATGGGAAAGTCTATATTTGTTGACAATTTGTAGACAGCCGACACACAGAGAACCCCCTCCCAAAACAATCCAACCTCTTCTCGTTTGGGGTTTTAAGATGTAATTTTCCACCTTTGAAAGAAATACATATTAAAAGAAAAATAATGTGAATTAATTTTTTTTAAATTATTAGTATCAATACAATTATGTTTAATTGACACAAAAACACAATCAGTGATTAAATTTTTTTTTGTTGGGGGTTAGCTGGCTGGTTTATAGTCATATCCCAGACACTTGTTTGGAGGAGTTTTATCCCCCTGCTAAGATACAGTCAATGTCCTTTTCACAACAATGTTCTAATTTTGTTTTATTTTGTACATAACAAAAACAAGTCATGCTAAAAATATGCATCTTATCTAAGTTTAGTTTTGAACCGGTAAAACTTTCACATTGTGTTTTTATTGTAACAGCAATTTCTAATACACACTGAAGCCATCAATGCATAAACCCACAAGTTTTTAGGCAATTTTGATTTAATAAGGGGACACCTTGCAATAAAAAATAAAGTTCACCATGACCATTCAGTGGAGAATAAGGGACTGACCTTTTGTGTGATTCAATTAAGTACAAGTAACAGTTGAAAAGGTTCCAAAGTGAACTCCATTCCATCGTCTGTAAACGTTTTACATGGCTCTGAGGAGCAATGTCAGCTAGATATTTCTTTGTAGTGAGCAAAGTGTTGGACTAGTGTTTTAAGAAATATAACATTTTAAGGCCAGAATAGCCATCAATTAAATTAATTACATATTTATAACCATTTTTTGCTATGGGTTGTATGGGGCCAGCTAAATCACTGAGCACAAGTATGAGGATTGTTGTTGCCTAACTATCCAAAGTCTTATTTCTGTCATAATCATCTTCCCTTAAATATATATATCACAGTCAAGAGCATACTTTGGTGTTGATTTTATCTTCATTCCTTTTACTAATTTGGGTAACATTTTAATATCCAATTCGATACAGTGGCCTAAGAATTTATGCCAAATGCAAGTCATAAGAGGCTTTTCTTACAGAGACAATATTTTTCAAATAATACAAACGTCCTCTCAGTGTCATGTTGAAAACTGTTCCATTCAGGTAAATCAATTGGCAGCCATCGTGCTCAAAATTTATGAGCGCACCATTTTCACATTTTTTATAACATACTTTTTTTTCATACTTTGATAATTCAAGAACTTAAGCAAAAATAAGTTTTGAAGTCTGAATGAAATACAACTTTTTCTTGTAAAAAAAAAAAAAAAAAAAAATTATACCAAGCATATTTGACTGTCCTTTTTTTTAATACTTGTCAGTGTTGAAGGAGAAAATCTGTTATGTTTTTTGCTTTCTTCTTTGAAACAGAAAATCCTTTAACTTTTATACATTCGTCCTAATTTTACCAAATTTTTTTTTTTTAATTTCAGTTAAACTTGCTTATTCAGTATTTTTACATTAATTTAAAAAATTCCAATCATATGCAGTGAATGGAAGAGTTTAATCTACAATTTTAAGCCTCTATTTAAAAAAAGTTTAAAGTGAATGATTTTTCCTTTTTTATTAATCACATACTTAAAAGAAAAACTGAAAAAATGCCCAGAAGAGCAATATTGCACCTTGTTTTATCATTTTTGAACTCCAAAAGTAATGCATCTGTACTAACTAATAAACAAACCATTATAAAAAAAAAAAAAGATCTAAAACAAAATTAATTCTCCATGGAATTATCTTTAAAAAATATAAAAATCATTCAATGCACCTTCATTGAGTTAAATTAATGAAATGATGAAGGAGGGGGTACATCATAAAAAAATCATTAAAAAATGTCTAAGATCTTTAAGGGAAAATATTTTAAGAAACCATCTTTTATTGCTTTGAAAATTCAAAATTTTATTAAAATCCGATAATTAACAGATTTTTATGAATAAAAAAAAATTACGCTTTAGTAGGTGCGTGTTTTTGTACATCCCTCTCTCATATATATATATATACATATATACATAGGCATGTTTGATTAAATAATAAAGACACACATTGTCTATATAATTTTTATTAAGATCCTGATAAGTATCTTGGTTTCAGGTTGGAATTGGTGGATGAATTTACCAAAATTGTCCCAACCACTTTCGAACAAGGGATTGCTTGCATGTATAAAGAACTTTTTTTTTTTTAAAGAGTTTTGAAAGTTTTTTAGTCTTTTTATAACATGACAAAATTACATAAACGCAGAGTCGGATAAAACTGAGATACTGATGAATTTAAAAAACAGAAACTTAACAGAAATAGAATATTATCAAGAAATATAGAATATTTTTTAAAAAAATATATATATATATGTACACACACACACACACAAATACTTGTCCAGAATATTTCAACCCAGTTAACTGGAGCTGCAAAATACACTGATTCCATCTCTGCAGAGGGGTAAGATCTCCCCAACAAGAGCTCTGGATATGACACTAAACCATTTCATGGTGAGGCTCCAGTCGAGGAGCTTTGAGAAATATCAAGTACCTCTTCATTGCCATTACTCTCGGGTCCACTCAGATCTGGATTGGTAGTGCCTGACAGGGTTCCATCTATGGCTTAAATAGAACTATTTGATCATTTAACTCTGTGCAAACTAATGAGTAATGTTGAATAGAATTATTACTGTTGAATAGCAATACTTGAAACCCTTCAACTGTGCGCTTAAATAGAATTATTAGTATTCTATAATAATACTTGGAAGCATTTAAGAGCGTGAAAGTAAAACTATTAGTGTGGAATACTTGAAACCATTTAACTGTATGCAAAAACTTAATTATTGGTATTACATAGCAATACTTGCAACCATTTGACTGTGGGCAAATGAAGGAATAGTGTTGAATAGAAATATTAGGGTTAAATAGCAAAACTTGAAACTACTTCACTGTATGCAAACAAATGATTATGTTTGGGTTTTATGGCATATCAACCTTTGTAGGTTATTTAATGCCAGATCCATCTTTATACAAATAATCAGTTCTATTTCTAACAATTCAGTTTAGCATGAGTACAGTTTGTCAAAAACATTTCTATTTCAAGCTATTCCGTTTATTCAAACAGCTCTAATTCAGCTAATTAAGTTTAGTATAAGTATAGATTTTGCTTATACATGGTTTGCCAATGGTCTGAGAGACTGAGGTTCAATCCTAGGTCAAGTCATATCAAAGACTCAAAAAATGGTATTTGATCCCGCCTTGCTTAACACTCAGTATTATAGGGTAAGGATCAAGGGTAAAGTGGAGCAATCAAGGGAATGGAGTAGCACCTACACCTCAGTGTAGTAGCTATCGAAAAAGGAGCCTTCGAGTCACCCTCAACTAAGGTTGCCAACTTTACTTTTTACTAAATGTCAAAACAGTTCTATATTAAACAATTCAGTTTAGCTTAAGTACAATTTCAATGTCAAAAACAGTTCCAGTTTAAACAATTCAGTTTTGCATAAGTACACAGTTTAATTGTCAAAAACATTTCTATTTTAAACAATTCAGTTTAGTCAAACAGTTCTAATTCAATTCAGTTTAGCAAAAGTATGCAGTTTAGTTCTATTTAACCCATAGATAGGGCCCTATGAGGTGCTACCATTCCGGGCCAGAGTGGACCTTGAACAATGGCAATGAAGGGGTATTTTGCATTCCCCAAAGCTCCAGCATTACTGGAACCTCACCATCAGATTGTTTAGTGTCATATGCAGGACACTCATTGGGGGAGGGGGTCTTACCCCTATGCAGAGGTGTAGTCGGTGTATTCTACAGCCCCAGCCGACTGGGGAAACAAATTATTAATAGTAAATAGAATTATTAGTGTTAGATAGCAATAATTGCGACCATTAAACTGTTTGCAAATAATAGCAATATTGAGTGGAAACAAATGAGCAGATGAAATGTTGGCGGTATTATACCAAAAAAAGAAAAAGAAATGTAATATTCACTGTTCAAATTAAAGCAAGTTTCAGTCATTTCTTGGTTTTAAAAGTTTTATATCGCCTTCCGTAACCATTTAACTGTTTGCAAACAATAGCAATATTTAATTAAATGGAAACAAATGAGCTCTAACGTTTACCAACAAATTATTCACTTACAGACCATATGTATATCCATTTGTGTGCAAACTAATGATTAATAGTAAATAGAATTATTCGTGTCAGATAAGAATGCTTGAAACTATTTAACTGTATGCAAAAAATGATTGAATAGAATTATTCATGTTAGATGGAGATGCTTGAGGTTGTTGGGCTGTGTGTAGGCTCATTTAAAAATATTATCAACAAACTATGCATTGGCAAATCATATGATTTGACAGTAAATAATCTACGAGGATGGCTATGCCATAAAAACCAGCCAACCAGAATATCTTGGTAATGAAATGTGTGATAATGTAAAAAAAGTTATAAATGAATTCAATACTTACGTTCGTTCTTCAAATAAGAATGTTTCAACCATTTGCGGGTTTTTCCTTGTTACTGAACATTTAAAACAGTTTTTAACTCGCTACAATTCACCTATCCTCTCCTTTAGTATTTCTCTCTCGAGCCACTAAGATGGAAACTTACGAAAGGCGATATAAAACTTTTAAAACCAAGAAATGACTAAAACTTACTTTAATTTGAACGGTGAATATTACATTTCTTTTTCCTTTTCTTTTTTTGGTATAATACCGCCAACATTTCATCAGCGTGTTATTTTGGATAAGCCCCTTTTCTTTTTAAAATCAAATTAATTTCCATATCGGCTGGGTCACTGAAAAAATAGCGCATTCCACTAACGTCAGTACATGTGTCACCACAACTCTCATTGAGGTTTACATCTTACTCCTAAACTTAAAAGTAATGAAGCTGACACAAAAAAATAAAATAAAATAAAATAAAAATAAATGCTGACTTAAAAATTCTTATCTTGAGGTGTTTTTCAAATCTTTTTTTTTTTCACCATCAACGTACTAAAATGAAATAGAAGCCAAGTTTGCCTTTTTTTTTTTAAGGTAGACGAAAAAAAAAAAAAAGAGAAAATAAACTTTAAATATAGTTTAGGATTTTAAAAATTTCAATGAAAAAACATTCATAGACATAGGAAAGTTGAAAAAATTTTAAATCTACGAAAAGAAACTTACTCATAAATTCCAATTTTACCTTTTTTTCAGCACTGAAAGAAATCTGAAAGTTTACTCAAACTGGCCCGAAAGTCAAGTTGTCATCTCAAGAAAATTAACATGACGGCATGAGAAGAAATTTGATTGGATGACAAATATGAAGAACGCGTGCCATTGGATAATGGTAACAGATCAAAACAGAAAAACCTGAAAGAAAGATAGAGAGAGGGGAGGACATCCAATGATTAGTGAGTGAGAGTCTGAGAGAGAGGGGGAGATTTGTTTTTAAATCAGAGGTAAATAATGAAGTTTTAAAATTCCATCTAAAAATATATATTTAAGTTTTCATCCGTTTAATAATTAATTAAATTTTAATCTAATAATAAATTATGTTTTAAGTTATTTTTTTTTAAATAGGTGTAAATATAGGAAGTTTTAAAACTAAAAAAATCTATTTAATAATAAATTATTATTAATAATTGAAGATACTTAAAAAAGAAGAAGAAATACTTGCAAAACACAAGAAGAATATCTGACTTCAATAGGTGCTGTATGGTTACCTAGAGCTTTTGCATTTTTTTTTTTTTAAATCTTTTATTTAAAAAAATAAAATGATTTTGATTTAAAAAGATAAAAATCAAAATTCATTTATCATATATTTATAATAAAATTTACAGAGCAAAAGTTTGAAGTTGTTAACGTGACAACATGTGGAAGAAAATTTGAATTTAAAAGAGAATGCAGCCGATAACGAACGAGATTTACGATTTTGAATAAAATTCAACTTTTAATTTAATTTTAATTTCAATTAAAATAACTTCAATTTTTAAACTTTAAATTAAATATTTTCTGGTTAAAGAAAACAACAGTGTAAAAATAATACGTTTCACTGATGTTAACATATACGTCCTTTTTTTAAGTGCCATGTAAGTGAAAGTAATTTACAGTTTGTTTAATAGAGAAAAATTGAAAAACATGGTAATCCAATGAGAAGAATTTAACGTAAAAAAAGTCAACGCGAAAACGTTTCGGTTCTAATGAACCATCATCAGGACTTGGACAGATGATATCGAATGACGTTAAATCAGCGATAGATCTTTTAATAAAATACCAAACAAGGAAGAAATATATAGACAGAGCATTGACTTTCTTTTACATTAAATTCTTCTCTTTGGATTACCTTGTTTTTCAATTTTTCTCTATATTGTCGGGTTTATTTCCATTATTTACTTCCAGTTTGTTTAATGTAAACAAATAAATGAATAATAAAATTAAAACCTATATTATATAAGGATAAGACAATACGACCAAATTACATACGTATGCAATGGTCAGGTGTGAAAAACGTATTTTTGTTGGAAAAGTGATGTGATGGAAAATGACCCAAAATTTATGTTAAAGTTAATTTTATTTTGATAATATTTGTTCGATTAGTAAGAAAAAAGATTACAGAAAATCGTATATAAAAATTATTCGTGTCCATTTGAAGTGGATATATTTCTGTTTGTTTAACAGAATATGAATAACTTTACTGTGTGACCTAACAATTTGGATGAGAAAATTTTAAGAAAAACAACACTCGGATTTTTTTTTAAACTTCTGAAAAATCTTCTAATTATTTGATTTTAATATTCATTTATGAGCAAATAAGTATTTAAGTATTTAAGTATTTAATTATTAAACCTGTCAAAATTAATTTAAGTTAATGAAACTTCCTTTATTTGATTTCAAGAAAACTATAGGACTTACCTGAGTCTTTCACACTCAGAAAAAAACCGATGAAATTTGAATGGTTAGGGGACCCTCGATTGACGTAGTGGCTAATGTGCTGGGCTGTAACATAAGTGATTTCGAACGCTCATCACGCTATTACATTTACTTGTGTACTAATACTCTGGAAAAAGGTATGAACTCCCTATCCTCACCTCTAGATGTAGGTTAAATAGTATCACGACTACAAGGATGTTTTTGGCATTAAATAAGCCACAAAGGTTGATATGCCATTAAACAAAGAAACCAAACAAAAATTTAGTTTCTATGCAGTGGGTTTGATTCTAGATTAATAACTGGTATTAATTTAAAGAACCGACTGCTTCTCCGCAGAGAGGTAAGACCCCTCCGCCAACGAGTGGCCTGAATATGACATTAAATGATGGTGAGGTTCCAGTAATGTTGGAGCTTTGGGAAATGCAGAGTACCTCTTCATTACCATTGCTCCCAGGTCCACTCTGACTCGGAGTGGTAGTGTTGGGAACAAAACATAATTGTCTCCCTTTCTAGTGATTCACAGGCGGAGCTTCCAACAATCTTGTGACTGTTGATCATGTGACAATTTGAGAAGAGAGTTCCCACTCTTTTTGACTAAGAAGGTCCTAGGGATAAGACATTGATTTCAGCCTCTCAATGTGAGAAGCTCATGGATACAAATTACCTTATGAGAACTCGCACTACACCAGAAGTACATAAGTGTAACTTCTGCCATTCATCACTTTGTTCTTGGAGCAACTATTACACTTTTATTTAGTATGGTTTGGGACAATTATCATTGTGTACCATATATGTAAATATTAAATGTTTTCAGTTTAACTTTCCGTGTCATGTAGTCTTTCCATGTCGAACTATTCAGTGTGAGACTATCAACAAGATAGTCTAATGCATTATGGAAAAGTGTGGTTGGTAATTCAGGCCACTATCATACAACACATAAAATTCTTATAGTAGTACCTGATAGGGTCCTATCTATGGGTCAAATAGAAATAAACTGTGTACTTATAATAAACTGAATTGCTTGAAATAAGACTGTTGTGACATTTAAACTGCATATTTATGCTAATCTGAATTATTTCAAATGGAACTGTTTTTGTATGCTAAGTTGAATTGTTTGAAATAGAATTGTTTTTGACATTGAAACTATACTTATGCTACTGAATTGCTTGAAATGGAACTGTTTTGACATTCAACAGTGTGTAAACAAAAACTATTTATACTAAACTGAATTGTTTGAATTAGAACTATTTGACTAAACTGAATAGCCAGCTAAATTGAATTGTTTAAAATAGAACTGTTTATTTGTATAAATATAGATTTGGCATTAAATAACATACAAAGGTTGATATGCCATAAAACCCAAACAAACAATTTAAAGATTAAAATTATGCTTTTGCTTTAGGGAGGCACAATTGTGTATTCTTTCCTTCTAATACCACTTGTAGGTATATTATGTGTATAAAATATGAAATGTTATTGGTATATACAAATGAATCTATCTCATCTTACCTTCTGTTGTGTTCAGTATTAGTATATTACAGATAAACTAATGCTAATATTGGTCCTTGGAGAGTGGGAACTAAATTATCTTCCCCAATACTAAGCTTCCAATAGTCACCTAAGAACTTTAAAAATGAACAATAATAATAAATGCTTTTCTTACAAGTTTTGTTGTTTAAATAATTGTATATAAATGAAGCTTATTTGATTTACACAAATGTCTCTCATTAATTATCACTTACACAGTTGTTCAAAGTTTATTATTCCTTTGATTCATTCTCTTACCTTTCTTTCTTCTGTGTGTTGCTTAAAAAGAAGGAAAGTACACTTTATTGAAGTGAATTGACTGTCACGTGTAATTGAAGTATTGTTACAGTGTATTTGTCTACAAGTCCTTAAAACAAGTAGAAGTTTTCATCATCATCCATTGGTATCAGTCAAGATGGATTTCAAGGTAGATCTATCATTTATTGTGTTTACCAAGTCCCAGACTTCAATACCATAATTCCTGGCAATGATATTTGGATAATATGAGTCAAATGTTGTTTCCTGTCCAGAATATATATAAGAACAATTATATACAAATAATAAGAACATATTCTATTGCTTTGAGTAAACTAAATAGAAAGAATATGTAAGGAGTAAATGGAGATGGTTCTGTAAAATGCCCTAATATGTACATGTATATGAAGCTTCTAAGAGATATGAAAGTTTATAAAAATGCCCTTATATGTACATGTATATGACGCTTCTAAGAAATATGAAAGTTTATGAAAAACATGTTTTTTAGAAGTGTACCTTAGTTGTTGATTGTGTAGAATTAATTATGCTTGTTTCTTCTTTGTTTTTTTTAAAGGCCTTTGTTATTTAAACCAAAACCATTTGTGTTGAAGAGTAGTAGTACTATTTAACCCATAGCTAAGGGGATAAGGGTGTTCCTACCTTTCTCAATTAATCTGAAAGTAAAAGTAATAGCACTACTAGAATTCAAAATCAGATGCTATGATCTCATAATCCAGCACTTTAGCCAATACACCATAGGGGCCCCCCCTCCAAGTATCTCTGTGCATTGGTCAGTAAGCTTAGGACATTGTATGTTGTGTACTATTCTGTGGTGCTATAATTAATGCAGCAGCACAAGGCTAGCTGCAGATGAATACATTCCTAAAGGACAAGACAAGACTTGTCATAAGACATCCTGCAATTAAAAGAGAATGAGATTTTCTCATTTTTATATATATATATATATATATATATATATACCAGTCCAATGGCATAATGGTTAGAGTGTTCGCTAATGATCTGGGAGATCGGCAACAATCCCAGGTCAAGTGTTAAAAAAAATGATACTTGATGCCTTCTCGCTTAACACTCAGTATTATAAGATATAGGTCAAGGGTAAGTGGAGCAACCAGGAAAGGAGTAGCACCCTCCCCTACACCTCAGTGTAGTAGCTAACTTACTTTGACAATGACATCTAGCAGTCATTTGCAGAAAGTCTTTGGCAGAGAAGGTAGTTAATCCAACTGATATGACAGTTTATAGCCTTTTCTGCTGGTTATATATTATTGTTTCCAGAAAATCAAGAGGGAAATATTTGAGGAGTTAATTTTTCAAATAAGTACAATTCCTTATTATTTGATGGTTTCATAGACTGAAATGTTGCAGTAAATTTGGCATGACATATCACTTTTCTAGCTGATATATATATTATGAATTGTGCAGCATCCAGATTTTGTGATCTCGTCAGTTAATTCAAAAGGAGTTAAACTCATTGAGTTTATAATTCCTTTTGAGGAAAATATTAACTGGTCACATCAACATAAATTGTAAAAGTATGAAGATCTGCAAAAGCAATGCATGCAAAATGACTGAAGTACTGATATATTTTCCATTGGAGTTGGATGGCAAGGTTTTATTGCTAATTCAAATGCTGTATATTTGACTAAACTCAGCTTGTTATGAAGAGGCTCCAAGATTAGGCAGAAACTGAATGAAGCTAATATTCTTGCAAAGCCTGGTGGTATCATAAGTTACTGTTGGAACATTCTAGGTTAGTGGTATTGATTTTTCATCTCTGAAACCATGCCTGACCCCTGAGTTATTATCTGATGAAGGCTTAGTTGGTGGTACTATTTCAGTTTTCTTTGCAGTATAGTTGTGTGTGTGTATATAGATATATTTAAAGATATAGGGGGGGTAAAGAATTTAATCAGGGCAATGAAAAGACCCAAAGATTTAGATGAAAAGACCCAAAGCTATAGATGAAAAGGAATGAGCCATGACAGATGTAAATAAATAAACAAATAAATAAGGAAAAAAAAGAAAAAAAGGACAACTATTGGAAGATGAAATTTACCTTCTCTTTTGCAGTATTTTTCTGAATCTCGTACTGTCAGTGTTACTGTGAGCTGGTCCTGTGTTTGATCTTTTCAGGAGAAACTGGCAATGATTACTATTCAACTTATACACAGGCAGATATATCAACATCTATTTCTAATTGGTTGCTGTGATGGGCACTTGCTATCAAATAGTTCAGACTTTTTCTTTTGAAGTTCAAAATGGCAGTAGGTGTAGCAGGTTCGTGGTATGCATGTTGAGGTTCAATCAACCCAGACAAGGTTAGCAAAGTGAAGAGGTCTAAGGACCTTTTGCGATACATCACTCAGGATCTATAACACAGCATTGTTATGTATCTTTCATCAATAATTCTCTTATTTATTTAGGTGTAATTGTGGTTCAGGCTACATAAGAACTAACCGAACGCTGGATGCTAGAATTAAACATGTCCCGACAAAAATACGAAACAACTAGTGGCCCAACTGATAATCTTGAGAATACATACAGGTCTCCTATAGCAGAATACCATATAAATAGTTGTGACTGTGCTGAGAATTTTAGTGGACTGGCTCACCATCCTAAACAAGTCACACTCTTCATCTTAAAGTATTGGCGACAATTTATATTTTGTCAGACAGACCATCTCTGTAAATAGAGAAAATGTCTGCTGGGATTTAATATTATTTTGAAATAGTTTCCAATACAATAATTTTTTTTTACCCTAAATATTTCCCATATTGTTTTTGGTTTGAAACAATATTCTCCTTGATTTTAGCTCTGTTGAGCAAGGAGCAAAACCGGTCAGCTAGCTTGTCACTTTTTAAACTTTTTTTATTTTATTTTTTATGTTTTTAGTCCCATAATGAATAAAACTTTGGGTTTTTTTCCTTGCCTATATATATATATATATATATATATATATATATATATATATATATATATATATGAATGTTTGTAACTGTTACCATTGATATCACAATTCCCTCAGTTATTTACGTCATATTCTCCATGATTTTACTTTTATTAAAATCTCAATGATTAAGAAAATAGTTTTATGTAATTAATACTGTTGGTTTTATCTATTACTTGTCTCTGCTTCTCACCAGTGAGGACTTGACACAAGGTCAATGATATGAAGGTCAGCTTATAGTGGGGCTTAAGGGAGGGGGAGGTCGGGCATGAGCCAAGGCTTGACCCATGCTAGACTATGTTGGTCACTGGCTCACTTAGTGCAATGTGAGCCAGATGAGCCTCCAGCTGGACAAAGTTGGTCATTGGCTCACTTAGTGCAATATGAGCCAAGCTGGATATGGAATCAATCAACATGAGTCCAGGCACGGATCAGTGTTATACAGTGCTATCAATGTGGCTCATCCAGCTGAAGCCAGGGGTCATTCAGCCTTGAGTTTTCTATTTATCATGAGATACACAGTGTGGCATGAATGTCAGATGGCCCAGCTAAAAAGCCAGGCACAAAACTAAAATGTTGGTCTTGTCTACCTACTGTTATTATGCAATTTTATATATAAAATAGCGGTTTACTGTGTAGATAGGAAGGCTAACTTGCATATTGATTTTTAAAATTTGATTTTAATAAATATTTGCTTGCTATTATTGATTTCTAATTGTTTGGTTTTATTTTTAAAATATGAGTAAAAACCCTGTTGATAAATCTTAAGAGAAATAACTGCAAATTTATTCTTTCCGGTCTTATTCAGTTACATAGTGAAATTAGGAAAATTTAGCAATGAAAGCCAGGAGTGAGGGAAAGAGCTAGGTATGTTATATATCATTAAAAAATAATGGCTTACATAATACAGGGTATAAATAAATTACATTCTGGTTTTATAAAGAATTACTTGTTGTTGATTGCTAATACTGTTTATTCTCAAAGATTAAAAGCAATTCTATGAATAATTTCTTATCGAAATCAATCAAAATAAGTGTAATCTTTTTTAAGCAATCTTATTTAATTTAGTTAGTTTTTCTAATTTAATATACTATTTTATTATGTCAAAATTTAAAAATCAGGTTGTT
Source organism: Sepioteuthis lessoniana (assembly GCA_963585895.1). Classification (NCBI taxonomy): domain Eukaryota; kingdom Metazoa; phylum Mollusca; class Cephalopoda; order Myopsida; family Loliginidae; genus Sepioteuthis; species Sepioteuthis lessoniana. Next base: position 28,514,137 of record OY757928.1, on the reverse strand, counting down.
CAGAAAATACTGTCTCATTTTAGAATAAACTGTTTAAATTCTGTTAAAAAAAAACAAAAAAAACTATTTTGTATTGTGGTTGTATAAAAAAATTCACATCCTTAATGATTAGTGTTCTCTTTGTTAATTTTCTATCACTTCTTTCAGAATTTGATTTTGAAAGTTATATGCCATTAATCATTAACACAAAAAAAAAAAGTGATGCATTTATGTTTTTTAGCTTAGTTATAGTTTCACTTTATGACAATACTTGGCCACATGTTGCCAAGATGACACTGCAGAAGCTTACTTGGGGTATGAAACTTTGCCACATCCACCATATTATTCTGATCTCTCATCCACCAACTACCATTTTGTCAAGCATCTGGTACACCTTTTTATGCTAAAAATACATTCTGTTCCAAAGAAGTCGTAGAAACTGTATTTAAAGATTCCTTACCATCAAAATCTTTAGAGTTTTATAGTACAGGTATAAACAAAATTGTTAATCAATGACAGATGTGCATATATGTTCAGGGATCCTATTTTGACTGATTAAGTAAAGTTGGCGATCATTGTTGAGTGTTACCCGAAGGCTCTCTTTTCGATAACTACTACACCAAGGTGTAGGGGAGGGTGCTACTCCTTTCCCTGGATCCTTACCTTATAATGCTGAGTGTTAAGCAAGGTAGCATCAAGTACCATTTTCTGAGTCTTTGGTATGACTCGACCTGGGATTGAACCCAGGTCTCCTGGGCCATTGGTGAGCACTCTAACCATTAACTCAGAAATAAAAGTTTATTTTATAATTGAAATACTAGCTCATTGGCCTAGTGGGTAGAGTGTTTGCCAATGGTCGGGGAGACCTGGGTTCAATCCCAGGTCATGTCATATCAAAGACTTTAAAAATGGTACTTGATACCTCCTTGCTTAACACTCAGCAATATAAGGTACGTATCAAGGGTAAAGTGGAGCAATCCAGGGAAAGGAGTAGTGCCCTTCCCTACACCTTGGTGTAGAAGCTATTGAAAAAGGAGCCTTCTGGTCACCCTTAACTACGGTTGCCAACTTTACTTACTTATAATTGAACATTATTTTCCGAACATCCAGAGGGTACATATTTTTGCTTGTATTTTTTTATATGTGGAAAAGCATGTGCGATACCCTGCCCTCATCAGCCGCTAACCAGGAGAGATAATACAGTTTCGGTCGCTCAAAGTAGTACTGCCACTCCTGGCACTACCAAGCAACTTTTACCACTGGACAGGGCATTAAAAATATATATATATGCCAGATTAACTAAAAGGAGAAATTACATTGTATGTTCATCTTCATTTTTAGTGCAGTTTGCAATTTTTAAAACGCATTAACTTTCGGCCATTGATGTCATTACGCACTTGCAGTGACCGTTTCTTGATGTTATGTAATCACATGGGAATGGTGATTACGCATGCATTTCATTCATGCTGAAGACTTTTCGCTCTCGACCAAATCCAACTTGATGCATATTACACCGTAGTCTGAAGACAATATGAAACAACTTTCAAACTACCGCCAGTGATTCCTATTTTTGAAAGAAACAAAATGACTGTCCTAGAAAACTACAACAACCGACCTCAATAGGAATCACATGGCATATCCAACCCTTTTACACGCTGTCGGTATGCAGTGTCTCCAATTTGTTTTTTTTTTTTTGCTCGTGTGCCTCTTCCCAGCAGACAGTCAATTCTAAGAGGAGGACATTCTTCTTTGAATTGGACCATGCTACAATGTGTGGCCACTTTTCTGTTTGAATAATGTGAACTGGAAATTGTAGAGATGTCTTGAGATCCACTGAAACTTTCCAATCACTAGCTCCATTCAGTAGCTTCATATTGGAATTTTTTTGTTTCCTCACAGGGCATTCACCTTCCTTGTGAAACTGAATTATGGGTTCCTTGGCTGTAACAGGTTGCTGGTTTGCTGCCTCACATTGTGCTCTTAACTACTCTATGACCACCACCAACACCTTGTTATGTCACCATGTGTACATCTGAAGCGATTGTGGACATGCAGATAGTACATGGCACAAGGTACCCTGATCACTTTTACACGAAAAGCACAGATTCGAATTGGTACATGGTATAATTTTAAGTTGGTCGCAGCATTTGGTAAGAGATCATCTGTAGGGCAAAGAAGGAATGATATTGCCGGTGGTTTCATTAAGGATTTCCACAATGATTTAATTGGTTCGATATCATTCCATTTTGTCCAAGCACATTGTTTAACCTGAGTAACAGCAGTGGCTGTTCTTTGCTCCTCCTCCAACATCCTGACTTAATTGGTTTGATATCATTCCATTTTATCCAAGCACATTGTTTAGCCTGAGTAATAGCAGTGGTTGTTCTTTGCTCCTCCTCAAACATCCTGACTTCTTCGCTTACCATGTCTTTTTTCCCCTTTGGAGAATACCTTGTTGCTCGTGCTACTCAGCCCAGCTCGATTGGTTTGAGTGCCGCCTATGATGTCTTCAATTTGTAGGCTACATTTCACCTCCTGAGCGGCCTTAATAGTTGACCACTTCATACATGATTTTATTTCTGATTACGCCTCCCGAATGACCTCATCGACTGAGTCCTTCATCATCATATAAAGGTGTACTTTGCCAATTTTGAATTCTTCTACTAGTGAAGATATTGGGAGCTGTAGGTTTCCAGAATTGGTATATAAACCTACTTTCGAAAAACAAGGAGGAACTCTAAGGCACTTATACAGATATTTGTTGCTATACTGTTGAATCCGCTCATCGCGAGATAGTGCATTCTCATACATCTGTAAGGGCCACAAAAGACGGGGTAGTAGACCATGTTGGTAACACCAAGCCTTCATCATTCTGGGCCGACAAGTTTTGTCAATTGTATATATATATATATATATATATAATTAAAATAATAAGAATAAATAGATGACCCTCTGTGAAATAGATGACCCTCTAACACAGTTAAAGAAAAATAACTAACTTGAATTATACCCTTTCCACAAAGGTTCAAAAGAGAAAAAAAAAAATCACAAACATTTTTCAAACTTGTAAATAGATTTGTTGCTTGTTCTCATAACTGACTTTCCTTTTGCACAGATGATCAGGCTATAACAGAAAAAGCAAAAGGCACTTCAAGATGGACATGGATTGTCCCTTCAATAAATGCTGACATATCCTGACAATCTCTCTTGGATATTTCATCAAGTGATTAAATTGACAGCTGTCTTAACTGTCTAACGTTGAGTCCCCAAGAGCATAATCACCACCTATCCTGCTCCTGTAGTGTCTCAATAATATAGCTGAAGAATGAATCTGGTTTAGTTTGATTTCTTAATTTAATGGCATATCAACCATCATGGCTCATCTAATGCCAAAGCCATCATGGTAGATGGACAGTGGTAGTGTTATTTAACTCATAGCTGGGAGATAAGGGAGTTAATACAAAAATGGATCTGCTGAAACATCAACAACAGGAGGTTCAATTGTTCAAACAATTTCAGGTAATGATATGTAACAAGAAATGCCAAGAGACTTGTTTCTTCTCTTGTTGCAGGTCACAACTTTATTTTGTCAAAGCTGTACTTCCAAAGTAGAGCTAGTTATTCATTTCCTCTCACCAACAAAGGCAGATGGAACTCGTTTTCTTTCTCCTGTCTCTCCCAAAAGTCTGCTCTATATGCTCCAACTCAGTGTCAGTCATTTTGGTTCTTTCCCAATGCTTGTTTATGAACTCTTGTGTTGCTTTGGATGAGCCCTAATATATAGATTAACTCGTGCATATACATAAGCAATAATAACATAAAGATTTTAAATGTGAACAACTTACATAGTAAATAGCTGTTTACATGAAAGACACATCAAGCAGCATGACCTTTTTACGTCATTTAAATGAAAGTTGTCACATGTTAAAGACTCTTTTCAAAAGGTTATTAACAAAGTAGTTTTTAATTCAATTTCATTCTAAGTTATCTGTTGATGTTTGTATTATTTCCTGCTTTAGGAATTTTCTCTGGATTTTACACAATGTTTATAGCCTAGTCTTCGATGCTATCATTGATGATTATATAGATGGCTTCCAGTAGATATCAATTCTATTAGGTTGTCGTTGATAGATAAATGGAGGTGCCCGTGGTGTAATGGTTATTGTCATAGGAAATGGACACGGCGACACGAGTTCAAATCCTGGACAAGACTGATTGCATTTCACATAGCACTAATACCCTTGGGAAAGGTATGAATCCAATTATTCTCCCTCCAGCTATGGGTAAATAGTAGGGCAGACTAGGTTCTTCAGCCTTGGTGAGGCAACTAGTCTAGGAGAAGGAAAACTCTGAATTTAAACTCCGCTTAAAAATTGACCTTGTGTCATATCCTGCCCGAGCGGAGGGGTTGGTAAATAGGATAAATGGATACCAATTCCATTAGGTTATCCATCAATGGACAGATATCCATTCCATTAGGTTGTTCAGTGAAAGATATATATAGATATCTATTCCATTTGGTGTACATCGTATCTTACTTCCATGGATTATACTTGTTGCCATTATCATTAATTAGAACATTGTCTTTAATCTTAACAACAACAAAAAGAAGAAATTGATAGTAAAAATATTTATTTCAAGATATGGACTTGTTAATTCACAGAAAGTGAATTTTGACAATGTATACAGCATTATATTTTTACCAGATGGCAGAACATGACTAAATGAGATTCATAGTTTGTAGCTTGTTCTAAAAATCAGCAAATTTTGGATCAAATAGAATTTTATTACAGATACGGAGAAGAACAGTTTCCTGTTAGGCCAACAGAAACTATAACAACGGGAAAAAAAAGAAATGAAAACAAAAAAAAAAAGATTAAAAAAAAAAGAAAAATCTTGTATCACACTGATGTCAAAATTTCTGAGTTTCTTTCAAATAAAATTCATAAAATCCCTAAGTGCATAACATTTTGGGGATCATTTTAAGGTTGAAGGAGGTGGGGAGAACATCAAATAGATTGTAATCAAGATTTTTTTCTTTTTTTAATTTGGGGATATGTAAAGGTTGGACATCAACTTTAAACTTTTTAGAAAATAGAAAGTATTTGAACATTTTTCAATAATATGCATACAAATTCTTAAAAAAAAAAAAAAAAAATAATTAAAAAAAAAAAAAAAGTAGAAGGCTCCAAGGTGGTAGCCTTGTAAAGCAATGGTTAGGAAGCTAGTCTTGTAGACTATTACTACTGTACAAGTGAGTTTAGTCTTCACTGGGTACTCCACAGTTATAGCCTTGTGCCAGACTAATCTAAGTTTAGTAAATATCTAGAGCACTGAGCTATGGAGCAATGGTTAACAAGCTAGTCTCTCAGACCATTACTGCTGTAGTTAATTTCATCTCTGGGTACTCACACATGTAGCCTTGTGCCAGACTAAGGTATGCTTAGTAAATAACATAAAAGGTTCTAGGAATTTTTTTAATGTCTAAAATTGGTGTTTTATATGGAGATCAAGTTAAAAAAAATATCAACGGAGAGAAAAATCTGTTTTTTTTTTTTAAATTTAAGAACCCGAATAAAATAAAACAAAACATGACTAAAAGCAAGTCTACGTTGGAAATATTTTTTTGTCATGTCAAATGCGAAATAAAACATTGTTTTTTTTTTTTTGAGTGTTTTTTCTTTTTTGAGAGTTTTTTTTTTTTAAAGAAAGATTGAAAAATCTGGCTGCCATAAAAAAAATATTCTTTCAATGCCTTAAAAAAAAAAAAAAAAAAAAAAAAAAAAAAAAAAAGTAAAAGAGAGAAATATCACAAAATCTGAAAGAGTAAAATATCAAATTTGTTAGGAGACAAGTTTGAAAAGCAACAACTGTCATTTGTGAATTAAAACATCTAAAGAAATTGGCAGATCATGAGTTAACTAGACAGATCTTTAAAGGAAAAAAAAAATTGTGTGTGTGTGTGTGTGTGTGTGTGTTGAGGAAATATTCTGTGCTCTCCATCTGAATGTGTAGAGGATATTTGTATTTAGGAGTTGGGAGACATGTTTCTGGAAAAAGAAAAAAATATTTTCATGGATTATTCTAAATGTAACACCTCTAATGTGTGAGGAAAAACCCCTGTGTGTGTGTGTGTGTGTGTGTGTGTGTGTGTGTGTGTGTGTGTGTTTGTGTGAGAGAGAATTAAAACACTGTGTATATGAAGAATAGTATTTGTGTGCTAAAAATACTGTGTGTATACATATATGCGCATGTGTCAAGAATAGTGTATATGTGTTTTAAAAACACTGTATGTGTGTGAAGAATATTTTATATTCTGTCTGAATATGGAGAATAGTGTGTGTGTGTATATTAAAAACTATGTTTGGTTTGGTTTCTTTGTTTAATGGCATATCAACCTTTGTAGGTTATTTAATGCCAAAGCCATTCTCCTGGAAGAACAGTAGTGGTACTATTTAACCCATAGCTGGGAGGATAAGGGGGTTCCATACCTTTCCCAAAGATATTTGCCTGAAAGTGAATGTAATAGCGTGATTGAAGTACGAACTCGCTTACTACGATTCCGCAGTCCATTGTTTTAATCATTACACCACGAGGACACCCCTAAAAATGATGTGTATATATTTTTAACATACACACGTTAAAAATACCCTGTGTGTATGTATGTGTAAAGAATACTCTATGTGTGAGTCAAAAAATATTTCATGTTGTGTGTGAAGAATAGTATGTGTATATATATTAAAAAACTGTGTGTTTGTGTGTGTGAAAGAAGAATTCTCTATATTTGAATGAATTATTGTGTGTGTGTGTGTGTGTGTGTGTGTTTACAGTTTAGAGCAAGAAGGAGACAGAGCTAAAGTTCATCCCATTTACACATTCAAACACCCTGGCTCCCACTGCAGTCACACGCAGACATTCACCCTCACTGTCAGAACACACAAAGTTAAAACGATTATAGTTTGGTGACTGATTTATAAACGTACAATTTCTTTTGCCTATGCCACAAAATATACATACATATTCAATATATTTTACAGGTTAAAAAAATTTTTAAATTTAAAAAAAAAACAAAAAAACAAAAAAAAACAAACCAAAAAAATCACCCTCAATTGCCACGTGACAACATTGTCATGAAAGCAGGGATGAGGCAATGTTTAATAGTGTCCAAGGATTGTGGGTCCAGTGTAACCTTGGAATCCACAACTCTCTTGAGAGGAATAACACTGGGGAGAGACCACTCAAGAATATCACATAGATTAAAGATGCCAAGGCAAGCATCACTGCCCACCGGGGCTGAGATAGGAATGTCTTTCTGCACTTGTAACATTTTGTCAGTGTCACTCTCTGTTGGGCCGGGCTGGGCAGAATAACAAGTTTCTACGCTATCACTAACGGCTCATCATCAGAAAATCCAGTTATCATTGGAGAATCTTCATCCTCACCTGAAAATACAGAAAGAAGCAAAAATGTTATTAAATGAGGAAAAATATTGTTTTTGATGAAAAAAATTAATTTCAAAGTCCGATTACTAAGAAATCTACAAAGCATTTCATAAAAGACAGAAAAAAAGATATGATTGATTGATGCCAACCTGTCTAGGGTTATTTTATGCCTAAAGGTTAGGGAATAAAATTCATTGTTTATATTTACATTTTTGCATAATTGTTCCTTAAGGTTTTTTTTCCCTTGGTGTAGTAGTAATTTACTAAGCTTTTTGCTTAGATGGGGCACAAGGCCGTATGAATGGGACACCCAATGAGACTCGAACTCACTCGTGAAGGTTTGCTTGTCTAGCTTGCTAACAACTACACCACCTAAGGCACTCTTGGTGTAGTAGTTATTGAAAAGAGAGCCTTCGAGTCACCCTCGAGTATGGTTGGCAAACTTACTATGATATCAAGTATTCCTATCAAAAACAAGTAATTTGTACACAGGTATATAGTTTCCAGTAATTATTTATATTTAATAATAATCACTTATTTAGCACACAGTATATGGTTTCAAGACTCCCAAACATTAAAGATTATATTTAACAATAATTGCATTTTTGTACACAATATATAATTCCACATATTTCTACATAATTGTGACCCCCCGCCCCTGTTGGCCAACTCCTGACTATCTCAAAGTCGTTAAACCAAATTACTCATGGCCAGTGATTTGTCTAGTGGTTTTTTCTCATTTCCAACCAGGGGTATTACACATTTCATTACAGATACATAGAGCACAACCGAGAGGGTGGGAGAAAAAGAACAAACGAACAAACATGGACTTGGGTCAGCTCCAAGCGCAAGAAAGGGGAGTCTGTATGACACTTTTCATGCAGCTTTCTGTGCATTTGTAGACTATCGCGGGCGTGTATTTTGCACGAAACTTCTACAAAGCCATGAGGAATGCTAACTCATCTTTGACTGTGTTCTCTCAATGCCGCCTTCTGCTAACCGTCCTTCCCCTGATCTGCTATCTCAAGTCGACCGTCCTCCTCTGCCCTGCTTTGTCAACTGCTCTTTCTGTCATCTCTCGGACCTTCCTTCCCTCCTCCACTTCTGGTCTCGTGGGAGATCTCGCCCTCAGTCCTTTGTGTGGGTTTCGCGCCAAAACAGACAAAGAGATCGTCTGAGTGGTGCCAACACAAACGGAAACAAATTGCTACGCATTGTGTCACATAATACTAATATTTTGCAGACAGATCTATTGGAACCTAACAACTTCTACCACTCTGGGTCACAGTGGGTCTGGGAGTAATGGTAATGGCGGGGTATTTCATACTCCTCAGAGTTCCAGAGCTGGAGTCTCACCCTTAGATGTAGTTTAGTGCCATACCCAAGATATCCTTTATTTTAAAAAAAAATGTAATATTACTTTCTGAATAACCAAGTATTTTTTCTTAGATATTTACAATTAGGTTGATAAGCAATTCTATAAGATCTAAAACAATACAATCCAAATAGTGAATATCTTCTGGATAGTTGCATTGGTTATTTAACAGAAATCACACTTACCGAGGTATTCTGCCGAATTGAAAGTTGTTCGTTCAGAGCGTGGATCATAATGGCTACTGGCATAGGCCAAAAAGCTACGTTGTAACCTTTTGTGTCGAATGAATAAAATAAGAAGAATAGTGCCAAGAATTACAGTAACAATGCAAATAGGTACCACAATGGCCACCAGGTTCACATTGGCTTGAACTGTATCGGGTCGGACAACATAAACTGGAAAATGAAAAAATAAAAAAATGTGAATATCTGGAAGGAGATGGGGGAGCAAAAATAGGTTAGAGTGACAAATCCCATTTTATATGCCAAGATAAAATGGTACACACAGAGATGCAACTATGATAAAAAAAAAAAAAAAAGTATCAGTGAAAATCCAAACATGTTTGGTCAAGCAGGATTTTTTTGTTGATAATAATTTAACTCATTAAAAATCTTTTACTATGGATAAGAATTAAAATTTCAAGCATTGTGCATTAATATTATTTTTTCTTTCTTTTTTTTAAAATCTATATTTTTATTCTTATCAAATAATTGTTTTTCTGAAGGACATCAATTATAAAAAGAATTAAGAAATTTATAGAACAATTTATTTAAAAATATAATTGTTTTTAAATGTTTTCTTTTGCAAAAACATTATATGCATCTTTAATGATACCAAAAATATCAGAATCTTTTCAGTCAGAACTAGATTGTTCATTTAAATGATCCGTATATTTTTAATGGGTCATATGCGAACAACACATCACTAGTGGCTATCACACCCAATCAAGTATTTAGCTCGGAGTTCAATATCTAGCAACTAGTCTACATGAATCATTAATTTTTGTTCTCCTGTATTAAAGGGATTCATAAACGCAAACATAAATTCACCCAATGTAGATCCATATACTTTTATTCACCCTGCCACAATTTATTCTCCCCCAGGGGTCAATATAAACCATTTTGAAAAGTTCTGGTATAGAGAGTTCAGATTCATTATAGACTATTATTACATTTTGCAGTTGAAATTATTTTTTATAAGATGTACAAATGTCTTTTTTTGTTGCTTCTAAAGATCTAATAAAAAAACATGGTATCATACTAAAAAAAAGGCAAGAAGCAGACAATATCTCACAAAAATTATTACTGATGTAGACAATACAGATTTAATGCTTCTTGCAAATCTACCTGCTCTGCTGCATAGCCTGAAGTAGGCAGTAAGAGGCATTAGTCTCAGTGTGAACTTAGATAAAACAGAGTTCATACATTTTAATTAAAATGAAGCCATCTATCTCCTCAATGATTTAAAAGCCTCTGAAATTAATTGACCAGTTCATATATCTCAACAGCAATATCTCATAAGCAATATTCTCTGATGGATATCTACACATGAACATACAAGTTTTCGCTGATCAGTAAAAACTTACATTAATTAGCTCAGTGAGGACATTGGGTGCTATCTAGAAACAGATGGCAAAAGAGAGTCAAAGGTATGTGCAGTCATCAGGCCATGATGATAAAAGCACACCCAAGCAAAAAATGTAAAAGTTATATTTTTTAAATGAAGTTAACTGAATCTAAATTCTGAATATAGTGAGAGAGTGATTTTGACAAAGATTTCTTTTTTTGCTGTTACCAATTACTTACTGGGTATTTCCAAATCAACTGAAGAGCTGAACTTTCCGTAGTATCCATCAATCTTGTTCAATCTTACTTTGAGTTGATACACAAATCCTGGAGGCAGATCTTTAAGGCTTACAGAATTGGAATGAACTTGTTTGTATAAGTGAAAATTAGGTTGCCCAGCCTTTTTGTAGAAAACTTGATAACCCTGCAATTAAAAGAAAAATATCATATTAATAATGGTAAAAAAATTCATTTTTCTAAAGCAGAACACTCATTGGAATGATAGATGAACATTATTATGTTTGTATGAACAGCATCTTAATTAAAGATGAAAGAAAATACAAGCCCAAATTATTGTTGATTAGCAATGATGATTGATCAACAAAGGTTCATCTAAAAATAAAAATAAATGAAATTTGATTGTCCACCATTACTGAAATTTATAGGACTTTATTTTGAAAGATGAACCTGCAAATTAGACTGGACATAAATCTAAAGTACATATCATCTATTGAAAAAGAAAGGTATCCTATATTCCATCACTGCCTTTCTAAATCTGATTTTTAGATTTAGCTGATGCAGGAAACATTCTTACTAGGAGATCTAATTCTATTTAGAATTTTGGAGAAATATGAAGACTTACAGTGAAGAGTTCCGATGCCACTGGAGGACTATTCCAGACCAAGGAATAGAGATATTTTTCTGAATCTTTATCAATAACTTTCACGGATCTTGGTTCTTCATAAGGTTCTGTTAAAAAAAAAATTTACAAGTGAATTAAAAAAAAAAAATTGAAGTATAAAATGCAGAGATTTAAATCAGAAAATGAGCCCTGCTTTTACATTTCACAAAATTATAATTATCAGAAAAGAAATTGTTTAGATATTTTAATTTAAAGCGACTATATCATTATAAAAAACAATGGTTTATCAATTACCAAACTTTCATTATCAAAGAGAAGCAACCTTGAAAAAACGTTACAACTTGAAAAAACAACAGTGCTTGTCTCTCTTGGAATTTAAAAAAATACTTTGCAAGAAAAAAATTTCAAAAATTTTTTTAAAAATATATACATATATATTGAGGTATTGGCTACACCAATATTTTTAAAAAATCTGATTAACCTCAAAATCAATTGAAATATATAAATTTTTTTCATATCTGAATTTTACACAACCTCTAAACTTTAATGACCCACAATATCAAAACAATCAAGTTGTGAAAATACACAAAAAACAAAATTATTGGGTTGTCATATGACATACATTAATTTCTATTTCAAATCTAAACAATTTACCAGAATTTTTTTTTAATCTAATCAGATTCATGGAAAATTTTTTTCTATTTTACAAAACCATGGACATTTTCAGAAAATTCTATATGTATATAACTGATATCACTAATGTGTATGTTGAAGACTGGGAGCAGATGACAAAAAAAAAAAAAAATCGATCAATTAAAAAACTGATCCACAATGGTTGTAAGGCATTTAAAGTACAGAGAGTTGAATACTCCATCTTGAAACAAGGACTTTGGAAACAGGTCTTGACCTTGGTCCCAGACAATTTTCAGCCTGAACATGTTTGTAACATTTGCAATAGAGTTTGTTTGTTTACAAATGGACTTGCAAGTCAGATAAGATCTCACGACAGTAAACAATTGCAGGTTGATTTTACACAGGTACTTCCACAACAAAGTATGTAGGTCAGAGAAGGCATATGAGAGTGAACGGGGTTAATTTCAATGCCAAAGACATAACTTTTGCTTGTCACCCATGCAGTAGAGCTTGCAAGGATGAAGTTGGTCTGAGGAGCCAGATGTACACCCATGGACATTCTTTGCAGGATTGAGGGGATGATGTTCTTCTGGAAGTGGCAGTCACTACATATAAGAAATAAGGCTTGAACACCTTAAGATATTTTTTTTTCCAGTAAGTTTTGGTAAGATACTTTAGGTTTTCAGTTCTTATTTTTTAACCATTTAGTTGGATATTATATTACAGCTCTGAACTGTGAGGCATACTCAACTTCTGATCACAGAATTTTCTCAACAAAGATACACCCGAGTCTACACAAAAATAAGATAGAAACAGTCAAAACCACATGCTACGACTGCTCCTCACCAATAGAAATATTAGTAATAAATATACAGTAACTAAGAAACAAATCTGATACTCTTCAGAAGATATCTGAAACACACACTCCAAATGAAGAATGTGAAAACTTCGTCAATGCCCACATGAAAGCAGCAGCAGAATGTATACCAATCAAACCAAGAGTCAAATGTAGAGTTCCATAGAGATACTAGAAGTTAGGAAAAAATGAGATAATGTGAAAATAGCATCCTTATGTAATAAAAAGAAACCCAACAGATGCCAACACACACAAGCTTAAGCACAAAGAGAATATACCAAAAAGAACAAAAATACATTCAGGGACTGATCAATAAAATAAAAAACTTGGTAGAAGATAGACAATCATGAATAGTGTGGCAGACAGTAAATGAAGTGAGCAAAAGGAAGAGCACCTTGAGAGCAAAGCTCAAATCAGCCAGCCAAGAATAAATACAGATGTGGAAAGAACATTACAAGAATCTGCTTAGAAACTCCCTTAAAGTTACAGATAAACAAAAATTATTAATAGACAATTTACTCAAGAAGAACTCAATGTAGTACTGACAAAAATTAAAAGCAGAAAACCTGCAGGCCTCAATAAAATACTCCCAGAAGTATGGAAGACAAAGAAATTTGATGACTTACTTCTTTGAATTTGCAATGCCGTATATAAAGAAAGGACAAAAGTGAGATGGACAAAAAATTGTAGCCTTTGCTTCCCAAAGAAAGATGCTCTTAGAATCACCAAGAACTACAGAGGCATAACTCTTATATCTATGGTGAATAAGGTTCATAATACTCTGCTTCTCAACCATATCGAACTTGAAATTGAGTAAATACTTCGGAAAAAATCAATACGGAGAAATCGATCTACAACATCACAGATTCTAACAATCCTTTGAATTACTGAACGAGTTTATGTAAAAAGTCTTGAGGCAACACTACTGTTCATAGATTTCTCTACGTCATTTGATTCTATACACAGAAGGAAGATAGAATAAATACTTCTAGCACATGGTCTCCCCAAAGAAACTGTTAGAGCTATAATGGAGCTCTACACAAACACAAAAAGTCAAGTTTTGCTAACAGATGGAGACACAGACTACTTTGGCATTGTTGCTGGAGTTCTGCAAGGAAATACATTAGCCCCATATTTGAGGAGGCATGGACTGCTATTGATAGGCTATTAATTATATGGAAGTCTGATCTAGCCAATAAAATAAAATGGGATTTCTTCCAAGCAGCAGTTGTACAATACTAGTCTATGGAGGCACTAGATGGACACTGACAAAATGCATTGAGAAAAGCTATATGGGAACTGCACAAGAATACTAAGAGCTATATTGAACAAAACCTGAAAGCAACGGCCCATGAAACAATAGCTGTACAGCCACTTACCTCTCATCTCTAAATCCATCCAAGTAAGATGAACAAAACATTCAGGGTACTGCTGGGAGAGCAAGGACAAACTCATAAGTGATGTTTTTCTATAGATTCCTACACATGGACATGCCAGTGTTGACTAACCAACAAGAACTTATCTACATCAGCTCTGTGTGGACACAGGATGTAGTTTGAAAAACCAGCCAAGAGCAATGGATGATAAAGACGGAGAGAGAGAGAGAAAATCAGGGAAAACCATGCTAGCAACACAACCTGATGATTATATATATATATATATATATATATATATGGAGAGAGAGAGAGAGATGTTTGGGATATAATAGTGATCATCATAGAAAATGAACATAGTGACCCATGTTCAAATCCTAGATGAGGCTGTTTGGATTTCCCATAGTCCAAATACCCTTGGGAATGATATGCATCCAACTATTCTTCTTCTAACTCGGGGTAAAGAGTAGGACAAACTGGGCTTTTTAACCTTAGTATGGCAGCCAGTCTAGGAGTGGGAAAACTGAATTCAAATCCATTAAATTTCACTTAAAAAATTAATCTTGGATTAAATCTTACTTGTCTGGCGGGATATATATATATATATATATATATATATATATATACACACACACACACACACTAATGGGTGGGGGTGAGGGCGAAGAGAAGCGAAAAACAAACAAAATAAAAATTTTCAAATACAAATTATACCACATATTTTGAAACAGAACACTACAAACAATAATAGAATGCTAAGAATTTTCTCTCTTTTTTTTTGTTTCATTTGAAAATAAATTTTGCCTGAAACAACATCATGTAACATTGATGGTTAAAAATAATAAAAAAAAAACATTGGTATATTATTCACATATGAATAAATACATCCTTTGAATATATTGTTCTTTTCATATTTTTATACAGTTGGATTTTTTCCATTTTTCTCTTTTATATATATATATATATATATATATATATATATATATATATATATATACATGCACACATACCAACAGAGATAATTATTAACAGGCAGACATTTTAGCTCTTAGCCAACTGACTAATTTCCCATCCATTTCCATCCATCTTCTCCTCTAATCATTCTTCCTATTCATTTACTATGTATCATCATAACCATTTACTGAATAAGGCCCAATTTAGACTTGCTTATGACAAATCTTAATTTAAAAAAGAAAATATATAAATGTTACAGAAGACCAATCATCCAATTCATTAAATTTAATTCCCTCTGTAAAAAAAAAAAAAGTCGAACTCACCAACAGAGAAAGTAACAGGTCTTGATTTTCTGGATTTACTTATTGCGACTGATATGTTATATGTTGCTCCCCTTCGGAAGCCACATAGTTGTGTTGATAGAGAATCATTGGCTGTTGGTGGTAGGGGAGACACCGGGTTAGAGCCTTCAATATATATTATATACAACTGAAAATAGAAAGACAAAAAAAAAAGATAATTGACATTAAAGAAGCAAATAACATGGTTTTCAGATATCATTTCAATTTAGAGAATTAAGTATATATCTAGGATTTGTGGTTAGCTATAATGTTTATGGCTAGGTCAATAGCTGTGACTTCTGCATTATAGATTGATGATTTATTTAAGAGATGTTTTAGCAGTTCTTGATTTTGGAAGATAGCTGCACAACCAACTTTCATTCACTATTTAGACCCATCTGTATAGATTTTGTGGTGATCAGAGAAGTTATTTTGCATGTTGAGGAATTTTCTTCGAATGTGATGGGGCTGCTTTTGATTTTGGATAATTTGGTTAGTTTTAGTTTTACTATTGGTTCATTTTAGTTTTATCATGGCTCATAGTGCTGTTTCAAAGAGAATGGTATCATGTATTATTTTGAGGTTGATTTTAATTTGAGGAGGTTTGGGATTCTCAGGTTGAGAGGTTTGACGGCCTTTGCTTTATTTTCAAACAGGTTTTTGTATCTTATTTCAATAATGCAGTTATAGGCAGGGTTTTGGGGACATGAGACGAGTTTAGTATAGAATTAGAGTGCAAGTTTATATCTTCTCAAGGAAAGTAGGGGTTTGTTAGCTTCTATGTATAAACTTTCTATTGGACAGGTAGTAAAGGCTTCTAAGTCAATAATAGTCTGTGGTGGTGGATGGTATAAAGTTCTGAGGTAGGACTTTCTGGCTGCTCCATATATGAAACAGTCATAATCAAGCATTGATTGTATAAGGGATCTACATAGTTTGGTTTGGGTCTTTTTGTCAGCACCCCAGTCTCTGTGGACTATGGCTCTCAGGAGTTAAATGGTTTGGTTGCATTTTATTCTCAATTGTTTGATATGGGGATAAATGATAGTTTTGAGTCAACAATAATGCCTAGGAATTTATAGTGACGGATTATGGGTATTTCAATACCATTTAATATTAGGGCAGGGTGGTTGTGTATTTTGTGGATATGGCACAAGAGCATGCACTTGGTTTTGTAATTTGAGATCCATTTACTATGGTCCAGTTTGACACCTTGTTGATAGACATTGTTGGATTTTTCTTTCTATGGTAGCCATATTTTTGGAGTAGTAATAAATGAAGAAGTCATTGACATATAATGGTCTATTGATTTCTGGAGGGAGATGGGTTGTTATTTGATTAATTCTAATTATGAATAGGATTACAGATAGGGATGCTACCGAGGTACACCTATTTAATGCAGATTTGGATCAGAGAAGGTGTTATTTATTGATAATTGGAAAGTTTGGTCTTTTCAGAAGTGTAGGCCAGAGTAGACCTGCGAGTAATGACAATGAATGGATACTCCATTCCCTAGATCTTCAGAATTGGAACCTCACAATTAGATGAAGTTTTGTATGATTCTCAAGGCACTCCTTTTTGGAAGTTAGAGCATTCTCAGCCAAGGTAGAAATGATTGATATAGATTTATGTTCAGCTTTCAAAGCAGAAACATTAGAAATATAAAACCATATCAAGCACATAACTCACACTGTCTTGCAATTGAACCAGCCATTAAAAAGGTGAACAAATCAGACCTGATTGTAGAATGTTGTTTCAGTGAGTTTCTACCAAATTTATCTGTGTCAGGTCAATCAGCATTTTGTCATTATATTGTCTTTTTATATTGCACAGTTAACTACATGGATTATTTTTGTTAATTTCTTTTTGACTTCTTCCAATTTGATTTTGGATTTAAGCAGATATAGAAATCCACAAAAATAGAAAAAAAAAAAAAAAAAAAAAAAAAAAAAAATTGAACCAACCTTTTTCTCTTTGGTCTCATAACAAGGAGCATGCCATGAGATATTCACACAAGTTTTGTTGCTGACAGGTGACAACTCGACATCCTTGGGCTGCGCGTGTTCATCTGTAATGGAAAAGAAAAAAAAATGTAACAATTTTTGTTGTCGTTTTTTTTTATTTGTCTGAAAATGATTATTTTTTTCAAAATCTTATTTTAATTCAACAAATTGTCCATCTATCTGTACAGGTAAGACTACCATTTTTACTGATTTCAACTAAACTTTCAGGAATTGTTAGTCATGCCTGAAAAAGTTTTAAACTATACTAGGAGTTGGGTTATCTTAGTTTCATTTTTCTAGAAATTTTAAAATGTTATTTTTTTTTCCTAACTTAAAATAAGTGTCTAAAAAGCTAAAGGAAAACAAGGCAATTTCACTTATACCAAGATTGGAGGGGGGATTTCGGATTATCTTCATGGTATAAGCAATAAACAACTTTCTGTTTGAAATAAATAGCCATCACAACACTGTATTCTGGGTAAAAATGAATCTTCTAATTACTATAAAAAAGCCTGACTTACATGGGCCATTTAATGTGACATTTCCAGCAAAGAAAACATATTGCCAATGGATTTACTATTTGGAAGCTTTGATTTTTCTGGATTTAATGCTGAACTTTATTGTGTAATATCTATAACGTCAGAACTTGTGTTACATAATAGATTGGTGAGATTGACAACTGACATGTGTAGCATTCGAATTAAGTTCTAAGCTGTTGGATGGCATGGAAAAATACTGTAGAATGTCACTTGGTATGAGTGACAGTCATTTCAGGGGGTAATTCTGAAACCACAAGTTAAATTGGTTAGTTTCAATCATATTACCAAAATGGTTTTAGAGTTTAGAAAAATAGTTGAAAATCTAGTTGGCTTTCAGATGTCAAACTGTACATGTGTGAAGATTGCCTTGTGCATATTTTTCCACCAGTATTCTGAGAACTTCTCCTTGGATGTACATTGGGTACTCTGTAATAAAATATTGTATTTAAAAATACAATAAAGTAAGATGTATGCACAAAAGGGAAATTATTGTTTATTCTTCCTGACAAGAGGTTTGGTTGGGTTTTATAGTATATCAACCAATGCCAAATTTATATATATATATATATATATATATATATATATATACACACACACACACACACATACATACATATGATTTGTAAACACATTTTGTAGATAATATTCTTAAATGAGCCTGAGCTTTTTTTTTGCACACAGTTAAATAGTTTCAAGTATTGCCATATAACAGTCACAATTTAACATCAGTCATTTGCTTGCACACAGTTTGTTCTATTTGACCCATAGATAGGACCCTATCAGGTGCTACCACTCCGGAACAGAGTAAACCTGGGAACAATGGAGATTGTTTAATGTCATATCCAGAACACTTGGTGAGGGGATCTTTACCACTCTGCAGAGATACAGTCAGTGAATTCTATAGCCCCAGCTGACTGAGCTGCTGGCAAGAGGAGTCTGAATTCACAGCATAGGTCCGCAACAAAAAGATAGGTGTTGGACAATTATCATCATCAAACACATATAAACATTGCAAGTCTTTGAAAAAGTAGGATTGTCTTAATGGCAGTTTGCACATTCACTTCTTTTAGACATTTTTCTTCAATATGGTTTGAATTTTTTTGGCCATATTTCACACATATCTACTGATGTCGTTATGAAGTTTTTTGCATTTAAAACATTGTAGTGAAATTAGGATGTAGTGTTCAAACTTTTCTAGTGTGCAGTTGATTTTCATTTTTTTTATGTTGAAGGTTAAGATTTAAGTATTAGTTTCTGTGGTTTCACCATTTTTTTCTTATACTTATTCTTTGTGATATAAGATCCCGTTTTTTTCCATGCCTTATCTATTTCTTCAGTTGCTGCCAGAGATAGTTCATGACTTCTTTAGAAGAATTCAGTTTTTTGTTTGGATAAGATTTGTACTTGTAGTTGTGGACTTTCTCCATTTTTAATAGATTTTCTGCATGATTTTTATTTTTAATTTCTACTAGTGGGGTTCAATTCTTAGGGCTTTTTTTTTTTTTTACATTTGCAGGAACTTGCTGGAAATTACCTTTTGTTATATACCCTACCTATGAACATTAATGGGTATATACATCTTTTTTCTTTCTTTCTTTTTTTTTTTTTTAATAGAGGAATTATAAATTGAATTACCATGATCAGAAAATCCTGGATTTTCTGGTCATAGTAATTCAATTTATAATTAATGGGTATGTCCCATTCCTCATAAATACATTGGACACTACTGAGAGGGCGGTGAATATACTAACTAAATAGACACCACAAGCAGTGGTTACCTTCTTCACGCTTCAGTTTAGCATAAGTACACAGTTTATCAAAAACATTTCTATTTCAAGCTATTCAGTTTAGTCAAACAGTTCTAATTGAAACTATGCAGTTTAGTTCTATTTAACCCATAGATAGAGCCCTCTCAGGTACTACCATTCCAAGCCAGAGTGGATCTGGGAGCAATAGCTATGGAGCATCACTGGAATCTCACAATCAGATTGTTTAGTGTCATATCTAGGATACTCATTGGGAGGAGGGTCTTACATCTTTGCAGAGGTGCAGTGGTGTATTCTACAGCCCCAGCTGACTGGGAAAGAATATGGTTGGAACAAGAGTAGAAAATAAAGAAATTGGGATTAATACTATCTCCCTAAGACTGGAAAATAATATAATCAGATATCAATTTTAAATATTTCTTGATTTTCAAGGATATCAAATCTCCACATAAATCTGGAGCTGTATTCTGTACACCATGCTCAGTGTAAACAAGGTAGTAACTCATAGTAAATAAGTGATAAAAATCCTTTAAATATGAATCATCATCATCATCATGTCATGCCGGTAGCATGGATATCCCTGACTCTCTCTCGCCACTTTTCCCTATCGTTCATCGCCTCAGGCAGGTCTTCTGGACTACATCCCATATCCTCACATAGCTGCTGTATGTATGTTCGAGCTGGTTGTCCTGCTTTTGCCTGGCCATATGTGGGGGTCCATAGGAGTACATCACTTATGAGTTCGTCCCTGTTTCTCCAGCAGTGTCCTGCATGTTTGGTTCGTCTAACTTGAATAGTTTTCGTGATAGGAGGCAGATGGCTGTACAGTTGGTGTCTTGTGGGGTGTTGCCACCAGGACTTGTTCAAGATTGCTCGCAGCATTCTTTAATAAGTGACTTTCATCCTTTATTTTTGATAATGACCATCTTACAACCCTTATGTAACATTATTAAGTAATGCTAGTTTAAAAATACAGAGATTTTATAGTGAAAATGTTATTGCAGTTTTGAGAAAATTTTTATTTATATGGTGATTAGAAACAAATACCTTAAGATTTTTTAATTGAGATGAAGGATTTTCAAGTATTAATTTTATCAAGTATCTTATTTCATTATAATTTTACATCGCTTTTTTTTTCTTCTTTTCAATGGAAACTCACTGCAGAAGCTGTCAATCTCTGACTAGACGCAGTGCAGATGGGAAAAGATTTTTGGTCTTTACAGTTTCTTCTGCACTTCTGAAGAGCATGAATAAACATATTAGGTTCAAATTTTTTTTTATTAAATGTCGGCTGATTATTAGGAGTAAATATGAATACTTTGTATTGGATGGACCATGGGTCGATATTGTAATAAAAAATAGGACTCATAACCTTCCTTATTTAGGAAATGGTATATTCATAACTCAAATGCACACAATGAAAATGATTGGTTGATTGATTTTAATGGCAGATCAAGACGCAGATTATTCCATGCGTAGTGATTAGGAAATCATGTTCGTGTACATTCAATATTCATATATTTTTGCACATGGATCTATTGAATAAAATAATTTTTTAAATGGATCTATTCGATCCCTAGATGAGAACCGAACAGGTATTACTATTCCAAGTCAGAGGTAATGGCAATAAAGGGGTACTCCACACTTCTCAGATCTCCACAACGGGAGCCTCACCATCAGAGGCAAGTTTAGTGTCATACCAAGACAACCAATTTTTAGGGTGGGGGAGGTCTTACCTCTTTGCAGAGTATACAATCAACATATTCTAAGCCTTGTCAGCTGGGTCAACACAATAAAAAGTCAAGGGAAAATATGAATTTAGAGAATGAATGGAAAATTTTTAATAAACATACATTTCATTGTTATGGAAGGCAAGAAACAATATTTTCTCCCCACTCCAAATTATAGGTAGGGCAGATTGGGCTCGTTAACCTTGGCACAGCAACCAGTCGAGTGGATAGAAAACACTGAATTCAAATCAGCTATCCATCTTTAAAAATCAACCTTATCTTGCATTCATCCACGGTACAGAGGTTGGATAAATACACATATTTTATTGTTACAGTAATGATGTTCTTATGCATAAGCTCATATTCACCTTTTATATCAAATATAGAATTAAACTCTAATGCCAGAAATATTTGTTTCTTATGAAGAACATCTTTAATTGAAGTTTTGGTATGGTGTGGATCCACTTCTGAAGAAAAGTTAAAGTATGTATTTACCTAACACTAACCACAAGCAGTATGTGACAAAAGGAGTACAATTGCCTTACCAATTCAAAAGAACTCAGTTAACCCAACTATTTACCCATGGCTGAGAGGAAAAGTCAAGGATTTATGCCTTTATCTCCCATAATCCAAAGTATGTGTCATACTTGGCACTGAAGGTTAATGAAGCCAGTTAGTCTGCAGCTATTTATTTGATTATTAGCTAATCACCTAAGAGGCATTCTTCTATTTATCACTTGAACACATGTCCAATACTAGATGGCAGCTCCTACCCTGCTATTTTAAGCAGAGTACTGCTGGTTTGAATTCAGACTTTTCTTTCTCCTAGACTGGTTGCCTTCACCATCATCATGTCATGCTGCTAGCACGGATATCTCTGACTCTCTCTCGCCACTTCTCCCTATCGTTCATCACCTCTGGCAGGTCTTCAGGACTACATCCCATATCCCCACATAGCTGCTGTATGTATGTTCGAGCTGGTCATCCTGCTTTTGCTCAGCCATATGTGGGGGTCCATAGGAGTACATCACTTATGAGCTCGTCCCTGCTTCTCCAGCAGTGTCCTGCATGTCTGGTTTGTCTAACTTGGATAGTTTTCATGATGGGAGGCAGGTGGCTGTATAGTTGGTGCTTTGTGGGGTGTTGCACCAGGACTTGTTCAAAATTGCTCGCAACATTCTTGTGTAATTGCCGTCTAGCTTTTTCTCCAGCCGTTTAGTTAGCATCCAAGTGGTGCATCCATACAGCAGTATCGACATGACCTCTGCCTGGAAGAAACTGCATTTCATTTTATCGGTCAGGTCTGATTTCCATATGATTGATAGCTTATCGATAGCTGTCCATGCCTTTGTTAGCCATGTGTTGATGTCTTTTTTGGTTGATGAGACACTGCTTCCTGGGTAGGTGAATTTGTCTACCAGTTTCAGAGAGGTTCCCTCTAATGTGGAAATGTCGCCTGTTTGATTAAAGCACATATATTCAGTTTTGTATGCATTGACATGGAGGCCAATGCCTGTGGCGGCTCGTTCCAAGCTATGCAGTAGTGTTTCGGCTTGGTTGGGTGTATTTGCCAGTATTGCTTTTGCCCTACTATTTACCAATAGCTAGAGGGAGAAATGATGGATTTGTGCCTTTCTTAAGCACATTAGTGCAAAGTGAAATGCAAACAGTACTGTCCAGGTTGCCAATTCCATTTCCTACGACAATAATCATAATGCTAAACATGCTTTAAAAGAAAAGTCAATAAAATTTGAACCCTTTCGCCTGTTTGGTTGGGTTACTTAAAAGAAAACGTGTACTTTTCTACGCATGGGGTTTACTAGATTCAGGATCCCAGCACAATTAATGAGACAAAATAGTTCGTTTTATTATTTGTCTTAAATATGAATATGGCAGTTAGGAGAGTTCCAGCTGCAAGAAAGGTAATCATGTTTTATGCATTTTTAAAAATATCTTATTTCATTCTTGTTTTTTTGGTTATCTTTTAACTGGGCCATTGGCCTAATGAGTAGAGTGTTCGCCAATGGTCCGGGAGACTACAGTTCAATCCCAGGTCGAGTCATATCAAAGACTTAAAAAATGGTACTTGATGCCGCCATGTTTAACACTCAGCATTATAAGGTTTAGGATCAAGGGTAAAATGGGGCAATCCAGGGAATGGAGTAGTGCTCTCCCCTACATCTCAGTGTGGTAGCTATTGAAAAGGAAACCTTCGGGTCACCCTCGACTAAGGTCACCAACTTTACTTACTCATTGATTTATACTTTATTTGTATAATTTAATATTTAGCGGTAGGTTTTGGCGTGGTGAAGTTTGTTGTTTTTGTTTAGTGAGGAAGACGGTGTAATCTGTGTGTGTGTGTGTGTGTGTGTGTGTTTACGTTGTGTTGTTTCCTCGCTAAGTGTTGTTCGTCCACTCGCTAAGTTTGTAGAGTAATAAAGGAAAGGTGAAGAAGTAAGATGGTGATAGTCAAAATGTTTTTATGAATGGCTTTTCTTGGCAGCATGGAATATTGGGTTTGCTTTTGGTGCTGCAAGACTTGTGGTGAGTAAGATTGTGAGTAAGGAGACGAAATTGAGTTACGAGAAGTTGAGAAGGTTGAGATGGCAGCGTGTGTCATCAGACGTGTGAGGGATTGAACTTTAGAGTCACCGTGTAGTTTTGTGTGTCTGGTATTTTGGGAGAGGAGAGTATGCATTGTCTCCATTAAAGTGGCCCAGAGGTAAATTAGTAGCTAGGTGTCGAGAGCGGAATAAAATCATCGCGTTGACATAGCCAATTTCAGGGTGACATAAAGTTGTATGTATCTAATTTATATTCAACTGGGATTCCTTGCAAGGAATCCATAAATTAGATGGGTTCCCTTGTGTGTCCATGCTGCTATTGCTATTCTAGAGCTGCAGTGAGACGTCTGCACTGGGCAGCGTTGTCCAGCTAAAGAGAGTGTGTTTGGCAGCTTACTCAATTTCCTGCTGCCTGTAAAGAAGGCCCGGGCTGAATAGGATAGTTCATCCTGATTGGGTGAAATTAAGTGTCAAATTAAATTTGCGCGCCAAACTAAAATACGAAATTTTCTTTCCCCTACAAATATATAATTGATTGACAAATTGATTTTAACAGCATGTAAACCCATCTAGGGTTATTTTATGCCTTGAGGTTAAAGAAGTATATTCATATTTCCATTTTTTGTGTAGTCATGTCTTAAAAGTTTTTTTTTTTTACATGTGGTCTTATTGAATATAAGTAATTTTTGAACAGATCTATTTGCCCCATAGATGGGATGCTAACAGGTACTATCATTCCAGGTCTAAGTGGAACTGGGAGTAATGGTAATCAAAAGGTAGTCCACACTCTCCAGAATTGGAGCCTCACCATCTGATGCTGTTTAGTGTTATACTCAGGATATCACCTTTTGGAGAGGTCTTAACCCCAAGCCATAATGATGCTATATAAAAACACGAAAGTAAAAGTCCACTCCTTGGATGGAGACACAGACTACTTTGATATTGTAGCAGGTGTGCTGCAAGGAGACACATTAGCCCTATAACTCTTTATCATCTGTCTAGACTACGTGCTTAGAATGTCTATTGATAAAATGAAAGACAACAGTTTCAAGCTGACAAAGGAAAGAGGCAGAAGATACCCCGCACAAACAATTACGGACGCAGACTATGCTGATGACATAGCGCTTCTGGCAAATATACCCACCCAAGTTGAAGCCCAGCTACATAGTCTGAAACGAGCAGCTGCTGACATAAGCCTCCATGTCAACGCGTACAAGACGGAATACATGAGCTTTAATCAAAGAGGCGACATCTCCACACTAAATAGTAGTTCTCTGAAACTAGTGGACAATATCACCTACCTAGGAAGCAGTGTCTCATCAACTAAGAAAGACATCAACACGCAACTAGCAAAAGTATGGACAGCTATCGATAGGTTATCAGTCATATGGAAGTCAGACCTGACTGATAAAATAAAATGCAGTTTTTTCCAAGCAGCAGTTGTGTTGATACTGCTATATGGATACACTACATGGACACTAACTAAACATATGGAGAAAAAGCTTGACAGCAATTACACAAGAATGCTGTGAGCAATATTGAACAAGTCTTGGAGGCAGCACATCACAAATCAGCAGCTGTACGGCCACCTACCACCCATCATGAAAACTATCCAAGTTAGACGAACCAAACATGCAGGACACTGCTGGAGAAGTTGGGACAAACTCATAAGCGACATACTCTTGTGGACCCCTTCACATAGATGAGCAAAGGCAGGACGACTAGCTAGAACCTATATACAACAGCTGTGCTGATACAAGATACAGTCTTGAAGACCTATTGGGAGTGATGGATGAGAGAGATAGGTGGTGGGAGAGGGTCAGGGAGATTTATGCTGGCGGCACAACACAAAGATGATGAAGCTGGGCTGACAAGGCAGTATACTTAATTGATATTTAGATCAATATAATATTTTGTTGCAGTCTAAATTAATGGTTGATGAAATATAGTTTTATTTTTCAATCTATGTGGTACAATGTAATATTAGATTTTAAAAAAAGAAAAGAAAGGAGCAACAGTAACTTTTAAGAAATTGCTTCTTCACATTTCAATTAGTTTCTAAACATTTTTCAAAAAGAAACAAAGAAACAAGTGACAGTTCAAATGAAAAGCAAAGTGAAGTGGCATTTCTTACCTGGAGCAGTTTGGAAAAGAACTGATGAACTGAGTGGACTCAATGGACTAGTTTTAAACCTAACCACTCCAACCTTGACAATATACGCTTCACAAGCCTGCAAGTTCTTCAGCACAATAGACGTAGAAGTCGTATATTGAACCCAACGAGCATCGTGGATATGGGAATCTTCCAAATTTCGTGGCAATGTGTCATAGAACACGGCATATTGCTTTGAAGAAAAAAAAAAAAAAAAAAAAAAAAAAAAGAAAGAAAAAAAAGATTAATATTTCAAGTGTATGACATTAGCAAATTATATTTAACAAGATTTTAGGAGAGAGAGAGAGAAAGTAAGAGGAAGTTTTGGTAAACAAGCCAGGCTTTGGCCTGCTTACCAAAACTTTTCTTGTACCCAATGATACTCACATCAGAAAAATAAGGTCTAAAAAATTTTGGCTTTAAGTTAATTTTATCCAACTTTTAACCTGGACTACATAAAAAAATGTTGATGTTTTATGGCACAAAATTTCACTATAACAGAGAAAAGGGAATTCAAGTTTAATTTTTGTTTGTTTTCTTTGGAGAAGCTTATTTCTTGTAAGAGAAATCTTCAGAAGAACTTTATCAGATGAAAAAACTATTAAAAACAGCAAATGAATATATTGATGGGCAAAAGAAATACTGCATTGAATAGCAGTATGAAACAAATATATTACATTGTTTTGAATGATTTAAATAAATATGAATATCTATCAGCCAAAAAATAAATACACCCCTTATAAATGTATTTAAGCCATTTTATTTTTTGCTACAGAGTTTCATAATAATACCTCATATCAGATTTGATTTTATAATACTAGACTATTGGCCTGGTAGGTAAAGTGTTTGCCAATGGCCCAGGAAATCAGGGTTCAATCTCAGGTTGAGTTATACCAAAGATTAAAAAAAATGCTACTCAATGCTGCCTTGCTTAACATTCAACATTATAAGGTATGGCTCAAGAATAAAGTGAATCAATCAAGGGAAAGGAGTAGCGCCCTCTCCTACACCTCAGTGTAGTAGCTATTGAAAAGGGACCCTTCAGGTTACCCTCGACTATACTCGCCAACTTATTTATGTTTGGTTTGGAAGAAAATTAAATGAAAAAAAAAACTGTTTGGGTTGTACTTATTTATGGTTGATACTGAAATACCTAATATCAGTTTTAAGTGTATAATGTTGAATTAGAAATAATAAAATCCTGCTTTTTTTGGTTTTGAAGAAAATTAACTTTCTATAAAAAATTGTTAGTGGTGTACTTATACATGGGTGAGAATGTATAGGGACCAAAATCTTTGGTCTCCATGTATTCCTCTTAGACAAAATTCAGTGTATATTTAATCATGTAATGGCCATTGACTGAAGCCTTTAGTCACTGGCTCTATATTTTTAGAGTAAAATCTAAAGATATAATCTCTTTTATTATAGTTTTCATTCACTCTGTTATGACCGAGTTTATCAAACAACATTGAATCTGGAAAAAGTAAAAGTTTATTACCTTTTGGTACAAGGGAATATAATATATAGAATCAAATGAACAGTTCTTTAACAACAGTAATGAATACTCTGTGAATGAAACTAGCTACAATTGCTAACCTCACCTCGTCTGTATCTTTTATGTCTGTCATTGGACAAATCCAACTTTTTGGTAGGAGAAATATCCTTCTTTACAATGCACTCATATAATGGAAATAACTTTTTAAAATTCACTAAGTTTTGTTTACTTTGACACTCAGGCTTCAGATTTCTAATAGTCACTCATCTAAATACAAAGCAGGCTTATAACTACTTAATCGCAGTGAATTAGTGAGAACCAGTGTTTGACCATCAGTTAAGACAATAACTTCTTGAAATTATCTAACAATAAGTTTTGCTTTTTCAATTATATTAAATATGGCTCTTCTCTAAAAATGACACAAATGCTTACAAGAAAGTTTTTGTAATAAAAAATATCGAAAAAAATAGTACATAAAAAAAAAAATTGTAATTCAAAGATATTTAAGTTTACAAACATGTACACTACCTATGCTTACATAGACAAATATGCCTATATATGTTACACTTATACAAATAGATATCAATATACATAGATATTCACCAACTATGCGCCCCCCCCACCTGCACAGACATGCCTACCCTGATAGAGAAACATGCTATGCCTATACCCACATAGATATGTTCACTCTCATATACATATACATACACACAAAGACATCCATGTATATACATATGCACCTCCCATATGCACACATACCGATAAAGATTTGCTCACCCCTACATACAAACATATATATTACATACACCTCTTAAGCTCATATCCAACCTAGCACAGATATGCCTAACCCTATATATATATATATACATATAAATAAAATAATGGTATATAGGGAAATCATGTTTTATTAGTTAAAAACAAAAAACTAAAGGGACTTTGTCAATGGTTACACTGGATATCGCATAAAATATTAAAATAACAATTAGTAAGGGGAATGAGTATCGTTCAATAGTTGGAGAAGGAAAAAAGGGGAGGGGTGTAAAAAAAACAACAACAAAAAACCAAAAAACAAACCCTAACTCTTCAAATCCTACCTTCCAGATTCCCCAAACAGACAAAGCTCAGTAAGTGATCTCTGCTTGCACAGGTTAGGCTTATTCAGTCTGATGGCTATTGATTCAAGAACAGCAAGATGCTTCTTTTTGTTGGCCTTGTATAAGACAGAGAAACACTGATCCAAGTAATTTGCCTGGCATATATAGCTCTCACATATGTAATCACCAATAGCTGATTCCTGTGCTTGAGAGCACCCAAATGTTAATTCTTGAGACCGGTTAAGTAGAAATCGAGGTATGTGCTGTCTCACTTGAACCTCCGGCCTTTGAATAGTCCTAACTATATAGTCAGCATCACACTGACATGGGAATTTATAAATTAACATACTTTCTCCTAGTATAGGCAGGATGTTTTTTTGAGAAGATAAAAAGGCAGGTCTAGTGGTGAAGATGGTTCTTACCTTAACTAAGTAGATACAACACATAACTGACTTAGAAATATTATCAGCAAATACCTGACTAACTGGTTCAATCCACAAGAGTTTAGTATACACAGGACATTTTGAAGGACCAAATGATTTATAAGTATTAAATTTTACTCTCGTTGATCTGATACAACATTGTCTGGGTATCCGTTTTTGAGAAAAAATATCAGTGACCTTCCTGATTTCAGATTCAATCCTGCTGTCTGAACAAATCATTAAAGTTTGATAGACATCTTACAAGGTTAATCTTCCATGAAGTGGGCGCAAAAGAATCCAAACTCATATATTAACAAGTAAACGTAGGTTTCCTATAGACATTGGTGGTAAAGGAAGAACAATCCCTCTCGACCAACATGTCGAGAAAAGGTCACATTGTTATTTTCCTCCTCCATAGTGAAAGACAATAAAAACTGAATGAAACGGACTTAGTAACCAATTACATCAGTCCAATAAAAATATGTTCGTGGAATGATAGAGGCCTTATATATATATATATATATATATAAATAAAAAGATGGTTGTTGTAGGTACAAAGAAAGAATAAGAATATATTTTAAAATAAGGCACACAAAGAGATTTGTATTTTTTGAATTTATTTATTTAAAAAAATTTCTTTTATTTATTTTATATATATATATATATATATATATATAAAATAAATAAAAGAATTAACATTTGGGTGCTCTCAAGCACAGGAATCAGCTATTGGTGATTGCATATGTGAGAGCTATGCATACACACATAACCATATAGATTTGTTCACCCTCACATACATATTGACGTGCATGTGTATGTATATATATATATATATATGCTATGCCAACATACACACATACCCATATAGATATATTCACCCTCACATACATATACACATGTTGCAACTGCACACATGCATTATTGCACTTGTGTGCACACAGTAGCTTGCAGTGTCATTTTCGATGGAACAAGAGCTAAAAATAGAAGACATTTGATTGATACAAAAATCAATCATGAAGATTGAATACTTACCTGGTGATGATTTAGTTTTGATCCTGTCCATGAAATGTTATAAGATGTTTCATCAATTGAAATTGCATCTGTCAAATTTGGTTGACTGATTCTTTTATCTAGAAAAGAAAAAAGATGGAACATAAATTCCTATGATTATCACAAGCAGAACCCATAGAAATTCCTTTTTATATGTTGATATTTTTTCTTATTTTGATACATAAATTTACAAATTTTAGTTTTACTATAAGTGTTCTTCATTTCTACTACTCATTTTTCTCAATCTCTTTTTTCTTTCTCCATCTACCCTTCCTTTCTTCCCTTGAATGAGATGATAAGCATCTAATGCATAGTGTTACCACCTCTTTTTTCTTACCTTGGCTTTCTTTCAGAGGGGAAAGCAATATAAGACTCAGATCAAAATATCAGGCTCATAGACTCAAAAGGGTAAAAACAGACAAAACATCAATTGACAGACAATTGAAAAATCTAGAAGCTCAATCATAGGTTTCATTTTCACAACGTGTTTTCAATATTTGATTGTCTTGAAATGCAGGAATCACTAACCATATAAATTCAATGTTGATTTTAAGAAAATTTAATGATTTAAGCCATATTATATAACTGCCTTCAAAACATTTTGAATGAATATAATCACAATATTCGATAGAGTCATTGATTAATTTTAAGGGCTTGTCAACTCATCTAGGGCTATTTCATGCTTAGAAGTAAGGGAATTGCATTCATTGTATATTCATATTTACATTTTTTTGTGTAGTAATTTCTTAAGATGGTTTGGTTGGTTTCTTTGTTTAATGGCATATCAACCTTTGTAGGGTATTTAATGCAAAAGCCATTCTCCTAGAAGAACAGTAGTGGTACTATTTAACCCATAGCTGGGAGGATAAGGGGGTTCATACCTTTCCCAAGGGTATTTGCCCAAAAGTGAACGTAATTTCTTAAGAGTTTTTTTTTTGCACATTGTCCTATCAAATACAAATCATTTTTAAATAGCTCTATCTGACCCATAAATTCCTAACAGGTACTAACAGTCCAGGTCAGAGTGGACCTGTGAGTAATAGCAATTAAGGGGTAATCAATACTTCCCAGAACTGGAGCTTCACTATCAGATGTAGTTTAGTATCATACTCAGGACACCTGTTTTTTCTTTTTTTCGTACTAGGGAGGGGATGTCTTACCCCTCTGCATTCTAAGCACTACCAACAGAATGGCACATATTTGAATGTCTTAATATAATCCCAATATTCTGAAACCCAAAATTTAAATTATAAAGGCAGATATCAATAAGACAAATAAAAATTAATAATTAAAAAAAAAAAAAAAAGCAATATACTTAAACTGCTATAATTTAGAGAATAAACCGATTTCTGGTTCAATTTTGTAAGGGACATCAAAACTATTAGGAAAAGTTACGATGATTTGTTGGGTAGAACAAAATTTGATAATGTATTCTTACCTTTTGTTTTAGCTGTTATTTCTGTGGGTGGACCAGCTGAAATATTGTTAAAACCTTGAACACGGAAAACATATTCAGTTCCTGGAGACAGATTCTCAACTGAGGAGAGAAAAATTAAAAAATTCAGGGCTTTTAAGAAAACAAAACAAAAAATAAGATTTTTCAACAGTAAAAAAATATCCCCTTTAGACTATTTCTCAATGAAAAAAAAATGTATTTAATATCATATATAAAGTGGCAACTTTATTAGTAGAACTTTTTGGGCTCTGCCTGAAAAACTATTCTTTCAAGACTAAATATTTTAAAGGAATAAAAATTCTCTCAGAAAAAGTCATTTATTCATGACTTTGTTGGGATCAACATCTTGGCTTGAACTATCATAGACTCACTAATTTCTATAGCTTCATTTTATTCTCCTGCAAATATTGATTTAGATAAATTTTGTTGACAGTGTTTATCTTAATGTTACATGAAAGAAAATAATGTGGCAAGTGATTTAGGGCTAAAAAACAAAAAACAAAAAAAAATCAGCCCTAAAAACAAATGAAATCTATTTGTCTGGGCTATTTTATTAGAAACTTTTCATTAGAAAATAATTTGTTTTATGATTTGTAAATTACATTTACTTTATCACTTAGATATTCAGCACTCTCCTCCCACACTCTTTGTCAGTTTCAAATCTATTTCTATCTTTTTATTAACTGACACTACCTTCATTGGTTAACATGAATACTGAAAAGGAGAATTAACTTTTCTTTGAATTTTTTGGAAAGGATTAGAGAAACTTGAGAAACAAAGTGTTTGGTTTCTTTGCTTAATGGCACATCGACTTTTGTGGGTTATTTAATGCCAAAGCTATCCTTGTAGAAGAATAGTAGTGGTACTATTTAACCTATAGCTGAAGAAAAAGGGGGTTCATACTTTTCCCCAAGGGCATTAGTTCAAAAGTGAATGCAATAGCACAGCTAGAGTTTGAACTTGCTTAGTATGATGTCACACTCCAGCACATTAGCCACAACATTATAGGAACTTCTCTCTGCCCAAATACATGGAATAATAAAACATTTCATTTCAAGAAGTAGGTTGCATGAGACATTGTTCATCATCAGGCAAACCATACTACTGAAAAACTTCAAGGTGATTTTTCATTGAAAGTATCTCAACCATTTTTACTACAGAAGACCATATGCATAAACACCTGTCTTGGAAATAGGGAAAAGTTGATTTTTTTTAATCTTCAGTAAAAAGATTTTATCTATAAAAAAATCTTGGAATAATAATATCACAGATATCAATTTGATTAACACATGTTGCAGCTGTAATACATAACAGAATAATTAAAACAAAAAAAATGAATACTTGAAAAATCAATGTATTCAATATGAATATGATCAATGTATCAAAAAATATTTCCATAATCTGTGAAACAAAATTTTATTAAAACTATTTTCCTTAAATTACAGATGTATATTTAACAATCTGACAATTGAATAATTTTATTTGTCACTTTTAGATTGAAAGATAATGTTAATATACATAATAAAAATATACAAAAAAAGTAATAAGATTGGTTTCTAATTTATTTATTTGACTATATGAAAAAAAGAGAATGAAACCAAATGAAATTTTAATAAAGATTATTTTCCTTGTGAAATTAGATAGGTCATTCAGAAAGCACTATGGGCGGCAATGTGCTTATGACTGTTCTAAAATCATCCCCACTTCTTAGCCAAGACAAGAAAATTTCTGCATCCCCCACATAAACATATATATATGTATATATACGAGAAAAATGGAAATACATCTGACTGTATGTAAATATAAAATATGAAAAAATAAATATATACATTCACTGAATATCTTGTTTTAGCCTATTTTATATCAACACACACACACACACACACACACACTTTTTACTTACTTGTTTTGCTTGTGCTGTTGGCAGTTAGGGTTTTCTCAGTGTTCCAAATATCCAGGTAAGTGATGCTATAGTTTTTGGCATTGAACACTGGTTTCCAAACTAAAGTAATTTGGTAACTTTCT
The DNA here is from genome assembly GCA_963585895.1 of Sepioteuthis lessoniana. Taxonomy (NCBI): domain Eukaryota; kingdom Metazoa; phylum Mollusca; class Cephalopoda; order Myopsida; family Loliginidae; genus Sepioteuthis; species Sepioteuthis lessoniana. Next base: position 28,480,461 of record OY757928.1, on the reverse strand, counting down.
ATTTTCTTTACATGAAGACCACTAACAGGACTGACGACTCCTCCTTTATCAAATGTGATGCTACCTTGACAGGCGGGACTCTCCCCAGCATTAGTTGAAGCTGTAATCTGAATAAGTTAAAAGTTTAAAGAAATAAATCAAAAAAGGAACTACTGAAAGACAAAATAAGTAGTGGGTAGAGGGTGTGCCAAGGGTCTGGGAGACCGGGGTTCAATCCCAAGTCGAGTCATACTAAAGACTTAAAAAATGGTACTTGATACTTCTTTGCTTAACACTCAGCATTATAAGGTACATATCAAGGGTAAAGTGGAGCAATCCAGGGAAAGGATTAGCGCCCTCCCCAACGCCTCGGTGTAGTAGCTACTGAAAAAAGAGCCTTCGGATCACCCTTGACAACAGTTGGCAACTTTACTTACTTATGAGATAATAATTAGGGGGGGTGGAGATAATGGGTTACTTAGAGATAACTATTGTATTCAGGTAGAATTTGGGTGATAGCAACAAAATTTAAGAGAAATTATATTGTAATTTATCCCTCATTTTATATCTATAAAATATATGGTTGATTGGTTGGTGTTTAATGGTATATCAACCCTTGAGAGTTATTAAATGCCAAATCTATATATACATATATGATTTATAAGTGAATAGTTTGTTGGTAAATGCTTTTGTTTTTAAATGAATTGTTAGAGCGCAAGTCAAGGATTAATAGACAAATTTTGCATCACAGACATATGCTTTGTAGATGGTCTAATGTTTTTAAATACATCTGCGAGACTGAATTTTGCAATTATGTTTTCAGTTTCAATATCCATACTTTCAACACTAGAGAATCTATTTAGGATTTTGGTAGATTTTGAGATAACTCCTTTTAAAGTGTTAATTTTTTCATGCAGGTAAGTTTTGCATGTTCTTGTTATCTACTTCTAGAAGTACATTGCCACTTCTAATTTTTTTTCTCATAGTTTGAGGGTTTGCTCAGCAGGAGATTATTTTTTCAATTGTAGGAGTTTGATATTTAGTGTTTAGAAAAAGGTAGAATATAGGCACATGGAGACAAAGTAGTAAATGAAGGAAGCCAATGAGTGAAGGATATGCAACAAATGAGTAAAAGATATGAAACAGCACAGACAAAAGGAATATTCAAAACAAGACGACGAACAAAACAAATTTATATGTTATAATAAAACTTATATTGATACATAAAAAATATCGCTAATTCTATTAATAAAATAATCGTGTGTGTATATATGTGTGTGTGTGTGTGTGTGTGTGTGTGTGTGTAACTAACACAACTAAACTACAAAAGGTTTACATATTTAAAATGTCTTTCTTTTTATGGTTGGAAACAGTCGGTTTCTCTGAGACTGGAAAAAGTCTCATAGTCAATGTATATTTTGAATGTCTGCGAGGCCCATCCATGTTGTTGTTATTTGACATCTGTTGAGTCACATGGGAGGGAGTGTGTTGCTGCTGTGAAGAAATTGTGTAAAAAGAGAAAGAGTGCTTGAAGACGATGTATTTATAGAAAATACGTGTCTTGGAAATGGCTCCAAATGCAGGATGAAATTTACACACGGACGTAGTTTTACGCAGGTCACGTGGTTCTCCTGGCCAATGGTTTCCCAAGACTGAATATGTGTGTGTCCGCCATCTTTGTCGTGGGAACAAGTGGCATACCGCCAAAATTAAATTATAGGAGTGTAAAGTCCTATACAATCAAGAATGGGGAGAATTTGACAAGAGGAATTTCTTCTAGCAATTCAGTTACAATAAGTCCTGGGAATTCTGTTATTTTATTTTCAGAATCAGATTCAAGGAGATTTTGTTTGGGATTTTTGTTAGTATTTGACATATATGCTGTTTTATTTTTTTCACTGATCATGTGTTCAACCAGCAACTAACTTCTGTTTGGAATTTTACCAAGAGATACACCTACTTGCTGTGATTGACATAGGGATACATTTACCAATATACTCATGGCAGGAGAGGGAGGATTTTGAGTTTCTGTTAGTTTTAGTTACCAAAACCTAGTGCCTTAAAGTTAAACAGTAATCAAAGTCTTTTTCTTTCAATGTAATTGACCCTTAGCTGCTACCTATTAGCACTGTCAAGTTAAAGAGGGTTGGGTGTTTGTTTGCCATAAGAACAATTTGAAGAATACAGTCAGGATTTAACCACATAGGTGCTAGGGGTTGACATGATCAGCCAACTGATTGGATAAGGCTTCTACAAATGACAATCTAGGCTAAGTAAGGATCAAAGTGGAGTTTTGCAGGTCATATGACCACTTTGGATTCTAGGTCAAGGATCGCGCAGCCATTAGAATCCCATTCTCGAGCATTCTGGTTTGCCACTCATGGCCAACAGGTGCTTCCATGGGGAATGGGGGGTTGTTACTCCTCTGCAGTGGTGCAGTTCTACAGCCTCAGACAATAGGGTGGCCATTGCTTCCAGGTCCACTCTGTCCTGGAGTGGTAGCACCTGATGGGGTCCTATCTATGAGTCAAAAAGAGCAAACTGTGTGCAAACAAATGACTGATGTTAAATTGTGACTGTTATATGGCAATACTTGAAACTATTTAACTGTATGCAAAAAAAGCTCAGGCTTGTTTAAGAATATTTTCTACAAAATGTGTTTACAAATCATATATATATCTATCTATATATATCTAATATATATGTATAAATAGGATTTGGCATTAAATGACCGACAATGTTTGATATATCATACAACCAAAGCAAACCAAACCAATCAGAATGAAGCTTAACCAGCTAAGATGAAAATGGAAGATCAAAGTGAGTTTGATTCAATTCTTCCACTTTTATATCAGCTGATCAAAGTGAACTTGAATCAATTCAACTGGCATAAAAATATAAGAACTGGCCAACAAACTTATCATTTAGAAATGGTCTGGCTTCTTTGTTTAATGGCATATCAACCTTCATGAGTTATTCAATGTAGCAACATGTAACAGCACCCATAACTATGATATTGCAGTTCAATGCATTAACCACTATGGGGACTCCTCCTAGACTAGAAATAACAAACCAGATTATTCAATAAAAGTCCTTACCTGTATAATATAAGTATGATTCCTAAAAAGAGGCTGTGACATCAAAACTACCGAATAGTTCTTCCTGTTTGTATCCTCTTGTTCAATCAAATAAGTAGCCTTTGTCTCGTTATCTTTGATGTAAATCTGTAAAACAAATTTTTTAAAAATTAGCTTTAATAACAAAAATTTCAAATGCAAAAAGTTCAACAGTCCTTAGCAGTCAGAGAAAAAATGTTCAAAAATCAATAAAAAGTTTTCTATCAAAACTAATTGAAATCTAAAATGTTGCAGACAGGTGTTCTTTTTTTAATTAACAAATTCTTATATACTGTATACTTATAAGTTAATCTTGTATATCAGTTGACCTTTGTTTTATAGGCACAAAATCATTAATTTATGAATTTTGAAACCAGATATTACCTTTACTTATCCTTATTGTTAGATTTGCATATTATCTACAGTATATACATATAAAAACCCAATCACCTTTAAGATAATTTTTATCTCTTAGAATATTTGGACTATTGTGTTCATCACTATACTTACAAGTGTCATGCGGTCGACCACTGAGGGGAGAGAGATAAGGCATGTCCCCTACCCCTCCGTGTTTGAATTAGCAGGCCGCCCAAAGAATGACCGTTAAGAGAGGATAGTAATATAGGTCAATTCCTCATGGCCTGTCGGAGAAAGTAAAGAATGTGGGTCAGGCTATCTGTACTCTGTGACCGGGTGAAAGAAATAGTCTGAAAGGATTGCCTACAGAATGAAAGCCAGCAGGTGTTTGAACTCTGTGACCGGAGGGAAGAAGATAGAAGCTAAATGATTGGCTAGAAACCTAAAACGGAAGTGGCACCTTCTTTCCGTCAGCAGAAATAGGGTAAAAGAAAATCAGTTTTGAAACAGATGTCGTGGTGAATGGAGTCTCATGCCAAACTCCGGGTAAAGAAGCGGAAAGAATCTTGGACAAGAAGAACCTTATGCCTTCAAGCCAGAGCTAATATAAATAAATCCGCCAGCCCGTAAAACAGAGAAAATACTCTCTGAAGGAACCCGTCAAAAGATAAGTAAACATTGACTGTTTCTCCCTACACCCAATTATATACTCTCTCTCAATTTAAAGAAAGACGAAAGAAAAGAAGAAAGACATTTATAGTTATGTATTATCTGCTGATAATATAGCTGACACGTTGAATATGTGTGTCCGCGTGTATATTAAAAAAGATTGTTATATTTTAATATTCCCACGTGTTGAAGTTTGTTCATTTGTGTCGTCTACTGTCAAATTGTCTGTTTCATGTTTGTTTTCAGCTTCTTGTGCCTTATGTTATTCTCGCCTAAATTGTCCTATTCTTTCCTCTAAAAATATTACACGGGAAACCGGAGTTGTCGACTACTATAGTTAATATTATTATATCTAAAATAATAATATATCTAAACCTAGAGGTCCATATCTTCCATTGTTCTAGGGGTAGGAAGAGCTAGTGGCCTGGTGGGTGTGTTAACGTGAAGTTTGGAAACCCCTTGCCAGCAGCGGTCAGTCTAGCCCCAAATTAATCCCCACATAATATGTCAGAGAAAGGACTCTGAACAAGGTCTTATTCTACGAGGGATCAAGTGCCAGACCGCCCCGTCTTCACACGTGCGGAAAATAAATTCCTGTCTTGGGATTTTTTATAATTTTGCTGTCACACAAGGTTTTAGCCTACTTGGAGGTGTTTCATGTTAAAGTTGAGAGCCTACACAGAACTTTGAATTGAACCACCCTTTATTTAATCAATGGGTGTAGATTGTTCAAATTCTATTAACTATAACCAGGTACAAGTGTTAAGCTATAGTAAGTATTCCTTGGTATTTACCTGTAGTCAGGATTGAACCTGCAACCTCAAGATGGTTTCACTTAGAAGCACTTTTCAACCACATGTCTCTATCCATTGCACCATGTGTCCTGCTAGACAATTCAGAGTGAATTTTTGGAACTTATAAACCTAATGTTTCCATTAACTGCTATTATGTACGATTTTTTTACCTTAGCTTATATTGTACACCCTCCTCTCAGCTTGTCATGAAACACCTGAAGAAGGCCGAAGGACGCATCAACCAAAATGTTGCGGATATAACAATGAAAATGAAGACAATAGTACAAATATTCTAAGTGATAAAAATTATCAAGCTTCATCTTAGAAATTTAAACAAATAAAACCTATAAGATAGCTTGGCACCCCTGCTTGTTGGAACCTGTTAAAGCTTTGTATATTTCTATTTGGTGAGTTAAGTATCTGTATCGATACTGCTGTATGGATGCACTACTTGGACGCTAACTAAATAGCTGGAGAAGAAGCTAGACGGCAATTACACAAGAATGTTGTGGGCAATATTGAACAAATCCTGGCGGCAACACCCCACAAGACACCAACTATACGGCCACCTGCCTCCCATCATGAAAACTATCCAAGTTAGACGAACCAGACATGGAGCACACTGCTGGAGAAACAGGGACGAGCTCATAAGAGATGTACTCCTATGGACCCCCACATATGGCCGAGCAAAAGCAGGACGACCAGCTCGAACATACATACAGCAGCTATGTGAGGATACGGGAGGTAGCCCTGAAGACCTGCCAGAGGCGATGAACGATAGGGAGAAGTGGCGAGAAAAGGTCAGGGATATCCATGCCTGCGGCACAACATGATGATGATGATGATGACACCTTTTGGACTTTGCTATTCATATTGCTGCTGCTGTGTCCAACACTGGTTGGTTTTATGGCATGTCAACCCTTAAGTTATTTTATGCTCAAGTCAGTTTAATTATAATCCTTATATAGTGTATAATAATACATATTCCCAATCAGGTAAAAACTTTATACTTAGTTGTAATATTAATATTTTATGAACCAGTATATTAATCTAGTTTAAAACCATTTTAAAATTGTTCTCAAACAAATCTATTTGACCTCTAGATAGGACCTTAATGGGTACTACCATTCCAGGTCAGAGTGGATCAGGGAGTAATGGCAATGAAGGTATAATTCCTCATTAATAGATACAATAAACATTTTATTTCATGCCAAAGTCAGTTAAAAAATTAGATTCTCCAATTATATACAGCACAATCAGGTAAAAACTTCATATTCATTTGCAATATCAAAGTTTTAAGAGCCATTACATTAGTTTTTTCAAAATCATCATCTCAAACATCTATTTGACCCATAGATGAGACTAAAGCAAGTACTACTACTCCAAGTCAGAGTTATTCATGACAGAGTTGCATGTAACTTAAAGAACCAAGAGAGATGGCAATCATTACCTCAAAAATCTATGCACATGGGTACATTGGAAATCTGGATAATTTTCTTATTCCACTGATAGAAAATTGTTTTGGTGACGACAGAGTCATTTTTCAAGATGATAATGTATCTTGTCATAGAGAAAAGAGGATTAAAACTTTCCTTGAGGAAAAGCATATAAAAAATTTTTTTTTAAAAATCAATGACATAGCCAGCAAACAGTCTGCATCTAAATCCAATCAAAAATTTATGGAAATTTTCTTAAAATGGTCCATGAGAAGGCTTCATCTACCAAAATAGATCTATTAATTGTCATTTGGTATAGTTAGAACAACTTTCATAAAGAATATTGCTTTAAATTAAAAATTCCATGCCTGAAAGAATTAAGGCTGTCATGAGAACTAAGTATTAATTCAAATATTTTGGTCAATGAATTCCATAAATTTTCCATTGATTTAAATAATTTAATCTAATTTGTTTAAAGTATATTTAATGAAGTTAAAATGTTTAACTATTAAAGAAAAAATATTTTAAGTCTTATCTGTTATTAGTTTATTTACTGCTAAATAAAAGAAAAAGTGAACATCTAAGTGTGCTAATTCCATAATTTTTACCAGGAGTAATATGAGAGCGTAGATATTTCCTTTATTAACTACCCAATTTTTTAAAAAAATTGCACCAAATTTTAGATACAGTTGACTGGGAACATCTAATGTCTTTTGCCACATTCCACAGTAGATTACTTACTTGAATGAATTTAACTATCTTTTCCATCATATCAATTGACTTCTTTTGTTGCAGCTATGTTTCCTTTTAAGTATGTATGCCCAATTGCTTGTTGAGGTCTACAAGAACAGTCTTTTAAACTGATTTGCATATCAAAGTTTTTGCTGCTGTTTTTTTTAGGAATGCAAATTACAAGATCATTCCATTTTTTTCTAATCATTGAGTTATTCTATAATATTTTCCCTTGTGTAGCTTGGAAAAAATTATATCATTAATTTAAATAACTTAATTTATTTTGTTTAAGGTACATTTTCTGTCAGAAGTCAGAATATTCAGCTATTAAAGGAAAAATATTTCAATTCTTATCTGATATTAGTTTATATACAACTAAAGAAAAAAACGAAGGTGAACATCAATTCCATAATTTTTGCCAGGGGTAGTATACATGAAGAACATAGTTGAATAGAGGGAACTAGTCAGAGAGTCACATTGAAATTTGAAATCAGCTTGTATTAAGAGGCACTGCAAGAGGAAGCATGCAGAAAGAGATGAATTTTTCACACATTTGAAGAAAAATGACTCCAATTAAAATCATAACAGAGAGAGAAAAGAAAACAAGCAAAAAAAAAAAAAAAAAAAAAAAAAAATTTCTGACTTTCTTTCCACACAGACAATTACATTATAGCAAAAGAAGTAAACAGCCCTTTCCCAAGATGCTTGGGGATTTGTCTCTTCACTAAAAGATTTGTAATATTTTGGTACATGCTTGTCTGCAGCACATATATCACATGACCAAAGCAGATCAATCTGTGAGAGGTATTTGCTGTTGTTGATAGTATAATTGTAGTTAGTGTGCTGGTGAATTGTGCATTGCTTTACTCTATCTGTGATTTGAAAACTGTACAGATGAATGCGCAACATAGTCTAACTTAGGAACTTATGCTTACGAGTTCAAACTGAGTCATAATATTGCAGACCAAAAACATTTGTTGCATGAAAGGTGAAGGTACAGAAACTGGATGATTCAAGAAATTTCACTAGGATTGCAAAAAGCTCAATGTTCAGGCAAGGTTAGGTAGGTCTAAAAACATAGATTCTGAGACTGTGATCCAAACCATAGAGGAAAATCTGGTAAGTAGTAATCAGAGAATATCAGGTGAGCTCAGTATCTCACAGTCTGTGTGGATTCATCACCTTCATAACTTCAGCAAAAGCATCCAGAACTGCTGATTTGTGCCTGATATTATCAAAATATTGCAAAACTGTTGACTCATTACAGTACATAATTTGGTGAATTAAAAATGAAGCAGTATTTTTTAATCAAACATTTACTAACCATGTATCGAGTGAGATGTCCTCTTGGATGAGCAGGTTTGCTCCAAGTGGCAACTAAGCCTTTACTTCCATTTTGATGAACAGAACAATGAACAGGACTACTTGGAACTGGAAAAGAAAAAAATATTTGATTGTTTTTCATATATCTATAAAAAAAAAAGATTTAAATAAACAGTTTATATAACTCTAGATATCACAGATAAAATTTAATAAACAAATGTCTAACCCTTTATTCTCTCTAATGATTATATATCTTATGTCACAACAAGAATTAGAACAATATATATAAAATGTAACCAGATAGCAAAATTTCCATTGCATATTTAACATGTAAACAAAGATAGCAAATCTTACCATAATTAAACCAAATGTCATTTTTGTCCATTTTTCTCTCATCACATAATTCAGCAATAGCTAGAGCTATGGCCACCAAAATTTTTTAACATTAGTTTTTAAACATCCCGAGACTTAAAAGTTTCTCGTGAAAATTTGCTTTACAGTATAATACTAAATATTAACCCTTAGAACAAGAACAAGTATATTGTTGCTTAGGAACAATACACCCAATCAGATATGAACATACAGAGTCCAGTGTATTCAGCAAATATTGTGCCGTTTCCTAAAAGTATATATACCCAGGTGGTCTGAGTTCTAGCCAGAAAATCTCCATTTTTAAATTGTTATTGCCTAGCAACAATACAACCAATCAGATGTACACTTACATCTGAGCTATTATAGTGTTACCATTATAAGAAATGGAATTGGCGATCCAAGTTTAAATCCTGAACTAAGCTGTTTGCATTTCACAGCACTAATACCTTTGTAAAAGGTATGAATTCAACTATTCTATCCTGAGCTATGGATAATTAGTAGAGCAGACTGGGCTCTTTAACTTTGGTTTGACAACCAGTCTCGAAGAAGGAAAACTCTGAATTCAAACCAGTTGTAGTTTGTTGAAAAAAATAACTGTCACATCCTGCTCCATACAGAGGGATTGGGTAAATTACATACATCTGAGGTATGATCCAGTACATTCAGCTGATGTTTATGCCACTACCTAGAAAAACCTGCACAGCCTGAATTCTAGCTGAAAAATCCCCATTTCTACATTGCTATTGCCTATGAAATGTGGTAATTTTATTTAACAGACTGTAAGGCTAAGTATGAGGGTTCAAGTTTAGAACCTGGGCCCTCACATTTAGGGTTATATAAAAAAAAGGTATCTAAAATAAACAAAAGGTAATGTATAAAATGAATTAAAGAAACTCAAACGTAACAACAGATGGTGACAAACTTTTAGTTTATCTGAAAAATGCTTAAGTTTCTCAAAGTGGCCAATATAGACCCTCGAGGGGAGAATAAAATTTTGGCTGAGTGAATAAAAGCATAAGAGGGGAATTTATGAGTTTGCATTTGAAACATGAGAACAAAAGTTTTGGGATCATGTAGACTAGTTGTCAAATACTGTACATCTACTTGAATACCTGATTGGGTGTGATAGCCACTAGTGATGTGTCATTCACACAGGACTCATTCAAAACTATTTAAATGAACAATCTAGCTCTGACTGAGAAGATCTAGATCTTTTCAGTATCGTTAACACATATAACCCTATTTTCACAAAAGAAAATATTTAAAAACAATTATATTTTCAATAAATTATTTTGTAGAAATAACTCTTTTCATAATAGGTTACGAGATGTCTCAGTAAAAAAAGTTATTTAATAAGGATGAAAATTTAGATTTAAAAAATAACGAAAAAGTAAAATTAAAATATAGTGCCTGAAATTTTGAAAGTGGTAAGATTTTTGATAAATAAAATTTAATCATTATTAATGAAAAATCCAGCTCTGACTGAAGAGATTCAGATCTTAACTTGTTAAGTCAGTTTCAATACTGCCAGGTATTTATTGGTGTAGGTGTTGTTATGATTCAATATTCCGTTTATAATAACTTTTTTGCATTTTGTAAAAAAATTTTTCTTGAAACGAAAACATTTAAAAAAAAAAAAAAAAAAAAAAAAAAATCAACACCTCTTATCATATCATCCTGTGAGACTATGAAAAATATTTAATTAATTCATTTGGGAGTTAATGAAAATTAAATTTAGTTACAAGTTGTGCATCAAGTAAAAAGTTTGAGAAGCTGTTTTAGACTGACAGAAAATAAAATTGTACACCCTGAAGTATGATGCCTAATTTGATCTGGGTATTGTATTGTGCATGCATGGAGGAAGTTGCTATTCTATCAAAATTTTCCAAGTTTTTGGAGGAACAACAGTGTATAGCATGTCAATCACCTTACACTATTAAACTTTCTCATAGAATACAGAACTTTCACTCTCATCAGACAAACCTTTTTCAACACATGAAAGACCTATTTGAAAATATTAATACAGAGATTTTCTTGAAAAAAAAATAAAAAGTAAGAAGTTTGAGAAGCCCTAGTTTAAACAAACATTTTATAAATTTTACTTACTTCCATCATTAGTTTTAACTATGACAAAATGTGCCGGGCTATAAATCCGATTGTGTGTCTTGTTTGTAACTTGAACGAACACAAGCAAATGATACATGGTAGCAGGCTTCAATTTAGTGAAATTGTAGTTAGTGTCTTCAACAGCAGTTCGATTCACCCAAGAGTAGGGAGGCATTTTTTCACTGATTAAAAGAAAAAAGAAATATACTTATACAAATTATTCACTTATTAGAAATAAAAATAACTTGAAAATACATAGTTCAAATCTGAAAAGAATAAAATTGACAAAATCATTAAAATTGGAAAAATTCTGGCTTCTCATAAAATTATGTCCTCAAGGTATATTGTATACAATAATATATGAAGGATGCCCCAAAAAATGAAGGATTGATTTCAATGGAATGTCAACCAATCAAGGGCTATTTTATGCCTTGAGAATCATCTTCATTGTACATTTATATTTTTTGTATAGTTGTTTCGAAAGAGGTTTTGTTTTGTACATGGTCCTATTGAATATCATTAAAATTGGAAAAATTCTGGCTTCTCATAATATTATATTCTCAATATCTTTTTACTAACAATTACTATTGCAAACGTTTCATGCAAATTTTAATTGATTTAAAATAACCAGTGCAATCCAAGTGTGGATCTCTTACCTTTCATAGGATAGATACTACAGCTAGTTGTTATTTACTAAGTTTAGCTTGGTTTAGCAAAAGGACAGAAATATGTGGTACCCAGTGGGAGTCGAACTTACAATGATCTACTAGCTGAAGTTGCAAACTAAAAAGAAAGTAACAGTCATTTCCTAAGATTAGCTGTGGCACAAGGCCAGAAATATGAGGCACCCAATGAGAATCAAACTCATTAACAATGGCATGCAATCCTAGCTCAAAAAAACGTTACTCCATGCAAGGAATCCAGGCATTTTAGTTAGTTTGGTTAAAATTAGTAACACTGCTGATTCTAAAAATAAAAGCTTTATCTTTAATCAAAAATTATTTATTTTTTTATACTTACACAAAGCTGGGAATGTAAGAGATCTTTCCTGGCACATGTTTAGTAACAGGGTCCCATTTGAGCAAAACATTACTGCTAGTTAGGTCTGTATACCACATGTTTGGAACACGTAATTTTTCTACAAAAGATTTTTAAAAAATAAAATTAAAAATTTAATAACATGAAAGATTAACAGAATTAACTTCTGTAATCTGTACACTAACCATAATAATAACAAGAGATATATTGGTTGGTTTTACAGCATGTCAATCCTTATTGGGTTATGTAAAGCTGAAGTCAGTTTTTTTTTTTTTTTGTGGCAGAGGTGGGTGGGAAGTAAACAATTACATAGTTTCAAGTAACTATTCTTAATCCAAATAATTTGCACACATTTCACCAATAGTCTAGGAGACAGAGGTTCAATCCCAGGTAAAGTCATACTAAATACTCAAAAAATGCTACTCGATGCCTACTTGCTTAACATTCAGCATTATAGGGTATGGATCAAGGGTAAGTGAAGCAATCCAGGGAAAGGAGTAACACCCTCCCCTACACCTTGGTGTAGTAGCTATCGAAAAGCCTTCAAGTCGCCCTCGACTACGGTCGGTTAACTTACTAACTTATGTTTTCCACTTTATTTTTCTAATGGCATACAAGGATCATTAAATAAGTTTCCAGACTTTTTTCATATGGGCACTTTTATTGATAGTACACACATGAAATTCTAGTCCCCTTCAAAGTAATCTCCTCTGACTGCAATGCACTTGTTGTACTATTCCAACAACTTCTGGGAAGCCCCATGGAAGTCCTCTTGTGTGAGCGTGTCAAGGACCTTTTATCTCCTCAATTGTCTCATAACGACAGCCTCTGAGCTTAGGGAATAACCAAAAGTCACAGGGAACAAGGTCTAGACTATAGGGACGGTAAGGAACTGTCTTGATGCCCATCTTGGTCAAATAGTCTGTGACAAGGATGGAATTATGGACTGGTGCATTGTCCTGGTGGAAATGCCACTAACCTGATTTGAAGAGTGTTGGCCTCTTCCCTAGGAATCTCTTCCTGAACTCCCTTAAAACCTCAACATAGTAACCCTAACCCTTTGGCCAATCAACTCTGGTGTATTGACTTCCTTACTCCTCGCACACCTCTCATAATCCCCCACAGACTCCCTGCCTTCCTTGAATCTCTTATGCCACTCAAAAACTGATGCTCAATTCATGCAAGATGGTTGAAAGCAGTCTGAAGCATTCCATATGTTTCTGTGGCATTTTTTCCAAGTTTAAAACAGGATTTTTATTGCATATCATTCTTCTAAAGCGTCCTCACATCCATATTGCATTTTTGAAATTCACCAGCTGTGAGAATCAGGCTTTAGTAGGGTGTATTCCAATTGCTGCTGTAGCTGTTCATTTGAACCTGAAATCATAAAAATTGGTTGGTCATCACATAAAATGTATAGCAATAACATACTGAATTATCAAGAGTCTAAGACAATTGTAAATGTCTGTACAAAAAAGTCTGGAAACTTATTGAATGCACCATGTATCAACCTCATGGATTATTCAATGCCAAAGCCATCCTTGTAGAACAATAGAGGCACTATTTAACCCATAGCTTGGGGAGATAATGGACTCCATATATTTCTGAAGGCTGGTTGGTTGGGTTTTATGGTATATCAACCTTTGTAGGTTATTTAATGCCAAATCCTCTTTATACATACATATTAAATATATATGATTTGGTTTGGTTGGGTTTTATGGCATATCAACCTTTGTAGGTTATTTAACGCCAAATCCATTTTTATGTAAATAATACAGTTTGGTTGTCAAAAAATTTTTTAATTCAGCTAATTCAGTTTAGTGTAAGTACAGATTTTGTTTACACAGTAAAATGTCAAAACAGCTCTATATATAAAAATTCAGTTTAGTGTAAGTACAGTTTCAATATCAAAAACAGTTCAATTTCAAACAATTCAGTTTAGCATAAGCACATAGTTTAAATGTAAGTACAGTTTAATTGTGAAAAACATTTCTATTTCAAGCTATTCAGTTTAGTCAAGCAGAGCTAATTCAGTTTAGTATAAGTACAGATTTTGTTTACACACAATTAAATGTCAAAACAGTTCTATATTAAACAAATCAGTTTAGTGTCAGTACAGTTTCAATGTCAAAAAACAGTTCCATTTCAAATAATTCAGTTCAACATAAGCACGCAGTTTAAATGTAAGTATGGTTTAATTGTTAAAAACATTTCTATTTCAAGCTATTCAGTTTAGTCAAACAACTCAGTTTAGCATAAGTATGCCATTATTTCTATTTAACCCATAGATAGGGTCCTATTAGGTGCTACCATGCCGGGCCAGAGTGGACCGGAGAGCAATGGCAATGAAGGGGTGCTCCGTATTCCCCAAAGCCCCAGCATTAATGGAACCTCACCATCAGATTGTTTATTGTCATATCCAGGACACACATTGAGGAGGGGGGATCTTACCTCTCTGCAGAGGTGCAGTCGGTGTATTCTACAGCCCCAGCTGACTGGGCAACATTTCCCAAGGGTATCAGTCCAAAAGCAAACGTAATAGCAAAAGTGAACTTGCATATTATGGCATTGCAATCAGACATGTTAACTACTATGGAATGGAGATGAGACTGTTTGCATTTCACATAGCACCAATACCCATGGGAAAGGTATGCATCCAACTATTCTCTATTAAACCAAGAAAGCAAACCAAACTTAAATAGTAGGGCACACTAGGCTCTTTAATCTTAGTATGGTAAATAGTGTAGAAGAAAGAAAACTCTAAATTCAAACCAGTTGAATTCCACTTAAAAATTGACCTTATATCATATCCTGCTTGTGCAGAGAGGTTGGTAAATACATGATATCAAGTATTCCTATCTAATACAAATAATTCGTGTACAGTTAAATGGTTTCAAGTACACCTATCTAACATTAATAAAGTAAAAAGTAAAGTTGGCGACCATAATCAAGGGTGGCCCTAAGGTTCTTTTTTAATAGATGTTACACCGAGGTGTAGAGGAGGGCAATTATCCTTTCCCTGGATTGTTCCACTTTACCCTTGATACGTACCTTATAGATGTAAACGGTAAGAGGTATCAAGTACCATTTTTTTGAGTCTTTGGTATGACTCAAACTGGGATTGAACCCTAATCTCCCGGGCTATTGGCAAACACTACCAACTAGACTAATAATTTTCTTTAACAAAAATTATTCGATTATAACATGCACCCCTAAATTTGGGATACAAAATTCTGAAAAAAATAAAAAAATAAATGAATGAATAAATAAATAAATAAATAACAAAAAAATGTATCTTGTATAAAACATGTACTGATTTTTTAGAATTTGTAGCAGCTAAAATTAACATTTGTTCAACTTTTTATCTGGTTCATATATGTAATATAATTGCGGTGCGATTTAGTTTTGTATATCTTGCCTTTCGGTTTAGTTAAGATGAGAATCTTTCGGTTTAGTTAGGATGAGAACCTTTCGGCTCAGTGCATGGGTTAGTTAGGTGCAAACATGAGTGCAGGTGTTCACGAGTGCAGGTGTTCACGAGTGCAGGTGTTCACGAGTGCAGGTGTTCACGAGTGCAGGTGTTCACGCGTGCAGGTGTTCACGCGCGGGTAGGATGCATCATTCACAGATGCCAAAATAAAACCCCAGATAGGAAATGAGACGAGGGGGTGTGAATGACATCATGCACTGGAAGCGTGGGCTGAGGATTTTTGGGATTTGAGGAAAAGCAGAGAGTTGAGTTCCAGCCTCCGAACGAGAGAGTCGAGATTCAGAGCTGGGCGAGGCCAGACAAATTTGTGCGCTACGGGCACCGCACGTTGGTTGGGTTGAGAGTTGACGATGTAAAAGCAGTCAGCATAGAAAGATTGTGTCTCTCTCTCCTCATCTCAAAAAACCTTTAACTCAAAAGTAATAAAGTTTCGTACCTGAACCAATTTCACGTTTTCGGATTCCTATATATGTTTATGAACATTATGTCTATTTCACATATCCGTATCAAGGGTATGTTACATATATAGACTAAAAATTAAAATTTATACAGTTTACTTACATTTTAAAAAACATACAATATTTAGAACAAACACACAGACCTGTTCACATAGAAATGCAACAAGCTTGAACAAAAATTACTTTATACTCAGGGAAACAAAATTATAAACATATTCCTGTGGCTTTGTAGTGCTATAAAATGGAAGTGTTTGTTACATATTAGTTAGTTTGGATCAGAGGTATAACTTACATTAAGTCATTCAGTCTTCAATATGATAATGCACATAACAAGATAAAAAGTTAATATTTAGTTCTTATGTATAATATGCAACCCTAACTTTTAGGCTTAAAAATGGGGGGAAAAAAGTGCATATTGTACACAATTATGATAATAATCATTTGTTTGAACACAGTTATATAGTTTCAAGTATTCCTATCTCACACCAATAACTTTCAAACAGATCTATTTGTCTCATAGATTGGACCCTAACAAGTACTACCACTCTGAGTCAGACTGGACTCAGGAGTAATAGTAATGAAGAAGTACTCCACACATCCCAGATCTTCAAAACTGGAGCCTCATTGGCAGATGCAGTTTATGGAAATATAAAATACTTTTATTTTTCAAGATATAGGTTGGATTGTTATATTTTTTTTTTATATACATATTTGCAAACATCTATAGCTTCAAGAAACTAGCCATAATTCCATAGATTGCCCAATGTCTGATGAAAATTTCAAGGAAAAATCATCATAAACTGTACAGTACTTTCCACCTAAGATGAAAAACTGACAGATATGACAAAAGATAAAAGTAGAGTTACTTTTGGATGAAAAAATGTACACACAGCAGTCTATGGTAAGTCCGACCTACCCATTCTTCTATAGCTAAAATGCAGTGTGAATGTTGGAATTAATGCAGGTATTATTTAATAATCATATACTAAATATTTCCCTTGAAATTAAACAAATTATTATTGAATATAATAATAGTGTCATAATACACTTACCATTACACATGCCAAATTTTTCATCGCGTCCATTCAAGCAATCACTTTTGTCATCACAGGCAACAAGATATGGCAGACACTGGTCACTATCGTTTTCACATAGAAATTCATGTGGAGAGCATTTTTTTTGGTTTCCAGAATGACCTGAAAGAAAAGAAATAGTCATTTACTCTTGTGGTAATTCCATCTGATGGTAACTCACCTGATAAACTGAGGTCAACCTATTCAAGGCAATGCACCTGACAAATGGATTGATTGATTGTTTTATTTGGTTTTATGGCATATCAACCCATTTCAGGTTATTTAATACCAATTTCTGTTGATTTGGTTGTCTAGTGTTTGCATCATGTACATAAATAAAATGTTGAAGGTTTAACTTCTTTTATATAAACCTACTACTTTTAGAAATGTTAGTATTTTGTCTACTTCAACATGTTCGAATAGTTTTTTTTATATTGTAGTGTAGAAATATTGTCTTTTTGGTGTTAGGTCGATGCAATCTATCAATAGGTGTTTTACCGAATATGGAGTGTGACATCACACACACTATAGTGGTTGTTCTTGTTTGAGTAGATATGAGTGGGTGATGTCTGTGAGTCCAGTATATAGACGAGATAGGATAATTTCTTCCCTACGGGATTTTCTGTATCCTTTCCATTCTCCTATTTCGGCTGTTATAGTCTGGAGTTTGTTGTGTGGGGTGCAGTTCCATCTTCATTGCCATTTGTTTTGGGTAAAGCTTTTTTATTTCTATTTTTAAGTCAGTATATGGAATCTTAAAGCTTTTGTCTATAGGCATCTTCCAGGCTGTTTTGGCTGCCGAGTCAGCTTGGTTATTCCCTTTGATTGTGGCTTGGGATCCAGCATAGCTCTATATCTTTGGTTTAAGTGTTTGTGTTAAGGATGTTAGGACTGATAAAGAATTAGAAAAAAAATGAATTTGGTGGAGTCTGTTTGAATTATAATGTTGAGTGCCAGATCTATGGCTTTAGCTTCTGCACTGAAGATAGAAGTGCTGTTAGGAAGTCATTTTGTTATCTTGGTATTATGTTGGATGGCAGTGCATGATACTTTGTTTCCATTTTTGGAACCGTCGGTGTAAATATAGATATAGTTGAGGTGGTTATTTTTAAGGTGAAGGAATTCTTCATGGAAGATAGTAGGGTATGTGTTTTCTTTGATATTTTCTTAGATTTAGCAGTATTTTTGGTTGCTTCAATAATTTAAGTATTTGTATTTTATCTATTTGTATTTTGGTGACAAGATTTTTCTGTTGGGAGTCTAAAAGGCTTGATGAGGTTTGTTTTTGTTTCAAAGAAAGTTTTGTGTTATGGGTGGTAGAGGACATTGTGAGTAGGGTTTGAAGGACATGAGGCCAGTTTTATTTAGTATTGTATGGCTAATTTTTGTCTTCTGATTGATAGTCGAGGTTATTCACTTTGGTGTACAAGCTTTCTATAGGAGAGGTTTTGTAGGCTCCTAGTGCCAGTCTCAGTCCTTGATGGTGTGTAGCATGTTTTAAATAGGATTTTCTGGCTGATCCATAGATGAATGTGCCATAGTCAAGTATGGATCGTATTAATATTCGGTAGAGTTTAAGTAAAGTTTTTCTATCTGCACCCCAGTCTGTGTGTGCTATTACTCTAAGAAACTGGATTGTTTTATTACACTTTGATCTTAAGTATTTGATGTGGGGTTTGAATGTTGCTTTTTTTGTCAAAGATAATTCCTAGTAATTTGTGTTCATCAACAATAGGGATTTCGGTAGAATCTAGTTTAAGTACAGAGTCGTTAAGCATTTTGTGGGGGTTGCAGAAATGTATACATTGTGTTTTGTTTTGGAAGATTTTGAAACCATTTTTAATGGTCCAGTTGTTTATCTTATTTAGACATTGTTGGAGTTGACGTTCTATTGTTCTAATATGTTTTGATTTGCAACAGATTAGGAAGTCATCTACATATAGTGAGCCATCAACTCTCAAGTTTAAGCATTTCACAATGCTGCTTATTTTTACATTAAATAAGGTCACAGATAGGATGCTACCTTGTGGCACTCCCATTTCTTGTTCTTGTAGTTCTGAGAGTGTTGTGGCGATCCATACTTGGAATTTTTGATCATTTAAGAATTTTTTTTTTTTTATAAAAATGGGCAGTCTATCCTTCAATCTCATATTTTTCAAGCTTTGATTATGCCATATTTCCACATGATGTTGTAGGCTTTTTCTATATAAAAAAAATATGGCTGTCATGTGTTCTTTTTTGGCAAAAGCTTCTCTTATGAGGGTTTCCAAGCAGATAAGGTGATCAATAGTACTTCTTGTTTTCCTAAAGCCTGTCTGAAGGTTTGTGATTAACTTATTTTCCTCGAGAAACCATGTTAGTCTGTTGATAATCATTCATTCAAGTATTTTGCAGATACAGCTAGTTAAAACTATTGGTCGGTAATTTGTTGGATTTGTAGTATCTTTTGCAAATTTTAGTATTGGTATTATAGTGGCTCATTTCCAGGAATTAGGGATGTTCCTACTGTGCTAAATGTTGTTGAAGATTTGGAGTAAATATTGAAGTGAAATTTTAGGTAGTTGTTTTAAGATTTCATATGGAATCTCATCTGGTCCAGGAGTTGTATTATGCGATTTTCTTAAAGAGGATTTTAGTTCTATCATGGTAAACCAACCATTTACCATTCTACTCTATGATTTTATTTGTTCTGCAAGTTTGTTTTGGTCCTGTTGAAATTTCTTGTAGGAGAGATGTTTTGTGAGTCATGCTTGGTTTGTGGACTGGTTGTGGTTAGTGGGTATAATGTCTTGGGTCCCCATCCTGTCTAAGGATGGGAGGGTACTTTCAGTTATATTCTTGCAATTTTCAGATTGTTTCATTTTTTCTAGGGAAGATTTTATTTTGTTTTTAGTTCTGTTTTTGGAGGTAGATCATTGGCTTGATTTGCTCCTTTTTTAGTTTGATGGTTTTTTTGGTTTGCATTTTCTATATGGTATGTTTTATTTAAAGGTTTGGTTATGGTCTTGTTTTTCATTTGATTTTGTTCTGTTTTGGTGAGGGGTGGGGTTCTGTTCTATGTATTTGGACTACTTAAAGTAAATTCTTTACTCAGGTTTTTGGGGTTTGGTTTTTATTAGGGTTTTTATGTGGAGAGATGGTTCTTATTTCTTCTCTTGGAGGTTGCTTAGAGGGATTTGTTTCAATGCATTGTGATGTTTTTTCCAGGTTATGTTCAGTCATTGGTTCAGGGTTTTAATAGTATGGGTTTTATTTCTTGTATGATTTTGGCCAGTCTTGAGATCCTAATTGGAGTAGTTTGCAGATAAGTTCTTGGTAGTTTTCTCTTTTTTTGTTTTTTTAACTCTTTTTGAGTTGATTTGGGAGGGGTTTTTGTTTTTTTATGTAGCCTTCAACTATTTTTCAGGCTTCTGGATAGGGAATGTTTCTGGTGTGTTTTACAATTAGGATATTTTTTTCTTTTTTCCAGACTGGGCAGGTTCTGGTATAGGATGGGTGGTCTTCACTGCAGTTGGCACATCTGTTGTTGAGTGTGCAGTCGGTGGCAGTGTGGTTTGGTTCTCTCTCCTCACATTTACCACATAGTGTGTCCGTTCCATACACTTCCATGGTGGCCAAATTTTCGGCAGTTAAAGCATCTGAGTGGGTTTGGAATGTATTGTTCTATTTTTTCATTGATATAGCCGATTTTTATTTCTTTGGGAATTGTAGGCGAGTTGAAGGTTAGTATATAAGTGTTTGTTTGCATTGTTTAGCGGCCTCTGTAACACCTTGGTGTAGTAGCTATTGAAAAGGGAGCCTTTGGGTCACCCTTGACTACAGTCACCTACTTGTTTGATTTTTGATGGTAGTTCTTTTTGTCAGTTACACCTTGGTTTTTTTAGTTCAGCTAATATTTCTTCCCTTGAACACTGAGAGAGTTCTTGTTTCTTATAAATCCTTTAGAGGAGTTTAGGGTTTATGGTGATATGCTTTTATTTTAAAATTGTGGAAAGTTTTCATATTTAGTAAAAAGTTTGTGTTTCTTTATTTTCAGTTTCAATCATTATTGTACTATTTCTTAAATTTTTAACTGTTTTTGGATTGATATTTGTAGATATGACTTCTGTATAAGAAATGGGGATAATTTTGTTAATGGGGTATCTTCAGTCGATTCTAATATTATAAATTTTGGGAAAGGTGGTTCATGCTTTATTTTTTCTTTGGAGTTGTCCGACTATGTAAGGTCACTTGAGATTTTTTGGGGTTTTTGATTGGGTTATATTTTCGAGAGCCAAAAAGAATGTTCATGAGTTTCATTGGCTATGCTCCCCACCCACAACGGAGCCCCATGGATGTTCCTAGGGAGAAACCCATTTGCCTAGTCACAACAGGGCTAAATAGCCAGTATACTCATGCTGATAGTAGTTTAATTTTGTCCCTGGATTTTCATTCCTAAGATAATTACTCACCCAGGGACAGGAAGGAGTATAGGTCTTTCCTCAGCATTGCCCTCTAATTCAGATTTTTCCAAAAATCTGAAAGAGGGCTGACATGTCCAGCCGATTGATTGAATTGGGCCTCTCCGACTGCTTGTCTAGTCCAGTAAAGGCCAAAGAGGAGCGTTGTAGGTCACATGACTTCTTTAGTTGCCAGGTCATAGACTGCTCAGCCATGAGGATCCTGTCCTCAAGCATTATGGGTCGTCACCCACAGCTAATGGGTAACCTTGTTGGATTTTTTTTACTCCTCTGCAGAGGTGCAGTCAGCATATTCTACAGCCCCAGTCAACAGGGTGAGAAAAATGGAAGTCATCCCATTTAAAGCAACCCACTTGATAAACAGAGGACAATGCACTTGAGGCAACAAACTGAGGTTAACCTACCCAAGGCAATAAACTGAGGGCAACCCACCTGACAAAATGACATCCCACCCACAGCAATAAACTGAGGTCAATCTACCAGAGGCAACCTACTCATGGTAACAAATTGAGGTTACCCAAGGCAATAAACTGAGTGCAACCCACCAAACAAAATGACATCCCACCCACAGCAATAAACTGAGGTCAATCTCCCAGAGGCAACCTACTCATGGTAACAAATTGAGGTTGTCCAATGCAACAACTGACATCCTATCAAAAATAACCCATCCAAGGCAATACACTCAACAAACTGACATCCCACTTAAGGCAACAAACTGAAGTCAGCCCATCTGAGGAAACATACTAACATCCTACAATAAGCAACAAACTCATGTAAGGCAACACACTGAGGTCCTCTCACCTGAAGTAACCCAAGGTAATCCCACCCAAGGCAACAAACAGAGGTCAACCCATTTTACAAACTTAGGACATTCCAGTTTAGGCAAAGGAAAACACAAAATTCAAACCAACTGTACTCCATTTAAAAATTGACCTTCTGTAATAGACATTGAGTATATATCTCCAGAGATTCATGCCAGAATACCTCAACTATAATCAATTAACTATATAAAATTCATATACAAAAATAGGGTCATTGTATTTTAGTTTGCATTTTAAGAGTTTGTAATCTAAATACTTGGTGTAAAATATTATATATATATATATATATATATATATATATATATATATATATATACACACACACAAATTTCGTTGAACATAATAGATATTTTCTGTCTACATATTTTCTTCTGGATCCGTTCATATTGCCGTATTGCTTTTATCGTATTTGTCGGGAATTGATTTATGTATTGTCCATAGTTGTTTATATCCCTAGTACTTTCTGCCCAACTTTGGGCCATCATCAGGGGAGGATCTATTACAAAAGTGATGTAACTTTTGTTTTTGCATATTACTACTATGTAAGAGCATCTTTACTGTTGGAGAGTATAGCGTTTGCTTTTAAATGGGTTTCTATAAATAGTGTCAGTAGCTAAAGACATTTAAGTACATTAGCACTGGTTTGGAAATTAATTCTGTTAAGTGTCAGTTGCATGTTTCTAATATGTAGTGCTTCGAGAATCTGTAGTTTTGGATTATTATTTTGATGTTCTAATATTGTTTTATGTCAGTGAGAATTTTCCGTAATTCTGTTGTTGGGCATGAATGTTTTTTTCAAATGCTGAGCTATTGAATAACTTACATAGTAGTAATATGCAAAAACAAAAGTTACATCACTTTTGTAATAGATCCTCCCCTGATGATGGCCCAAAGTCGAGCAGAATGTACTAGGGATATAAACAACTATGGACAATACATAAATCAATTCCCGCCGAATACGATAAAAGCAATACGGCAATACGAACGGATCCAGAAAAAAATATGTAGACAGAAAATGTCTATTATGTTCAACGAAATTTGTATTAACGAAGAAATGCTGCCAAAATATATATATATATATATATATATATATATATATATGAAAATAAATGATATAAAATGACAATCCCACCTGATGGTGATACCTTGCAGTTTAATTCATCTGACTGGTCAGCACAATCGTAGATACCATTACAGAGATATGCCATTTGAATACAACCAGGTGATTCAAGGCAATGGAACATATCATGGCCACATTGTTCAACAGTGCCACAATTCATTTCATCTTCATTTCCCATGCAGTCATCTTCATTGTCACAAGTCCAGGCCATTGGAATACACTGACCATTGCCACATTGGAAATGGTGATTCGGACATGGTGGGAAGGTGGCTAGAAAAAGAAGAAACAAGAAAAGATCAGATGTTTTTCTAAGCAGTTTGTTTAAAAAAGGATTTAACATTTTTTAATATGACAAAACTTCCGAGCGGCTTAAACAAAAGAAATTTATTAGTCAACCAACTGATGTCAAATTATAAAATTACAGAAATAACATTAAAAAATTGTATTTACTAGCAGAGAAAATACACACACACCAAGTTGAGTCAAAAGTTTTTTTGGATTTCAAATATTTTAGCATCTGTTTACAAGGCTGAGCTTATGGAGGTGTTGATTAATGCCACTTTGTGAAAGATCAAGTTCTGCCAACAATGTATGACTGCTTGTTCTTGGCTGATGTACAACTATTTCAAGAAAAGCTTCATCTTCCACATCCTCAATAATGACCAACAATAATTGAAAGTACATATACTCTAATTATAAAAGAGACTTCAGGCAATTTTTAAACTGCCTTCACATCTTGCTTGCCAACATGAAAAGGCCAATGAAAAACTCAACACCAAATCCTTTTCTGCCACCCTAAATAAAATATGCTGACAAGAAAAACTGCTGCCTAAATACACAATTGTGTCATCACCCCATTAAATGAAAAGTCTCTGAAATTAGAAGACCATTTCACATACCTCAATAGCAATATCTCATCTACTGAAAGTGATGTCAACATATGCATAAGAAAGGCATGGACTGGTTATTGAGCATATGGAAATCTAATCTCTCTGATAAAATAAAATGCAAATTTTTCCAAGCTGAAGCCACGTTAGTACTATTGTATGGCTGTACCACCTGGATTTTAATGAAGCACTTGGTTTGGTTTCTTTAATGACATATCCACTTTTGTGGGTCA
This sequence comes from Sepioteuthis lessoniana, assembly GCA_963585895.1. Classification (NCBI taxonomy): domain Eukaryota; kingdom Metazoa; phylum Mollusca; class Cephalopoda; order Myopsida; family Loliginidae; genus Sepioteuthis; species Sepioteuthis lessoniana. The sequence continues at coordinate 28,455,997 of OY757928.1, read as the reverse complement.
TTTAATATCAAAACCATCCTTGAAAAAGAACAGCAGTAATACTATTTAACATATACCTGAAAGGATTCATACCTTTCCTAGGATATTAGTCTGAAAATGAACAAAATAGTGCAACTGAAGTTGAAATTTGCTTACTTCAAAGCTGCAGATGAGCACTTGAGCTATTATGCCATGTAGTCTTCTACCATGAAGCAATAGGAGAAAAAGCTAAATGAGAACTATACAAGTATGTTATGTTTTGTTTTTATTAAATCTTGGAAGCAGCACCCCACAAAACAACATACAGCCACTTGCTCCCCATCTCACAATCCATCTAATGAACATGTTGAGCACTGCTGGAGAAACAGGGACAAACTCATAAGTGAGGTCCTCTCATGGACTCCCACACAGACACACCAGTCTTGGCCATCCAGTAAAGACTTTCATTTATCAGATTTGTAGACACTGGATGCCGTCTAGAGGACTTGCCAATCGTAATGGAGAATAGAGACACATAGTGAGAAAGAATCAAAGGAATCTATGCATGTTATAAAGATGATCATGATATATATGTGCATGATATAGCAATTATCATCATAAGAAATGGACTCAATGATCAGAGTTCAAATACTGGATGAGGCTGTTAGCATTTCACTTTGTGCTAATGCCCTGGGGAAAGTTATGAATCCTTCTTTTCTCCCTTTAGCTATAGGTAAATAGCAAGCAAAGTAATCTTTTAACTTTGATAGGATAACCAATCTAGGAGAAAGAAAAACTGAATTTAAAACCTGAGGAGTGCTGTTCAGAGAATCTGTTGCACACAATTCTTCTGTTATCATAAAAAGTGTGGCTGGTTCTATGTAAGATTCACCGCTATAAACAAATCACCTGTGGAGGTAGTTCAACAGTTCACAACTTTAACCAAACTGAAATTGATTGGAGAGTCCTTTGTGTGTGTATATTTAGACAGCAGATTCTTTTGAAACCATATTCTAATGAAAATAACAGATAAGGATTTAGTGTTTAGCTTTATATTCAGTTTTTCTTGTTGGTAAACAAGATGTTGCAAATGTGATTGTAGGCAGTTAAAAAAAAACTGTTGCAAGTTTCTGTTAGAGTAATCTGAGTATGGGTACTATTGACCATCTTCCGTAAAGAAGAGATATGTATAAATAAACATCCTACATTAAACAAAATCTCTCTTAAGTTGGGAGCAGGAATTTTACAATGCATCTGATACAAGTCCAAAGTCCCACAGCCTCAGTAGATTCACAGTCATGTTATCTTTAGCAGCTTCATTAACAATTTTAAATCAGTGCCAATAGTCTGCATGTGATGAACATACCCACTTAAAAATTCCTTGAGTGCAGAATAAATCCAACACTCCACAACAAAAGAGCACCCAAGTCTTTGTCAATGACTGTGTGTATATATCTACACACACCTTATTATACACCTAATATTACCTATACATTGGAGATTGTGTATGTGTGTATGTGTGTGTGTGTGTGTTAAACTGATACTGCATCACAATTTCTTAAGTTATTTATGTCAAATTCTTCATGATTTTATTTAAATATCAATTATTAGAATATAAAATAGTGACTAAATAGATCATTATTGTTTTCCTCATATGTGTTTTCCTTTATCTCAGTCAATCCTTGTTTCTTGCTTCAAGTTACAGAATAGGCATTTACAACATTAAGAAAATTGTTTTATATCATTGTTACTGTTGCCTTATCTACATTCTAATAACATGCAGTATATCTATACATGCAACCAAATAGTGGTATACAGTGAGAACAGAAGGCAAATTTGCATATTGACCTTAAAAAATCAATTTTGATATTTCTTTGGTATTATTCATTTTTTCATTGTTTGGTTTTATTTTAATAAATGTGAGAAAAAATTTCATTGATAAATCTTTTAAAAATCCATTATCAAAAATATATAACAGTAATTTTACTTGTCACTAATTTAATTAAATTAGGAAAATTTAGCAATGAAAGCAAAGAGCAATAGGAAGAGCTAATGTCCAATCTGTTCAATTCTTTGATGATTCTCTCTGTTTCAAATAAGTTTAACCTAATAATTTGATTTCAAATAATATTAAATGCTACTTTTTATTTCATTACTTTTCTTTTTGCTTTTCCAATATAAATATTGTAAAAATATTTACACATACAAATACAAAGAAAAAAAAAAGAATAAAAATAAAAAAATTTAGAAAAAAAAAAAGAAATCTATCAATGAAAAAGTATAAACAAACTTTTACTACTTGTCCAACTTCAACAACATGGAAGTTGAAATTATTTTCCTTTTGAAGGGGCAGTCTTTTTTTTTGATTAATAAAATTAATATTTATTCATTGACATATACACAAATAATTAAGATATTAAAAAAGAAATAATTTTTTTGTTTTGATTAATAAAATTAATATTTATTCATAGACATACACACAAATAACTAAGATATTAAAAAAAATCAGCAATTTTTTTTTATCAATAAAATTGATATTTATTCATTGACATACACACAAATAATCAAGATATTAAAAAAGAAATAAGTAATTTTTTTGGCTTCCTCATTTACTCAAATAGTTAAATTGGGTTTTAACTATGTGGCTAAGAAAGCCAGGATCACTCTGAAAACTGTCCATTTTGAAGTAAAATAACCAAAACAACTAAATCATTTATGATATTTATTTATCTATTTAAAGACTTACTTAAACTGATTAACAAAAACTGAATGAATGAATAAATAAATGAAAAAAAAAAAACAACAAAAAACTATACTTTCCCTTCATACATAAAGATCAGTTTTCTTTTTTTAGTGGGGCGGTATTTTGTTTTGTTTATTACTTAATTTTACTTAGTAAATTTATCTGGCCGATAAGCAATTAAAATAATCAACAACAATAAACAAATGTTTCATCAATTCAGTTATTGCCTATTTTTTTTTTACAATGATGATAAATCAATTCAAATAAAATATAAATAAATGTAAACTTTTTATAAGTGCTCTAATTTAGTTTCATTCTTCTTTCTAATTGAATATAATTTTATTCAAATTTAAAAATTTTTTTAAAAAAATCCTTTTTTTTAAAAATCTAATTTTTTTTTTTTTTTTTAGAAATTACTTAAGATTTTATAACTTTAAAACAAATACTTGCAACCAAAGGGCACATATCTTTACTAGTACATATATGTGAGTGATTGAAAAATATCGGATTAAGTGCATAAACAAAGGAGATTATGCCAAAAACAAATTTGACATAAAATAGATGCTTTTTTTTTCATCAACATCACTAGGCTACTAACTTATTGATCAACCTAAGTATTCAGGTTATTATTGATATTATTCTTGTTCAAGGAGGAATGGTAGCTGAAATCTGTTGTCCTCTCAAAAACCTAAATCAAAAAAATTCTACTTACCACAATCCTCTTCATCACTATTATCATCACAATCTTGATGATGATCACATTTCTTTCTGGCTGAGACACACACTTTATCTCTTCGACATAGAAATTCATTTTCACTACATTTCACCGGATGGCTGTTATCCATGCCTGGAAAATAGTCCAAAATTATCAACTTTATTAATCCAATAAAAAACTTTTTTTTTTTTTTAAATTAAAAAAAACAAAAAAAAATTGAGAAGTTTTTAAATAAATCTTTAGATGAAACAAAAATTTTGAATTTCAAAAATTTCTAAAAATCAAATTTATATCACTAAAAAAAAAACAAACAAACAAAAAAAACCTCTAATAAAAAGATGTAAAAAAAAATAAAAAATCTCTAAATTATTTTTAGAGATGATTTTTATTTATTTTTTGATATTTTTAAATAAATCTAAATTATCTCTAAAAATAAAAACTATCCTTAAAAACAAAAACTTGATATATTACAAATCTTATGTTTGTACATGAGCACAAAATAAAATAATTTAGATTTTAACAAGTATATATATATATATATATATATATATATATATATATATATACACACACACACACATGTACGTATAAACAACCCCTGCTGTCACCACTGATATACATCTCTATCTTTCCCTTTCTTTCTGTTTTAATCTGTCTTTTTTATAACCCCTTCCACTTTTTATTCATCTATTTCCTCTTATGCTGAATTTTAGAAAAACTCGTTATTCTGATGAAGTCTTTTTGAAATAAAAATGAAATATCATTTCTGAATCCATTTTCAGCGTTTCAGTTTATCTACTTTTCCACTTATTTTTCACATAAACAAATAAAAATTTATATATACAGATTAGAATTTTCATTATACTCATATATGAACACAATATAATTCATCAAAAAAAAAACAACAAAAAAAACCCTCTAAAAATCATTTTAAAAAATCTCTAAAAAAAAAAAAAAAAATTTATATCATTAAAACTCTCATGTAACCATAACCAAGCAAAATAAAAAATGGCATATCATATTGAGATTTATTACAGCAAAATACTTTAAAATGTTCTTAGAAAATAAAGACATTTTCAATCTAATTTGCAACTGAATGATAATTTTGTAGAGTCTGCATTTGTGCTGAATGATATTTTTTTTTAATTACTCAATCTGTCTATATTATAGAAATAACTATGAAATGCTAATCAGAATCTTTCACTCCTAACTAAAAAGAAGCATCATATCATCATGGACTGCTGATACAACAGAAATCCAGTGATTTCAGGTCATGTAGTAATTTCTAAAAGGTTTGAATTAAAAAAATAGATTTTAATGTTTCTTTATTTTAAAGAAAAAGAAATTAAATAACACATATTTATTGTAGGATGAGTAATGACTTATGTTATGACAACAGAATTTCTCATTACTCTGTTGCAAGACCAAGTTGCAGGATATACAAAATCCAACAGAATTTCTCATTACTCTGTTGCAAGACTAAGTTGCAGGATATACAAAATCCAACAGAATTTCTCATTACTCTGTTGCAAGACTAAGTTGCAGGATATACAAAATCCAACAGAATTTCTCATTACTCTGTTGCAAGACTAAGTTGCAGGATATACAAAATCCAACAGAATTTCTCATTACTCTGTTGCAAGACTAAGTTGCAGGATATACAAAATCCAACAGAATTTCTCATTACTCTGTTGCAAGACTAAGTTGCAGGATATACAAAATCCAACAGAATTTCTCATTACTCTGTTGCAAGACTAAGTTGCAGGATATACAAAATCCAACAGAATTATCTCTTATTTCACTTAGCAAAACTAAAATTTTGAATAAGATCTATGTTCTCTTTTTATTTATTCATTTACATTTCAAACTTGAGTGATCATTTTGCTGGACCCTGTTACACTATGTGTAAGAGGGGGGTGTCCTCATGGTGTAATGGTTAAAGCGATGGACTGCAGAATCGTAGTACGCGAGTTCGTACTCCAGTCGCGCTATTACATTCACTTTCAGGCAAATACCCTTGGGAAAGGTATGAACCCCCTTATCCTCCCAGCTATGGGTTAAATAGTAGCACTACTATTCTTCTAGGAGAATGGCTTTGGCATTAAATAACCTAAAAAGGTTGATATGCCATTAAACAAAGAAACCAAACCAAACTATGTGTAAGTAGATTATATGAATCTACAACAAAAATTTACTTGTGCAAAATAAAATCTCTTAGAATATCCACTCCCAACTATTCAGGTATACTTACAATTTTCCTCGTCAGAATTGTCTCCACAATCATTAATGTTATCACAACGTTCAATAGCATAAATACAGAATCCATTTTTACATTGAAATTCTGACTTGCTACAAGATGGCAATACTGTTGACATATTTGAGGTTTGTGGAGTTGCATGAGAAGGAGTAGGTGTTGTAAAAGCTGAAAAGATAAGGAAAAAAATATATTAGGAAAACATCTGGTATTAATTGCTCAAATATTTCTATTTTATATAAAACTTAACTGGCTCATTGGCCTAGTGGGTAGAGTGTTCGCCAATGGTCCGGGAGACCTGAATTCAATATACCAAAAATGGTACTTGATACCTCCTTGCTTAATACTCAGCAATATAAGGTACATATCAAGGGTAAAGTGGAGCAATCCTGGAAAAGGAGTAGTGCCCTCTCCTACATCTCAGTGTAGTAGCTATTGAAAAGGGAGCCTTCTGGTCACCCTCGACTACGGTCGCCAACTTTACTTATATAAAACTTTTTTTTCTATTTTATATAGTAATAAACAAATCTTTATATATTTCATATTTAAAAACAAGCTTTTATATTTTTCTTTTGTCATGGTAAATAATTAGTTTTATATATTTTTCAGGGTCAATTGGAGAAGTGTAATGATGTGAAATAATGTTCATTCATCATGTTTGAATTTAGCATGCATTTGATTGCATCATCATCATCATGTCGCGCCGCCTGCGCGGATATCCCTGACCGTCTCTCGCCATTTCTCCCTATCATTCATCGCCTCCGGCAGGTCTTCAGGATTACAACCCGTGTCCTCACATAGCTGCTGTATGTAAGTTCGTGCTGGTCGTCCCACTCTTGCACATCCATGAGTGGGGGTCCACAGGAGTACATCGCTTATGAGCTCGTCCTTGCTTCTCCAGCAGTGTCCTGCGTGTCTGGTTCGTCGAACTTGTATAGTTTTTGTGATGGGGGGCAAGTGTCCGTATAGTTGGAGTCTCGTGGGGTGTTGTCGCCAGGACTTGTTTAATACTGCTCTCAACATTCTTGTGTAGTTTCCGTCCAGCCTCCTCTCCAGCCGTTTTGTAAGCGTCCATGTGGTGCATCCATATAGCAGTATCGACACAACCGCTGCCTGGAAGAAACTGCGTTTCATTTTATCTGTTAGGTCCGACTTCCATATGATCGAGAGCCTATCGATAGCTGTCCATGCCTTCGTCAGTCGTGTGTCGATGTCCTTCTCGGTTGATGAGACGCTGCTTCCTAGGTAGGTGAATTTGTCGACTAGTTTCAGAGAGGCTCCGTCTAGTGTGGCAATGTTGCCTGTTTGGTTGTAACACATATATTCGGTTTTGTTTGCATTGACATGTAGGCCAATGCCAGCTGCAGCTCGTTCCAGACTATGTAGTAGTGTCTCTGCTTGATTAGGCGTATTCGCTAGTAACGCCAAGTCATCAGCGTAGTCGGCGTCCGTGATTGTTTTTGCGGGGTACCTTTTGCTTCTTCTCTTAGTCAGCTCAAAGCCATTTTCTCTGATTTTGTCTATCGAAGTCCTAAGCACATAGTCTAGACAGATGATAAAGAGGTACGGGGCTAGTGTGTCTCCTTGTAGTACTCCTGCAACAATGTCGAAGTATTCCGTGTCTCCATCTGGTGAACGTACTTTTACTTTGGTGTTTCTGTAGAGAATCATTATCGCTGCTACGGTTTCTTTTGGTAGGCCGTAAGCTAGTAGGATTTGCTCCATCTTCCCTCTGTGTATGGAATCGAAGGCCTTGGTAAAGTCGACAAATAGTAATGTCGCCTGTAAGTTTTTTGCCCGAACGCCTTCCAGGATTCTACGGATGGTCAGTATTTGTGAGGTTGTGGATCTGTTTCTCCGGAAGCCATTTTGGTTTTTCCTAAGGATGTTTTCCATTTTGGGTTCTATGCGGTTTCGTAGTAGGGCATTGTAGATTTTGGCTGCTATGGATGTAAGTGTTATCCCTCGGTAGTTCTTGGCTAGTCCGAGGTCGCCTTTTTTAGGGAATGGAAGGATGCATCCCTTCGTCCATCGTTCTATCCTATTTTGACTATAGACTGCGTTGCATTGCCGGAGCAGTATATCGTCGAATTGTCTCGTCTTCCACACTTCTGGGGGGATCTCGTCTAGCCCCGCCGCTTTCCTATTTTTAATTCTTCTGAGAACCGTGTCGAGTTCTTCTTTGGTGAAAGGACCTAGTTTTACGTCTAATTGCTTACTAATAATTCTGGTGATCGGTTCATCCGTTATTTCCGGTGGGTTTCCTAGTAGATTTTTGAAATGCTGTTCCCACAGTTTTATTCTTTCTTGTTGGCTTGCAGCTTTCAATTTTGCTTTGGCTGTGTTCTTCCTTCCACTTACTTCGTTTATTGTTTGCCAGGCTATCCTGGATTGCCTATCTTCCACCGAGTCTCTAATCTTATCTATCTGATTTTGTACGTATTCTGCCTGTTCTTTTAGGTATATTCCTGTTAATTGATGTTGCGCCTTTTCTAGTTCTCGTGCATTTGTATTTGTTGGGTTCTGTTGATAGTTTTTGGAGGCAGTCTTCACGAGTGCACGTTTTTCTCTAGCTGCTGGCGTTTCCCAAGGGACTCTATATTTAGTTCTAGGTTTTGTTGGAATACACTTTTCTGCCGCCTCCAGGTGCGCTTCTACAAAATTTTCATATTCGTCATTTGGGGTGCCTATTTCTACCTTCTCTTGTAGTGCTTCGAATCTGTTTCTTAATTCTAATGCATATTTATCTCTAATATCTCTGTTGTTGAGTAGGGCCCAGTCATAGTGCTTGGTCGTCGCTTTACGTGTGGCGTTTTTTCTTAGGCTTAGTCGTACTTTGGCCGTAACTATTCGATGATCGGAGGACACACCCTCGAAGGAGGAGTATGCCTCGCAATTCATCGCACTATTCTTCCATTTCCTGTTTATAAGGACGTAGTCTATCTGTGCTTTACTCTTATTCGCGTATGTGTAGGTCCATAATTTCCCCTCCCTTTTTTGAAAGTTTGTATTGAGGCAGGTTAATCTATTTTCTATCATGAAATCTATTAAATGCTGTCCATTCCTGTTAGACGCGTAGTGTAGGCTGTATTTGTTGTGTCTGTTTTTCCCGATTTGTGCATTCATATCTCCGCCAATGACTAGCAGGTTGTGTTTCGGAATGCTACGTACTAGGGAGGATAGATCTTCGTAGAAGGTGGCTATTTCGTTTTCTTCGCTAACATTGGTAGGGCTGTAGCAGGAGATAATTGTTGCTTTGGGGTTGCCATTAAACGTTGCGGCCATCATCCTAGGTTGTATTCTCTCAATGCTGTTCAGTGTTTTTAACGCTCTCGGTCCTAGAAGTATTCCCACCCCTCCTACCGATGCATTGACAGAGTTTTTCCATGCCGATACAGTCACCAGCATCCATCCATTTCCAGTTTCGTGATACTTGATATCTTCGGTGTGCGTGTATCGGTGCTCTTGTATGCAAATTATATCTATCTTATGCTCTACGGCTGATGCAGTTAGCTCTGATAGTTGACCTATTCTATTTAGGGTTCTTACGTTAAATGTCGCTATCTGTATTGTTTGTTTGCATTTTAGTAGTTTTTGTTTGTGTTTGAGCTCTGTAGCTGATTTTTCGAACACCGAGGCCAGGGCTCCAACCTCAGCAGGACGCGCCCCTTTTTTACCCGCGCGAAGAGCGATGCGGTTTATGGATCTGGTTTGAGTACTAGTCATGGTTATCTTTCGGTGGCTGTTTTTGTTCTCATCTATAGAAGCCACTCTTATAGATGAGCAGCAGTAGTTCCCCGATCGAACTGGCAATCTTGAGCGTTAAGCCGCAAGACTCACACGTACAGCATGCTGCTTCCCATGTGTACGCGGTAGTAATAAAAAAAAAAATAAAAAAAAAAAAAAAAAAAAAAATAAAAAAATAAAAAAAAAAAAATAAAAAAAAAAAAAAAATAAAAAATAAAAAAATAAATAGAAAAAAAATTCACTTTTTTTTATCTTAAGTTTTAACTTAGTTAAAGTCCAGGACTGCTGGATGTTAAAATTCAAAGAAATTTTGTGGTATATTTCATGGTTATCTAGTGGTGGACATACAGAGAGAGAGAGAGAGACACAGAGTGAGAGAAAGAAAGAGAGAGGAGGAGTCAACTCTTTTATGACTTTCGTCTTTAGCACGTGTTAGACTACATTTGAGGTGTTTTGGATTTTTTTTTTTTTTTTTTCCTTTCTTTTCAGGGGGGGGGCAATTTTGGGGGTTTTCTTTAGCAAATTTAGAAGTTCGCCTTCCAAAAGTAAAGTTTTCCTGAAAATTAACTCGCAAAAGTCTTCATTCTTCATTTAAACAACACATAATACAGCTTGAGATTTAAGACATTACTATTTTAAATCAAATGTGCATTTTTAAATGAATAGTTTAGTAGAATAAATTTACTGACCTCTGTGAAAAAAATTCTGGAAACGGAATCACTTCCAAACGTATGCATACTATTTCAACAAATGAAGGATTAAATTATTACTAATTTTAGTATTTATATTAAAGGTTCCACTCCTATATCATGGTCAACTGGTGGTGGACAGACATAGAGAGAGAGAGAGAGAGAGAGACACAGAGTGAGAGAAAGAAAGAGAGAGGAGGAGTCAACTCTTTTATGACTTTCGTCTTTAGCACGTGTTAGACTACATTTGAGGTGTTTTGGATTTTTTTTTTTTTTTTCCTTTCTTTTCAGGGGGGGGGGGCAATTTTGGGGGTTTTCTTTAGCAAATTTAGAAGTTCGCCTTCCAAAAGTAAAGTTTTCCTGAAAATTAACTCGCAAAAGTCTTCATTCTTCATTTAAACAACACATAATACAGCTTGAGATTTAAGACATTACTATTTTAAATCAAATGTGCATTTTTAAATGAATAGTTTAGTAGAATAAATTTACTGACCTCTGTGAAAAAAATTCTGGAAACGGAATCACTTCCAAACGTATGCATACTATTTCAACAAATGAAGGATTAAATTATTACTAATTTTAGTATTTATATTAAAGGTTCCACTCCTATATCATGGTCAACTGGTGGTGGACAGACATAGAGAGAGAGAGAGAGAGAGACACAGAGTGAGAGAAAGAAAGAGAGAGGAGGAGTCAACTCTTTTATGACTTTCGTCTTTAGCACGTGTTAGACTACATTTGAGGTGTTTTGGATTTTTTTTTTTTTTTCCTTTCTTTTCAGGGGGGGGGCAATTTTGGGGGTTTTCTTTAGCAAATTTAGAAGTTCGCCTTCCAAAAGTAAAGTTTTCCTGAAAATTAACTCGCAAAAGTCTTCATTCTTCATTTAAACAACACATAATACAGCTTGAGATTTAAGACATTACTATTTTAAATCAAATGTGCATTTTTAAATGAATAGTTTAGTAGAATAAATTTACTGACCTCTGTGAAAAAAATTCTGGAAACGGAATCACTTCCAAACGTATGCATACTATTTCAACAAATGAAGGATTAAATTATTACTAATTTTAGTATTTATATTAAAGGTTCCACTCCTATATCATGGTCAACTGGTGGTGGACAGACATAGAGAGAGAGAGAGAGAGAGAGACACAGAGTGAGAGAAAGAAAGAGAGAGGAGGAGTCAACTCTTTTATGACTTTCGTCTTTAGCACGTGTTAGACTACATTTGAGGTGTTTTGGATTTTTTTTTTTTTTTCCTTTCTTTTCAGGGGGGGGGCAGTTTTGGGGGTTTTCTTTAGCAAATTTAGAAGTTCGCCTTCCAAAAGTAAAGTTTTCCTGAAAATTAACTCGCAAAAGTCTTCATTCTTCATTTAAACAACACATAATACAGCTTGAGATTTAAGACATTACTATTTTAAATCAAATGTGCATTTTTAAATGAATAGTTTAGTAGAATAAATTTACTGACCTCTGTGAAAAAAATTCTGGAAACGGAATCACTTCCAAACGTATGCATACTATTTCAACAAATGAAGGATTAAATTATTACTAATTTTAGTATTTATATTAAAGGTTCCACTCCTATATCATGGTCAACTGGTGGTGGACAGACATAGAGAGAGAGAGAGAGAGAGACACAGAGTGAGAGAAAGAAAGAGAGAGGAGGAGTCAACTCTTTTATGACTTTCGTCTTTAGCACGTGTTAGACTACATTTGAGGTGTTTTGGATTTTTTTTTTTTTTTTTTCCTTTCTTTTCAGGGGGGGGGGGCAATTTTGGGGGTTTTCTTTAGCAAATTTAGAAGTTCGCCTTCCAAAAGTAAAGTTTTCCTGAAAATTAACTCGCAAAAGTCTTCATTCTTCATTTAAACAACACATAATACAGCTTGAGATTTAAGACATTACTATTTTAAATCAAATGTGCATTTTTAAATGAATAGTTTAGTAGAATAAATTTACTGACCTCTGTGAAAAAAATTCTGGAAACGGAATCACTTCCAAACGTATGCATACTATTTCAACAAATGAAGGATTAAATTATTACTAATTTTAGTATTTATATTAAAGGTTCCACTCCTATATCATGGTCAACTGGTGGTGGACAGACATAGAGAGAGAGAGAGAGAGAGAGACACAGAGTGAGAGAAAGAAAGAGAGAGGAGGAGTCAACTCTTTTATGACTTTCGTCTTTAGCACGTGTTAGACTACATTTGAGGTGTTTTGGATTTTTTTTTTTTTTTCCTTTCTTTTCAGGGGGGGGGGCAATTTTGGGGGTTTTCTTTAGCAAATTTAGAAGTTCGCCTTCCAAAAGTAAAGTTTTCCTGAAAATTAACTCGCAAAAGTCTTCATTCTTCATTTAAACAACACATAATACAGCTTGAGATTTAAGACATTACTATTTTAAATCAAATGTGCATTTTTAAATGAATAGTTTAGTAGAATAAATTTACTGACCTCTGTGAAAAAAATTCTGGAAACGGAATCACTTCCAAACGTATGCATACTATTTCAACAAATGAAGGATTAAATTATTACTAATTTTAGTATTTATATTAAAGGTTCCACTCCTATATCATGGTCAACTGGTGGTGGACAGACATAGAGAGAGAGAGAGAGAGAGACACAGAGTGAGAGAAAGAAAGAGAGAGGAGGAGTCAACTCTTTTATGACTTTCGTCTTTAGCACGTGTTAGACTACATTTGAGGTGTTTTGGATTTTTTTTTTTTTTTCCTTTCTTTTCAGGGGGGGGGCAATTTTGGGGGTTTTCTTTAGCAAATTTAGAAGTTCGCCTTCCAAAAGTAAAGTTTTCCTGAAAATTAACTCGCAAAAGTCTTCATTCTTCATTTAAACAACACATAATACAGCTTGAGATTTAAGACATTACTATTTTAAATCAAATGTGCATTTTTAAATGAATAGTTTAGTAGAATAAATTTACTGACCTCTGTGAAAAAAATTCTGGAAACGGAATCACTTCCAAACGTATGCATACTATTTCAACAAATGAAGGATTAAATTATTACTAATTTTAGTATTTATATTAAAGGTTCCACTCCTATATCATGGTCAACTGGTGGTGGACAGACATAGAGAGAGAGAGAGAGAGAGACACAGAGTGAGAGAAAGAAAGAGAGAGGAGGAGTCAACTCTTTTATGACTTTCGTCTTTAGCACGTGTTAGACTACATTTGAGGTGTTTTGGATTTTTTTTTTTTTTTTCCTTTCTTTTCAGGGGGGGGGCAATTTTGGGGGTTTTCTTTAGCAAATTTAGAAGTTCGCCTTCCAAAAGTAAAGTTTTCCTGAAAATTAACTCGCAAAAGTCTTCATTCTTCATTTAAACAACACATAATACAGCTTGAGATTTAAGACATTACTATTTTAAATCAAATGTGCATTTTTAAATGAATAGTTTAGTAGAATAAATTTACTGACCTCTGTGAAAAAAATTCTGGAAACGGAATCACTTCCAAACGTATGCATACTATTTCAACAAATGAAGGATTAAATTATTACTAATTTTAGTATTTATATTAAAGGTTCCACTCCTATATCATGGTCAACTGGTGGTGGACAGACATAGAGAGAGAGAGAGAGAGAGAGACACAGAGTGAGAGAAAGAAAGAGAGAGGAGGAGTCAACTCTTTTATGACTTTCGTCTTTAGCACGTGTTAGACTACATTTGAGGTGTTTTGGATTTTTTTTTTTTTTTCCTTTCTTTTCAGGGGGGGGGGGGGCAATTTTGGGGGTTTTCTTTAGCAAATTTAGAAGTTCGCCTTCCAAAAGTAAAGTTTTCCTGAAAATTAACTCGCAAAAGTCTTCATTCTTCATTTAAACAATACATAATACAGCTTGAGATTTAAGACATTACTATTTTAAATCAAATGTGCATTTTTAAATGAATAGTTTAGTAGAATAAATTTACTGACCTCTGTGAAAAAAATTCTGGAAACGGAATCACTTCCAAACGTATGCATACTATTTCAACAAATGAAGGATTAAATTATTACTAATTTTAGTATTTATATTAAAGGTTCCACTCCTATATCATGGTCAACTGGTGGTGGACAGACATAGAGAGAGAGAGAGAGAGAGACACAGAGTGAGAGAAAGAAAGAGAGAGGAGGAGTCAACTCTTTTATGACTTTCGTCTTTAGCACGTGTTAGACTACATTTGAGGTGTTTTGGATTTTTTTTTTTTTTTTCCTTTCTTTTCAGGGGGGGGGGCAATTTTGGGGGTTTTCTTTAGCAAATTTAGAAGTTCGCCTTCCAAAAGTAAAGTTTTCCTGAAAATTAACTCGCAAAAGTCTTCATTCTTCATTTAAACAACACATAATACAGCTTGAGATTTAAGACATTACTATTTTAAATCAAATGTGCATTTTTAAATGAATAGTTTAGTAGAATAAATTTACTGACCTCTGTGAAAAAAATTCTGGAAACGGAATCACTTCCAAACGTATGCATACTATTTCAACAAATGAAGGATTAAATTATTACTAATTTTAGTATTTATATTAAAGGTTCCACTCCTATATCATGGTCAACTGGTGGTGGACAGACATAGAGAGAGAGAGAGAGAGAGAGAGACACAGAGTGAGAGAAAGAAAGAGAGAGGAGGAGTCAACTCTTTTATGACTTTCGTCTTTAGCACGTGTTAGACTACATTTGAGGTGTTTTGGATTTTTTTTTTTTTTTTTCCTTTCTTTTCAGGGGGGGGGGGGCAATTTTGGGGGTTTTCTTTAGCAAATTTAGAAGTTCGCCTTCCAAAAGTAAAGTTTTCCTGAAAATTAACTCGCAAAAGTCTTCATTCTTCATTTAAACAACACATAATACAGCTTGAGATTTAAGACATTACTATTTTAAATCAAATGTGCATTTTTAAATGAATAGTTTAGTAGAATAAATTTACTGACCTCTGTGAAAAAAATTCTGGAAACGGAATCACTTCCAAACGTATGCATACTATTTCAACAAATGAAGGATTAAATTATTACTAATTTTAGTATTTATATTAAAGGTTCCACTCCTATATCATGGTCAACTGGTGGTGGACAGACATAGAGAGAGAGAGAGAGAGAGACACAGAGTGAGAGAAAGAAAGAGAGAGGAGGAGTCAACTCTTTTATGACTTTCGTCTTTAGCACGTGTTAGACTACATTTGAGGTGTTTTGGATTTTTTTTTTTTTTTCCTTTCTTTTCAGGGGGGGGGGCAATTTTGGGGGTTTTCTTTAGCAAATTTAGAAGTTCGCCTTCCAAAAGTAAAGTTTTCCTGAAAATTAACTCGCAAAAGTCTTCATTCTTCATTTAAACAACACATAATACAGCTTGAGATTTAAGACATTACTATTTTAAATCAAATGTGCATTTTTAAATGAATAGTTTAGTAGAATAAATTTACTGACCTCTGTGAAAAAAATTCTGGAAACGGAATCACTTCCAAACGTATGCATACTATTTCAACAAATGAAGGATTAAATTATTACTAATTTTAGTATTTATATTAAAGGTTCCACTCCTATATCATGGTCAACTGGTGGTGGACAGACATAGAGAGAGAGAGAGAGAGAGACACAGAGTGAGAGAAAGAAAGAGAGAGGAGGAGTCAACTCTTTTATGACTTTCGTCTTTAGCACGTGTTAGACTACATTTGAGGTGTTTTGGATTTTTTTTTTTTTTTTCCTTTCTTTTCAGGGGGGGGGCAATTTTGGGGGTTTTCTTTAGCAAATTTAGAAGTTCGCCTTCCAAAAGTAAAGTTTTCCTGAAAATTAACTCGCAAAAGTCTTCATTCTTCATTTAAACAACACATAATACAGCTTGAGATTTAAGACATTACTATTTTAAATCAAATGTGCATTTTTAAATGAATAGTTTAGTAGAATAAATTTACTGACCTCTGTGAAAAAAATTCTGGAAACGGAATCACTTCCAAACGTATGCATACTATTTCAACAAATGAAGGATTAAATTATTACTAATTTTAGTATTTATATTAAAGGTTCCACTCCTATATCATGGTCAACTGGTGGTGGACAGACATAGAGAGAGAGAGAGAGAGAGACACAGAGTGAGAGAAAGAAAGAGAGAGGAGGAGTCAACTCTTTTATGACTTTCGTCTTTAGCACGTGTTAGACTACATTTGAGGTGTTTTGGATTTTTTTTTTTTTTCCTTTCTTTTCAGGGGGGGGGGCAATTTTGGGGGTTTTCTTTAGCAAATTTAGAAGTTCGCCTTCCAAAAGTAAAGTTTTCCTGAAAATTAACTCGCAAAAGTCTTCATTCTTCATTTAAACAACACATAATACAGCTTGAGATTTAAGACATTACTATTTTAAATCAAATGTGCATTTTTAAATGAATAGTTTAGTAGAATAAATTTACTGACCTCTGTGAAAAAAATTCTGGAAACGGAATCACTTCCAAACGTATGCATACTATTTCAACAAATGAAGGATTAAATTATTACTAATTTTAGTATTTATATTAAAGGTTCCACTCCTATATCATGGTCAACTGGTGGTGGACAGACAGAGAGAGAGAGAGAGAGAGAGACACAGAGTGAGAGAAAGAAAGAGAGAGGAGGAGTCAACTCTTTTATGACTTTCGTCTTTAGCACGTGTTAGACTACATTTGAGGTGTTTTGGATTTTTTTTTTTCCTTTCTTTTCAGGGGGGGGGCAATTTTGGGGGTTTTCTTTAGCAAATTTAGAAGTTCGCCTTCCAAAAGTAAAGTTTTCCTGAAAATTAACTCGCAAAAGTCTTCATTCTTCATTTAAACAACACATAATACAGCTTGAGATTTAAGACATTACTATTTTAAATCAAATGTGCATTTTTAAATGAATAGTTTAGTAGAATAAATTTACTGACCTCTGTGAAAAAAATTCTGGAAACGGAATCACTTCCAAACGTATGCATACTATTTCAACAAATGAAGGATTTAAATTATTACTAATTTTAGTATTTATATTAAAGGTTCCACTCCTATATCATGGTCAACTGGTGGTGGACAGACATAGAGAGAGAGAGAGAGAGAGAGACACAGAGTGAGAGAAAGAAAGAGAGAGGAGGAGTCAACTCTTTTATGACTTTCGTCTTTAGCACGTGTTAGACTACATTTGAGGTGTTTTGGATTTTTTTTTTTTTTTTCCTTTCTTTTCAGGGGGGGGGCAATTTTGGGGGTTTTCTTTAGCAAATTTAGAAGTTCGCCTTCCAAAAGTAAAGTTTTCCTGAAAATTAACTCGCAAAAGTCTTCATTCTTCATTTAAACAACACATAATACAGCTTGAGATTTAAGACATTACTATTTTAAATCAAATGTGCATTTTTAAATGAATAGTTTAGTAGAATAAATTTACTGACCTCTGTGAAAAAAATTCTGGAAACGGAATCACTTCCAAACGTATGCATACTATTTCAACAAATGAAGGATTAAATTATTACTAATTTTAGTATTTATATTAAAGGTTCCACTCCTATATCATGGTCAACTGGTGGTGGACAGACAGAGAGAGAGAGAGAGAGAGAGAGACACAGAGTGAGAGAAAGAAAGAGAGAGGAGGAGTCAACTCTTTTATGACTTTCGTCTTTAGCACGTGTTAGACTACATTTGAGGTGTTTTGGATTTTTTTTTTTTTCCTTTCTTTTCAGGGGGGGGGCAATTTTGGGGGTTTTCTTTAGCAAATTTAGAAGTTCGCCTTCCAAAAGTAAAGTTTTCCTGAAAATTAACTCGCAAAAGTCTTCATTCTTCATTTAAACAACACATAATACAGCTTGAGATTTAAGACATTACTATTTTAAATCAAATGTGCATTTTTAAATGAATAGTTTAGTAGAATAAATTTACTGACCTCTGTGAAAAAAATTCTGGAAACGGAATCACTTCCAAACGTATGCATACTATTTCAACAAATGAAGGATTAAATTATTACTAATTTTAGTATTTATATTAAAGGTTCCACTCCTATATCATGGTCAACTGGTGGTGGACAGACATAGAGAGAGAGAGAGAGAGAGAGACACAGAGTGAGAGAAAGAAAGAGAGAGGAGGAGTCAACTCTTTTATGACTTTCGTCTTTAGCACGTGTTAGACTACATTTGAGGTGTTTTGGATTTTTTTTTTTTTTTTCCTTTCTTTTCAGGGGGGGGGGCAATTTTGGGGGTTTTCTTTAGCAAATTTAGAAGTTCGCCTTCCAAAAGTAAAGTTTTCCTGAAAATTAACTCGCAAAAGTCTTCATTCTTCATTTAAACAACACATAATACAGCTTGAGATTTAAGACATTACTATTTTAAATCAAATGTGCATTTTTAAATGAATAGTTTAGTAGAATAAATTTACTGACCTCTGTGAAAAAAATTCTGGAAACGGAATCACTTCCAAACGTATGCATACTATTTCAACAAATGAAGGATTAAATTATTACTAATTTTAGTATTTATATTAAAGGTTCCACTCCTATATCATGGTCAACTGGTGGTGGACAGACATAGAGAGAGAGAGAGAGAGAGACACAGAGTGAGAGAAAGAAAGAGAGAGGAGGAGTCAACTCTTTTATGACTTTCGTCTTTAGCACGTGTTAGACTACATTTGAGGTGTTTTGGATTTTTTTTTTTTTTTTTCCTTTCTTTTCAGGGGGGGGGGGGCAATTTTGGGGGTTTTCTTTAGCAAATTTAGAAGTTCGCCTTCCAAAAGTAAAGTTTTCCTGAAAATTAACTCGCAAAAGTCTTCATTCTTCATTTAAACAACACATAATACAGCTTGAGATTTAAGACATTACTATTTTAAATCAAATGTGCATTTTTAAATGAATAGTTTAGTAGAATAAATTTACTGACCTCTGTGAAAAAAATTCTGGAAACGGAATCACTTCCAAACGTATGCATACTATTTCAACAAATGAAGGATTAAATTATTACTAATTTTAGTATTTATATTAAAGGTTCCACTCCTATATCATGGTCAACTGGTGGTGGACAGACATAGAGAGAGAGAGAGAGAGAGACACAGAGTGAGAGAAAGAAAGAGAGAGGAGGAGTCAACTCTTTTATGACTTTCGTCTTTAGCACGTGTTAGACTACATTTGAGGTGTTTTGGATTTTTTTTTTTTTTTTCCTTTCTTTTCAGGGGGGGGGGCAATTTTGGGGGTTTTCTTTAGCAAATTTAGAAGTTCGCCTTCCAAAAGTAAAGTTTTCCTGAAAATTAACTCGCAAAAGTCTTCATTCTTCATTTAAACAACACATAATACAGCTTGAGATTTAAGACATTACTATTTTAAATCAAATGTAGCATAGTGGTTAACAAACTGAACTGCAACATCTTTGTGAGTTTATACTCCAATCATGCATTTACTTTTGGACTAATACTCTTGGTAAACGTATAAACCCCCTTATCCCTCCAGTTATGGGTTAAATAGTACCACTACTGTTTTGCTCCAAGGATGATTTTGACATTAAATAATTCATGAAGGTTTATATGCCATTAAACATAGAAACTAAATCAATAAAATAGATAAATAGTTTTATCATTGTGGCTTTTACAATGTATATAGTTATTATGGATTTTTTTTTTTTTACAAAGGCTTTGTGTTTTTGGTTGGCAATGACAAAATTAAGCAAGTCATAATTCATTAATGGTTGTTTAATATCAAAAAGTTCTTAGAGGAATAATTTACATGAGGAGGAGATTAATTGTACTCTATTGATAGTTTTTGTTTTTTTATAACTGCAACATTATAGCAATCTGAGCAGTCACTATCATAGTTTAATAGACAAGAATTAGTCCTTATAGGGTTTTTATAAAGGCAAGTGGTGAAAGTTTTTTTTTAATAATTGTCAACTAAGACATGATTGAAGAAGAGCTCATAAGTAAATTTTAAAACAAAATTATTTTCAAATGCAGATTTATGATTTTTGATATCTTTTACGTTATTTGATAAAATGAATATATCTTTGACATATCAGACATGGACTTTTGTAGCATACTGAAAACTAACTTTTGAACATGGGACATATAAAATTCAGAAAATATTGGATCCAAAGGCTCCTCATGCTGACACTATTGGTTTGTGAGTATATATATATATATATATATATATATATATATATATATATATATATATATATATATACACACACAAACACACACACACTTCTTTGCTGGTCCTGTAACCTGGTTTAATTGTGGAGGTGCTACTCATGTAGCGTGTCTTGGAATAGCCTGGTCTTCAGGTCTACAACTGGTTTGAATTAAGTTTTCCTTCTCCTAAACCAATTGCCATACTAAAATTGAGCAGCACAATCTACCTTACTATTTATTAATAACTGGAGAGGGAATATTCGGATTCATGCCTCTCTCAAGGAGAATAGCACTATGTTAAATGCAATCAGTCTTGTTCAGGATTTTAACTCGAATAGCTGAGTTCGTTTCCTACAATGATAACCTTTATACTACAAGTGCCTCAACACACACACACACACACACACACACACACATACTTACTACAATTGACTTCATCAGAATTATCTGCACAATCATTCTCCCCATCACAGCGCCATGTAGGATGAATGCAATGTTTATTTTTGCATGTGAATGTTCCAGGAGGACAAACAAAATGGCTACAATTCTTTTCATCAGAATAATCTGGGCAATCTCCAGCACCATCACAACGCCATGCCAGTGGAATGCAGGATATTGAGTGAGAATTACAAGAAAACTCAGTTGAAACACAGGTTTCTGAAAGGAAAAGAAAAAAAAAAATCAACATTTTTGTCTAATGAACCTAAATAAACAATTATTAGGCTGCCAAATATTTTAATGATTTTCATATGTAAATAGAGGATAAAACTATCAAAGAATAAACAAAAATTTTATTTTTCATCATTAATTCAGAAGATTATGATTGCTTCAAAAAATTTTAAGAATTTTGTTGGATATTAATTTGAAATTATGTAAAGAGGAATTGGTTTCTATATCCAGTGATCATGGACTTAAGATCATGAAGAATTACCTACTGAAACATTCTAGATTTCTCTACACAGACATCCACACATATATGCTATGCTACACACACCCATACAGATATGCTCACATTTGTGTGTGTGTGTGTGTGTGTATATATATACACACACACGTGTGTGTGTGCGTACTTAGGCAGCAGTCTTTCATTTAAGAAAGTTTGATTAAATAATAAAGACATTTTGTCTATATGATCTTATAAGGATCCTTTCAAGTTTCCTGATAAGTATCTTGGTTTCAGGTTGGAATTGGTGGATGAATTTACCAAAATTGTCCCGAGCATTTTCGGACCTTACATAGGCCATTCATCAGGGGTTGCTTGTATGTATAAAGAGTTTTTGAAAGAGTTTTTTAGGTTTTTTATAACATTATAAAATTACATAAATGCAGAGTTGAACAAAACAGAGATGCTGATAAATTTAAAAAACAGAACGCTATCAACAGAAATGGAATATTAAAAAAAAACAACAAAAAACTAAAGTCATTTCAAAACATTGTTGCTATTTTCAAAATTAATTCTATTGATTTTAGGTTTTTTAGTTTTTAGACATAGGGCTTCAAGGATTTGTAGTCATAGCTTATTAATATCGTGTGCTATAATAGTATTGCTTTCAACTAGAATTTTGGATTTGGGAATAGAATGGGTTTTAAGATGTAAGGATATGGAGCTAGAATCATTAAGGTGCATTGTAAGCCATCTTGAAAGAGTTGTAGTGGTAAGACCAACATACACATTATTTTCTTTGGAGACACATTCTCCCAAGGAATATTTGAACATATATACGTTTGTCCTATCAAGAAGTTCAGTGAAGTGGGAAGAGTTATTGGAAATAATTAGGTTGGAGGTTTTAAATTTGTTGTAGTAAATGATACATCTTACTTTTTTGGTAGGATTGGTAGGGAGAACATTTTTTTTTTGGATAAGGTTTTTTAGTATATGTTCATCTATCTTATAATTACTATGAAATTGGTTTTTATAGTAAAGGTTTATTGATTGCTTATAGTTTAGGCTATTGTCTATGTTATATTTTTCAGTTTTATTAATGAAAGGTTTAAATCTGTATCAACAATGTAGTTTCAAAACCCATTATTAATAAGGATTTGTTTTATATTTGTAAGTTCAGAGAGGAAGATAGTAGTTTAGTTCTGGAAATAAGTGTTTTTATGATTGTTCTTTTATAACAAAAGTGGCATTCACTATGGAAATTGAGGGCTGAGGGATTAATGTTGGTAGGTTTTTTATATGTGGAGGTGATAAATTGGTCAATATTGCTTGTGTTTATTAGTACACCGAGAAATGGGATTTTGTTGTTGATATCGATTTCTTGAGTGGAGTTAAGAACAGAATTATTTTGAAAGGTCTCTTGTATAATGCTAATTTCATCAGTATTATTAGTGAAAAGTAGCATGTTGTCAGCGTAACTTAAATAAATATTGAATATTAGGTTTATTAATGATATTAAAAACTTTATTTTGAAGTGTGTCTATATGAGTAGCGCACACACACACACACACATATATATGCTACTCATATAGACACACTTGCATCTGTACACATTCATTA
The DNA here is from genome assembly GCA_963585895.1 of Sepioteuthis lessoniana. Classification (NCBI taxonomy): domain Eukaryota; kingdom Metazoa; phylum Mollusca; class Cephalopoda; order Myopsida; family Loliginidae; genus Sepioteuthis; species Sepioteuthis lessoniana. The sequence continues at coordinate 28,433,320 of OY757928.1, read as the reverse complement.
TTGCACCTAAACATGTGCCCACAGGAACAGATGTTGCCACCTAACTAAAAACACCAAGAGACATTTTGTAATTTTATATGTTTGAATTGCTCTGTTCAACAGCCAACTCAGAACTATTGGTCTATTGAACTATCATACTTTATCTTAAATGAATATATGTGACCCTAAATTCTAGAAAAGAAAACACCCCTTTTCCTATGGACCTACCAGAATTAAAATACCTTAAAAAAATTAGATCCTTTTTTTTTTTTTTACTGACCTCTAGCCTTACTAGAGCCAAAGACTTCAGTGCATTAACAAAAAAAAAAAAAAAAAAAAAAAAGAAGCCTGACCCTCTAATTCCCATCGAGAAATTCCTCTATTTTATCATCTATAAAAATTTGCCAACTTCTCTAACTTGCTTAGTTATCCTTTTGATACTACTATACATACATATACACTATGCCTATGTCAACCCACATACATATATGCTTTGCCTCTGTGTATACATACTGATATAGACATGTTAGCACCAACCCACATATATATTATTGCACCTATACATATATAAGTATCAAAGGAAAAAAGAACTTATGGTGTCACAGAATGTGACTTTAGGAATATCTCAATCAAAAATGTAAGAGTGCTACAAATGTGTTTATAAGTTAATTTGATTCAAATACAAGGGTCATTCAATAAATAAGATGAATTTTGCCAAAAGAGTTGGCAATAGGAAACACTATTTACAGTTGCACCTTTTTCAAGGAAACCAAGTCATAGATCTTTTAATGTTTTGGAAGATTTGTCAGTATAATGTTCTTTACTGATTGCTGCATTTAGAACTTTTTATTTTTACAGGAGAGTCAATGTGATTCCATTCTGTGTATTGGCTTTTCAACTCTAACTTATAATAGCAAACCCATGTTTAGCCCATCTATACAAATTATATGTTATTCATATTGTTTGGATTTTTTAACCAGCAAAAGTTTCATAAGAAACCTTAGCTTAGAGCACTCTGATTTGCCACTATTTTGAATAGCCCCAAAACAAAATATTTTTGTGGGTTAAAAATTCTTTTTTTTTTTTAACGATAAACCAATCACAAGCAATGCAGAGTTTACATTTATGGGGGAAAAAAATGAATTTTGCTTTTCTTTTTTTTTCAAAATTTTCCCCTTATTTATTGAACGACTCTTATACTTGAAGCAAATTGATTTACTATAAATATATTTGCAGCACTTATATTTTTGAGTTAGATATTCTTACAAGTAAAAATTCTATAACAGAATTACTTGACAAAGAAAATTTACAGGAAAAAAATGTTCACAAAAAATAGATTTATAAAATATTAAATGGGAAAGTTTGAATACCAACTTACAAGAGACACTTTGTAATTTCAAAAGTTCTTCAAGAAATTACAAATATTCAATATTCTGTAAAAAGACAAACAATTTTAAGCCTTACCTTCTTTACAGTTTTTCTCGTCCGAGTTGTCATGGCAATCATTGTCAAAGTCACATGTCCAGTTCGCAGGAATGCAGCGACCATTACTACAGGCAAAATCATCTGGGGAACAAACTGGGTAGGCTAAAATAAAAAAATAAAGTATCAATATAAATGAAAGAAAATATTAATAAAAATCAATAAGGATTAACAATGCTTTATCAAAAAATAAAAAGGCTGTTAATGCTAATATTGTAAAAAAAAAAAATAAACAAAAACAACTATGGCACTGATAATGATTAAGAAACAAAAGTAAGGAATGAGTTTATAGATTTGATTTTAGCTTCTGTTCTTTATTGATAAAAAAGTCTAGTGCATTTAACCAGACTTTTCCTGAGGTAATATCCATTATTATTAATATTATAACTATTAATATCATCATCATTTCCAATCTGTATTGTTTCTCACTATCTCAGATTGATGACCTCAGTAAATTAAAATTAAAAAAGCAACTAAGTTGAAAGTAAATCCTAGCAAAAATAACTAAGTTTATTGCTATTCAATTAACTTATATTAAAAAAAAAAAAAATCAACATTTAACCAATAGTCACTAAACTGATAAAGACATTTTGTGTTTTTGTTTTTACAAACCATGGAAAAGTAATTGTTAGAAGTACACATTATTCAGTGAACTAATTTGATCTATTCACATTCTTTCTCACAAAATGGTGTGAATCAATCAATCATTGATTGATTGATGTTAATAGCATGTCAACCCATTTAGGGTTATTTGATGCTAAGAGGTTAGGGAAATACATTCATTGTATATTTATATATAAATTTTTTGTGTAGTTTAAACAACTACACAAAAAATTTTGCACACAGTTATCAAATATTTCTATTTTAATACAACTAATTTGTACACAGTTGTATGATTTCAAATATTCCTATCTAATACTAATAATTACATGGTTTCAAGTAACTAATAATAATCCTTAGTAAACAATTATAGCTTCAAGTAACTCTTTTTCAAACAAATAATTTACAGTTACATGGTATCAAATATTCCTATTGAATATAAATAATTTTTAAAAAGGCATGCTAACAGGTACTAGGATTGAGTCAGCATGAACCTGGGAGTGACAGCAATGAAGGGTACTCCACAAGCCCCAAAGGGATACAGTGGGCATATTCTAAGTCCTACAGATAGAATGGTATAGAATTTTGAGTTAGACATTATCATATATAAGAAAAATACAAATAAAAGTGCATAAAATGTGCTTGAAGCTATTATAACAGAGCAAATATAAAACCTAAAATATTTGAATTATGAACTTGAAGGCCTTTAAGTTTCATGTGGACCACAGTCATCAGATGGAAATGTGAGAAAAAATTTCAAATCAATCAAGGATCGATTAGCCACTTTTCCATCCAAGACTTGGTCTGAAAATTGCATAGGTGAGAAAAAAGACATTCACCAAGTACTGTTAACTGTGTCTACAATATCCTAACTTAGATATATGTTTTATTATTCCCATTGAGCACTATTTATAAATATAGCAAACTATATTATTCATATTATTAATATTCATTTTATTTATTCATATATATTTTGGGAGGTGTCCGTGGCGTAATGGTTATTATTGTATAAAATGGACATGCGACACATGTTCAAATTCTAGACGAAGCTGACTTAATTTCACATAGCATTAATACCCTCGGGAAAAGTATGAATCCAATTATTCTCCCACCAGCTATGGGTAAATAGTAAGGCAGAATGGGTTCTTTGGCCTTGGTTAGGCAACCAGTCTAGGAGAAGGAAAACTCTGAATTAAAACCAGTAAATCTCTGCTTAAAAATAAACCTTGTGTCACATCTTGCCTGTACAGAAAGGTTGGTATATATATATATATATATATATATATATTAAAGCATATAGAAATAGTATCAACACAAATAGCAACCAAGATTCTTGTTAAGGGTCTGTAGTTATTTACTAGGTTAGCTTAGATGTGGCACAAGGTAGAGGTATGGGGCACCCAGTGAGAATCAAACTCACTAACAATAGTTTAACCAGCTTGCTAACCACTCTACCAAGTGAGGTGCCCTGTTTAGGGTCTGTATGAGTCATCTAAGCTTGTTTACAAGGAATTTTATTATTTTCTAGAAATCACTTGATTGTGGTTTTATGATCAAAATCTTATCAAATTATAGCTGTAGTCATTTATTTTTACTTTTTACCAAGAAATCCAAAGTGAATAAAAATGTAGAAAAAAAAGAAGAAAAGAAAAAAAGGCCACTCCAATATAAAGCAAAGATCAATAGCGAGTCAGAGAGCATATAATAATTGTAGTAATAAGTTGTCTCCCAGGTTTGTCAATAACCAGCGTTTGAAACAATTTTTTTTTTTTTTAATGAGGATGATCAAGAAGGCATGGGAATGAATTTTTTTTTTTTTTTTTTTTTAAATCTAACTGGTGGCCTTTTGTCTTCCAGCTTGAAAAAGAAGAAAGCAGCAATGAAATAGTGAGTGAGGCAGAAAATAAAGAAAGTTGTCTGCTATGATTTTGAGAAGGGTTATTAACAGTTGTAGACTTTTCCAAGACCCTGGACAATTAAACTCCTTTTTTAATTTTGTTTTGTTTATGTAACATTTTGACTGGCACATTCTCTAGCTTTTTTCAAGTGTAATATGCACCTCTGTAAGAAAAAAGACTCTTGTTCTGGTTTCTTTTCTCTGGAGGGTAAAGCAAAAATCCGATCCAACAGCATTTGGTAAATACAGAGAATTAGAGCATAACTAAATTAATTTGAGTATACGTTTTACTTACTTCTTAATTTAAAAGTTTATTTTTCTACTGAGTGATTGTTTTTAATGGCATGCCAACCCGTCTAAGGTTATTTTATGCCTTCAGGTTAAGGAAACTTGTTTTTTTGCAGAAAGTTATAGGATAATCAACATTCCTATCTAACAAAAATAATTTGCACACTTTGCCAATGGCCTGGGAGACCAGGGTTCAATCCCAGGTTGAGTCATAGATAGATAGATTGAAAAAATAGTACTTGATGCCTCCTTGCTTAACACTCAGTATTATAAGGTACAGATCAAGGGTAAAGTGGATCAATCCAGGGAAAGGAGTAGCACCCTTTCCTACACCTCGGTGTAGTAGCTATTGAAAAGGGAGCTTTCGGGTTGCCCTCAACTATGATTGTCAACTTTACTTATTTACTAGTAGGGTTTTAACTATTCCTATCTAATTCTAATAATTATCTGGTTTCAAATAATTATTTTTATTGGATAATAATAATTTGTTTGCACACAGTTATATGATTTTAAGCAACTAATATTCCTTAGTAAACAATTATAGCATCAAGTGATTATCCTTAATACAAATAATTTACAGCTGTATGATATTAAGTATTCCAATTTCATACTAAAAATGTTCCAACATATCTATTTGACCCATAAATGGGACCCTAATAGGTACTATTACTCTGAGTTAAAGTGGACTTGAGAGTAATAATAATGATGGGGTACTCCACAATCCCCAAATCTGGAGCCTCACTAATGGATGTAATTTAAAGTCATACCCAGAACACTCCTTGAGGGGTGGGGTCTTACCCCTCTGCAGAGGATACAGTGAGTATATTCTAAGCCTCACTGACAAAGCAGACAAAATTTTGGGCATGGATTACCACAGAATTTTGACAAATTTCACCATATATTTTGTTGACATTACACAGGCTGCCCATAAGATATAATGGGTGATCCTGATTGAATAAGTTATTCAGTGGCAATATAGGGAGGTAAAATAAACTTCTTGTATTCCTTTGTTTTATACCTATCATATGATTCTAGAAAACTAATGAATTCAAAATTAAGGGGAGATAACTGAAAAGTATAGTCGTGCCAAAGTAATTACACCCTAAATTATACACATTTACTCAGAACTTATTCCTGTAGTCTGATCAATAAAGTTCAAAATGGGGTCATACTTGGAAGTAATTCCTGATCAAACAAATTAGGTGTGGATCAAAAGCTTATCCTATGTACATTGATATATCAATTGCCTCCCTGCAAAATTTTCCACAGCCTATAGACTAGAGGAAGGTATTTACCTTATCAAACCTACAAATGTTCATTATACTATAAGCTAAAATGTTCAAATATAGGTTATTCTAAACTTTTTCAATTTGAAAGAATTAGGATCTGCTTATTGACAAAGAAAAGAATTTACTGGTAGTGAAAAATGATGACATCAGCAAAATTTGGTGATGTAAATAGTTAATATCTATCATCAAGTTGTGCTGATTGCACAGATTTCCTTGACTCTCTAGCCATTCGTCCCTATTGTCCACTGCTCTAGACAGCATTCAATGTTTGCATAGAGCTAATGTATGCAGGTTTTTGCTGGTCAGCCAACACTGGGGTGTCCATGTGTTGACGTCCATAGAAAAACATTGTTTATGATTTTGTTCCTGCTTCTCCAGCAGGGCTCAGCATATCTTGTTCATCTTATTTGGATGGTTTGTTAGATGGAAGGTAAGTGGATGTATAGCTTCTGTTTTGTGAGGTACTGCTATGAGAATTTGTTCAAAATAACTAGCAGCATCCTCATATAGTTCCCATTAAGAGCAAAGCTATCAAGTTTTTTTTAAGTTATAACTACTTCTGCTCAATACAAGAGTTTCACTTTTCTACCTTTTTTTTTTTTTTGGAAAATTCCAGTAAACACCTCCTTACTTCCAGGTATGACCCTCATACCAACCATGAAGCTATTCTCAGATACCCTCCCCACTCCAGAATTCCATTTTGTATCTTGTTTCTTCTGAGCAGTTGCATTCTGTACTAGTGTAACTTAAACATGTCTCTGAGGTGTTAACACTTACCGATTCCAATAAGGTTAGGTTAGATTATTTGGTTTAATGGCATATCAATCCTAGATGATTATTTAATACCAAACTCTGTTTTTATATATATAATTTTTCAGTAAATAGTTTGTAGGAAACATTTCTTAAACGGGCAAGAACTCATTTGTTTGCACACAGTTAAATGGTTTCCAGTATAGTAAATGATAAAACAGTTTTATTTGATACATAGATAGGATCCTAACAGGTACTACCACAGCAAGTCAGAGAAGACTTAAGTAATGGTAATGAAGGGGTATTCCTAATTCTCTAAAATTCCAGAACTGGAGCCTCACCATTAAATTGTTTAGGGTAATATCCAGGACACTTGTTAGGGGAGGTCTTATCCCTCTGCAGAGATACAGTTGCCGTATTCTACAGCCCTAGCCAACTGGGCCACCTACAAAAAGGAGTTTAATTGTCCGAAGAAGTCTTTGATTATTAGAGTTGGTTGTGCAAACCATAAGAAGATGTGGAGTCTCGAATAAGAGGATGCAGAGCGTGTATAATACTCACTGCAGTTGTTCTCATCAGACATGTCACCACAGTCATCTTCATGGTCACACATCCAATGTTCAGGAATGCAAAGAGTATTTGGACAGCGGAAATAACCTTCTGAACATTGGCGATATTCTGGTTAAAATACAAAAAACATACAATTACCCACGAGCTGAACACACAAAAAGGGTTTGATCATCTGACACTCAGCCTTTGCCAAATAATTTTTTCTTTTTTTAGGTTTCTTTTTCTTTTTTTAAAATTTTTTTTTGGGGGGGGTTCCTTTGAGGCACTGAGAATGAAAATCAGTTCATGTCACATTTTGAAATGAAATTAATTTTTTTTTGATTTCATAGAAATTAAAATATCACACAAGTTTTAGAGCTGCAATCAAAGATACTGTGAGTTTATCACAGTAATAAGACAAAAAAATTTAAAATACATCAAACATTCTGTATTGAATTTAAAATTGTAATAACAATAGTTGACATATGCCTGAAGCTTTACAGATAAAGATAAAAAAAAATCTACATTGTTATAACATAACGAATTTTAGTAAGTAATTCAATGAAGAAAAAAATTTATTAAATTAACCCTGTCTTAGTCCCATTAGGGGTTTTGGCACTCAATATTTCTTTAAATGCTCATAATTGATTAGATCATGTGATCTCTATTGGAGACAGCATGAGGATATTTGTACATACTTCATCAAAATGAATAAACCCAAAATCAAAAAGAAAAAATAGAATAAAAAAAGTAATAAAAAAATAAGTATAAAAAGGATTAAAATACTGATTATAAAAATAAAAACAATGATGGAAGCAAAAAGAAAAACCTAATGATAAAAAGCAAAAAAAATTATCAAATAAAAAAAAGCACAAAACCTAATTATAAAAACCAAAAGGAAAAGAGGGGGGAATTAAAAAGCAAAAACAAATAAACCTTAACAAAAAACAAACCTAACTATAAAAAGGGGAAATAAAAACCTCTAAAAAACAACAAAAAACCCCAAACTATAAAAAGAAAAAAAAAACCTGTTAAAAAAAAAAAAAAAAAAAACACCATTAAAGAAAAAAAATGACTATTAAAAGCTAAAAACAGTAAAAATATAAGAACCAAGTAAAGTTTTACCTAATTTGATGATTAAAAAAAAATTGATAAGCAAAAAAGAAAAGGCTTTTCATAGAATTACAAACAAGACTTCATCATATTTGATTAAAAAAAAAAAACAACCCAATAAACTAATACTTACCACAATTGAGTTCATCACTGTTATCTAAACAGTCAGGTTCATGGTTACATTTCTGAGCTGAAGGAATACACTGACCATTTGTACAATGAAACTCATGAGCTTGGCATGTATCTGCAAACAAAACTAACAATTAAAATCCTAATTCTTGAAAAGGTATTAGATAAAAAAAAAAAAAAAAAAAAAAAAAATCACTATAAGACATTTGAACTTGAGAGGGGGGAAAAACACTTGATGGGAACAATGCAAGGATGGTGCAAGCTGTTTTGAACAAATTCTGGAAGCAGCATTCTACAAAACAACAGTTGTACAGCCACTTACTTCCAATCTCACAAACAATCCAAATAAGACATACTGGACACTGCTGGGGAAATAAGGATAAGTTCATAAGCAATGTTCTCTTATGAACTCCAACACATGAACACATCAGTGTTGGTTGATCAGCATGTTGTATATTGGCTCATACCATGTGACTCCTGGTATCTTGGAAGTATAAAAGATGGATAAGCAGAAGCAGAAAAAGAAGCAGAGAAATAGCGCTGAAGGACATTGGTCAGTAGTAAGACCAACTTCGGACGTAACACCAACAGCGCAAGACTTATAATACTAGTTGGACTGTACCACTTGAGTTAATAAATAATTAACTTTATTTCACTGTGTATCTTTTCCTTACCATGATACAACACAGCAAAAATCCTATATTCATCAGCTGTGTGTGAACACAAATGCTGTCTAGAAGACTTACCAAGAGTGATGGCCAATATGGACAGATAACAAGAGTCAATGGAATCTGTTGTTATGTCTTGAAAATGATGACATTATCATGACAATGTTTCTTTCATCAATAAATTTTCTTGGCTGCTATATAATGGCATCCCCCACCACCCAATCAAGTGGATATGTGGAGGTATTTGATAAACAGGTGAGGGTTAGAGATAATTTTTCATCGAAGCAGGCAATGAAAAAGTTTTGAGTTTTAGCAGCTACAGTTCCAGATTACTACAAAGCAGACATGTTTTGGAGGGTTTAAAATTAAGGGCTTCATTTTTTTCAAAGAAGACGTAAGGAGTTACCTCCTCTCTATGAAAGACAGTTTGGAAACTCATAAAAATGATTCACCTGAATAATTAACACATTAGTAAATGTAGGAACCAAACTGTAACAACATGTTTATTGATGTATTTTCTCACCATAATCAAGCAATACCCTGTTTAACTTTACAACCTTTTTTTGAGAACAGCTTTCACCCAATGTGAGATTACTTAATATTGGGAGATTTATTTTCATACAAAATGTTTGTCTGAGAGATAGAATCAATATTCATTAACATTTGATTTTATTAAAAGATACTCCAATTGTTATTGTTGGTTGGTTGTGTTTTATGGCATATCAAACCTTGTAGGTATTTTAATGCTAAATCCTGTTTATACATATATATTGAATGTATTATTTTTAGGTAAGAATTTTTAAAATACACCAGAACTCATTTATTTATACACAATTAAATGGTTTTAAACATTTCTATCAAATGCTAATTATTCAATTTAATATTAATCTTTTGTTTGCAAACAGTTAAATGGTTTCCAGTATAGTAAATGATTAAACATTTCTATTTGACCTATAAATGGGACCCTAATAGGTATTACCACTCCAGGTCAGAATGGACCTGGGAGTAATAGGAATGAAGGGGTGCTCTACATTCTCTAAAGCTCTCTAATTAAAGTCTCACCATCAAATGGATTAGTGTCACATCCAAGACACTGCCCGTGGTGTAATGGTTATCGTCGTAGGAAATGGACACGACGACACAAGTTCAAATCCTGGACCAGGCTAATTGCATTTCACATAGCACTCATACCCTTGGGAAAGGTATGAAACCAATTATTCTCCCTCCAGCTATGGGTAAATAGCAGGGCAGACTAGGTTCTACAGCCTTGGTGAGGCAACTAGTCTAGGAGAAGGAAAACTCTGAATTCAAACCTGTTAAACTCCGCTTAAAAATTGACTGTGTCATATCCTGCTCGAGCGGAGGGGTTGGTAAATATGCATCCAAGACACTTGTTAGAGTGGGAGGGTTTGATCTTACCCCTCTGCAGAGATGCAGTTGCCATATTCTACAGTTCCAGCAAACTAGGCTGATATTATTATGTAATGGCTCTCCCATCCCCTGTGCAGGTGTGGCTGTTTTGATAGAAAGGGATCAAAAGCTAACAGGAAGTGAAAGTAAGTGACTTTAGAGCTTTATAGTAATAGCAACAAAGGGATACTCCACACTGCCCAGATTTCATGGACTGGAACCTCACCATTAGAAAACCCAGAACACATCTTTTGGGAAGTTTTTACTCCTTTGCAGAAGATGCAGTTGATATATTCTAAACTCCACTGACAGAGCGTTTATTTCAGTGGGTAGGGTGCCACAAAAATATCTGGATTTTATTGGGCTACAAGAGAATTTAATCAAGGTGTAGGCTGAAAAGACAAAAAAAGAAAAAAAAAAAAAAGACAATGTTTGTAAATGACTTACCATTCACTGACATACATGATCCATTCTGGTAGTTCTCCCCAGGGGGACATAAACAGTCTTCATCTCCTGACTGTATCAAAGAATGCTGGAAGTAATTCTCACACAAACAGGTTCTGTTATTCCGGCCAACATGTTGTATATGGGGTCTGGGCATGCACAGTTGTGAACACATACCATTGTTAATAGAACATGCACTAGGAGCTGCAATGGGAAAAAAAAGAATAAATAAGTTCTTCTAGGTTGATCAGACTGGAACATAAACATAAATACCAGTGATGTAATTATTGTTGATAATTATTGATATGGTTTGGTTTCTTTGTTTAATGGTATATTAACCTTTGAGAGTTATTTAATTCCTTGTAAAAAAACAGTAGTGGCACTATTTAACCAATAGATGGGAGAATAAGGGGGTTCATACCTTTCCCAAAGGTATTAGTCTGAAAGTGAGTATAATAGCATGACAGGAGTTTGAATTTGATTACTAGAATATCGTAATCAAGTAGTTAACCAATACACCATGGGGACTTCCCCCACTGATAATTATTGGCTCTTTAATTCAAATAAAATAGATTTGACTAAATTAATGTAAGGTTTGGTTTGGTTTGTCGGATTTTATGGCATATCAACCTTTGTAGGTTATTTAACACCAAATCCATTCTTATGTAAATAATCTGTTCTATTTAAAACAATTCAGTTTAGCATAAGTACACAGTTTAATTGTCAAAAACATTTATTTCAAACTATTCAAGAAGTTATATGTAACAATTCAGTTAAGTGTAAATACAATTTTAATGTTGAAAAACAGTTTAAATTAACGTAAGTTTATCCAAAACTGGAATTCTTTCAAGCTGTAACCATGTCGATACCACTGTATGGTTGCAACATTTGGACTTTGACAAAATCCTGGGAGAAAAGCTAGATGGGAACTACACAAGGATGCTGCATACTGTTTTGAACAAATCTTTGTAGAAGCACCTTACAAAATAGTAGTTGTACGGCCACTCTCCTCCTATCTCACAAACTATCCAAGTAAGATGAGCAATATATACTAGAGAAGTAAGGACGAACTCACAAGCAACATTCTGGGCTGTATTTATTAAATGGTTTCAAGTATTGCTATCTAATACTAATAATTCCATTTGATATTAACCATTTGTTTTCATAGTTTAAATGGTTTCAGGTATTGCTATCTCAGTGCAATTGATCCTCACTAACTGCCTTCAAGCACCTTTAAGATAAAATAGGGTTTTGGGTACTTGTTTGCCACAAGAGCAATTTGAAGAATACAGTCAGGACTATCATAATAGGTGCTAGGGCTTGATATGACAAGCCAAATGATCAGATTAGGTCTCTCCGATCACCTGTCTAACCCAGTAAGAGCCAAGGTGAAGTGTTGGAAGTCATTTGAAAACTTTGGTTACCAAGTCACGGAGTGCTCAACTACCAGGATCCCATTCTCACACATTATGGTTTGCCACCCATGGCCAACAGGTGGTCTCATTGGGAGGCTCTTATTCCTTGGCACAAGTGCAATCGGTGTATTTTACAGCCTCAGTCAACAGTGGTTTATATGATGGAGATCTATAGTAGTCATATTAAATCTATATTTGAATTAATAAGATTTAATAATACAATTAAAGTATTTACTTACTGTTCTGTGACACTTGATGTACAACTTTTAGATCTGTAATGCCACTGATATCTTGCTTAAACAGAGAGATACCATGTCCTGTATTTTTATTAGCAGTCAGTAAGGCATGTCTGCTTAGATCTGTCCAGTAGATATTTTCCTGAAAGAAACACAAAATTAATCCAACATAAGCAGAAATTAGATGTAAGATCAACAATTATTCAAGATACATTTGTTGATTATATATCTGAGATCATTTACAAGTTTAACTTAGTTTGTTATAAAGCACGAAATATAGAGCACCCAGTGAGAATCAAACTCCTTAATGATCTGCTAAACTGACTTGCAAACTAAGAAAGAAGTAGTCATTTCCTAAGTATAGCATAAAACCAGAAGTATAGGGTAGCCAGTTGGAATCACACTAACAATGGTCTGCTACCAGTGACCTGATGGTTAGTTGGCTTTATGGCATATCAACCTTTGTAGGTTATTTAATGCCAAATCCATTTTTATGCAAGTAGTCAGTTCCATTTCAAACAATTCAGTTTAGTATGAGTACACAGTTTAATTATCAGAAACATTTCTATTTCAAGCTATTCAATTTAGTCAAAGAGTTCTAATTCAAACAAATCAGTTCAGCATAAGTATGCAGTTTAGTTCTATTTAAATCCATTTTTATACAAATAATCAGTTCTATTTTGAATAATTCAGTTTAGCATAAGTACACAGTTTAATTGTCAAAATCATTTCTATTTCAAGCTATTCAGTTTATTCAAACAGTTCAAATTCAGCTAATTCAGGTTAGTATAAATATAGATTTTAGTTATACACGGCTAATTGTCAAAACAGTTCTATATTAAACAATTCAGTTCAGTATAAGTACAGTTTCAGTGTCAAAAACAGTTCCATATCAAATAATTCAGTTTAGCATAAGTACACAGTTTAATTGTCAGAAACATTTCTATTTCAAGCTCTTCAGTTTAGTCAAACAGTTCTAGTTCAAACAAGTCAGTTTAGCATAAATATGCAGTTTAGTTCTATTTAACCCATAGATAGGGCCCTATCAGGTGCTAACATTCCGGGCCAGAGTGAACCTGGCAGCAATGGCAATGAAGAGGTGCTCTGCATTTCCCAAAGCCCCAGCATCACTGGAATCTCACCATTAAATTGTTTAGGGTCATATAAGGACACTCGTTGTTGTTGTTGGTGGTCTTACCACTCTGCAGAGAAGCAGTTAGTGTATTTTACAGCCCCAGACGATTGGGCAACAGTGACCTGAGTGAGTTGTGAAGAAAAAAGCAACTAGAATTAAGAAGATGAAGGAAAATACTGAACAAAATTATTAATAATAATGATTTACAAAGCTTCATTAACACTATGAGAAAGTATAAACAATAAGAAATATTATGTTGACCAATCAGAGACGGGGATATCAAGTGGCTTTGTAAGTATTATTTGGACTTGATTGATAGCATTTACATTCTTTTAGTTGAGCTGGTATAGCTGCTGGTGTGTAGAACTTGGCTTTCTTTAAGAGATATGAGAATTAGAGTCTCACTGGGAGTTCATTCATTATTCTTGTTGCTAATGTGTACCGTTTCTTGCTGACAAAGTGACAAACATATATATGTATTTAAATATTTTTTTAATAACATGATTGACTAGGCATTACATAAATGTAGTTTGCAAGAGCTTTCTATCTACATCTTAATCAACTGGCCTTCTCCAAGTTTTGTAAGACCTGGGTAGTTATGGCCATATTCTATCATACTTTCCTATGACGTTGTTAGAGACTTTGAATTGAGAATTATTTTCTATGCTGATGATGGAGTATAAACTGTTACATGTTGCTTAGAAAGGAGATGGGCGATGCCAAGTAAATTCCATTGCCCTGAAAGATGCTACAAAAGGAATTATTTGGCATGGAACCTTGGAAACTTAATTGGCCATAGGGAAACAAAAACAAAATGGGGACATAATTTTACCCTATTGCAGGCAGAGTAATATTTTTGTTGCCAATGATACACAAGCAGAGTGACATTTTTTTGTAGTGTTAACTCAATGTAGGGCATTTTTCTATTGGCTGCTCATTAATCAATTCAGTATTGATGTATAGAAACATTACTAGAAGGCCCTACTGTGTGTAAAGGTTGTTTTGCAAAATCATAATAAGAGTGTTTTCTTCTTTTCATGCTATTGTATTATGACACACAACTGCTGATCTAATTATGTTTTTTTTTTTTATATATGATTAATTGACTTTCAAATTTTCTGAAAATAATTCACCCACTCTACATCGGTTAAAAATTATCTGCCTACAAAAGGGTTAAGGATCATACAACCTGAAACATTTTTCTTTAATATACAAAGAAATAGAAGTTTACCTTGTAAACAACAATGGCATATGGGTGGGGTATTTCACTACCACTCACTACAACTTTCCGTTCACCTCCATTTAAATCTGAAGATACAATCTGATCAAGGTAAGCATCTGTCCAGTAAAGCCGACCCATCTGGTGGTCAATAGTTATACCATTAGGCCAAACTAAGTTTTCTTTGCCTTTCACAATGTAAGTGATATTTCGACAATCCATTGTTGCTTTTCCAATACGAGGAACAGAAGATGACCAGTCAGTCCAGTATAAGTAGCTGTGGAGGAAAAAAAAGTATAAGTAGCTGTGGAGGAAAAAAATATGTTGGCTGGTTGGTTGTTTTTTTTTTTTGCATGTCAAACCTTGTAATTTTTTTCTTTTTTTCTTATAAACATCTATATGGTTTAAAGTAAGTATTCCTACCTAATCAACCTAATTATATCAATACTTATGAGACTATTTAATGCCAAAGTCAATCTGGTTTCAATTACTTATTTTTATGTAATGATAATCATTATCAAACAATTATAGCTTCAAATAACTAATCTTAATACAAATAATTTGCATACGATGAGTCATTTGAATATTTTCATGCAATTAATGAGTAGCTATAATTAATGACATAGAACAAGTTTCTTCATTGTTGTACTCCTATTGGGGGTGTTAAGAGATACCAAAAAATGTAATTTTATTAAGTTATTTAGCTACATCAGAAAACTAACTATATCAACCAATATGAATCAAGTAGTTGAGCAACATGATAACACTTTTCTAGTGTATATTAAAAATAAGTTTAAGTTACTGGTGTAAAAAGACATCAGTGTCTTAACTTGTTGAATAAATTCCCCTAAAACTTTATTTTGATTATAAAAGCTGATAATGTTGTAGTTTTAGCTGACAAAAGCAAAAAGCTGCTTTTATGCTTAGCAGTGTATTCTCACGTAACAAGGATGTTGTTTATGTTATGCCAACTAAATGTCTTAAAACTGAAAATATATTTGACATAGTTAAATATGTAATAATGAGTTTAGAGGAGATAGGCTTTAGAGTAATATCAGTTATAATAGATAATAATACAATCAATAAGAAAGCTATGTCTTTCTTTTATAGTCCAGTAAAACTTTCAATTGTATGTCCACATCTAGTATTGAAGTCTCAACCTCTTTTCTTCCTATTTGACTCAGTCGATATATTAAAATGCATTAGAAACAACTGACTCGGTCAAAAAAATGAAAGTAAATGCATGATGTTCCTAAAGTTTTGTCATAATGAAAATCATGAATTTGATAATATCCAAAACACCTCATTTTGTACCAAACAGAAACTTCATTGTCTTTAATTGGAATCATTTTGAGATGAGGCTTCTTAATCTGAGAATTAATTTTTATTTATTGCAGACTTTTTGTCCTCATCTTGGTAGTTTTCGTGTTGTTTCTTCTTTCACTACGTTTCAGCCAAATTTCACCTCTGGCCTTCTTCAGGTGATTTACCGCAACCTCGGATAGGAATGCTGAGTCTTGTAACCGTATCCCTAGTAATTATTGCCTTCCATAGTTGTTGTCTATTGCACCACGTTTTTGACCAAGTAAACCTCTGGTCGGCTTGGGTAGGATTTGAAACCGCTATCTTCTGACAATGCTCACCTGGAACCGTAGAGACTCAATGCCTCTATCCGCTGCGCCACGGGCCCCGATAGACAACAACTATGGAAGGCAGTAATTACTGGGGATACAGTTACAAGACTCAGCATTCCTATCTGAGGTCGCAGTAAATCACCTGAAGAAGGCCAGAGGTGAAATTTGGCCGAAACGTAGTGAAAGAAGAAACAACACAAAAACTACCAAGATGAGGACAAAAAGTCTGCAATAAATAAAAATTAATTCTCAGAAACTTCATGTTCTGAAATCCAGATCAACTTGGAAATATTGCTATAAATTAACCTCAAAGGCCCCTTTTCTCCCAACAAATCTTGAAGGACAAAATGTTACTTTAGTTCAGAAAATTTTAAATCAATACACTATTCAAGGACTGCTGACTTTCAGGAAAAAGAAATGTTTGCCTATCTTTGCAATAGTAGAATAAATAAACATATTTTATATTAGTCGGACAATACAGAATGGAAAAACACAATATAAAAGTTGTTGGCTTTGTAATGAATATGCCAATTCACTTAAAGTAAATGAAAATTATATATTTCTCAATGTATTCTGCAACTGATTAGAATCTTGGAATAGCATTCCTGGAAGTAATAGGAAGCTAACAAAATAAATTTTCACAGCTCTGCATCCTATTATCTATGCAATTCTAGGACTGGCCAAGTATTGCATAGAATAGAAAAAGACATGTATTAACCGGCAAATTTTAAATGGTTCACCTAGAGGAAAGGTTTGGTCTGGTTGTGTTTCATAGCATATAAACCCTTGTTGGTTACTTAATGTTAAATCATGTATATATATATATGATTTGTAAGCAAATAGTTTGTAGGTAACATTTTAATATATCCTGTGGTGGCAATAATATAGGGATAATCAAGAGATAGTATTCCGTAAAGGAAATAAAGGAATAAATATGTACTATAAGTTTAAATAAAGAAAGTAAGTTTATTGAATATATTTACAGAGAGAGAATGTGTAGTCTTTATCGTGTTCAGTCCAGGGTGTCTGTTCTATTTCCGGTGGTGATTACATATCTCACCATAACACATTTTTAAACAAGTCAGAGCTCACTTGTTTGCATACAGTTAAATGGTTTAAAGTGTTGTTATCTAATACTAATAATTTTTTTTTAAATTAGGAAAGGTATGGCCAGTACTGGCAACTTAGTAGACAATAATATAATATCTCTATACATCAAGTGCTTGAGTGTGAAAAAAATAGTTTTAAAATTGAAACTGTCACTTAATAAACAAAGTATTGATTTGAAGAATTTACAAGCAGCTAACTGGGATGAAATGAGAGTGGAGCAAAAGTTACATTTGGTTTGGTTTGGTGGCCTATCAACCATTGTAGGTTATTTAATGCCCAACCCTCTTTATACATACATATAATATCTATTAAGATTTGTAAACACATTTTGTTGATAACATTTTTAAATGAGCCTAAGCACATTCTTTAGCACAAAGTTAAATGATTCCAAGTATTGCTATATATCACTAACAATTCATCTAAACATCAGTCATTTGTTTACACACAGATAATTGATCAAACAGTTCTATTTCAAAGTCATTTGTTTGCACTCAGTTTAAAAGTCAAACAGTTCTATTTGACACATAGATAGGATCCTATCAGGTACTACCACTCTAGGTTGGAGTGGAACTGGGAGTGATGGCAATGAAGGGGTACTTTACATTCCCCAAAGCTCAAAAATGTCAGCATTACTGGAGTCTCACCATCAGATTGTTTAGTGTCATATCCATGATACCCATGAGTGGAGGGGGGGGTCTTACCCCTCTACAGAGATGCAGTTGGTGTATTCTATACCCCGAGGCAACTAGGCTAACAAAAGTTAAAGATTTATAAATTCAACATAGATGTAACAGATGATGATGTTAATCAATATAGAGAATTTCTTCCTGTTATTCTATATTTAGTCTGGAGCTCTTCAAAAGCTGTTGAATAATTTTTGTTCTAGAGAAAATAATATTACAAGTAACAAGTTCAGCAAAAAAAAAAAAAAGAAAAAAAAAAAAAAAGAAAAAAAGAAAACTTCAAACTTTCAGCTAAATTTTCCATATAATTGTTATCTATTGTTTGTTTCCTATTCATAATAACTGAGTCGCTGTATTTGAGTGTATAGATTCTTGATAATCATTTAAGTAAGAATATTTTCTACCCAACAAAAATCTTAATGATGCAATTTTACAGAATAACTAAAATAAAATAAAACATTTAAGTTGAAACAATACCAATTATATTTTAAAGAGAATAGTTTTCAAATGATCTTAAAATCAAAATACTGAGAGAACGAATTTCTGTCTTTAAATTCCATATTAATGAAAAAACATACAATATTTACTTTATCATTACAATAAATCTAAAACTTTAATTTTACTTAGAAAATATTATTGGGTAAAATTCACTTTAAAGTAAAAATCAAGCCGTATTTTCTTTTTTTTTTCTTTCTTTAATGTGATAAAACAAATTCTTCTATCTCAATATTATAACTTAATAGAATAATTGTTAAAATTTGAAAAATTATCTATTTATTGTTTGTTTGTTCTTTATTCTTTTTAACTAATGAAGGTCTAAGGTAAAAATTGAACCCTAGTTACTTTCTTTTTTCTGATGTAATTTTAAAAAGTATTTCATACTTAAAAAAGCCTACAATGCTTCATTATCAGCAGCCTCACTTATACTTGTGACATTACATTCAATTGAACAAAGCTGTATGTTAGGTGGTATGACTCCAGGTCAAATGATATTTGGTTATCTACCCTTGGCCAAGAGAATGGAAGGGTCAGCCAGTCCACAATGAAAATAGAATTGAGAGCATTTAGATATAAAAAAAAAAAAAAAAAAAAAAAAAAGCAGAAGAAAGCCTCCTTCTCAGCAATGCAATGTAGTGAATGTTCAAGTTGTGAACTTGTCCAGCATAGATTCAAGAGGCAAGTGGATCATCTTTCTTCTGTGAACAAATCATGAGTAACTTTTATGAAAAAGAGTGTGCCTACTTCTAATTATCAGGGGGGGGGGATACAGTGATTCAACAACATTTGCTAGCCAAGGATGACAAGTTCAGTCTATGACAGGATCCACATAAACACACACTACTACAATCATAAGGTAGAAGATTATGGTTAGCAGTGACAAAACAAATTAAATTTAACTCCACCATCTTGTTTGAATACACTTATTTGTGTTCATGTCTTCTTGTTTGAAATAACATAATCTTTTGAATAATATAGAAAGTTTACCATCATTAATGATAATCATTATAACTATTCCAAGATTTGCTAACCCCAAATTAATGGAAAATAGCAAGTTTTCACAATACACAATTTGAGCATAGAACAACGTTTTCAAACTCCTAAGGCCTAGATGAACTTTCAAACATGACTTCCCTGAAAATACTTTTTAATTTTGAAGTAATAATGAAAGTCTGAATGAAGAAAACTTACCCAAAATGAGGATCGAGTGCTAATGAGCGAGGCTTATCCAGGTATGTGGTGCCATTAAGAAGTGTTCGTCTAAATCGGCCATTCTTTCGAGCAACTTCCAATTTCTGTGCTTCTGAATCAATCCAATAAATGTTTCCAGCCGTCCAATCATAAGCTAGGCCTTCAATTGCTTTCACATTGTCCTGAACAACTATCTCAATACTGTGGTTCCCATCCAAACATAATCTCTGAATAAAAAATACAAAACAATAAAAAACAGAAAAAAAAACAACGAATACAATCCATTTAATACAATCATTTTTTTTTAGAAACGGAATCTATTGGTTTATCTAATACTTTTATTCAAATTCATAAGTAGACATAAGATATGTTGAATTAAAGAACTTTGCCTTTCTACCAGTTGGATCTGCCAGGGGTTGAATTCTGACCTGTCATCTGTCAATCAATCCTACTAAATGTTTATGACATCTGGTAAGTTGGTGAAGTTTGTTTCCTTTGTTTAATGGCATATCAACCTTCATGGGATATTTAATGCCAAAATCATCCTTGTAGAAGAATAGTAGTGATACTATTTAACCCATAACTGGGACGATAAGGAGGTTCATAGTTTACTCAAGGGTATTAGTCCAAAAAGGAACATAATAGAGAGACTGGAGTTCAAACTTGCTTACAGTGATTCTGCAGTCCAGCACTTTAACCATTATACCACAGGGACACCCCCAGGTTGGTGAAGTACACCATTCTATAACACCTAATTATTGAAAAACAACATTCTTCAAAATAGTCCCTTTGGTAGTCAACTCATTTCGGTGAGTTTTCTATTGGTCAAAGCACCTCTAAAACTTTTCTTTTGATATGGTGTGAAGCTGCACCATATTTCTTTTAATGTCATCCACAATTCTTGAAATTCAGATTAATTTTCAGTTTAAAGAATAAGAAAAAAAAATCGCATGGAACTAGGTCTGGGGGAGTATGGGAGCCTCTTCACATGCACAATCGTATATTTTGCAAAAAAATGTTCAAAAAAAGTACCAAGACTTGCCTCATAATTTTGTTAAAAATCGGCAATGACTTCATCAATCCATGTAGACATCATCCTTTTATTATATAAGTTGTTAAAGCTGTGCAAATCTCTTCATTTGAAATTAAAATTTTCAAATTAAAAACTGTAAAAGCTTCAATCCTGAAACTTTTTGATCCTAACTCAAAGGTTTTGGATCCCTACTCTATTAAAAGCTCAGTCCAAATCTCTGCTGTATAGTCTGGAGCAGCCTGGAAAAGGCATTGGTCTATGTGAATTCAGATAAAACAGAATTCATGTGTTTCGATCAAGATGATGCCATCTCCTCATTAAATGGCAGGTCTCTGAAATTAATAGACCAGTTCATATACCTTAGTAGCAACATTTCATCTATTCAAAATGATGTTAACAGAAGTAAGGCATAAAGTGCTATTGACATGTTAACAATCATATAGAAAAAAAAAGGGAAATCTGCCATAGTAGAAGTACAGTATAGTTGTACCACTTGGATTTAACAAAATGCCTGAATAAAAAGCTAAATGGTAACTATACAAGAATGCTACATGCTGTTTTGAACAAATCCAGGAAGCAGCACCCTATAAAATAGGAGCTGTATAGCTACTTACCACTCATCTCACAAATGATCCAAGCAAGATGAGCAAGACATGTTGTGCACTTCTGGGGAAGAAAGGACAAATTCATAAGCAATGTTCGTCAATGGATTCCTACATGTGGACACACCAGTGTTGGTTTGGTTTAAACGATTTTAATGGCATGTTAACCTGTCTGGGGTTATTTTATGCAGTGAACTTAGGGAATAAGAGTTGGTCAATCAGCAAAAACTTACATTCATCAGCTCTATGCAAACAATGGATTCCATATAGAGATCTTTCCAAAAGCAATGACAGATAGGGATGGATAGTGGGAGAGTGCCAAGGTAATCCATGCTGTTGGCACACAATGATGAAGAAGCATTTTTAGATAGCTGCTCCAAATCAACTGATTACCACATACATACAAAGATATAGTCACAACATACGAATAAAAATTAACTGAACTGACCTTTATATTGTCAGTGGCTAAATCAGCCCAATAAAGACAATTGTCTGCTTTATCAAAGTCTAAGACAACTGCTTCTACAAGGCCATCTTCTACAAGAACATCAGTTTCGTTTTTGCCAAAGATATATCGGTGAATCATTTTGCGTTGGGCATACAATAGAAATTCAGGCATTTCTGTTGAGAGAGAGAAAAAAATACAGATATATAAAATTAAGATATACCAAAAAATAAGTGAGAGAAAAAGTAATGAATATATGGATATAAACAGGCTTAGATAAATAATTATTTAGATAAATTTGAACAGACTGACCTAGAAAGAAAGAAATATAATACTTATAACCATTAGCCACATAAGTTTCAGTCATTTACTTCAATTTTTTTTTTTTACATAACAGTAAATGTCTCAAAATTACATATCAGCCCTAAGTCAAAACCTTAGTGGTTAGAAGGAAAAACTAAATAAACATGGCCAATGGCCAAATTGTAGCTAGTTAAAGACATTTTGAGACTGAAATATGCAGTAAAAAAAAAAAATAAATAAATAAAACAAATGACTGAAAATTAGTTTTACCGGGAGTATGGATGTAAGTCTTAAAATTATATGTATTTTTTATGTAAATTTGAATTAAAATGTAAAAAGTAAATTAAATTAAAAAGGGGGATGGGTATTTTGTACAAGAACCTATTTTGCAAATCAAAATCTTCATTCAGTCAGAAAGAGTATATTCTAACATCTGATGACCTTGAAGGTCAACTTCACATAGTTTATGTTGGCAGATGATTGAAACTTCTTATCTGAATGGTGATTGTAAGTATTACATTTCTACATATGTACAATCAGGATGTGACACAAGGTCAATTTTTAAATGGAGTTTCACAGCTTAGAATTCAGAGTTTTCCTTCTTCTAGATCAGGTACCATACCAATGTTCAAGAGCCTAGTCTGCTCTACTATTTACCCATAGCTGGAGAGAGAATAGTTGGATTCATACCTTTCTCAAGCGTATTATTACTATTTGAAATATAAACAGTCTTGGTTCACTGTGTCCATTTTCTACAATGATAACCATGACACTACAAGAAGCTCATTTGTATATAATTTGGAATTTATTTATTCAGCAAAAAATGAAGCAAATAACCAAAATTTATTCTTATCTGGATAGTAAATGTAAATATTTCATTTCTGTAGAATGTCTTTGTACATTAGAACAAAATTAACATAACTTTTCACTGGTGGACTATTCTGTACAAATACCATGAGAATATGACATCAGTTCAATGATAAAATGCTGATATAGTTAAATGACTAAAAGAAATCAAGAAGGTTGCAGCAAAGATAAAGCATTAAACAGGAGATTGTAAACAGTTTAAGAGAGGAAGAATTTAATCAAAATGAGATGTATACCTATAACAGGACAAGAATTCATTTGCGGTGCATACATCAGTTCTTTTCCTCCTTGGCAAGTATCGCCAGCAATACGACGATATCTGTTGAAAGTAACAAAACATTACAAAAAGAGAAGATGACAAAACAAAATAAAATATGGTTGAATATCAAAAGCAAAAAATTTAGCAGAGTGGGTAAAAGTTTTGCAATATTTTGGCAATGGGAGCCACAATTCAGTAGCTCCAGATGTTTTTGCCGAAGTTGTGAAGGTGACAAACCACATTGAATTGTAAGAAGCTGAGCTTGAGCTTTATTCACTGGATTTGCCTCTATGGCTTGTAGCATGGCTGTGGAATACATGGTTTTAGGCTCACTTAAGCTTGCCTGTGAGATGCTTAGCTTGCTTTATACTTTCCAAGTGCTACTTGCCAGATTTGCCACAATGGCTTAGAGCACAGCCTCATAATCCAGTTTTAGGTCTACCTAACCTTGCCTGATCATCAGGCAACCAGAGCAAAATTTCTAGTTACTGTACTGGGATCAACCATGCCTTCATCTTTCCTACAAATATTTTTGGTTGTGGCTGATTCCACAATAACCATTATGGCCTAGATCAAAACTTGTGAAGCATAAGTTCTCAAATTAGACTACATTGAATGTTTATCTTTGTGGCTTTCAAATCACACACAGAGTAAAGCAATGCACAATTGACCTGATTCTATAACATTATAGAAGGTTCGGAAGAAGACAATATGTGAGTGCCACATACCGTGATAACTCATTTGTTCTGCAACCATAGTAAAGACAGCTGAACTCGACAAGAAGCTCTGAATCAAGGTTGTTAATACATGCAAGCAAGGTGATTGATATACATCACTTTGGAATCATTTTAATGTTCTTAGCTCGACAATTCCAAGCATTATCAAGAAGAGACTCATTGTGTTGAGAATAAAGTAGAAGAAAATGTTTCAAAGAATCCACACTTAATGTCACTAGATGTTTTCTTCAAACTTGTCATCCAAGGAAAACTTCCTTGTTTAAGGTTCACCAGCTAGAAAGGAGAGTGGCTAATGTTAGAAGCCATCTGAGACCATGAGTGAGTACTGGAACTGTTTTATGGTCAGAAGAGACAAGAATTATTTGTTCATATGAACTTCCATTATATATGGAGAAAATCAAAGATCACAAATAAAAAAAATACCCTCCTTAGAGTTAAGCACAGTAGCAGGAGTATTATGCTTTTGAGACTTTTTGCTGCTTCTGGACCAGGAGAACTATTGAGAGAACTATGAGGTATCATGGATAAAAAGTAGTATTTGACTATTCTTTAAAATAATATAAAACCAAGTGCATTTTACAATAAAGTTCAGCTTAAAAGCACCAGTTCTTGCTAGACCCCCAAAGTTAAGTAAGTATTAGTCATTAGATGGATGACCACTTAGTAACAGTAGGTATAGTAGACAATTTAAGAGCTATGTATCAGACTAAGCAAAGCTGAATGAGATTTCAGGAATATTTAAAGATAAACAAACTAGCATAAAACCTGTCCTACATGTAGAATTTTAAAGTAGTAACATTAGTTTTTTTTTTTTTGTAAGGACTTAAGAATAAAATTTGAGATTGACATTTTCAGTCCCCTGTTGATCATTGTTTATTCTACAAATGTTAACATAACATTCAAAATAAGATAAACAGTACTCTGCGATACTCCTAAGTAACTTTAAAAAAAAAAAAAAAAAAGCAAAACAAACACATATCAAGGAATTGTTTGCTACAGACCCTTTGGTGTAAGTGTAATAGGATCCTGTTGGACATGGGATTGGGATTTTATGGATGTCAAGATTTTTGTCAGGATCAGTTACACAAGTATGGCTGCTGACCAACTTAAAACCATAATCACTGTAAAGAGAGAGAAGAAAGTGAAAGAGATTATAAATTCTTAAATAAATAAATAAATAAAAGATTTTTAAAAAAATGATGAGAATCTTAAGTCATCAACTGAAGATTACAAAATACAATATAAATAATTTTCGAAGGTGATTTAGAAAAAGAAAATTCCTTCATTTATTCATGATGTCACAGAATTTTTGAGAACAAATTCATCAACTTTTGTTTACTATTAGTTTACTTAGTATACTGCAAAACAGCAGCAGTATGGCCACTTACATCCCATCACACAAATCAAATAAGAAAGACAAACATAAGACATGCTGGACATTGCTGAAAAAGCAATGTTCTCTAACACATGTAAAAATTACAGACAATAGTCCAACGAGTAAAAACTACAAGAAATAGTCAGAAATATGTAAAAATTAAAAGAAATAGTCCAAGATATGCAAATAGTGTAAAAATTACAGGCAATAGTCCCAGACATGTAAAAATAACAGAAAATAGCCTGAAAGATATTAAAATTACAGGAACTAGTCTGAGATATGTAAATAGAGTAAAAATTAGAAATAATGGTCAGAGATGTGTAAAAATTACTAGCTTCAAGGTTTTTTGTTTTTTTCACTACAGTAGCATTAGAAAACAGGTGACTGACAAAAGTAAAAAAATAAAATGGATGAAATATACTTGTTAATGTGGGTGTTATTGTATATATAAAAAAAATGAACAGACAAACCATTCAAAATCTTCTCGTGTACAGGAACAATTTTTAACTGTAAGTGGCCTGATGTAATCTTCACCATTGTAACACTTGGCATGCGGAACTCTATGTTCAGTGATGTCCTTCTTGCCAAGTAGACAGCCACGGATGCCTTTTGATTCCATAAGAGCATCTGACAAAGACCATAACTTGTAATCTTCTTTGCTGCACACAGTTGCTGCAAAAAATAATAACAATGATAGATAGTTTGCATATAAACATCCCCACCTCACCAAAAAAATAAGTCGTCCTAATACCTTTTGTCAATTATTTTTTAAAGAAACATTTAAATCACTAAAGCTTTGCAAAATCTACTATTACTACACATTATCTTGATGTTTCATTCGATACCAAATATATATCATACACTTGTTGCTGGACAAAAAAAAGGAAAATATTGCCAATTTTTACCACATAATGACTGAAGTCATGCATGGCTCTTGGGGCCAAAACAAAATTACCACTAACTCCAATACTCCAGGCCAATTTTACAATACTACAAAACTTTGAGTCGTAAAAGTCGTCGTCATCCTCCTCCTTCTTTTTGATTGAAAAATGATCAAAATAAAAGTATTTTTGCTTGCATATTAGTGCAGATCTAATAAAAATGAGAAGACAAGTTCATATATCTTAGTAGCAATATCTCATCTACTGAAAGTGATGTCAACATACATAGTGAAAAGGCATGGACTGCTAATGCCGAGAGAATGTAAATATGACACTTTTATAAAAATCTTTTTACATTATAGCAGAAATAATAGAAATTTTCATTGGTAGGCAATATTCTCTGTACTTACCCAACTCCTCTACCACAAGCAGTATGTGGAACAAGGCCAATTTTTAAGCAAAGTACAATTGGTTTGTTTAGACTTTTTCTTCTCCTAGACTGGTTGCTATACCAAGGTTAATACACCCAGTCTGTTTTACTATTTACCTATAGCTGGAGCAGAGAATACTTAGATTTATATCTTTCCTAAAAGTATTAACCCTAAATGAAATACAAATAGCCTTATTTAGGATTTGAACTCCAGAGTATTGAAGGTTGGTTGGTTGGTTTATTTTCAGGTCATTTAACACCGAATTAAGCCATTTTGATAAAAGTTTCAAATAATTCCATTTTGTTAAAGTAGTTTTTTTGTTTATACACAATTACATGTTAAAACAGTTCTATTTCAAACAATTCAGTTTAGCCTAAGTATGCAGTTTAAACACACAGTTAAATGTAAAAACAGTTCTATTTCAAATGACACAGTTTAGTTCTATTTGACCCATAGATTATCTGAGCCAGAGTGGACCTGGAAACGGTGGCAATGAAAGGGTACTCTGCATTTCCCAAAGCTACATCATTACTGGAGCCTCACCATCAGGTTGTTTAGTATCATATCCAGGACACTCGTTGGGAGGTTTTTTTTTTATCCCTCTGCAGAGATGCAGTCAGTGTATTCTATAGCCCCAGCCGATATTGAAGGTCAAACTATATATATATATATATATATATATATATATAATGGGTTTCCCTATCAATCATGATGTATAAGGGCCTAACAATTCAGTTAAAGATGTGAATGATTGGATTACCTACAGATTATTTGTTTATATTGGTTGAGATAATAGAAGAATGGTGTACCAATGTGCAAGAGATTCAACTGAATAACACTTCTCAGGTTTTGAATTCAGCATTTTTCCTTTTCCCAGACTGGTTGCCTTACTATAGAAATCTGAAGAGTCAGTCTGGCCTACTATTTACCCACAGCAGAAGGAAAAAAAGATAGATTAATGCCTTTTCCAGGGCCATTAACACAAAGTAAAACATAAATAGCTTCATTTTTACTTTTGATTTAAAAGTTTCAATTTCAAGTTTTAAATTTTGGTAATCAATAATGCCAAAAATACACATTTGATAATGATATTCCACTAGAAATGATAAATCTATTTTTATGAAAATAACCATTACTGTAGACTATACAATACATTTGTTTTGAGACTATTCAAAATGGTAGAAAATCAAACAGTCCTCCAAAATTGAACAGAGGTGTGTCATAACGTTTTTGGTAGCTGAAAAGTGGAAACCATGCAAAATTTACAGAAAAATATGCGATGTGTATGGAAAAACATGTTTTAGTCAAAAAATCTTTACAATTAGGCTAAACATGGGTTTGTCACTACAAGCCCGAGTCAAAAAGACAGTCCATGGAATGGAAGCAATATAAAAAAAGGATCCAGACACAGCAGTCAGTAAAGGTCATACCGACAGTCTTCTGAGACATAAAAGGGCCCATTATTATTGATTTCCTCGAAAAAGCTGCAACTCTAAACAGTGCTTTTTTCTGCTAATTCTTTAGGTAATCTTCTCCTTATTTATTGAATGACTCTTATATAAAAACTTATGCTAACTAGACTTTATTGATTCTGGAGTGCAAGATTGAAACAAAATTAATTTCATATATACAAAACAAAAAAGTTTCTATGTACTTACTAAATATCGAACTGAGGTTAACTTGTACGATTAACCATTCGTGTTTCTCAGCATATGATCCAAAAATTGAGAAAACGGTGGTTTTCTCCCCTGGCTCTGTCAGCAAACCATAAACCCAGATTTTACGATCAGTAAATTTGAGTGATGTCCAGGTTTCTCCATTATTCCAAGAATACCTAAAAAAAATATTCAATATATGAATAATAAGTACAAAATAATTCCAGACACTATTCTTTTATTTTCTGTCTGGAGAAAAGAAGAAAAAAAAAAAAAAAAAGAAAAAGAAAATTGAGACCCCCCCCTCCAACACACAAAATTATTCCACAATGTTATAGTTGTGATCCCATTTTTGCAATTCTGGGGAAATCTCACGACCCTTTCATTGCTGTTGACCAAAAACCTTTACTCAGTGACTTTTTATAGGATTCTTCAGCAGTTAAAGAAGGTAAGGGACAGACAGCCTATGACATAAGCTCTTTCTGCCCCTGGGTGCACATATTCAGATGCAATAATGCATATAAGTGTGAGTATGTCTGCTAGAGAATATATTTACTTAACCCCTACAAAGCAAGATGTGACACACGGGCCATTTTTTTTATATGAGTACAACTGGTTTGAATACATTTTTTCTTCTTTGAGATTACCTATCATACTAAGGCTATATCTAGACTTCTAGTTAAAATACCAGAGTTTGAGCAATTGGGTAAGAGAACTAATAAAACCATATTAAGTAAAACATATCTTATTCATCAAATTACTGTGTAGGGAGACAAAAAATGTCTTTCCTTGGATTTGTAAGGTGTGTCTTTAGGCATCATATGTTCATTAGTCAACTGAGTATTCTGAATTCTTTTTCATCTTTCTGTTCACATTCTTTGAATGGATGACATTTTCTTATCTCAGTTCATTGAACAGACTTGGTCTCACCAACTGGCAAGTGCCATTGTTATTCCTCTTTGCTACTGAAATGAAAACAACCAAAAGACTTTTCACAATTTTTGAAGCCCTTTCATTGTAACCTGTTCATGGAGCAATGTACACATTTCATTGGTTGGGACATGTTTGTGTATTCCTGTAATACTTCTTATATTTTCTTGTATGTATGTATCAAACATCATATATGAATTTGTTTTGCCCTTCCTTGTTTTTTCTGTGTTAGAGTATCATTGGATATACTAATGCTTATATTAGAACTTGGTTAGTGGGGGGACATAATTAAATATCCTCCCTAGCACCAACTGTCACCAATGACAGTATTGAATAGAAATGTTACACACATATATAGAATTATTTTTCACAGTTAATAGAGTTGCTTGAATAACATAAATGAAAATTCAACTTACAATATTGTATTAGTGAGAGCCCCCTGTTTAATGGCAACAATTAAACCTCCATGGTCACCAAAAGTAAAAAAGTGTCCATCTAACAAAACCTGAAATTAAAAAAAAATTTTTAGATTTAAGAAATAAAAGTATTTTGTCATTATTTTTAAGTATCCAAACTTGCAATTCAGAGTCATCATGAAAATGATGAAAAAAAAAAAGATATTTTAGTATTTTCAGTGCAACTTTTTAGAGAGAATATACTGACCCGACAAATGTAATAGCATTTTATCTATCAATAAAATCAAAAACGGTTTCAAGCTAACAAAGAAAAGAAGCAGAAGGTATCCCACAAAATCAATTACTGACACCAACTACACCAATGATATAGCGCTTCTGGCAAATGCACCTGCCCAAGCTGAAGCCCTGCTACATAGTCTGGAATGAGCCACTGCAGGCATCGGCCTCCATGTCAATGCACACAAGACAGAATATATGTGCTTTAATCAAACAGGCAACATCTCCACACTAAACAGTAGTGCTCCGAAACTAGTTGACAAGTTCACCTACCTAGGAAGCAGTGTCTCATCAACTGAGACAGACATCGACACACAACTAGCAAAGGCATGGACAGCTATTGTAGACTATCGGTCACATGGAAGTCAGATCTGATCGATCAAATGAAGCACAGTTTCTTCCAAGCAGCGGTCGTGTTGATACTGCTATATGGATGCACTACATGGACGCTAACTAAACGTATGGAGAAAAAGCTTGACAGCAATTACACAAGAATGCTACGAGCAATACTGAACAAGTCCTGGAGACAGCACCCTACAAAGTAGCAGCTGTACAGCCACCTACCACCCATCACAAAAACTATCAAAATCAGATGAACCAGACATGCAGGACACTGCTGGAGAAGAAGGGACGAGCTCATAAGTGATGTACTCCCGTAGACCTCTTCACATGGACGAGCAAAGGCAGGACATCCTGTGCTGATACGAGATGTAGCCTTGAGGACCTGCCGAAAGCAATGGACAATAGGGACAAGTGGCGAGAGAGGGTCAGAAATATCTGTGCTGATAGTGCGACATGATGATGATGACTGTACAAAAAGTTGAATTCTTTAGAATCTACATCTCTCAACTGAATACATTATTTTACTCTGTGTAAGTTTTTCTTACAAGCTCTAGCTGATGATTTTTCACAGAAATCTGAGGGACAGCAAGTCTCCAAGACTTCTAATTATCCTAGCCATTTTTAGCAAGGTTATGGCCTGGATGCTTTCTTTCAGCTCTATGAATGTTTTACGTGGTGCTTATTTCAGTTAGCACCAATTTTCAAAAACTTCTCTCATCAAGTTTCTTCTCTGTCCTACACATCTTGTGTCATTTTTGACAGTTGCATGCTTAACAAAATTAATACTGCCCTTTATAGAAACAGTGATGCCAAAATCTTTAGAGATTTTGTATTTGGTGGTAATAATACTTCAGATGATATTAAACAGTTTCCATGTTTTCACCATTTTGTAAAAAGAACAGGGAGAAAACAAGAGGCTTTTTTTTAAAGCATTAAAAGATAGGGGGAAAAAAAAAAGAGTTGAAGTTGCTATGTGCAATTGAATCAAAAACTTTCTCCGTAGACTGAATGAAAAAATGGATATAATATTTTGAAAATCATATAGCACTAAATGATGATTATGTTAAAAGAAATAAAGCTGTAATTTTGAAGAGAAATGTACTTTATTGTAATACCAGTTTCTTTATTCTGTCTGGTCTAAAAGTTGTTTTATAGGATTGGAGACCTTATTTAACCTTCATAATATTTACAACTGAACATTTACAAATATAAGATTTTGATTGAATAATCAACAAACCTCATGCCATGTAAGTCCTGCATCAATGGAAAGAAAGATATTTTGGTGGTATTGTTTAATACGACTCCCAACTGTTCCTGAAGCGATAATTAGTCCTGGTGCTGATTCCCTTGATAAAATTGGTTCAGAATGGCTGCTTGGATATAAATGCTCCAATTCTTGACTTACATGTAGTGAACAATGTAACCACTGTATATTTGAAAAAAATAAAAATACAATAAGATTAAGACAATCATACAAGATATTTTAACAAAGAACTGAATATAACAAATCCTAGAGATGATAATAGCTCATAAGTCCAAAACAAACTGTCATAATGTTTAGAATTGTATACACTGATAAAATAATAGATAACCATATTATGAAAATTTCTTGATTATTCTAATTACTAGAAATTCATTTGCAAAAAAATCAATTACAAGTAGAAGAAACAGGATATACTGTACAGATCCCACTAATCACACAGATAAAAGGAATGTATTTTTTAAGACTTATATAAAATACATTGTTGTTTTATAACAGTAAAGAATGAAAATTAGGCTGAATTGGATGAAGCTTTTTCTGTTTCTGGTTTTTCCACTTTTTTGTTGTTGAACAAATATTTTTGTGAACAATCCTGAAAGTCCAAAGGATATAGGTGGAAAAAAAATCCAACATTTAAAAAATTCCAAATTCATGAATTTTTGGTTCAATCTGAAAATCAACTTTTAGAACTAGAGGTTTTATGTTGAATCTGGAAATCAACTTCCAGAACCATGGGTTTTAATTCAATCTGAAAATGAATTCTATGATAATCATCTTCACATAACCTGACAAATCAAATCATAATTTTTGAATATTTGGTAACTATAAGATCTTTTTTATTAAAATATAGGAGACATTTTCTTAGTTCTAAGTTTAAAAAGGAAAAAGGTATGCTCTTAAAAATGAAGAGAGTATGAAACCAAATGAGAGGAGAGAGATAGAGACAAGCAAACATTCTAATAAAGTTTTTCAAACTCATATTACAGTATAAATTTACTGTTTTTAAGTATTTAAAAAAGAAAGAAAAAAAAATCTGTTAGGAGAAACAGGCAAACATTCTAATAATTTAAAAAAAAAAATCATTAAAACAGATATGTTTTACAATTTTTAAGTATTAAAAAAAGTAAGTAAAGTAAAATTGGCAACTGTTGTCGAGGGTGACCAGAAGGCTCCCTTTTCAATAGCTACTACACTGAGGTGTAGGGAAGGGCACTACTCCTTTCCTTGGATTGCTCTACTTTACCCTTGATATGTACCTTATATTGCTGAGTATTAAGCAAGGAGGTATCAAGTACCATTTTTAAAGTCTTTGGTATGACGCAACCTGGGATTGAACCCAGGTCTCCCGGACCATTGGCGAACACTCAACCCACTAGGCCAATGAGCCAGTATGGTAGTTTTGTTTTACAGCATATCAACCCTTTTTGGGTCATTTAACGCCAAATTAGGTCATTTTAATAAAAGCTTCTAACAATTCAGTTTAGTATAAGTACAGATTTTTGTTTATACACAGTAAAATGTCAAACAATTCAGCTTAGCATGAATATACAGTTTAGTTCTATTTGACCCATATCAAGGACCCTATCAAGTGTTACCACTTCAGGCCAGAGTGGACCAGAGAGCAATGGCAATGAATGGGTACTCTACATTCCTCAAAGCTCCAGCATTACTGGAACCTCACCATCAGACTGTTTAGTGTCATATCCAGGACACTTGTTGGGGGAGGGGGTCTTACCCCTATGCAGAGAAGCAGTCAGTGTATTCTATAGCCCCAGCCAACTGGGCCACATGTGACTGTTAGGTTTAAGAAAATAGAATAGCTAAAAAAGGACTTTAAGAAAATAGAATAGCTTAAAATAAAATAGAATAGAATAGCTTAAAATAGGTTTAAGAAAATAGAATAGCTAAAAAAAAATTTTAATGGAGGTATATAGTGTGGGTTCAAAAGTGAAAAAAAAAAACATTTTGCAGATTTGGGTGTCAGTTTATCTCAAAATATATTAACATTACATGAACATTCTGTGGAATGAAAATATAACCAGCCTTGAAATGATGACTTAGATAGATTGGTCATGTTATCAGAGCATATTTTACCTCACTGGGTCTTGTAAAGAAAGTTAAGAGATGACGTACATACAATTGATAGTTAGAGACAGAGTCCAGCTTAAGGCCACTGATTATTGTCAGAGATCCCTTCTCAATAAGAGCCCCTCATTTCCCTCATTAGAAACAAGTTTTTAAACATTAAAACCTTCCCCTGGTTCCAAGTATGCATTGTAAATTTAGCAACTCTACATCAAGTTATTTGGCAATCTATGGAGGATAGACAAATACTTTATCAACATAGAAGACTATTTAATAAATTAATCATAGAAAAAAATTTTTTTAGCAAAAAAAGGAATAATTAAATGAATAATCAAATAAAAATAAACCTAATTAACAGTTACCTGTATATTCTGAGTATAATTGGTGTAATTTAGATCAAAGACATTAAATTTTATTACATTTATAAGTTCCATTTTGATTATGTGACTTAAGTTTAATATAAACTGCTTTAAGTATATACTTACCCAACCCCTCTTTAACAAGCAGGTTGTGACAGAAGGTCCATTCTTAAGCAGAGTACAGCTGGTTTGAATTCAGAGACTGGTTGCTTTATGAAAGCTAAAGAACCCAGTTTGTCCAACCATATATCCACTATTTTAAACTGGTTTAAGTAGGGATACCACAGTATAACAAACAAGAGGTATTGATGGGGAGAACAAATTTGATCCAATTTGTACGTCAAGGGAGGGGATTCCTGTAGCATAGAGGCTAATGTACTGGACTGCGATACCATAGTAAGCAAGTTTGAGCTATAGCAGCATTATTACATTTACTTTTGAACTAACCCATGAGAAAGGTATGAACTCTCAAATCTATTCACCCAAGCTATGGGTTAAATAGTATCACTTCTGTTGTTCTTCAAGAATGGCTTTGGCATTAAATAACCCACAAAGGTTGATATTCCATTAAACAAAGAAACCAAACTAAACTTTAAGAGTTATCATTTTGAGAGGAACCAGGTTAGGACAAACTCTGGGCCTAAATTAGGTAAATTGTTAGATAGTTACCAGCTCATTGGCCTAGTGGGTAGAGTGTTCGCCAACGATCTGGGAGATCTAGGTTCAATCCCAGGTCGCGTCATACCAAAGACTTAAAAAATGGTACTTGATACCTCCTTGCTTAACACTCAGCAATATAAGGTACATATCAAGGGTAAAGTAGAGCAATTCTGGTAAAGGAGTAGCACCCTCCTTTACACCTCGATGTAGTAGCTATTGAAAAGGGAGCCTTCTGACTAAGGCTGACTAAGGTTAAATAGTTACTTAGCTGTAATGTATAACAAATTTAAACGTCTATCATTGGAGGTGCCCGTGGTGTAATGGTTATCGTTGTAGGAATTGGACACGACGATATGAGTTCAAATCCTGGACCAGACTGATTGCATTTCACATAGCACTAATACCCTTGGGAAAGGTATGAAACCAATTATTCTCCCTCCAGCTATGGGTAAATAGTAGGACAGATTAGGTTCTTCAGCCTTGGTGAGGCAACTAGTCTAGGAGAAGGAAAACTCTGAATTCAAACCTGTTAAACTCCGCTTAAAAATTGACCTTGTGTCATATCCTGCCCAATCGGAGGGGTTGGTAAATATGATCAAAGGTGTCAAGCTGATATTTCAATAAGAGTTTTTAAGGTGGAGAGGAATACATTAGAGAGAAAGAAAAATATGAAGTGTAATCAAAAAGTTCAGGGAAGAGAGTTGTATAATTGCTCTAATTTAAATTAGAAACAATAATTTTCAATATTTCTATACATGTAATTTTGATCATGTGACTATATTAGGTTTAATATAAATTGATTTAAGTAGCAATAACATAGTTTAACAGACTAGAGATATGGATTTGAGAGAAGAAATTTGATCAAACTTCAAGGGATATAATCTTTTGTGGGGAACAAATTAGCTATATTGTTAAATAGTTACTCAGCTGATACTCTATCCATATAGGGGAAGTCTTCATGGCATAGTAACTAACTTGCTGGATTGTAACATTGTAATAAACAATGTCTTTAATTGGAATCATTTTGAGATGAGGCTTCTTAATCTGAGAATTAATTTTTTTATTTCTTGTGGACTTTTTGTCCTCATCTTGGTAGGTTGTTTTTTTTGTGTGTTGTTTCTTCTTTCACTACGTTTCACCAAATTTCACCTCTGGCCTTCTTCAGGTGGCTTACCGCGACCTTGGGGCCCATGGCGCAGCGGATAGAGGTGTTGAGTCTCTATGGTTCCAGGTGAGCATTGTCAGAAGTTAGCGGTTTCAAATCCTACCCAAGCCAGCCAGAGGTTTACTTGGTCAAAAACGTGGTGCGATAGACAACAACTATGGAAGGCAGTAATTACTGGGGATACGGTTACAAGACTCATCATTCCTATCCGAGGTCGCAGTAAACCACCTCAAGAAGGCCAGAGGTGAAATTTGGCCGAAATGTAGTGAAAGAAGAAACAACACACAAAAAAAAAACTACCAAGATGAGGACAAAATTCCGCAATGAATAAAAAATTAATTCTCAGTGTAATAAACAAGTTTGAACTCCAGTTGCACTGATATTCATTTTTGGACTAATGCCCTTCAAAAAGGTATGAACCTCTTTATCACCCAAGTTATGGGGCAAATAGTAACACTATTGTTCTTATTTGGCATTAAAGAGCCCATGAAAGTGGATTTGTCATTAAAAACAAAGAAACCAAACCATATATCCAAACTCTTATGAAGGATGACACATTCATATTTCAATAAGAGTTGTGAGAATTTACTATGCAGAATAAGTCATTCAACAATGAAATAAGATGCAAATTCATATACAGATGTTACCTCATAGGCTACAAAGGTGAAGAGATAGAAAAATAGTGAAATCATGCAGACAGGTTTATAAAATCATAATCAATATAAAAATAGATATTGTATATAATTGTGTAATACACAACCCCAAATTTTTAGCCACAAAAGGGTGTTTTTCATATATTGCATGTAACAAACAACCTCTAACTTTTGACAATGCTAACCTACAAAAATGATTTTTCAACATCCAAGTACTTATTTATACATTCAAAACTATTCTAATACAATCAAAATCAATGCAATACTGTAAATAAACAATGTAGTCTAGATTTTGATGAAGCCTATACTGTTTACTTGGATATTCCAAACTTACTATAAACCCACCACTGATACATGATAGCATTGATAATATAATAAGTAATGACTGTCTATATTTCAGAGATAAGGCATTGTTAACATTCTCTACACAGTGCAAAGTGCTATACCTATCTTAGTCCATATGGACACATGGGTGAGAAGGTTAAGATGTCAAGTTAGATATTCTAGCAAATTACCACCTGGTGGTTGTGAGTTCAATATCTGGTCTTGGTTTCAATAGTGGTGAAAAAAGGCAAAATATAGCTGATGTAAGGTACTCCCAAGGCATGGATGATAGAATAAGAACAGTCTAAGACTCGAGATTCAAATAAAGGGTTAAGTTTTTAATTCTTGGGAGGTTTCTATAACAAAAGGTAAATGAAGGAGGTCAGAAATTACAGCAGCTGAAACATTATGAGTAAAGCAATCAAGATAAGTATGGCAGTCTGCAACATGAAGAGAATAATAATAATAATCAACCTTAAGTAAAAACTTTATCTTCATTTACAGCCTTGGTTTAGATATAGGCAATTGGGTAGGGATACTTTGGATCAAAGTTATACAAAGTCAGGTCTAGAAACAAAGTAAACTTCTATATTTCAAAAACATATCTCATGTAATGAATGACCCCTTATTTTTTTTAGGTGAAAATTGGTATTACTAAGTGATTCATTACGATTTTTCTTTCTTTCAATTCTAACAGGAAAGAGAGAAAAAAAATTATTTTACAATTAAATTTGACTTTTTTTAAAGATTAGCAAGTATATGAGAACTCTTATCAAATGAGTCAAATTTATATTTCAATAAGAGTTTATGCAGAAGAGAATAAAATAATATGCAAGGGAGATGCTAAGATCAAAAGTTAGAGGTAGCATCAACAGAACTTTATTTTTCAAAATAAGTGCACCTATGTAAGCTATTCTGAATTTTTAAAATTTCAATTCTTATATAACAAAGTTTCTCAGAATAGACAATAGATATTTTAAGATAATTTTATAGTTGATTGGTTGATTCTAATGGCATGTCAGCCTGTGTAGGATTATTTTCCTCACCATTGTTTTTTTTGTTAAATCTAATCTGAACCTTTTTATTATTGAAGGTTTCTTTGTGTTTCCTTCATTTAAACATTGTCTTTACCAAACCCCCTCTGCTATGAGCAGGATGCAACACAAGGTCAATTTTTAAATGAAGAACGACTGGCTTAAATTCAGAGCTTTCTTTCTTCTGGACTGGTTGCCTAATCAAGATTAAAGAAACCAGTCTGCCCTACTATTTACTCATAGCAAAAGAGAGATGGATTTATGCCTTTTCCAAGAGCATTAGTGCAAAGTGAAACACAAACAGCCTAATCCAGGATTTGAACTCAGGGTGTTGAGATTCCATTTGCTATGATGTTGACCATTGAGCTAATTGCATCCCTACCATCATTTAAACACTGTATGAATATACCAAAATTCTTATCAAGTGAACCAAATTTATATTCAAAAAAGAACTTATAAGAAAGAGGAATATAATGTATGGAAGAAAATAAAAAATCATGAAGGGGATGTGATCAAAAAAGGGAGAGGGCAGCATTAAAGTGAATTCAGTTATATACACCAATGCCTTTTTTAATGCACCTACAAAATAAATTTACAATTTTTTCCCATCCATGTACCAGGTTGGAATGAATGTAATGTTTGATTTTCAAGATGAATATTTTAGACAATATTTATTCAATTATTGCCTGTTTTTATCATTTAGGAATGATACACTGAGTTATTTTTATCTTTTTCTTGCAGATTATAAGGATATTGTTCCTAATTTTCTGTAGTAAACACCCCTATGCTTGTCTCAACTAAAAAACACATTAGACATATTCTACTCAGAATAAAATATGTCACTTGTTGTGAATCACTACTTACATGACACCGTCGGATACATTTTTTTTTTTAAAAGACAGGCTTGTTAGTAATTATGAGGAATGGATCTTTTATCATAATGCAAAACACCATCAGTGGAAGAAACAGACCTGCTCAACAACCAAAAGATGAATTTCATTCAAAGAAGATCATGTTGATTATATGATGGGATATTCAAGAAATTGTCCTTTACAAACTCTTAGACAATACTTAATAACTTCTAATCTCTACTGCAATCAATTTTGTCATTTTAAAAATATCCTACTTCAGTCAAC
Organism: Sepioteuthis lessoniana; assembly: GCA_963585895.1. NCBI lineage: Eukaryota > Metazoa > Mollusca > Cephalopoda > Myopsida > Loliginidae > Sepioteuthis > Sepioteuthis lessoniana. The sequence continues at coordinate 28,394,372 of OY757928.1, read as the reverse complement.
AAAAAGAGTCATCCTTAATCACAATAATGAATGCCCTCACACAGCTCAAATAACTAAAGATCTCTTAGAGGAGCTCAGTTGTGAAAAACTGATATCCTCCATATTCTCCAGACCTTTTGCTCCTTCTGATTATAACTTGTTTAGAGGATTATAGACTTATTTGGATGATCTTGACGACATCAATAAGAGGTTAAACATGAGTTGTCCTCATATTTTGCATTAAAACCAAAGGAATTTTACAAATGAGGCATCTATAAGCTTGTTGACAGAATGAGGTTGTAGGAAGCAATGGAAGTTATGTTAATAATCAAATAATTCTATAAGCATAAGTTTTTTAATTTATGATATATACTCTAAAATCAGACATTATATTCATTCTAGCCTGATATTAAACAACTTGTATTTCAATTGAGAAGCAAGAACACTCACGCATCTCTCATCAAAGAGATGCAACTTCAATTTGTGCAACTACTCAAGTCAAACTTGTTGACCTACTAGAAGCTGAGATGAAAAGAGCCTAAAATATTAATTGTAACAACCAATTAATGTTTTTTTTTTTCCTTCATTCAAAACCATCTTAAGAGGAATGTTGAGTCCTAACAAGAACACCATACTTAAAAATCACTAACTATAAAAGATTCAGGAAATGAATACCCAAATATTTTGCATCCCTTTTTAGAACAGGGGTCCCTCACTCACAGCCAACTTTCAAAATTTTCTCTTTGTCTTTTCATGTTGATTGAAGTACCACCATTACAACTGCAGATGGAACTGTTTTCTCATTGTTATAGATTGATAGCCTGAGTGAGTTTTTATAGAAAGGAATTAAAAACCAAAAGATGAATAAACACTACAGTAGCTGTATGGCCACTTACTTCCAATCTTACAAACTATCCAAGTAAGACAAGCAAGACATGTTGGGTAGTGTTGGAGAAGAACAAATTCGTAAGTTACATTCTTCTATGGACTCCTAGATGCCAGTGCTGGCTAATCAGCAAAAAATTATATTTATCAGCCCTGTGCAGACACTGGATGCTATTTAGAGGACTTGCTGAGAGCAATGACTGATAGAGATAGAAGACAAGAGAGAGTCAAGGGAATCCATGTTGTTGGCACACCTTGATGATGATAATCATTATCATCAACTGTGTTCTTTAAAATGAAGAAATACTAAGCTTTGTTCATAACTATTATTTTTATCTCGGTTCTTTAAAGATCACAAATGCTTCTTGCAGATATTTTCAGTATTTGATACTATTTACCAACCCCTCCGCTCGGGCAGGATATGACACAAGGTCAATTTTTAAGCGGAGTTTACACAGGTTTGAATTCAGAGTTTTCCTTCTCCTAGACTAGTTGCCTAACCAAGGCTGAAGAACCTAGTCTGTCCTACTATTTACTCATAGCTGGAGGGAGAATAATTGGATTCATACCTTTCCCAAGGGTATTAGTGCTATGTGAAATGCAGTCAGTATCGTCCAGGATTTGAACTCGTATCGCCGTGTTCATTTCCTACAGCGATAACGACTACACCACAATATACTCTTCTTTGTCTAGTTCCTAATAAGTTCCTTTGTAGAGACAGCAAGTGAAAGCATAGATCTGTAGATCAAACTAAACTCTGCGACCAATGTTAAAGATTGAAAAAGCAAATACGCAGGAAGAATATAATCTTAGGGCCATAGGTCCACCTGGCAATTCCAAAACTGATATTGAGACTGAAAAATTCATTTTATTCATAGTCTTGGAAGAGTTTATTTATAGAGAAGTGGGTAGGAAGGTTCCATTATACAACTATAACATTAACCCTGGTCAATTTGTAAAACCTAGAACTTATTTAGTAGAAAAATCCATAAGTTTACATTAAGTCACTATTGTATGGCTCTAAAGGCCCATGTGTGTGGCCCTTCACCTAACTTTCAAAATTTACATGATGCTTTTTGATATTGACTGAAGTACCATTACAATTGCAAATGGGATTAAGTAACCATCTTTTTAGTGTAGTTGTTTCTCTAGAATTGTTTGGCACACAGTTATATGATATTAAGTCATCCTATAAAAAAAAAAGGTGATTTGCGCACAGTTATATGGTTTTCAGAATTCCTACATAATACAAATTGATGCATAGTCATATAGTTTCAAGAAACTATTTGTATTTAATAATAACCATTTGTTTACATAGTTATGATTTTAACTAATAATAATCCTTAGTATACAATTATAGCTTCAAGTAATTATTCTTGATATAAATAATTTACAGATATATGGTATCAAGTATTCTTATGTAATAATTTTCAAATAGATCTATTTAACAGATAAGTAGTACACGAACAGGTACTACCACTTAAAGTCAGAGTGGACCTGGGAGTAATGGCAATGAAGAGGTAGTTCACACTTTGCAGAGCTCTAGAATTGGAGCCTCAACACTAGATACAGTTTAGTATCATACCCAGGATACTTATTTTTGGGGGTTTCACCCTTCTGCAGTGGGATACAGTCAGCATATTCTAAGCTCCACTGACAGGACTGAAACAACATTAGATGTCTCATTAATAAATTATGACTCGAATTTAGCTAGGTTTGTTTGGTTTTATGATACATCAACCATTGTAGGTCATTGAATGCCTAATCCTTCTTATACATATACATTAAATATATGATTTGTAAAAACATTTTGTTCATAACATTTTTAAATGAACCTGAGCTAATTTTATTTGCACACAGTTAAATGATTTCAAGTATTTCTATCAAATGCAAATAATTTTACTTACTATTAATCATTTATTTCAATTTTTAACAATTCAATTTAGCATAAGTAATTTTTGGACAGTTTAAATGTCAAGCACTTCTATTTGACCCATAGATAGGACCCTATCATTTGCTACCACTCCAGGTCAGAGAGGACCTGGGAGTTGATGGCAATGAAGAGGTACTCCACATTCCCCAAAGCTCTAGGACTGGAGCCTCACCATCAAATTGTGTAATGTCATATCTCGAACACTCGTTCAGGAGAGTTTTACCCCTTTGCAGAGATGCACTTGGAGTATTCTACAGCAACCAGCTGACTGGGTATTTGTTAAAAAACAAATGGCTAGTTGGCTGGAGCTGTAGAATACCCCAAGGGAAAGGTTTTTTTAAAGATTGTGGTCATAGGCTCTCAGGTTGAAAAGGTTGGGAACCCCTGCTTTAAAAGTTAAAATATGAATATTACAATACAAGTTATAACAGGCAAAATAATGCATAAAATAAAAGTTTTGATACAAAGTGCAACTGATATATTTTGTTTTTCTAATTTTCTTATCTGTTTCCTCTAATTAAAAAGAAGAGAGACTGTGACACTATTGATGGTGGTATACAGACTAGCTCTATATGGGTGGGCGTGAGTGCGTGTGTGTGTGTGTGTGTGAGTGTGTGTGTGTGCGCACGTGTATGTGCTTATGGGTGTATATATGCGTATGGTTATGGGTTGACCATGAGTATGCATATACATGCATGTGTGTGTATTGGGGCCAAGACATTTTTCTGGGATCACTAATTCTTCCCAGCTATAAAAAAACGTATAAAAATGTTTCAGCAAATTTTTATGATCACACCTTTAAGAATCTCTTGGAGAATCGTTGGCTGTTTTTTTATGTTCAAAAGCTGGGTGGCCGAAAATAGGATCTTCCCCCACTGGACATATAATGAGAGTGAGGCTGCCACTAGGGGCAGTTAGAAGGGACACACCAGTGGGATGAGCAAGCCAGGAAGAGGGAATTAGTCCACTACAGAGACATGAAGAGAGACAAAGAAAAGGCTAAAGATATAGAGAGCCAGAAATCTAGCAATTCTTACTTTTAGTTAAGGGAGCTACATAGCAAGCAAAAAAAAAAAAAAAGAAGTCAAGATGCTATAAATCATTGAATTGTGTCATGAATTTCTTCCTCTAAAAACTTTATTTAAATTTTTGTTTTAATCTTGCTCTTTCCTGGTGGGACCATCTGGGACTCATGCATCTCAACTCAACTGGCCAAGAGCCAGCAAAACAAACAACATGGGGTTCGATTTTCATTTGGCGAATGCATGGTTCCGGTTCTGTGTTCCCGCAAGACATTAATGTGTATGAAGACAAGTCATAAAAAATGTAACAATTTAAAATAACCCAATAAAGATCAGTGCATAGAGAGAGAAAAAACAAAACAAAACAAAACTAAATAAAAAAAACAGCAAAAGAAAAGATCGAAAAAGGAAAAACAAGATGAAAGGAAAAGGAAAATAGCAAAAGAAAAAAAAAAGAAAAACTGGATAAGAACTTTCATTAATACTTTGAACCCTTACCACCTCCAGATACCCTGTACATGAGTTCACAAAATTCGCAAATTAATAAAAAAAATTCAACCTTCACACCAGGATGCAAACATCTTTGTTTAAAGGGATCCCATCATTCTATTAAAAATAAGACAATGAATGGTCGCTATATCCAACCTTATCTGTCAGACAAGAATGAACCCCTCCATTTGTAGGATGTGACACAAGATCAATTTTTAAGTCGGGTACAGCCGGTCTGAATTAAGAATTTTCCTTCTCCTAGACTGGTTACTTTATAAAGACTCAAGAACCCAGTTTGCTCAACTATTTTCCCATAGCTGAAGGGAGGAACAGATGGATTCATGCCTTTGCTAAGGAAATTAGGATGAAATGAAACACAAACAGCCTTATTGAGGATTTGGACTTGAGTTGCAAAGACCATTTCTAACAATGATAACTGTTACAATGGCTTACAGTATATAGTAAAATGTCACTCAATCCAACATATTGAGTTTATGAGTTTAAAGGGTTATGGTACACTATTTACATTTTTCAGACTATTGTCCTCATCTTTGTCGCCATGTTTATCTCAACATTTCAGCCATTGTATGCTCCGGCCTTCTTCAGGTGGTTGGAATGTCGACCGTAACCTTTTATTTCGCTTACTGGGGTAGACTGTTCTAGTTCCATGAGCCATGTTTAATGGATGACAGTTATCATTTATCTCCTGTTAATTTTCCCCTCTGAAAGTTCTCCACTGCCTTCACTGAGTATTGAACTCACACTCTTTGGGTATGTCACTGGATCTAATCAACGCCTTTATCCACTGTGCCAGGCAGTGGAGAACTTTCAGAGGGGAAATTAACAGGAGATAAATGATAACTGACATCCATTAAACATGGCTTGTGGAACTAGAACAGTCTACCCCAGTAAGCGACATTCCAACCACTCGAAGAAGGCTGGAGCTTACAAAGGCCGAAACGTTGTGATAAACATGGTAACAAAAATGAGGACAATAGTCTGAAAAATGTAAATAATGTACATCTCAGAAATATAGACAGGGTTATGGTAGCAAACAAGTTGTTGTCCAAGACTGAATAATCACATTTGTTTAACCCACCCCTTCTTGGAATAATTGATGTTGTAAAAAAAAAAAAGAAAATGTAAGCCAGTTCATTCTTCAGACCTCACTGAACATGTGTTTAAGTTGGAAATGTTCTGGCAGTCTGCTGAAGTTATGGTAGGTGGTGTACATCAATTGTTAGGTGTACTGTTCTACTGGTGGACCACCATGTGGTAAAGGTCTGGATTTTAGTCCTGTTGTATAACTCTGGTTTTGTAGAGATCTTTTCAGGCTTAAAAAGTTGCCTTGTATGCTACAATTAAATTGCTCAAATAAAATTGGAAATGTTAATGAATTTGCAAAGTTATAAGATAACATACTTTAATATAACAACAATGAAGTAACTGACAGACTTTAGTGATATTGCAACTAGCAATTCTAAACAGGGCTAATACAAATGGAGATTGATAATTGTTGGGTATCACCTCAAGTCAGTGAACCATCTCAAAAAGTGACATGAATATGGGATTACAAAAAACCTACCAAATAAGACAGGTAAGAGATTTTGGTGAGATGATAATGGCTGAACGAAACTAAGCACAACTCATCTTTTTCTGAATTGGCTGTGTGCCATCATACTACAAACATGTTGTTCGCTATTCAGCTTATGAATAAGCTGCAGCAAAGCAGGAACATAATATTTCATATATTGACAATTTTATTAACATCCCGATGTTTTAAATATCAACCCCTGACCCATACACACACACACATTTTCATTAAAGATAAATGGGGAGCAGAAAAAAAAAATCAATCATAGACTTTTTATGATAAAGGAAAGAAGAAATCAAACAAAAAGAGTAAAAAAAGAGAGGGGAGGTAAAATATAAAAAGTGTAATCATGCAGTTACAAATGGCAAAGAAATAAACAATACAATAAATACTTCAACATTGGAAAAAGCTTGCCAATATATTTGTGATTATTCAAGCAACGCGAACAATATCAAATACAAAAAGCTGAAAGCAACAATTTTTTCTTGTTTTTTTTTAAATTTATAAAAAAAAAAAAAAAAAAAAAAAAAAAATTATTTATTTAAAACTTTTAAACTTATAAAAAATATGGACAATACAACCTTAAGGTAACAAGTGTGTAGTGGCATATATAGATTTTATTCTTTTAAGGGAATGTGGTAAAACTGCATGTAACCAGTTGTTTTGTACAGTGTGCCAACCATGGCAACAATCATGCTAGTTAAAGCAGCAGCGGCGGTAGCATCACAGAAAGACGACCATGCTGGACAAATGTATTTAAGTCTTCAAATTAATCCAAGATGATAATGTAAACAACATCCATCATTTTGAAGAACCAAAAACCAACCATGATAGCTAACAACATGGTAGTTATTAAAAAAAAAAAAAAAAAAAGAAAAAAGAGAGACACCTCAGCATCCATGCTGGACACAGGCGTTTGAAGACCCAACAAGTCAAATAAATAACATGTGTCCCTGTGCCATTTTTGTGTAGGACACCAAACAGGGTCACAAAAGCACAACCATGCTGAAGTCAACCAATCATCATGCTGGAAACAAAGTTTGCAAAGTTAAAGCCAGAAATTACCTTCTTTAAAAACCACTGATTGTAAAAGGACTAAACAAATAAAAGAAACACAAAATCATGATAACTTTTAGTACAAAGTAAACAGCAACCTTTTATATAAATGAATTTTTTAAAAAATAAAAGGCTTAAAATACTAGAATGATCTAATTGAAAATAATTCATCCAGTCAAAGTCAAGAAAAAAAAACAGAACTTTATAATTTTCACAGAAAAAAAGAACTATAATTTTCACAGAACTTAATGTTTGATTAAAGGGAGAAACAAGATAATAGAGCCATGTTAGAAATACATCCCCTTGGGATATATACGTGATCCAAAATTTGTACAAATTGGTTCATTAATTTTTGAAATTGAGTATTGTTCTTTGTTCTACCCATTATGTTTTAATTTCAACCTTACACATATGCATATATATTTTATACATGAAGTATATTTAAGATAATACTAGTAATTTTCAAACAAATATATTTTACCCATAGTCTTTTTAAAAAAAAAAAAGAAAGTTAAATGAAATAAAGTAAAAAATACAAATTCTTTAAAAACCCTAATTATGTTACATTTTGAAAAAGAATGCAATTAATGATAATAAAGTGCTAAGAATTTTCTTATTTTTCCATTTCATTTTTCATTTGAAAATAATTTTTTGGATGAAACCATATATAAAAACATTGCTTTGAAGATGGTTTAAAATATACCCACAAAATGTTACATGTCTAACTTTGACATATTATCCAGATTATATATATTTAAATAAATTATTGGTACAAACAAATTTTATTAGGACAGGTCTCAGTGGAACATTAAGCTTGTGAATTTTAGGTAGCCTGTACATTCTAGGCTGTTGTGAACCCACAAGTCGAATTCTTTCATAAATTTCTTTAGTAAGTAATTTACATTTGTGTAATTGCAGAAACCATTTCTGTAGTTTTACTTCCATTTTAAGACTATCATCAAATGACAAATCACCAAACATATGGAACTTAGAGACATCATCCAAGATGGTGGATAATTTACTAACATAGTTGGAGCAATTGAGCAAAACAGCTCCAGCTCCCCTATCAGGTCTAGTTAAATAAATATCAGTGTTGTTCCTGAGCTGCTTGGCCTCCTGAAAATGGCTTTTCTGCCACAAGAAGCCATTCAAGGTAATAGGGAAATTCATGAATTTCTGGGCTAACTCACTCAAATGGACTTTTGAATATAGTAAGTCAGACCAATTGCAAAAAAGCATTTCAAATTCATTGAAAGTAATAACTTTATTAATACTTCTGGGGCAGGGGGTACAACAGTGATGTGTTGTTTTAACTCTTCATTACCAGACCTGCATTGGAGGTGCCCGTGGTGTAATGGTTATCGTCGTAGGAAATTGGAGGTGCCCGTGGTGTAATAGTTATTGTCGTAGAAAATGGACACGGTGACATGAGTTCAAATCCTGGATGAGACTGATTGCATTTCACATAGCACTAATACCCTTGGGAAAGGTATGAATCCAATTATTCTCTCTCCAGCTATGGGTAAATAGTAGGACAGACTGGGTTCTTCAGCCTTGGTGAGGCAACTAGTCTAGGAGAAGGAAAACTCTGAATTCAAACCTGTTAAACTCCGCTTAAAAATTGACCTTGTGTCATATCATACCCGAGCGGAGGGGTTGGGTAAATAGGACCACCAGACCTGCATTTCAGTCTTTTCAAAAGGATACCTTACTTAAATTGCAACAAAGTAAGATGGTTGATAAATTTCCATGTCAGTGTGATGCTGACTATATAGGTAAGGTTATTCAAAGGCTTGAAGTCAGATTTAAACAACAAACCCTACAAGAAGAGTTATTAAGACAAACTCAAAATGCTACATCTGGGTCGTCCTATTAACAAGAGTCAGCATTAGTGATCATTTGGCTGATCACTATATATTCAGGATCAGATATGTTGATGATTGCTTCTCTGTTCTGTGCAAAGCACTGTCTAAGCAACAGCTTGCCCTTTTAGAGGCTATAGCTATTAAGCTATATTGCCCTACCTTGTGCAGGCAGAGAAGGCAATTTGATATACTTTGCTTGTTTGGGGAGTTGTATGGGAATGAGGTGGGAGATATATATATATATATTTTTTTAAATTAAACCCACACCCACTGTGATTTCTTACACTTACTTTTAATCTATTCCAGAGTATTTTGCTGAAAAAGCACCAAACAAATTGTTTTATTATAATAACAAATGATTCCCATAATATATATATATATATATATATATATATATATATATATATATATATATATATATATATAAAATATCCAGTCAGCGTCCGAAGACTGGGCGTGGATTTTTCTTTTATAGAATATATGAGGAATATCATAAATCTATGTGAGTACTCGATGTATGGCTATTGTTAATCCCTTATTCCTTCGCAGGGATATAACAAAATTCACATTCAGAGCGTATATAGTGTAATCACATGGTTTGTCCAGCTGTAGCATTTTTGGATGAAAATATTTTAACTGTTCAAGAGTTTCCATCTGATTACACTATATATATAAATACTTTTTTCAATTACTATTACTAGTTAAAACATTTTTAAACAGGATACAACAAAATCAAGCTGAAATGATAGCCAAAAAGTAGCCTTAGTTAATATCTGCATTTCAAAAATGAGAAGCAGGTTTGGTGGGTTTCTTGTATAATCAACAACTTTCATGCATTATTTCTATAAATAATCTTATATATATATATATATTATATAAAAACAAATTTAACCTCACAAAATGATAGTTCGTAGACACACTAACATCTCATTTGACAATTTTGTTTTCTGAATGTATTTCTAACAGGGATATTGTCTCATTTTGCCACATGTTAAAAATTCTTTGCTGAAATGTTATTTGATTTCTGCAATAAAAGCAAATTCATAACAGAAAATAAACCAGTAAGTAAAAATATACAATCAGTTAAAAGTATGAAAAAATATTAACAATGCATTTAATAAGAATAAATAAGAAAAGTATTAATATGAAAATAATCTATTTGTAAAATCAGAAAAGAAAAAAGTTAACTCACAATTGAACAATTTAAAATGGCCCCATCCCTTGTCTTTTCAGGAGCTAAAAGTGGATGCCAGATGCCTCCCTTATCAAAAGTGATCAAGCTAATTTGGTTTTCAACATTGAAGGAATTGTTCATAAACTGGGATGCAATGTACACACCTCGAACACCTTTCACTTTGTGAATATCAGCAAATGACTGATCGGCATAAAACCTAAAAACAAAAATAAAGATGTTCAGATAAAAAATAAAGACAAAAAACAAAAACAAATAAGCTTACATTTTTGAAAGAATTATTCAGACAATCGATCTCCTGTTTGCTTGCATTATTTACAAAATATTTTGGCAGATACATTCTTCAGAAGTGATATGCAACTTCCATAAGGAAAGTTTCTTTTCCTGATCTCTTTCTTTGGTAATAAAAAGAAAAAACTATACTGGTCTGCATTAAAATTTTTTCCCCAAAGGTCAAAGGGTTATCAAGTGATATATGATCACCATTTTATGCAGAATTAAGAAATACCATTCATTGTATTTGGTCAGATCTGTTTTTTTAAGATGTGCTTGAATACTTCACAAGTTATACACAATAATAACACTTATTCAAAAGCCAATGGACTCTATTTGTCATAGCTGATCATGGGTCCCTGATATTTAGTATAGCATATAACATATGTGTATCTAACAAGAGGGTACCACCTTACTAATACTCACATACCTAGAGAGGGTGGGGCTTATCTCTCAGCTTAAAATGATTTTAATGTACTGTGTCAAGTGTCAATGACAAACTGAGCACTGATTTATCTTTTATTTTTTCAGCTTGACATTTGTATTCCTGTAAGAATAATCCTGACATGTTCTGTTATGTCTGTGGTAATGTGGTTCTTCCTAACTGTCAAGCAAAAATCACTGACTTTGTGAAGAAAGCAGATTGTGATTACTTTGGAGTCAAGCTAAGGGATCAAGATAAGCCATTTGCTTCCCATATTTGCAGTAAAACATGTGGATAACTTAAGAGATTGGAGGAATGGTAAAAAGAAGAATATGCGATTTGCTATTCCAATGGTCTGGAAGGAAGGAAAAGATTACATTATGGACTGCTATTTCTGCATGATAAATCTAAAAAGAATAAATCACAAGAACAAGCACCATGTCCAATACCCTGATGTTCCTTCTGCCATAAGATTAATCCCTCATGGCCCAGATCTTTCTGTTCCTGAACCAGGGGGTATCATGAGATATAACTCTGATTCTGAACATATTGACATGAGTGTTGTAGCTGGGAATGATGTATACAAGCCAAAAGAGGACAACTAGCCAGTACCCTTGACATAACCAGAACTCAATAACCTGACACGAGACCTGAACCTTACAAATGAGTCTGCTCAGCTGCTGAGTCCACATACCAAACAGAAATATCAGTTGGTATCAGAAACATTCTACTGGTATGTGTGTGTGTGTATATATATATATATATATATATATATATATATATATATATAAAAACAGGATTTAACAATAAATAACCCACAAGAGTTGATATGCCATAAAATACCAAGCAAAAAATTTAAAGCCAAAATATTGTGACAATAATAACAGATAGTAAGAGGAAACTAGTCCAAGTACATCAGTGTATAATAATATCTACATAAACTTAAGGTAAAGAACTAATAAAAAAAATTTTTTAATTAATTCTTTTAAAGTGCTAGAAATTGAAAGTAGATAAATATTCATAAATTGACAGATAAACAGTTTAAAAATAGCTCTAATAATTAAAAAAATTTCTTATTGATATTGGAATGAGTGACAAGAAATTATTCTTTTTCTAAAGAGAGATTTTAGTATATTATGGCTCGAAATATAAACAAATCCTATTAATGGCAACAAAAAGAAAAACAAAAATTGTTCAAACTTTATAAAGACAAAGAAAAACATAACATTGAAAAAGTTAACATTTAAATCTGTTGATTATAACTCAAATTCTGTTTCTATTAGCCTAGGATTCATCTGCTGTATTTCATTATGTTTCAGTAAAGCATTGTCAACCATTGTTATTGGTAATCTCTAGACGGAGCCTCTCTGAGGCTAGTGGACAAATTCACCTACCTAGGAAGTAGCGTCTCATCAACAGAAAATGACATCAACACACGACTGACGAAAGCATGGACGGCTATAGATAGGCTCTCAATCATATGGAAATCAGACCTGACCGATGAAATGAAGCGCAGTTTCTTCCAGGCAGCGGTTGTATCGATACTACTATATGGATGCACTACATGGACGCTAACCAAACGGCTGGAGAAGAAACTTGACGGCAACTACACAAGAATGTTAAGAGCTATATTGAACAAGTCTTGGAGACAACACCCCACGAGATGCCAACTGTACGGCCACTTGCCTCCCATCACGAAAACTATACAGGTCAGACGAGCCAGACACGCCGGACACTGCTGGAGAAGCAAGGACGAGCTCGTAAGTGACGTACTCCTATGGACCCCCACATATGGCCAAGCAAAAGCAGGACGACCAGCCCGAACTTACATACAACAGCTATATGAGGACACAGGATGTAACCCAGAAGACCTGTCGGAGGCGATGAACGATAGGGAAAAGTGGCGAGAGATGGTCAAGGATATCCGTGCTGGCGGCACGACATGATGATGATGATGATGTTATTGGTAATTCTAATTCGTAATTTCAGTCATCTTTAATATAATTGTTTTTTATTTTTAGATTGATTGATTTAATGCCATGTTAACCCATCTAGGGTTACTTTATACCAATAGGTTAGGGAATCACATTCATTGTATATTTATATTTACATTTTTGTGCAGTTGATTCTTAAGAGTTTTTTTTCCACATGTTAGCAAT